>JAOTQM010000056.1:560000-1794374 GCA_026939265.1 Oreonectes daqikongensis | reverse complement strand
AAAATAAAATGGATAAAAGTGAACATTTCTTACAAACACTAAAACCCAAAATGTCAACCATCTGCTTCCTTACAGACCCTTTAAGAGCTTGCTCTCCAAACCAGTCGCCTCTCGAGAGTGTGGACAGGAACACTGGCTCCCCATTGGCCGATTTCTGCTGGGTGACCCTCACCTGTGTGCAGAATGACATCCTTTCCCATCTGAGTTCTACACACAGAGCAGCAAGAAACATACGGTTGGCTCTTTCTCACCTGACCGTCACTGATGATGAAGAACGTGTCTCCTGTGGCTCCTTGTCGGATGATGTAATCGCCATCACTGTAGTGAGTCTACCGAATAAAGAGACGATAAGACATAAACCTTAGACATAAACCTAAAGGCTTAAAAGCGTGTCTAGAACATCACACCTCTTCCAGAACATCGGCGACTTTACTCAGCACGTCTTCTGTGAGGGTCTTAAAGGAGGGCACACTGAAAACACAAATCTTCTTGTAGTATTACTAGTATTTCTAGTATTTGAAGTTGATTTGATTTAATATGGTTTTACCTTCTCAAAAATTCCATGTAGTTTGAATGTTTGAGAAGACCCGTTCTCATCATGATGGTCTGAAAACCCTGTCGGTCTATGGCCCATAGTTTGATATCAGTCAGAGCTAAAAGAAAAGAAAAGAAAAGAAAGAGGAAAACATGTACTACATCCCATGCTGAAAAAACCATAGAACCCATTAAAGAAGTTGTAATGGTTTTTAAGGGAATTGTATTGGTTTTAATGGAAACTATAATGGTGTCTACTGATATGTGATGTGATTGGAATAATGCCCAAAATGGAATTTTGTAATGGTTTTAATGGAAAAGATAATGTTTCATAATGGTATTTTAGTGGAAACCATTAGAATTTCTGTAATGGTTTCTATGGGACATTTCCAGGAGGTCCCTGCTGCAAAAAACAATAGAAACCATCACAGAAATTCTAATGGTTTCCATTAAAATACCATAACAAACCATTACAAAATTCCATTTGTAGTGTGTTTTGGGCATTATTCCAATAGAATTTAACATCCGACCAATAAAATCCATCATATACCAGTAGACACCATTATAGTTTCCATTAAACCAATACAATTCCCTTTAAAACCATTAAAACCATCACAACTTCTTTAATGGTTTCTATTGTTTTTTACAGCAGGGTTACCATTAGTTTTTCGCAATAAAACTATTACAAAATTCTATTTTGTAGTGTGTTTTGGGCATTATTTTAATAGGATTTAATGGTGTTCTAACAGTTCCCATCTGCCAGATAACATATAGAAACCATCACACTGTTATAGTTTACATTAAAACCAGTACAACTCCCATTATAGCCATTAAATTAAGTACATTTTCTATTGTGTTTTGGGCAGAGTTTTATTGTTTTAACAAACAATGTAGCCTACTTTTATAACTTTAACATAACTGACACGTCTAAAAACTCTTCACACCCTACTCAATGTAATTCCTCTGTTAGACTACACAAACAAACATCACACAGCACAACCTTTAACATACAACAAATTTAATGCTGAATGTTAGAAAATAAAAAAACAGCAAACGTTGAATAAACTTAATAACACACATACAAATGTGTTGCATCACACATACTTGTGATGGTGAAATGACCTTCGTAAATTCCATTAAATGCCAACTCTTGTGTATGTGTGTATGGTGTGTTTATAATGGAAGTTCATGGGGCAAGGCACTACGGTGGCTTTGAAAGAAGAAATGGCCAACTTATATTTGTAAACTGTCCTTGTAGCCATTATGGGTTTCTGACTCTGGGTGGATTTTGCTGGATGTAAAAAGGTGGAAGTTACATCACATCTTCTGATGTCCTTGTGTATTGTGTTATCATGTTTTGTGCCTGAAATTAGATTTGTAGACTAAATTGTTCAAAGTTACAAAACAGAATTTTATGACTAACTACGCAATGAAGAAAAAACAGGGTGACACATCAAGACATTAGCTGATAAAATACCAAGAGAACATTCTCAAAATGTCACGTTTATATGCACTATAAGTTTGTATTGAACTCTAAACATTCCTTTAAGAAACTGCTTATATAAAATACATGTTCAAATCACCGATTTGTGTCTCCCATTCAAAGACATTTGACGGACGACCTTCACAAAGATGACAAAAATAGCAAATAAAGCTCAGAATTAATGGAATGATATCAAATCGGTGGAGCTGTGAGAAATTGCCTACAGCATGAAGCAGTTTTTTCATTCTCACATCAGCGTTTCATTCAGCTCAGAGTGTGAATTAAAAGCCGACCTTGAATTTCAAAGACTGTCAGTAATATTTCCATCAGTTCCTCACACAGAAATATACATTGTATATTTTTCTGCCGCGTTCAATGCGACGACCGCCATAAGATTACATAACGTTTTGTTTTTTTAAATCAGCACTTCTTTCAAATATTCCCCTATGGTCATAGTTCACAGGTGAGATTGCTACAGAAAACTAAAGACATAAACCGGGACTCCCAAAGGACGGCTTTTAATTGCATTTTCATTATTGAAATTAAACAGACGGTCTGCTCATTTCACCCCAATCCATCACGCTAAACCGGTGTGTCATAAAAGACAAAAGAACAAAAAAAACATATGGTCAAACATCTCAGCAATTACACAGAAGAATCCACACCATCCCCTCGGCAGGAGACAACAACTTATAGAGCTGAACTTCATCTCAGAAGCAATGGGAGTAAAACTTGTATACATGAGTTCATACATTTAGGTTGATGGGTTTACGTATTGTATGTTATGTCTTAAATCGGATGAGACACTTTCATTTCCTTTTTGCACATTTGTCTTATACCATTTGCACAACTGTGCATGTCTTTGCCCCTAAAAGTACACATTTTGTCATGTTAATAAAGCACAACATATTTAATTTAATATAAAAGAAATTCTAAAAGGCCTGCACACACTAACAATGAAGGATAACCATCGTACGGAAGATAGGAAGCGGCAAACATTTCGGTCACATTACTCAATACAATAAAAAACATGTCTTAAATATTGTGTTACTTCAGAACTTTAGTTTGAAATATTTAATGTCTTAAAAGAGTGTGAACATCTCACCCGTGACTGTGGCCGTGCGTGTGCAGTTGTAGAGTATCGCGAGCTCGCCAAACACCTTCCCCGGCTCGATGGTGCACAGTTTGTGTCCTCCTTTAGTGACCTCCACCAACCCTCTGAACACAACATACACATACAAATGAAATAAATAAAAAAATAAAGAAGTCAAAACTCATTACTATACGGAAAGACAATTTGCTGAACGATTTCATGGGGTCTTCGAATGTCTCTAAGGATATCATATCTTGTGTTTTTGTCTTATATTTGTGAGATTCTCTTCTCAATATTTTAAGCATATAAGCATCTCGTTGTGAAACACTATCTGAATCTGAATACCGATCTGAATTCCCTCTGTAGCATTTGTCTGTGTGTAATGAACAGTCCACGTGTCAGTGTAGAGTGTGCGGTCAGAAACCGGCAGGCGATAAAAGAACACGTTGCTCTCTTCATATTGAAACGCTGTCAAAAACAGCTGATGAGCAGGCAGTGGATTGCCTGTGTGGGTCACTTCAACACAAAACACTCATGAAGACTTCAAATAAAGCAAATACTGTGGACAGTTTACATAACAAAATATAAGCATACTCCAAATTCATTTGAATAAGTATACTGAAGTAAAGTTTGAGGAGGATATGTTAAGTATAGGCCTACTTTATGTAGTAAGTACTATTTCAATACTACTAAATTGGCAACTTTTTTGTTTATGAAAAGTATACTTTAAATGTAACTGGTTTACAAATACATATATGGCCCTCCCGACTCAGACTGGTTTCTCCCAAGGTTTTTTTCTCCATATATTTGGAGCGAGTTTGGGTTCCTTGCCACAGGGCCGTGTCGGCTTGCTCACCGGGAGACTGCTTTTATAGTTATTTTATTTTATTAAATTAATTTAAAGGTTTGGTAATTTTACCTTTTTTTCTGTTTTTCTGTTGCTTTCTCCTGTAAAGATGCTTTGCAACAATACTCATTGTGAAAAGCGCTATATAAATAAAATTGAATTGAATAAATAAGCTTTCTATTGATGTATGGTTTGTTGGGATAGGATACAACTATTTAAAACTCAAGAATCTGAGGGTGAAAAAAAATCTAAATATTGAGAAAATCGCCTTTAAAGTTGTTCAAATGAAGTCCTTATAGCATATTACTCACAAAAATAAAGTTTTGATACATTTACGGTAGGAAATGTACAAAATATCTTCATGGAACATGATCTTCACTTCATATACTAATGATTTTTGGCATAAAAGAAAAATGGCTAATTTTGACCCATACGATGTATTTTTGGCTTTTACTACAAATGTTCTCGTGCTACTTAAGTGATCCAGGGTCACATATATTATTGTTTTTATATTATATATATATATATATATATATATATATTTATATTTACTGTTAATATTGATCAAACTGAACAAAATGTCTTGACTTCTTGATGACATTAATGTAGCAGAACTGACACGGATGTTCCTCACCTTCCAGTACGTAGACAGTAGAGCCGTCGTCCCCCTCCTGGATGACACAACATCCCTGTGCCAGCGTGGTGGGATACATGCAGTCCATGATGGTGAAGATCTGGCTGGCTTCTAAATGCTTCATGAAATCATTTTCCAGCAAAGCTTTCTGGATCAAGTGTCGAGATCTGCGATGATCACGGATGGTCAGAAATAAATCGAACAACCTGTTGCTTGTTTAAAACGGTAGGTTGGTGTGTACATGTGCATTGGTGATACTCACTCTTCACTCTTGCTGTAGTTGGTTAAGGTGACGTGGGTGAGTTGATTTGGGTCCAGCGCTGTGGGTTCAGCTGATATAGCCTGTCGTTTAGTACGCTGGGGCTCATCTGGCATCGCTGCTCCGGTGCCAATAAAATCGATGAAATAGAACCATAAATAAAACCTTTTACTTTGTAAATGTGAGTGATGCTTTCCTGTTATCATGATCGTCGGTTTTACCTCTCCCATGATTTGATGTATCCATGTTTGTAGTACTAATGGTGCAGGAAGAGTAACTTGAAACTTGTATTTAAGGATTATGGCGAGGTTCCCTAGTATAAACAAAACTAACAATCCATCCGCATTTTTAAACCCCTGGGTTGGATGAATCCCATTTCTTATTGTCTGTGTCGTTTGTTTGTGTTTATGTAGTCCTCACCTGTGCTTTCTGTCGACCCGGAGGCAGAGGCCGTGCGGAGACGGTCCAGTTCGGCCTGTAGCTGTCTGATGAGGTCATCTTTCATGTCCAGCTCCAGCTCAAGCTCATCGATAAGGGCGTCACGTTGTCGCAGCTCCTCGATCTTGGTCTGCAGGGCGAACTGGAGGTCACGGAGAGTTCCCATCAGCCCAAAAGACGCCCGAATGTACCAACACCACTGAAGGATTACACATCTACAAAAAGCAATGAAATAAGTTGAATAAAACACATAGTAGGACACATACATACAGTTATAGTGTCTTTGAAATGGATGTATTTTATATTTAATTGATCCCAGAAAGAATGAGAACAGAGATTAAAAGAAATATAAAGACATACAATTAAATATATGAACAAATAAAAGTCAGATCCCACTGAAAGATAAATAAGATAAATAAAGACCCATAAAGATCCCACTGAAATACATGACCACAGAGAAAAAGGAAAATTACAAAATTTTACTTTTGTAAAACGTTTTCTTAAAAAACACTAGCTTTTTATTTTTGCATTAAATAAACATAAACTAAATACATATTTATAGAAGAAAACAAATTACAACATTTTCGCAAAAAACTCATATTAACCACTATCACGTTCATATAAAGCTGGCCATTTACAAAAAAAGAGACGTGAATTCTACCTGTGGGGAAAAAAACATAAAAAAGGAACAACTTTTCATTTGCACTAATGCATGCAATAAAAATCGGTTTCGTCTTACCCGATAAAAGAAACCGCAGCGGAGCGGACTGAAGATGCAAACGCGCCTCTCAAAACCAGAGCCACTGGACGTACGTGTCTCATATCCTAGTACGCTACCTACTAGACAGCATTCTGGGCATCATATGCGAGTCCACGCCTGCGGGTAAAAATCCCGTACACGACGATGCCTAAAATATCATCCCGTTACAGTATAAAACAAGACGAATGTGTGTCACTTATTGACTGCAGGATTGACTCGTTTAAACTGACCACAGACCAGTGTTGGGGTGCGACTACAGACTAAACGTGTGCTGCAAAGTAGCACAGTACATTTGAAGTTGTGTATTTTAGTTGTTTACAAATTAGAGCAGCTTTTTACTGCATGTATTGGCGTACATATGAGTCGAAACAACCCTAAACGACTACTTGCTCTCCCGCGAAGCTTGGGGAAGCCCTATTTATCTAGGGAGCGAATTCTGCTCGGTTCGTTTGAACGGATCATTTAAATGAGCCGGTTCAATAAAGATTCAAAATGCATGAGCTGCATGCATTTGATGTCTTTCTCTCTCTCTCGCAGTATATCATACTATTATCTTAATTATTGCAATTTAATACAATATTTTTTTAAACGCTGCAGTTTATCCCTGGATTCCTTTTTTTCCAGTATGGCATTATAAACGCTGAAAAAATAATAAAATTTGTCTTAATAAGTATTGTAGTTCATATCGTTGTTTCTGTAATTTAAAATCAGCTTTTCAAAAGACGGAATTGTCGAATGTTATTTTAGGAAATACAATTTAAGTTTATAGACTCGTGACGAAAATGCTGCTTCCAATCTAAAACTAAACAAAACATGTCAACATGGCGGCTTGCATGAGTGAAAACGGTTCAAATGAAAAACTTGAGTTGTATCCTTTCACAATACAAGAACATTTAAAAATAGTACTATTTAAAAATAACTATTAAACTATGTTTATATTTTAGGATTTGTTCGGACAAATGCTTACCTGTTTGCGCCGATTTTTGATCAGACAAAACGTGTGCGGCAAAGTAGCACAGTTTAAAAGTCCGTGTGTAATAGAAATTATTTTCTTTAACTCTACCAAACATCAGCTTTTTAAAGGTACCTTTCCCCTCAGAGAGAGAGGCAGTTATTGCCCTGCAGTCTTTATCTCCCGATCCAGAACCCAGAAAAGGCGGAATCACCAAACATTTGGATGTTTCAGGACAGACACTGTCTGTGTGAGTTAAACTGCATAATTAATCACTTAAAATGAGTCCAGTGTCAAGAATAGTTGCCCCAATTTAGATATAGGTCGACACACATCCCACACTGGGGGACAAGTTTCTTAAAACTGCCTGATCTTGTTGTGCAACCTGTTTTCTTTTTGTGATTTCTAACCATGTTAGCAACTGTATGTTTTGCATTTAATGTATTTGTGATATGTTAAGCCACTTATTAAGTTCGTTATATCAGTTATTGCTCATGAAATAAACAGCATGTCTGTTATGTACTGTAAATGCATTTGGTTGTTCTCATGCCATTACAGGAGATGGACTGCAGATGAAGCTCGTATTCTTCGAGTTTCAGTAAGTTCATTCTTGGACCACTTGTCTCTAGTGATGGAAACTATGGATGCATTCGGACCACCTGTTTCGCAATAATGTTTTGAGAGAAAAACTGGTGGAGGAGAAAAGATTCAGATGCTGGAAGAGCACCATGTCCCACATGCTGGGCTTTGAGGATATCTTAGGGGAAATATCAGGTTGGACTGCAAGGACTTTTATTCTGTTGGTGGAATGCAGTGCATCTTGTTGATTTGTCTTTGTCAAGAAACGCTTGAGTTGGGTCAAAGCTAAACTGTAAGAAAGTTAAACAAGAGTTCATAAAAAATAAGCCGAGTATTTTTTTCAATTGAATAAAGGTTTATTTATGGAGAATTGTTCAGAAAACAATAGCAAGAGATGATCTCCCAGGAAAGTTGGTGGTTGTATAAAAGAGGAACAGATTATTGGTTTCTATTGGCAGACATCACTAAGAGTAACTTTTTTAATCATAATGATCTACAATACTGGCTGACAGAAATAAAGACAACATGTTAAAAAATAAAACATGGTTTAAGATGTTGTTTGGACTCGATTTGTGATTTCAGGTTTCCTTCAAATCTCTAGAATTTCAGTTAACGTGTGCCTTTAGATTTCGTGTGACCTAGTACACCAAGCCTATTATTTGATCAAATTGAGCCCCTCAGAAGTGTACTGTTTTTAAGGAAAAATAACATGCACTGTAAACCAAGTAACTAAACAGCTCAAGCATGAGTTCAAGAAAAGCTTCACACGACACAGAAACGAATGATTAATTTGTTACATTCATTCATTAAAACTGGGAAATCTCTTATTCAAGTGAAAAAAAATATGTGAGGCATTGCTAGTTTAACTTAACCGATTGCCCTTCATACATTTCAGCTTCTCAAAACTTTCATGTGACACCGACACCAAGCATCCGGCTTGTACCAGACGAGCACCACATGCGTGATGCCGATCGAGGCATCCTCAGGCACAACCATCAAACATTTACTGCGAACCTCGGCTGATAAACTCATAAATAATGCAGAGGGTTTTATTATTGTGATGTGTTAAATCTAAGCTTGCACTGGGCTGTTTATACTGTGTCTGTGTGCTTAGTTATTTTAAGTTAAAGAATAGATTAAGGTTAACACAGCAAAACAATTTGGCAAACAAAGAAATGATAAGGAAGTGTGACTACAACCTAAAATGAAAGGCACGCTAATAACAGACAGATGTGCAAGGAGTCAAGTCTGAAGGGCTGTAATACGGGAAGATGAGAGAATACACTATAGATAAACGACGATCAGCAAAATAAAGAAAAACAATCATTTGTAAATAATAGAATAACTATCACGTTTCATTACTCTCATAGAAATATCCTTAAAGGTTTAAAACTGATGCTGTGGCAGGGAGGTTCTTTAAATTCCTAACAGTTCTTTACATAGACGTTTGGAAAAAGTGTTTTCTTTTTAATGCTGGATGTTCTGCACCGGAGGAATCGGTCCGCCCTGTGCGCTGGCCTCTCCCGCCCGCTCTCTACATCTCTGGTCCCCTCGTTCTCCACGTGTCTTTTCAGCAGCTGCAGCCGTCGCCGGAGGACACAGGTCTGTCATCTCGCAATTTAATCTGGTCCGGGAAGTCATACGTCTCCACTTCAGACTCCTGTGAAGTAAAGCAGCAGCCAACATGAGCATTTAAACGCTAGGGGGAGTAACGGCCTTAACAGACACTGCACTGATACCAAACGTACCTGTTTAAGAGCATTGCGAGCGATAGTTTGGAAAGCCTGATCCACGTTGATGGCCTCTTTTGCACTGGTTTCAAAGTATGGAATATCACTTTTGCTCTGACACCACGCCTGTGCTCGCTTTGTAGTCACCTGCGGAGATGATCGATTTAAGTGTCTGATGAAGCACTTGAAGCTGTGATTATACCATTTCTAAACAATGATAATGTCATTAAATCACACATTAAAATGTTATAAAACCAGTATAAAACTAACACCAAAATGTTAAGATGTATTTGTATGATACTATAATCAGATATGCAGCAAAATGGATACAAACCTGTCTGTTCTCCAAATCGATCTTGTTGCCAAGCACTACAAAAGGGAAGTTCTCTGGGTCTCGTGGGCTGGCCTGAATGAGGAACTCATCCCTCCAGCTGTCCAGGGTTTTGAAGGTGTTTGGCGCAGTCACATCGTACACCAGCACGCAGCAGTCTGCTCCACGATAAAAAGCCACGCCCAAAGACTGAAACCGCTCCTGTCCTGCTGTGTCCCAAATCTGAAACGACCAGGAGAATATTTCAAGGCTCATATCAAATTGTCAAATTTTTATGGACTATAAAACACTTTAACTTCCTTCCCAGTTTAAATCAAAACCCTACAACATTTATTAAAATTAAGCTGTAAAGCAGCTCAAAGTTCTGCATCTTTCTGACATCAGCCATAAATACATTTTCTTATATAAACATGGGGCAGTTTGTGGAAAAAATAAATGGTATAACTTTTTTAAATGTAGTTTGTTGCATCAGCACATTGACAATCAATCTATATCAAAAAATAAAAGGGCACACTAATGGGACATACCTGCATTGTCACCAGCCTGTCATCCACCATCACTTCCTTGGTAAGAAAGTCGGCACCGATCGTAGCTTTATACTGATTGCTGAATTTCTTATTGACATATTGGTTCATCAGCGAAGTCTTTCCAACACTGTGAGACACAAATGTCATACAGAAAACTCAAATACACTGAATTTCAAACATGTATTTAGGTTATTATTTGTGTGTTACTTTTAAAGCATGAAAGTATTAAACAAACAGTACATTTCATACTCACCCAGAATCCCCAAGAATGATCACCTTCAGGAGAACCTTTTTACGAGAAGCCATCCTGAACTAAACTGAACCTGACAGAAATAAAATGATGAACATCATGACGTCTTCTGAACAATGCGTGGACTGTGGTTGCCAAATAAACACGTTGAAAAAAGAAGGTTGCATGATGGCAGTCATGTGCTAAGAGTCAAATGTATATGTAACACGAGACATGTCATGAAAACACAGTAACCTTAATTCACATTTCTGGACAAAAACAAGATGTCTCGTGCTTATGTAAATGTCCACATTGTTGAGCGGATGCAAATCTTAAATCATAAAATTCACAAGGAATTTTACAACGACTTGTCACTTCCATTAATTAGTCAAATAATATGTGTTAAATGTGTTAAAATAGCGAGTTCAGCTTCTCATTGCGGCGCTAAAGCTAAGAACGCTAACACAAACAAACATATTAAATAATGTATTTACACAGCTTAGCGAAATACACAAACATCTGTTTCACATTTAAAATTATTATACATTTTAAAGCATTTTAAAGAGTATAATTATATAGAAACAGAGTTATGGTTTTCATATTTCTGTTATGCAGACTTAGCGTGCGCGGCTAACATGTTAGCATAACGAAAACTCACTTTCTGAGGAGAAATCCCGTCTCAAGCTCAATCTTCTGCGGTCATACAACACAAATGAAACAACACGACACAATCTCACAATGTTCGTGGAAACACTCTTGGGGTTTTGCCTTGTGTTTTTGATGGTTGTCACGGACAGTTCGTGCGAACATCCGTGTGTTGAAATAAGCAGAAAACACTCCCTCCACTGGCTGAAGTTACCTTTCATTATGTGTGTCCTTTAACGTTACTTATGCATTATGTTTTATTCACCTGCTTAAATTTCTAATACATGCAATTATTTTTTTAATGAATTTATAATTTAATAATAGCCTATAATTAAAAAATATATAATCTATTATATTTGTTACAACAGCCGTATGGTATCAGGGGAACTCTTATTTTGTCTAGTCGCATGTTTGTTTGTTTGTCTGTCTGTCTGTCTACAAAGTACCATTTATCATTATTGCCTGACAGAATTATGAGCTTTTGATGTTTTTCTCTGCAATAATGTATATAATGTAAAACAATATATAATTTTACTATGGAATTGTGTACTACAAGTTTACTAATATTTATAATAATAAATTATAATCTGGAATTCACTACTGATATTACCCATTTATTATATTCAAAGTTGTTATTTTAATGTCTAAAATATACAATAAAGCCCAAAGCCAAAACCCAGTTCTATGAGCTGTGCCCTTAAAAAATTGTGCTGATGCAATCAATCCTTACAAATGAAATTCCTTAAATTCTATCCTTTTAGACAAACATCACATTATCACTCCCAAGAATGAAGGAAAATCATTCAAAGGTGTTCAAAGGTCATACGTTTCTTAATGACAATCCAATAATCAGAGACCTGGGAATTCAACATTGTTGTTAAGATTTATAAGAAATTTATAAGACACTTTTTAATTTTACACAGACAGCTTATGTACATTTGATTATGCATTGCAGTAACACAAACTCACACAAACAAGCAAGAAAAACAAGCAGAGGTCACTGTTAAATCCAGTACTATTTTACAGATCTCCAGCTTTAGAAATCATCATCGTCACAAATGTCCAGATACACGTCAAAAGCCTCACGGTTGCAGTTTCCATCAGGAGTGAAGACATACTTGTGGAATGTCCCATCAACACAAATTGCTTTGAAAAGAAACAAGAAACATGGCATATCAGCAAAGTTTTGGGCTAAATCTTAAACATTCTCTTAAACGTGTAAATAAAATGCACATACCAATGACTGAGTTGACATTTTTGGATGTGTTTTTCCCAAAGGCACAGATACAAGCACATTCAGCTGGCACTGTGAAATTAGCCAAAGACCACTGACTGTCCACGTACTGGCCGATGACTGGACCCACCTTTCCTACACGTGCCAAGCTAATAAAAACGAAAGTTTTGTTTATTACTCAAAAGCAACAAATTTCCAAATGTATAAGACACATGAACGAAAATCTTACGCAGAGCGACGGTTCAGTTTGGTGTCTTTTAAAGCAAATATGTGCACAGTTCCCTTGTCGCTTGATGCACAGAGAAAGGATGAGTCATGGCTGAAATTAATGCTGAAAATATAGTTGAAATTATGGATTAAACAGCAACTAATGGAACAGAGGTTTTCTGTATGTATTGTGCTTTGTAGAGTAAGGGTCAATACCAGTAGAGTGTTGCAGGGTCAGTCCCTCTCCGGAGCTCCACTAGTTTATCTCGTGTCGTAGTGTCAAAAAGACGGATCAAAGTGCCCTTCCGAGAAGCCGAGGCCACCACACTGCCAGGCTGATTCAGTGCCAGGCAGGCGATCTCACTCTGATGGGCGTTGATGGTGAACGGAGCTGAAGACATTCCAGGTTTTGTGTTGGAAAGATCCTGTAAGATTTACAGATGGTTTTAAATCTGTGGATCATAAAACCGGACCTAAAGATGGAATAAACCTGACAAATTACTGCAAGTTTTAATATGAAATATGTCCTAATCCTTTTCACATTTGCATGTGCAATCCAAGTAAATCTTACCACTAACTGTAGACTGCCACATTTATGTCCAGGGAAAACCAGCAACTGCTTTTCCAAACTAGGGCACAGATCACACAAACCTACAAGACAATAAATGAAGGGCACCTTTAGTACAATATAACTACGATTCTGATATGTGTACAATCATTACAATACCTTTCGGGTTATCCCGAGTGTCAAACTCAAAGAGTTTAACAGGGTTGTCTGGGAAACTATAAACATAGATCCTGTTTTTCAATACAATGATGATTCTATAAAGACAGAAGAGAAATGAGGCTTTATTACAAACAGCACATTAAAATCAAACCAATCAGAAGATCAATCTAATAATGGTGTGTCTCACTTGTCATGTCTCATACGCACGGCCAGCACTGGTTTGGTGAATGTGAATTCAAGCACAAGTTTGTCTTTGGGGTCACGCACTTCCCGAGCATCGTCCCATATTAATACTGCCAAAACCAGAATGAAACATTTAATGTTGAAACTGTACAAACAGTTAAAATAAAGTACATCTTCCACCTGCAATTCTATACTGTAAGTTTATATCATTACAGATGATGTGTCCCAACATACCTGAGATTTCAGAGAATTTAGGATTGACTCCACCTCCCACAACTGCCAGTAGGTTTGATCGATGAAGCATTGAACACAAGGCAATGCTGCCCACCTGCTCATGGTCTGTAACCAATTAAATAGAAAAAAACACCAAATATTTATGGAAAACTGGTACATGCATGTGTTTTTAATATGACAAATGCAGATTTTTCTTACCTAGGTGCCCCTTTTCCATTAGAGGTTCCACATTATAAATGCGAACACCTGTCTCCATGGCACAGCAGAAACAACCTAAGTAACAGAGAAGAAAGTAAAAAATATTTATGCAATGATAATATTGCATTCAAATATATGGTCAACAACCAACCATCAAAACGAATCAAAACGAATTATCAAATTTATAGAACACAAAGCTGTATATAACCCACATCCATCATTTCATTTCAGAATGTGTTATTAAGAAAATGTTTTTTAAACTTACTCTGGTCCTGGTTGAACTGCAGACTGTTGACTCCTCTCTGCTGGGCCATGATGTCAGAGAGGATGGCTGGTTTTCTTCAGATGTTAGATGATCTAGACCAGATAATCCTATAGGCAAAAATGCACCAGTTTATCGCTTACAATCCAACATGTGTAATATGGCAAAAATTAAACAATGTAACAACTTGGATCGTCGTGTAATATATATATATATATATATAACCGCTTTATTGGTATATTCCACCTACAATCAAGCTATTAACGAGCCCAACTGAGTTGTTTTGACGTTTAATGTGAATCTGATAGCTCACATTATAGGCAATAACAGCTGAGATGTCAGACGGTGTTGTTGTTATTGTCGCTGCGCTCTTCTTCTACAGTGACGCGCTGGAGTTAAACGGTATTACTGCCACCTGACGGCGCGGCGCAAAATTACACACACAACAGCAGACGGCACAGAGGAAATAAGATTAAAAGAAAGTTGCGAAGTTGCGACTTTTATATTATAATTGGTCAGGTACGATATATTTAAATAGTAATATGAAGAAAAATTTACTGATATCTTTTGTCATACATTTAGTCATTGTCTTTATTCAGGATTGTTGATAAAGACGCAGATATATCTGCTTTATATTATATTTATATATTCTCACTTTAAATCGATTACGAATGTAAAATCATGTAATAAATGTAAATCACTTTGTTTCCAGCAGGTGGCAACACGTTTCTTTTCCACTGATCTATCAGCGGTCTCTTCATTTAGAATTCATTGATATTGTAAAGATATGATGATTATGTAAATACTGTAATATTTTCAGTAGGCTTTTCTGTTACTTGATGCAACTCTATGGCCCACAGAGTTGGTTGCAGTCGCACAAAGAAAGTCTAAAAATGGCAAAAACATTCCTATTCTCATCCTTTTGAACTGGTACATGAAAACCAAATGTCATGACCTGTGGTTTAGCTGTTTGTTGGTGGTTTAATAGATAAAAAACACTTAATTTCTTTGAAAATAAAGTCATTGTTGTTTTTTGTTTGATCACAAGTATCTAAACATAGCGTAATGGGAAACTAATAACTGATAATATCTCAACGCCTCCAGATGACTTTCTTAGTGAAAATATCATATGAGTCTAAGGTTCTTACTTTGAACAAACATCCATTCTTATGTGTCTCTAAACAATTTCCATCTCACCTTTGATTCAGATCTATAAAGAGCCTGTGGTACAAAGTGGAAAAGTAGGATTTCATTTTCAAATAAACAAGATATAAAAACATGTTCCTGACATAAACGACACAGAGAAATCCTTTAGAAGTAGACGCTCAAGGCCTGTAGATGGCATTGTTGAGATCCTCGCAGATATTTCTACATAGAGAAGTCTCACAAATGTCTTCAGAGTTTCAGAAAAGATCTCAACAATGTCACAAACTTTTTTTTACATTATTTGAAAATTGCAATATGAACACAGATGTTCACATCATGACATCTAAATGTAGTACATTCAAAACCCAAAGGGTTAAAGTAAACATATTCTGTGCTTCAAGAAATGATCAAATTTCTTTCCATTACTCTGTCTGCTTTAAATGTTTGTCCTGTCTAGACGGATGAATCCCAGAGAGGAAAAAACAAACAGAGATCTGGCCAGAAGCAGCTATTGCTCTAATAATATTAATGTACTTTTTATACACAGAGTCTAAGGTCCCAACAGGAAACTTGGACTGTTATGGACAGTTACACATCAAATGAAGAGACATTTGTCAAACCGCTCACAAAACAACTTAAATACATTGTCTTATATGTGCAGTAGATCCTTAAAATCAATGTTTTGGTGTCTTGGCCACAAAAGGCTTGAAATATCATATTATCATATTATTGTGGGCGGCACTTGTTTTGTTGAACAGATTTTCCAGTTTATCCAGCATGAATATCTGCCACATAATATGTAAACAAGTTAATTTAAAGAAATGAAGGAGCTTGTTGTAAAACCTCAAGGTTAATAACACGGTCGTGTGCACAATAGTCAATGAATATATCCATCATCAGATTTTACATTCAGGCTGAACGCAGCCACTTTACTCAACTCCAGTGGATTTTTCTCCAACAAAGTTGGGTCTAAAGAGAGAGGAGAGAGTTTTAAGAATGGCCATGCACAAGATCGATGAAAAATGAATGTGAGTGGCATTATTGTAATATTATCAAAAGGAGGCCTCACGATAGCATATATGATCTAAAAGCCACAAAACTCCAAATTACGATTTTGTGAGGTCTTTAATACTCAGAAATGTGAAGGTTTTTTCTAAACCCATTTTGAAAATCAATTGTTTTCTTTTGAAATGACAGTAATTACTGGATGCAGGATGGGATGTGCAAGCTAATCCGTTTGGTGACCATTGTTCCAGCCCTGAGGGGCGCCTCGGCTCGCTCGATCTGCTGAGATGAAAATAATGTTTAGTGTAACGCCGTTTGCACGGGCGCCTGGAGAAATACATCTCTGCTTATTAATAATTTGATTCCAAAAAGACAGGGACGTCCAAACAATAACACTGAAATTATTCATTCACTCCGAATCCGAAGTACTATTCAACAAAAATGTTGGTGATGTGCTCTGGCGAAGTTCTTCTTTCCTCTAGTTAAACTTACAGTAATCGAATAATGAGTTATTATGCGAGATGACAAACGGCTTTGTTTATCAAGTCGTTGTGGACGATAACTTGTGTAAGAAAGAACAAATGTTCATCATAAGGTCAGACAGAAAAGAGCAGAGATGCACAAACTAAACCACACTTTTACGTGTGACAAGAAGTATAATGTTGGTGCTACGTAAAACAAAACACAAAAACATGTTTTCTAAATTATGACATTCATCACTTATTGATGTTAAAAGCCTCTATCTTGTAAAAATAATAATAAAAGTGAACGATAAATATATATGCATACAATGTTACATTGTGGCTAAAAGTCATCATTCTGTCTGAGGAAAATTCTATCAAAAGAAGATATTTTGAGAAATGTCCCAGTGGTTTTGTGTCCATACAACAGAAGTCAATGGGGTCCAAGAAAGTCATACAGGTTTGAGATGACATGAGGATGAATAAATGTTTTTTTTATATTGGCTGAACTATTCCTTTAAAACTGCTTAACAAGGATTTTGCTGAGGCTCATGCTAACAAATAAGTCTTTGCTATCTTATATCAGCTATAACTGAGTTGCATCTCATGTCTTTAAAATCACCGTTATATCAAAGTTCATATCAAACTATTATGAGATTTCGCTTGGCTTTTGTGTGCGTGTGTTTTCTTAGATTAAACAGTATACTGAAAGAGTTCATTTAAAACTGTCAGATGAGATTAATCATTTTGAGGAAATGAATGAAAATCTGCCTTCAGATTTTACCATATGGGAGGAGAAACACTGTCAAAACAACCAACCAACAACACTTTTCCAGACTTAATATTCCTGTTATTCTCAACTTTGCTCGTGTCACACGCATTCTTATCTGCCAACTTCTGTGGAATGTAAATACCACAGTACAGTGATTGTATCAGAAGGTAATACAATAACCTTTAAGAGAAACATATGAACCACACAACTAACCACAAAATACTGTTGAAATGACACAACATTACAAAGAAATTTCACGATAACACACAACCAGAGGTTCACTAACCTTGAACGGTCTAAGATCATTTTGACAATTTTACTAATTACTTACTCAAAAATTTACTAATTTTACTTTACCACTAACCAAGAATGAAAAAACAAACTTGTGGTTTATATGTATGTTTTTCTAAACCCTAAATGCACGTATTTCTATTGTTAACTATATATATTTTATTATATTGTCCTATTTTAAATATTATAAAACAATTTTTTGTAACAAATTACATTGAAATTATTTCCTGTGGCAGTCGATAGCAAGCCACAGATTTTGTCAATAGCGCTTAATTTGTATCGAACCCGGAACATTAATTTCCACTTGCCAGCAGAAATCTCCTCATACAGATGATGACGATTATCATAAAGCCTGCAGTGCAAACCCATCACATTTTCTTTGAAATATCACATCAATTATTTGCTGACAAGGTCACACTTGCAGCTGCAGTCAGGATCGAGCAAAGCAAAGCACAAAAGTTACGAGACCACCAGTGAAGGGTCTCTCTCGCCGCACCTTTAACACATCTTTCAGTCTAATCCTGCTCTTCACTTCCAAGATGAACTGGAACCACAAATCGATGGAAGTGTTCTCCGAGGGCCGTAGATTAATGTGGGAATCAGAGGCCGGGAGAGTAAGTAGAACATACTCCCCACAGGAAATCACTCAGATCTTAATTAGCTGTTAATGGAGAGAGAGAGAGAGAGAGAGAGAGAGAGAGAGAGAGAGAGAGAGAGAGAGAGAGAGAGAGAGAGAGAGAGAGAGAGAGAGAGAGAGAGAGAGAGAGAGAGAGAGAGAGAGAGAGAGAGAGAGAGAGAGAGAGAGAGAGAGAGAGAGAGAGAGAGAGAGGTTGTGCCAAACTATAGAAGAAAGATCACAGATGAGATCTCTTTAATATCTCAATGATTCCTCTTAGACATTAATGAGATAAAAAGGAAAGCTAAATGTAACATCTGTTCAAGTCTTCTGTGTCTCACATATTTCTCCCGAGAAAAAGACCCCAAAATCTCACAAAAGTCTCCATTAGAGTTTCAACGTCTCAAACTGAGCTCAGATTTGTCAAGTCTCTTATCAAAAGTCAATACTATTGAAGATCTCAATATGAACTCAAACATTTCTCATCAAATTTCCCCAAATTCAGATTATTTTACCTCTACAATCTACATTCATTTAACATCTCGTTGTGTATTTTAACAAATGTCTCATTTGTTTGTTTACTGTTAGCAATTTTAGAAGAAACATCTGAGACTAAGTTAACGCTCACATGAAACAACACTGAGAATTTGAATCTCATATTTGATCAAATAAAAAAAAAAATTATTATGCATTTTAGCTGTATTGTTACTCTGGTAAACATTTCTTGGAGTTCGTTCGTTCATTTTTGAAGTTATTATCTTATTAAGTCTTTGGTTACAAAAAACCGCTCCACGTTTATTAAAGCATTAATATAAAAAACTCTTGAATTTAATGTAACTGTTCAAGTGGTTTCCAGTGGAAAACACGGTTTATCTAGTGGTCCCTGGTCATTTCAGTATGAGGTCCTTGTTTTAAAGTAACATTTATGCAAATTGGTCGACGTGGAGCATGTTTAACACAATGAAATATTTTCATATATATTTTTCCACTTCGAAAAAGCCCTTTGAATAAATGATGTCACAGCCAGGTCACATTTTTATTAAAATCCGCTTTCAAGTAGCGCTCTACATCAAAATCCGGCAACTATGCTTTTTCAAGTATCATTTTGGCGGAGGGTGCAAACTCTTAGATGTATCAGTTTCAAGTTGTTTGAACTTAGATGAGTCATGATATTACACAAGTAAGAGCAATTTTTAGGCACAACTAAACTAAACTAAACTAAACTAAACTAAACTTGCGAGCTATTACATAAACTCACCTTTTTCATAATTCCGTCATGTAAAATTATTTCTGCCAGTTATGGCCAAGCACGGCTGTGATGATGTTAACATGAGTCAAACCCCCTCAGATACTCATTTAGTTGGCAGAGATAAATTTGATATTGGCCCCTTATTGTGAATTAATATGATATATATGGCACTCAAATGTTCCCCATATGCTTCGAAGGAACTTGATGATAATAATAGGCTTGAAAGCAGCATTTTAATATTGCTAACACGCTTGAATACACTTTTTGTGTAGCGTTTTAAGGGATATACAGTATCATGTGACAGTAGTGATCAATATTAATATCACAGCATTACATATAACTTACCAATCAACACAACAAATAAATTCACATAAAAAATATACAAAAGTCAAAAACAAAGTAAGATACAATGACAAACATTAAATAGGACGAACATTAAAATGTTAGTTACTCCTCAACAGCTCAGGTTAATACGGTATTTCATGTTAAACTGTTTTGACATCAGGTCTGCATCTGTTTCAAGCTGAAAGCGCCGTGTGAATGTCTGTTTGACTCCATAAATACCAGTATGAGACGCTGATGTGTGTGTGTTTCATTTATGTATTCATATTACATGCTGCAGGGGTCTCAACTCAGCCTGCCCTTGCACACAGGGACGGCCCGCAAAGGTTAACAACCTTTGCCGAACCGGTAATCTGCTCCATATTAAATACGTCGGTAAGACCCTGACCTGCATAACATTAAGAAATGATCAGTCTTCAGAACGGCCTACTGAGATTCTGCTGTTCTGGCAACTTTGAACAATTAGATTAGTCTTGACAGGAGCGAAGAGAATTCATATATCAGATAAGAAAATACCTCTTTTGTTGCACTTTTTGTTGAATGTGCACATTGAGCAATGGTCTTCAAAATAATCGAATATATAATGAAACGAAAAGGCACACGAGGAGGAGATCTGATGCCGTGACTGGCCACAAAACTACATCCTTTATTGTTTTATATTTCATGATCGTTTTAAAAAGACCATCGGCCGCTATTAAATATGAACATTTTAATAAACAGACGAATGCAAATCTGGAGTGGTGGTGAGTTGTATAACAACATCAACAGCCGTGGAAGTGAAAACAGCCGCACGTCTCCATAGACTGAAGAGAGTTCAGTCACCTCAATGCGTTTTATCTCTCTGTTTACATGTTGCCTCTGACACAGGAATAATGAGAGAGAGAGAAAATAAAAGTTCACATATTGAGTGTCTTAAACAAACAGACGGGTTAAGCACGATTAGTCTTTTATTAGTCTTTTAGTCGTTTACCACTTTCCGGAGGGAACAGAGCCGGCAGCAAAATGCATATGAAGTCTAAAATAAAAGCTATGCGTGGGAAGATAAAGCCAATTATGTTTTGCTACATTGTACTTATGATAAAGCTCTAAAAAAAACAACACGTCCACCTGACTCTATTTAAAGATGCAGAGGTGAACAGAAGATCAGCATCCCGGCATTGTTTTGACAGTGCACATATTTGGGACAATGCAGAGATATATAAAATATCTCTAAGATAAAAATACGTTTCTAACCATATCTAATATTAACAGCGAGTGAAAGGTCTGTTTGCAGATACCACTTGGTTGGTTTGATATTGTGCAACTGTAGCTTCTGTTCAAACCTGATTCCAAAGTATTTTACTTCACATTTAACTAGAAATGTTCCCTCATGATTTTTGAAAAGATAACCACAATCACATAGAATACAGGACATTTACAAATCCTCCTCTTCTATTTGATGACTTGTGTTGGCATTATTGTTTGTTGGCCACATAAGGTTTGTGCCTCCAGGACCTTAAGATGACGGCTTGTTTTCTATTGTTTGGGAGCACAAAATTCCTCGGATAAAGTCTTTCTTGTTTAAAACACAATAGGTTAGAAGAGAAATTTCCACACTATCAGACAATTGCACAATATGTAAGCACTCTGCAGTTTGTCATAAACAGCTGTGAGAAGAATTTATTTTTATGGTGGAGAAACACAATCGTTGAGCTTGAGTATACTTTTATAAACGAATAAAAGGCCCAATTAAGTATATTGAAATATACCTCCAAGATTACTACTAGTACATTAAAATGTACATCCTACATAAAGCATACTTAAAATTAATGTTCCTTAAGTATACTTATTAAAATGAACTTGAAATATAATTTAGTAAGGGGGCTTTCCCATAAAAATCTAGATTTTGAAATTGGTTGCAGCTGGCAAGCTTCACGAAACTGTCAACATTCAGCTCACACGCATGCAGAAGTGAAAGACCCAGCAGTTGACAGAATCTATTGACAAGAGAAACACATGCAGCCGGTCACAGCGAGAGCTACATCGGCTCTCTTTGAATGTACAGAGATTGTGTTATTATCACAACATGGACACAAGAAATCCAACGTTCACACAATCTGCACGGAGAGCAACCGCTGGCACTTAATCCCGTCTGCAGACACGAAGAGCAAACAAGCTGATAAAATACAGACAGCAGGAGACAACAGAGACAGATTAAAGTTAATACTCTTTATGGACATCCAAGACAGCAGGAAAGATGGTGGCGTCTAGAATTAATTATAAGAACTTATCGCTTCAAAGTTCTTTTGTATGACATGATGGCGCTCAGGAAGCCCCCCAAAAAAATGTCACTCAA
Organism: Oreonectes daqikongensis; assembly: GCA_026939265.1. Taxonomy (NCBI): domain Eukaryota; kingdom Metazoa; phylum Chordata; class Actinopteri; order Cypriniformes; family Nemacheilidae; genus Oreonectes; species Oreonectes daqikongensis. The sequence goes on along the minus strand of JAOTQM010000056.1, from coordinate 1,772,071 downwards.
AATCTGTTTCTTCTGTGGAACACAAAGGAGATATTTAGAGAAATGTCTCTGTGATTTTGTGTCCCATGAGGGTCAGTGTTGTTTGGTTACCAACGTTCTTCAAAATATCTTCTTTTGTAATCTGCAGTGAATAATGAAAGAATTGTCATTTGTGAACCCTTTAAGAGTCCCGTCGTGATGTCATCGGTTCACCAATGCAACTAAATCTACACGACCGAGAAGAACACTTTAACAGTTTAAAGGCCCATCTCTTGCCTCGCACAAAGCTCGTTGGAAGTGAATAAAGCCTAGTGAAGTTTAACCTGCTTATCTCTCTCAATTTCCCTCGCATTTCCCAAACAAACTCACACATCTTCACTTCCAGTTCTTCTTATAGGCTTGAACATTCGACCTGATCCGTGCAAATGCGCAATGCATCTAAAGCAGCGATTAATACGGTTTTAAAGAAGTGATTTTGTTTCATAACCTCTGTCGACTACACACCTGTGACGCACCGATTTATCATCCCGAGATTTTCCTCCTCCCCGAGTCATTCCGCTCCCACCTCCTGCCGAAGTGCATTTCTCATTTCTTTCTCGATTCCTCCTCCAGGACGTAATCTGGACTTGACGGATTCCTTCCATTTCTTTTGCATTAGCCAAACTCTTTTCCCAGGATCATTATCCTGACAAACACGCCACCCTTTAAAATAACAGTTTACCTGACGATGCTCATAATAACACGTCACTTTAAACCGGCTGCTTGGCAACCTACTACACGATCAAAGAAATCTCGCAATGGGATTTAATGCGAAACCATAATATTTTAGCCTTTAATGGAGTGCACTCGGCTCCGGAGAACAGTGAGAGAATCTAATGAGGCCCGCGATTGATTGATACTTGGATATCAGGGACCCCTGGTGTCCCGGGCCAAAGCCGGTCTATCGTTTACAGCGTCAATACAACATGTGACTGTCCCAGACGTCTGCACTTGGATGCGAGTAATAAAGAACTGAAGAAGCATCTTTCATGATTTAGGACTTTGTAGGGTCGCGATGAGATGCATTTGTGAGAAACGGCAACAAGTCGCAATTATTACAGTGAGCATAATATATACACTCTTAAAATCTCCTTTGCATCTCCTGAGATAAAGAGTCAAAAATCTCACAGATGTCTCAGAGTTTCAGAAGAGATCGCAATCAAAAGTCAACTCGAACATTTCTCTTGAAATTTACCCAAATCCAGCACTGTAAAAAAAGAATTTGAGTTAAGATAACAAGTTTGCATAAAATTTAATAGTTAACTTATATTTTTAAAGTTGAATGATCTCAAAATTGTAAGGCAGCCAGGTTACTTCTTTTTTTGAAGTTAACACAAAAAAGCTTTTTACAGCGAGATTATTTTACACCACCATACTCTTCATGTGTTTAAAAATGGTCTGATTTGTTTCTGTTTTTTTCTCTCAAGCAGATGTTAGGAGAAACATTTGAGAGATTCTTACTGAAACACAATTGAGAATCTCATGGGCTATAAAAAAATAGCAACCACTGAGCAATAGACAATTACCCCGAGATGTTTATCTATTTTAGTTTGCACTGTAAAGATTTATACACGGTTGTCTCATACAATGAGTTCTTTTGGCAATTTGTCATTTCACAGTAGCAGTCACTGGTCCACACTATATAAAAACACTGACACCATTCTATTAAAGGAGACAAGCTCGCCCCGCTTTTATACTATGCATTAAAGTATGTATACAGAGGAGACTAGACCTAAAGGCATCTTAAAAGTCTTTAATGGGGCATGTTGTCACAATATATGAGTTAAGATTTTACAAAAGTAACTTGGATTTAGACCTAGATTTAGATTGTTTATTTTGGAATAAACAATGTGCCACAATAAAAATGTGCCAACCTGCCCCAATCTTTCATTTGTTTGACATAAAAATGTCTTTCTTTCACAAGACACTGACCTAAACAAATACAATGAAGTGTACAGCTCTACACTGTAAAAAAAGGGAATTTTCTGCCAGCTGGAGTGAAAAAAATATACTGTAAAATAATTGTTTTCCTGTAGAATTACAGGATAAAATGATATACAATAAATAGTTTCCCCCATTTTTCTTGTAAATGTTTTTGCAGGTTACAGGTTTTGACCTTTTTTTTTTTTTTAAATGAACTTTTCTAGCAGCTGGGGTGCCACTAATAAACTGTAACATGTAACTGTACGTGTTTTCCCTATTTTTTCCCTGTAATTTTTTTACGTTTTTGACCATATTTCAAAAATACATTAAAAGACATCTGTAAAAAAAACAGTAGAATTTCATTTACATTTTACGTGGAAAATCTGTAAAAAAAAAAATATATATTTTTTTTACAGTAAACATTAGAGATGCTATGTGCATCTTTATCTAACGACAATTAAAGATGGAATTCAATGAGCTTTGGGATTTCTGTGGGGATTATTCAGTCTAATTCAAACCACACACTCAAATAAATGAGCTTCACTTGAGACTTAATCTATAACAGACCTCTCCTGTATAAATGATTTAAAACCACACCTGCATTACACAAATAAAATATTCCTCTCATCTGGGATTAAGATATACATTTTAAAGTCAATTTCACACATAAGCTTTGGTACCAAGTTGTTCAGTATGCTAAAAATGTGATTTACAAACTCCAGCGCAGAAAAAGGAACAAAATAACCAAACACAGTATGTTTAATATGAAAATTGAATAAGATACTAACAAAACTTCAAGCTGTGACAGCAAAATCAAAGAACTGTACATCTTGGACAAATATTATTCTCCCATAAGAGACACTGGAACGACAAAACATTCAGTCCGTGCCAGTTAAATTCAGGCAAAGGGAAAAAATTAAGTTTGTTGGATATTTTATGAGGCGCTGTGTTCCCCACACCCCTCCATCAATGCAGCGTGAGTTCAATATCATTCAACCAATAAACTGCTGTTTCATGCATTGCCAAACCAGTAATGCATATATAAACCAGCACGACAGAACACGACCACAACATAGCGCTGCACTAGAAGAGCATAATGTATATTAGCCAGTGAGTAATACACCAACATTTGCAAACATAAAATTACCTTTGACCAGCTACACCAGTACCAACACAATACAAGTCAACATCCAGCTATTCTCTAAGAGTTCATTTGTATAAAAAAAATCATGTTTTTATTGTGCATTCCAATTAAAGGGGTAGTTCACCCAAACACTCCATCATTTACTCACCCCCTTGATATTTTAAACATGTATGACTTTCTTGCTTCTACAAAACAAAAAAAAAGATATTTTGAAGAATGTTGATGACCAAAAACCCTGACACAAAAAAAGACACAAAACCAATGCAAGTCAATAGGGACCAGCGGTCTTTATTTACCAACATTCCTTAACATATTTTCTTTTGTGTTTTGCAGAATTTTTTTTAAGATTACTGGATTTACAGAGACGTTAGAAAAAACAGAAAGAAAGTTGCTTGTAATTTTCCAACTTACTATAACCTACAACAAAGTCAAACTTTGTCCAAATTTTTACAAGTGTACATGCAACTATATCCTGTTTGCTATTTATTAAGCCTGGAGATGTTCCTGCTGAGATGTGATGGATTTGTTTTGCATGATGCGTATTAAATTACAATATTAAATTGAGGTGGTTTTCAATCTAAAAAGCTTTCGAGACTCGATGTTCCAGGGGTGTCTGAAACAATATCAATGAGCTGGAGTGATATTTCACAATGGGCATTCAAACCCGTCTCGTAACAATGGCGCAGTAATTTTTGATTATTCTCTCACCGCAGCTGCTCCTGAAGCACGAATCTGTGTGTGTGAGAGACTAGTGCGCTGTCTACCTAGATGGCACAGCGGGGTCGCTGAGTTCATCCTGCAGGCCTCTCGCCCTTTATTTCTCTCTTCCCAACATTAACAACCCTTGCTTAGTTGGGCAGTGGAGAGGCCGTGCATTAAGGAGGTCACGGATGGCAGACATAAATGCAGCATTAGATATTATCATGTGGGTATTTTCGCAAGCCTGCATTAAAATGTCAAACACTTGTGCGACAGTTACATCTCCAGTTTCATATACGGGTGACAAAATGATTCACTTGACGTATTGTGAGTAAACAAGTGGTGAATGTCCATTCGGATAAGAGCATTCACTTCAAATTCAAAAACAAGCACACAATAGATTTTCAAAAAAGGTGCAGTGGTTATTGTGCAGGTCCTCAGGCCTCTGAAGAGGTTTAGTCATTGAAAAACAGCGGCATAAGTAAATAAAACTGGGTTATGATTTCGCCCACATGCACACTAACCGCAGAGGTGCAAATATGAATATTTTCCTGTCTGAAAAACTCGCGCTCTGCCAAAAACTTACTTGAGAGACAAGAACTTTATGCCTTCCAGTGTTGGAAAAGTTTCACTGCCAGTAATAAATGATAAAGGAACATATTTAATTAGCATATGGTTGAGAGTTGATTTCCCATAATGCACTGCAGTCTTTGTTCTTTGGTTAATTCTTGTTATTAGTTTGCGTGTAGGCTTTGTTTTGGGGCTTCACAGTACATCTTGAAAATAATATGCAAATGTGCATATCGCAATGGTTTGCAATAGCTGAATTTAGATTTTTATACTTCACAAAGTTGTTGAAGTTTTAGGTGGATGCAGGGAGACCGGCATGTGAATAGCACCTATGATAAACGATCAGAAAACGATTTAGTTTGATAATATTTCGTTTAGCAGACCAATTTTAATAGTTTTAATAGTTGATTTAACAAACAAAAAATTGTATCACATACTGTATTTCACATTTGTCTTCAAAGCCCTAAGCACCGGAAACAGACATGTGTTCATATGTTTAGTTAAATGAGCAATGTGGAGATTTTAGCCATCTAGTGGTGAGGTTGTGAATTGCAACCAATGTCCCTTTCAAAACACTACAGTGGCTGACACAGGACAAGGATGTCATCACGTTTTCACTTCTTTGCCAAAGGAGAAAACATATTTACGAAATGTGCTCTGTAGAGCAGTTTGTCCTTTTAGGGATACTGTAGAAACAACATGGTGAATTCCATGTAAGGTGTATGTAGATAGAAATTGTTGTAGAAAAACAACAGTTCATTATGTGAGATCTTTATACACCTCTGAACACATAGTTATGTATATTATATAGCCTTTCTGTCAAAAATCTGCCTGTTCTCTTCAGATGTAACAGCTCACTTTAAACCCGAAACATGACTACGTCACTTGAAGATTGATTCTCTATCACACATTTTGTGCAACAGACCTGCATGAAAAAGTGCTGTTGAAAGATAAAACCCAGCTTTATCTTTTTATTAAAAGATTCACTGTCTGATCTTTAAACAACAAAAATACAAATCTTCCACAGAGGCCCAGATACTAGCTGCATATTTATATTTTGTCTCTTATTAATTTTTTGGCACTGAGCTATACAGTTTCACGCAGCAAGGTGTGAATTCGAAATGGATCTGTGCACGGTTGCAGTCCGTGTCTTGTTTCATACGTAGGAAATATATAAGGAACACCAGAGAGTTGGTGCAGGTTTCCTCTATGTCGTCTATATGGAAATATACAGCACACGCATTCATCTCTGTCACATGATTCCAATGTACTGCAGGCCCACAGAGCATCAGAATCAGTCGGATACCAACAAACTATTCAAGTTTCATTTCAACGCACATTGCTTTGTGTTTAAAAGAGACAACTGAATCTGCTGACAGAACGGATATTGCTGTGGAAGCAGCTTTAGATTGAGTGCCGGATTTGAGAAACATGTTTTAAGGGGTCGTCTTAATTAAAATACTGTCAGCTGAATAGATATGGAAATTCAATAAGGGAAGGTTTTTGCGGTGAACAGAATAGATTTCTTTGTGTGAAACTTTGCAAGTTCAGCAACCGAAGCGTCACACCATTTTTATGGGCTTGGATTAAAATGTAAAAACGTCCAATGTTTGTTGATTTTGAAATTCAGGTAACACTACAAATTTATTTGGCAAAATGTCTGACAAATGATGCTGCCCAATTCTTCACTTACGACTAACAACACAGTGATCTTATATTGAAATGCATACAATTGATATTTCAATGTCAAATAAGAATGCAGCTAAAATTGATCAGTCCTTGAAAACCTATTTATACAGTGACCATGAGAGCATCTCTCAAAACAAATATTGATCAAGAATCTAATGAGATCGCCTTCAAGCATTTGTGCATTTAAGAGCACAATTATAAACTTATTTTATTTCTAATGCATTGATCACAAACTGTAGACAAACCATTTTGAAACTAAGACAAAGACGACTGTTTATCCGTTATTGAAGTGCAGAACTGCCTGTAACCTTCACAATGTTCCTAATCTTCATTTATATTCACATACAAGCAGACCTGTTCCCCCCCTGCTTTGATGACTGACAGGCCTTCTGCTAAATAAAAGAGAAGCACATTTCCTTCTAGTAGATCGATTGAACCCTCTCTGCCTCTTCTCCTTCAAAAGACCCATACACTCTTGAAAGTCAAGGGAAAGCTTCCACCAGCGAGCAGGAGATGAGGCGTGCCGCATCATAATGGCTTCCAAATAATGAGCGATGAACAAATGATTCGCAGAAGCCTGATGCCTGAAGCCTTCTCTCCAAACGCGCCGACGTGACATCGACGAGCGGCCATGTTTTTAACTAACAGCATTAGCTTTACTCTCCATTAACACTGCGCAAGTTTCTGAGGAAAAATTTCAAGATATTTCATCAGAATGGTAGGGTGATATGTTCAGGTCACATTTCTGTCAAAATATCAAAAGGAAAAGATGAAAGATTTTTTGCATCGTCACATTTGTATGGCAAATTCTCATTACCGTAATGCATCTGGACACTTAGTGTTTCAGTTTTTGATGAATCCCAGAATATACACAGAAATTCATTATGAACAGGACGTATGTAATGTGGACGGTTTTAAATAAACATGCACGCTTTTGTGACCCAAACTTAACATCCGGTAAACATCCACAAAGATTCGGTCTCCGCAGATTATTTCTGATAACAAGCAAAAGAAATAACAAGTAAATGACATTAGATAGTAAGTTAAATGTCTAGTCAGTATTATTTTGGGTTACCAGTAGAAGTTTTACTTGACTAAACTCAAAGTTACACGACCCATTCAACAAATTGTTTATTTATTTATACAGTAAATTATTAATATAATTTAATTTAAATTAAATAAAGTATAAATAGCCAGACTGATCAACAAACACAGACCGGAAGTTAACTTCTGGCCAGGCAAATAATTTCCCAGTCCAAAAATATTTAAGGGTTCCAAAAACACATTTAATTTCCCAGTGTTTAAAATATATTTCTTTACATTTTGCGATGAAACATGCATCACAGATTTTCTTGTACTTGGCATATAAACAGGTATATAAATAACCTGCATAAATTATATTTAAAAAAAAATTCTAAAAGTAAAGGTGAAAATCAAGGTAACATCACACATTTATTTTTACTTTCTGGCAACCATTATTTTACAACCCCAAGACAAGACTTTACATACAGATAACATCATATTCCACTGCATCACAAACACAAATTCTCCAGGCCATTCCAACAAGTCCAGAGCAAACCAGCCGCAACAAACAGTTCTCCCTCCATTCCACCGCACGATTAAATTTCTGTCTGCGTGAGATGCAAGGCCTCCGCTATTCTCCAACACTAAATCAATTCACATCCACAGCTGGAAAACACCAGACCAATTACACGAGTCATCCGCGGCAGGTCTGACGATGCTGAGCCCTGGTGTCAAATGGGATGTGTCGTATATAAGATGATGTTCGTCTCAACACATATATTGAAGGCTCTCTCAAAGCCTGAATAAGAAGAAACTGACATGCAATACGAACATAGTAACCACATCGCATGGATGTTGCTTTTTCAAAGCAGTTCACCCAACAAAGAAAATTCTGTCATCATTTCCTCACCCTCTTTTCATTTCAAACCTTTATGACTTTCTTTCTTCTGCAAAAATCAAAAGAAGATATTTTAAAGAAGGTTTGAAATGAATTAACTTGCCTTGGTTTTGTGTCCATATGTCAATGAGGTTCAATGTTGTTTAGTTACCAACATTCTTCAAAATATCTTTTTTTTGTGTTCTGCAGAAGAAAGTAAGTCACGGAGGTTTGAGGGGGAGTAAATGATGACAATTTAAGTTTGTTTTCTTAGGTTTGGTCTCATTGTTTCTCTTACAATTGCCCCTTGAGTTAAGTGTGGTTACGGTATCATACAAAAGCAGCAGGAGTTTAGAATACAGACATTCTTATGGCACCTATATGAACCCTAAAGATGGATACAGGCCATTGCATCATTACAAACCCGTCACCGGAGCTCAGCTGCTGTCTGTCTTTGAAATATCTCGGCACAATAAAGACGCGGCCGCCGCAGTGTGACGAGTCTCGTTTCGCCACCAGACGCTCGGCTCTCTAATTCCACTCATTAAGATCCGTGAGCCCACAATCTCCCATTATCCCGCAGAGAACAGAGCTCATTGCACCTCATTATCATTACGGCTTCTTGTGTTGCCGCCTTTGATTTCAATATCTCTCGGGGGCTCCGAGATAACCTGGACATCCTCCGGGACTTCCGCTTATCAGCCGTCCGCGGAGAAACAGCTAAATCAACACGCGAAACCTTTTCCGGGTGCAGTGCCGTGAATCAGTAGAGTTTGGAAGACCAATCCAAAAAAGATAAGCAAATTGTAAATGAATCAAATGTTTGATGCTTCATTGAAAAGGGCGAGATGATGCTACAGAGATGACTGAACACTATTTTAACTCCCTAGCAATGCACTAAAATCAGGTAACACCTTAGCAACGAACACCCAGAAGATGCCAGCATCATGATTTCGGCACCAGTGCTTATAAAAGCATCCATTCACAACTTTCACGGCGCATATATAAATCTGGGGAGTAAAGTAGAAAATCCACATCATTTATTTTACACCCCACTTTGCCTCTGCCACCTCAGCACAATGAGGAAAAAAAGACCTCTCGAGCTAGGAAAATATACGCCTGCCTGCCTGCCTCCTATCTCATTTTGAGTTTAACAGATTTCATGCAGTTTCTTTCATCTGAGAGTTTCAGTATTAGAGCAAAACAAACTCAGACTTCTGATATAAAATCATTTATAATGGCGAAGGCGTCTAAATGAAAGATCAGATATCATAATTCAGCCGCCCACATTTTCACACGTTAATGATTATGAATGTTGTGCGCGCTACAGTAAATGTGGGATGTTTTTCCATTTATAGAACCGTAAAGAAAACATACGGTTCTCCGTGGTTAGGTCTTTAATGATCATATTGTCAAAATCTGACATCAGCATAAAGACTTAATGAAATAGGAGAGCTTAAACAATGATGTCTTGATGATAGTTATGGGTTATATAAAACTAAAATAATGAAGGTAATGAGATTTAATCTGATTCACTTGTTCTGTGTGATGTAGATGGTCTTTGTTTACTGTGGAGAGATTTCTGAATTTATCTGGAAGAGAGAGGGACGAGTCAAGGCCAAAATGCAGGCCAGTGAATGCAGAAGAAAAAACATGCGGCGATTCTGATGCGGCAGAAAATATCTTGACTTGAATGGTACTAGTTATGGCTTGAAGTAAAATAAAATCGAAGGAAATTCAGAATTGCTGGCATGTGACTCAATGAATCTAACACTGATCTATTGAACACAAACATCACATACTGACAAAGTACATCTGTGCCATCACTACCACATAAACTTAAAAATGGCCTATGGATGTGACACTTTGTCAAAAATTGAAATATAAATTCTCAGAGAATGTATTTACTACCAATTTATTGAGCCATCTGTTTATATTTTACTATGAGAGCACAGAAAAATATCAGTCTATACACAAGTTTACTATTTTAAAAGAGGAAAAACAAATGCGTTATAGATGACAGAAAAGGACGGACATTTTTGAGAGACAACATATTTTGTAGGATTTCTGTGAATTAAAACGTAGAAACCAGAAGCAATAATACTCAACAATTGGAGAAGGGTTGACTCTTTATAGAACATGAAATAGTTCATTTTCATGTGCCCATTTATGAGAAATATGGACTGTAATGGATGTGACAATTACTTAACCATAAACTATTTGAAAGCAACAACATTAACAAACGCATGCACGCTTTTGTGTCCCAAACGTAACTTCTGGTACACATCCGCAAAGAATAGAGTCCCTGCAGATTTTTTCTGATCACAAGCAAAAAGAAATAAGTAAATGACATTAGCTAGCAAGATAAAAGTATACGTAGTCAGTATTATTTTGGGATACCATGTAGAAGAAACGTTACTTGGCTAAACGTAAACGCGACAAAGTTACACGACCCATTCAACAAATTTAATACATTTATATAAAATAAAATTCAACAAATTGTTTATTTAATACAAATACATCGTCCAATCATCCCAAAAGAAAAAAGCTTGGCGACCCATTCAAGGGTAGAAACTTTTAAAAAATCCAACTGATGACCGCTTCCCATTTATAAGAAATACTGTGTTTTGCCAGCAACCACAAACATCTATAGATGATCTATAGTGCAAGCACTTAACAGCAGCTACAGGCTCAAACAGCTGGACATATACTTACATTACATTATCTTACCATAATGGTTTGTTAGAAGTGGGCAGAAAACGCTGGCTTTCAAGTGCATCTTTAGCGTACAGGGAAATGGATGGGTAATTGGACGTGGATCCGCATGCTTTCAAGTTGTTGCACGCGGACAGGAGCGAGCTCACAGAAAGACACGGTTGGAAACGTACATAAATACGCTATATGCAAATTTGTGATGGATGAGATGGTCGGATACCTCTCATCCACATTACAGAGCGGTACGGAGACGGAGTTCTGTTTGAGTTATTATATTGTGTTTTAAGTCGACTGCCGCAGGGAAAAATATCACACTTACACAACTCGCTAGTGCGTCAATGCAACACTCATTTCCATACTGAGCTCTGCCAGCACAGAACAATCCACAGCGACTCAGATAAAACATATTCAGTGGCTCTCAGAAAGTTTATTCCGCCACTTCCCGGAAAAAATTTTTCCGCACATGATACGACCAAAAGCCAAACAGAACCAAGTCCCTCGGTTATATACAGCGCTTAGCAGCAAGACAATAGTTAAATAATGTATTAACAATTCAAACAGCAGTTTAGTTATATCTAGCCATCACAGCTATATGCTATGAGAAAATACAGCCCTTAATATTAATAAAAGGGAAAACCTGCCACTTTTGATTAATTGTGATGTACATTTTCCACTACACATATGCTTGGCAGAAGCAAAGGTGTTTTAACAGGTGTGGTGTGTAGGAAGGCAAAAAAGACCAAGGATGTATTATTTCAGCTCCAAAATAGAAACTCTGAAGCAGATGTTACAGAAATCAATTGGGTGTTCCTGTCAAAGCCCTTAACCTGCACTTTCTATCTGTTTCGAGAGCTGTGATGAGTAAGCCCCCCACACACACATACAAAAAGTACTGCTGCTAAATGTCAAAGGATGCATTGATTTTGCTTTTTGAAGGTATTACACATTCAGAGCGAATAGACCACAATCACAGTAAATGATGCAGTATGGGATGCGTTGGCCGGAGGGGTCAGGTGCGGGGTTAGCGCCCTCTGTCATGTCACGATACGGGCTCACGACATATCTGCAAACACATATTGAAGCACACATTTCATACAAAACAACTCATCGAAGTGCATCAGCCGCATCTGACAGCTGTCAATCACCTGCCAACCATCATCTCACTATTTCTGCACCTTCATTTTATCTCAGCTGCTTTAATGGCAATGAGCAGAATCAAAGCAAAAATGTTTCATAACTCATGTTGAGAAACTGTGAGCGCTGGTGATCAGGTCCGTGTAATTGGCCATCAGTGACATGGAGCCACTAGATGCCTCTTTAATAACCAAATTGGCATGAGTTGGCAGGAAAGCCTCTCATCTATTATCATCAAGAATCACTCTTTGATCTTCCATTCTCATTGGCTGTTGGTGAAGAGTGTGAAACCCACTGCCAAGGGAGCAACAATGGGAAAATGTCATTCAGAACAACACGTGGGCTGTAGTACACAGAGTCATCGAGCGTTTTTTTTAACCGCTGACTGTGATTGTGGCACACCAGTCAATGCTCAGAACAATGGTCTGAAGAGACCAGTTTACATTTACATTTATGCATTAGAGAGATGCTTTTATACAAAGCGACTTGTATTTCCGAACCCTTTGACATTTGCACTGCTGACACAACACTCGACCAGCTGAGCTACCTAAAAATACAGCTTAGACATTAATGTCCTGTTTACTGCACAAACTTGCTGTAGTTGGTTAGCTATGTTGTTTTGATTGTATGGAAATCTGTGATGAGAACGTCCAGGGTTGCCAGATCTCACTAAATAAACCAGCAAAAAAAAAGTGTGTTTGGTGTATGGTGTGTTAGGATAGGCCAATATTTGTTTGAGATACAACTTTGAAAATCTGGAATCTGAGGGTGCAAAAAAATCTAAACATTGAGAAAATCGCCTTTAAAGTTGCTCATCAGAGGTGCTGTAGCAGACTGTTTCTAAGAAGAAACAGGTTTGTTTGAACTCTCTCTATTGGTTTATCACTGTAATGATATTGTGGAGAATAGATGAACCTGAAAGCTGAAATTCTAGCTTTTCATGGATACCAAACTTGAGTGAGTAATTCTCAAAGAGTTTTTGGCTGCATCCACTGACAAAAATAAAGTTTTAATATATTTACGGTAGGAGATTTATATCTTCATGAAACATGATCTTTACTCAATATCCTAATGACTTTTGGCATAAAAGAAAAATTGATCACAAATATCACTATTGCTACAAATATACCCGTGCTACTTGTGACAGAAATAGGGTCAGAAATACTTTTACTGGTCTTACAAGTCTTTAATGTATAATCATAAAGAACACACAGAATGGCTTTTAAATGTAATGGTAAATAACTAAAGTGAATTGCAGCTAAAGGGCAAAAATGCTTCAACGAAATGGAAACTGCAAAGTGAAAGTGGATTCCATTTGTAACGAATCCTCATTTAACTAATGAGTCGACACTGTGAGTATATACTGTATCAACTAATGGCTAACATCATTACCTGCTTATACCTCCATTAGCACATTATTCCATTTTTCTATTTACAATACAGCCATTTTGATTTTAGACATCATTTTGTGCTGCACGTTTCACCCCGGTAAAGTCCTAAAATGGTTATATAACTAACCTCTCGTCTTATATCTAAATGTACACATTTTAATATTGACCTAAAATTACCTATTTCCACTTGAAAACTTAACTTAGCCTCTAGAATTGAAATGAAACGGACTTTCTAATTGTGGAAGCATTTGTATGTTGCAACAACATTCTTCACTAAAGAAGAAAGTTTGGCTAAAGTGAAGAAAGAATGGCGATCACTGTGCAGTCTGGATATTGGAAGGTCGTTTGCGATTATTACGGCCTACGCATTTTTATTACACCAGAGGGAAAATCCACATCCATTTCCTATGCACTCGAAAACATAATGAATGCAAACGAAGACAAATGTAGAAAGCTTTGCAGCATGACACCCGAACGTAACACTTCATACATTTCGAAAAATGCTTTGCCCTCAATGAACTGCATAGGCTACATTTTAAATTTGTTTAATTGTTTAAGCATTTAAAATAGCCTGATGCAATGTAAAAAAGCCAGCTTTAAACTTTACAAACTGTGTTAATAAAGATCCATATAGAGGACCTTCGTGCACACTGGGTTTCGCTTTCAAGAAAAAAAAGAATTACGTTTTTCTTAATGCAAACTTCTCTCATGACTTGTTTAATTATGCATGTTGAATTAAACTGCTTTAGTCACTTAATCAATAAATAAATAACATCCATTTGCTTTCTGTCTGGTGCCACGTGCCTCACTCTTCAGATTTCTTGCACACTATATGATAAAGTCACGTATGAAACGTAACACAATCCCACAATAACCTGAGGCTAAAGCTAATAACACGTTTAAAGCGAAGTAAACAACAATAACATAATCTACTGGGCTGCTTTAATGTTTTATTCATAAGGGAATATAGTTAATGAGCTGAGAAATAAACAAGCTTAAGTGATCATCTGAATAAATAACACTACATTAAAAAAGTAAAACATTAATTCCTGTGTGGGGAAATTATTTATGCAGCCATTGAGGGCACAAATAATGTAGGAATTAAATATGCATATTGCTACTGTGCAATACATGTAATCTGAATAGTTCTGCATGCTTCCAAACACTCTTTAATAGATCAAAAGACGTTCTCATTCTAGATTCCTTTAAGTATCTAAACATAGTACTAAAGCATGTTAACACAAATATTAATATTCATATAAAACAAATTAGAAAACTGCAACAATAGCTCAGAAAATTGCATTTATTTGATGAGAAACGTTCATTGCAAATATGTCAAATCAGAGCACAGTTTGTGACATCTCTTGCGATCTCTTCTGAAACTCCGTTGGAACCACATGTGAGACTACTGGGGTATTTTCCCCAAGAGGAAAATCTAAAGCATGAATTTAAGCAAAAGTCTTTAATTGCTCTACATTTAATCTTTAATGAGAATGAATCAATATATTAAAAAGAAAAGCATAAAAACTACCCATTTTAATTCATTACTATTTTGCCATGACATATCAGCTAGTCATAAAGGACCGCTAAGTCTAGAATTATATATTTTAATCAAAATGAATTCAATTTGAAGAGACAGCAAGCTACACTCGCAATTGAGTGTTGGTGCTTTGCGTGATGCTGTTGAACAATTCTATAATTCTTATGATTTTTTAATTTTGATGAACTAAAATTACCCAATGAGATTGTCTTAATGTTACAAATCATTCAAAATCTTGCACATTTCCATTTGAACTTGGTTTATCACTATCAATGCAGATGCATTTACCACCTGATCATGTTCTGGCATGTGTTGCCTGAACAAGCGATTTTCACATTCCCTCATGCGAACCGTGTTTCAGTTTGTTAATTTCACATCTGAACGTGAAGATTTATTTCCTGCATTAATCCTATTGTCATATTTCCATTGAATGCCCATTGCTCACAAAGGTAGAAATATTACAAACGGCATCAGCAATATAGGTATAAAAATGCTGTGCTTTTGCATTTTTATTGCAGAAGTCACAAGTGTTGCACTGCATCACTAATTTTAGACGTTTTATGAGACTTGAGACATAAGCAATAAAAATATACAAATGAAACCTCTTAAATTTCTCATTAATTTCTCCTAAAAGGATAAAAAGCCTCTTGCATCTCTTCCCTTTATTTTTTTCTCCTGAAGAAAAGTAACGTAGTAGTCTCGAACATCTCTATTTTAAAACTCAACAATGTCTCAAAATCGTAAGTATTTTACGAGGTGGCTAATTTTCTCTAAGTTTGCTTTAGCGCTAGTGACGGTTTAGGGGCGAGATTAGGGGTGGGCTTTCAATATTGCTTACTTGTACGTTTTTGTATGACTCACAACGTATGAATTCATACATGTTAGCCACCTCATAGAATACTTCCGACTTCAAAGTAAGATCAGCATTTCAGCAACTTTTCTTCTCCAGTGTATTCAAATGTCACATGACCAAACCAGAAAATAGGTCTTGTTACATCAGCTTGATAGACAAAGCTTAGAAATAACATAACATAGCTACTTGTTTTCATTTATGCCGTTTTATTGTATTGTTATATTAAAATGTCAGTGAGAAGAAAAATATGCATAGTAAAAAAAAAATTTTTTTTTTTTTTTACAGATTTTCCATGTAAAATGTAACCCCCCCCGGAATTTTACTGTTTTGTTTTACAGATTTTTCATGTATTTTTAAAATACTAAGGCAAATACTGTAAAATTACAGAATTACAGACTGCAGATTTACAAAAAAACGTGGGGAAATCAATTAATTAAATATCCTGATATCCTGTAATTTTACAGAGGAAAAATGTTATTTTACAATATATTTCTGTCGCTCATTTTTACTGATTTTACTTTTTTATTTCAACATGCATATGATTAGGACATTAACTAAGCTCATGTTAGTATTGTTTCCTAAAGGCATTTTGAGTTAAACAGCTCTACATGTCACAAGCACAACAGACCTGAAGCGAATGAGATGAGGCCTCGTGACGTCCGGCAAAAAGTGGTCGCCTATAATACGTAACATACATCAAGCATTAATCAGAATCTACGGCTTTATCTCATCAGACACAAGTGCAAAGGCTAAACAAATAATCACAAGATGATGTGAAATAATTTCCTCATTGTTCAATGCATTTGATAAACACCCATAAATCCTTCAATCACTCAAACACATACATGGATTAACAAGCTTCCAACAGAGCGATTGTCTCTCATTCTGATGCGTATGCTTCAAAACACTCTGGAGTTTTCTGTTGCCTGTAGCTTTCCGAGGCCTTTGAGACGATCAACTGTTATCTAACAGCCTTTAATAAGTACATTATGTTCAAATAAGCAACCTTTGTATTTCATTAATAGCGTTTTGCTTCTAATGGACATTGTTGTGCTGTGTAAACAGAACTAGTGTGGGATGATTGATTCATTAGATAAAAACATGACACCATCAAAGCGAACGACTTCTGCAATCATCTAATGGATGCACATAAAAATGCGAAGCTTTGCGTTCGAGTTTGGGGTGGAGAGAGCGGTTTCGTCGCTTTACGGTGACCTATGCAAATCGTGCCAAAGTAGATACGCTTTTTAGCAGCGGCCTTGGTATTTTTTTAAATGAATCGTCTCTTTTACTAAACCATCTAGGTAATACTAAACTTACTTCTAATGTCGTTTATTGATTGCTTTAGCACTACACTCTTAAAAAAACGTGCTGCACAATGCAATACAAGAAACAATTTGGCTGAATGGTTTCAATAAAAACCATTAACATGTGTTTCACAAAATGTTCTTTGTAGTGGAAAATCTTTTTTTAAATGATAAAAAAATAAGAATGCCTCATCTTGTAACCTCAGAGTATACAGTTGTTTGGGGAACTAAAAAACGTTGTGGCATTTTTAAAAGGTAATATTACTATTACTTTATGCATGCATATACTTAATATAAGTAGTATAGTACTGTTGTAAAGCACGTCTGAATGAATCCTAAAATCATGTGTTATGAGAAGTAAGGTAACCCTGAAGAATAAACCACATGAATTTGACATGACAGCGTGTCACCAAATGATTGACATTTTTCAACCTATACTTTCTTCATGATTACATACTGTGTTGTCAAAGTTGACAAGCACTTTTGAATACTTTTTGAAAGACAAGCCCCAATGACAAACTTGTGAGGCGTCTACAGCAAAAGTTGTGGTTGAACTTCCTGTATATCACCGCTTTATATCTCTACCACACACAGGATGCTGAAGAGAGGCATGCGTCATCATCTGCGGTCATTTACAGCTCAACTTCCAGCAGCTTTTTAACAAACCACATAATAATGTACAAAACAGAAAACATAGACCTTTGAACACACTGGGATACATCCAGATAAGTGGTGCAGTGGAAGTCAACTCATAGCTTGCTTTAAATAACGGCTCTTAAAAGGCATCCAGAGCGCATGTTAAACTCAATCCAGCTGCTCTGATGGGTCTGTAAACACTGACTACAGAAACAGTGATTGCCAAGTACATTCATTTAAACAAGCTCTCTAATGAACTCTCAGCCTAAAGATGCTTCCAGCTCTTCTTAAGTGATAACACATTGGAATAAGTGTTGAGTGTTTATCATCATTAAAAAACCACAGTACAGCGTGAATGTAAAGGAAAAACACAAACTAGAGTTTTTTTTGTAAAAATAAAACTTGTGTTGCTGTAGGGCTTTGTGGGAGGTTGCCAAGTATAGGCTGCTGGGTTGTTGCAGGGGTTCAGACTCGAAGAGGTTGCCACATCCTCGCTATAGTGTTGATATAAATACACAAATGCCACACTATCGGTTAGATTACATAAGATTAAGAAAGTGTCTTCAAAGCTCTGAGAACGGACCAGAATGGCAACTAAAATATTGACTAGGATGGCGGACGCATCTACATATACATGTGATCCTGGTCCACAATGCCAGTCACAAGGGCTGTAGTCAAGTCCATTGTCGAGTCCAAGACTAGGACTAGTCGAGACCTCGAGTTCAGGTTCATCTATTCTCCACAACATCATTACAGCAGTAAGCCAATTGAGAGCGTTAAAACAAACCTGTTTCTTCGGCCTGCTACAACACCTCTGATAAACAACTTTAAAGGCCATTTTCTCAATGTTTAGATTTTTTTTGTACTCTCAGATTGTCAAATAGTGTCTTAGCAAAATATAGTCCTATCCTAACAAACCATACATCAATGGAAAGCTTAAAAATTTAGCTTTCAGATGATGTATACATTTTAACTTCAAACATTGACCCTTGTGACTGGTTTTGTGGTCCAGGGTCACATGGTGTCATGAGGTGGTAGAGTAGCACAAATGGTTTAATATGGTAAGAATTTCAACAAAGCCTTACCCCCAACTATAAACAAAAGTAATTGTCATGCAAAAGTCCACATGGAGCTACAAACAACAACTCTGATGCTCAAATTGATTTTCACAGGCCACACTTCTGACACCTCTGTATGGTAAAATGTAGCTTGACGCATGAAAATCCTTCACAAGGATTTGTTGTCATTTCTATAAAAATGAACCCAGCAGTTGCCATAATCAACATCCTTTCTTCTGAAGTCTGTGTACAAATACCTTCCACCTCAGCCTGTTCAGCAGCATCTGTTTTTGCCACTTCAAAAAGAGGAAGGACACTTGAGATTCCAGAGGAAACCGCTGTTTCGCGAAATTAAAATGCAACCCCATGCATGAAAATACGAACAGCTGCCAACACCACACTTTGCCGGCAGATGTAATGAAACGAAATTAAAGCATCCGGAATTAAACGAATGTTTATTTGACCTCGTGTTGGCAGAAGATTGGCGCAAATAGTAATAAATTGCATGAAGGAACGTCAACAGAATTTGCAAGATGATCTTGTCGAGAAGTTACAAGATAAGTTTATCAAACTCATTATTACCATCATTTCCTTCTACGTGGATATTCAGAGAAACATATTCAATAATGTATTATCAACCAAAAACCTTTAAGACAAGAGGACCCAAGCAGAGGACCCAATTCTAATTTACTCACCCTTGTCAAATTCAAAACCTTTCTTTCTTCTGAAAAACACAAAAGGAGATATTCTGAAAAAAGTTGGTAACTGAACAGCATTCACTTCTATTGTATGGAAACAAAAACAATGCAAGTGAATGGGTGCCAGTTAACAACATCCTTCAAAAAATGTTTTTAAGTTCTGCAGAAGAAAGTCATACAGGTTTGAAATGACAAGAGGTTGAGTAAATGATGACTGAAGCTTCATTTTTGGGTTTCACTTCACAGCTGTTAGATAATATTGACACGGAAATCATTAATTAAAAACAGGAAGTTAGGTATAAGCACTATATGCACACATCGTGTACTTAACAATGTGTACTTAATTAAAAGTACAGTAAATATTAAATATGGTAAATTACAGTTAGATCAGGTCATTCATATTTCTTGGACATCATAACATGAACTTCAATCCCAGTATCATCCAGGGTAAAATATACATAATAAATATTTTAAAATAATCTTATTCAAACTTTCTAAGATTTATAGTACAGTGAGCAGTATGATAAAATTACTCAAAGTAAATTTATTTCCACAAACACATTTAGCATATGGCAACAATTCATTTTAGCAGGACACGAAATGAAACAAAATTCCAAAAAGCAGTTTTATAGATAAAGACATGCTGGTTCATGCCTAGCCAATTATCTGCGCTCTCTCTCTCTCTCGCGCCACACACACACACACGTTAAACTCGAAGCACACACGCCTTCTTGCGACAGAAATAAAATAATATAAAATTGAATCAAGAGGCATTCATCAGTGCATAAATCATTTACATAATTGCTCTCTCTTCTTTCTACACCACGAGAGGTTCTGACAGTCGGGTGAGACTGACGCTCCAGACCCAAAGTCCATTTGCCTCAATCAGAAATTAAGCCATAAGAGACTAAACAGACTTCTCTTGAGTCTGGATTTCAGGAAATCTGTGTCACTCATTACTGAAATCTGCAAGCAGAAAAACAACTAAAACAGACAGAGAGAGATAAGGCCATGCTTTTAATCCAAGCAGAGAATGTTCAAGCTGTATTTTAAACCTATACAGAGCCATTTATCTCACTCTATACATTTCCTTTCTTCTTTCCACCCAAGAGACAGAAGCTCTCCTCTCAGGCTCTAAGAGCTCCCGCTCTTCCCCAGAGATGAAGACAAGACTCTGAAATCTTCTGACATGAATCTCTGTGATCTCGCAATGCAGCAGAGCCAAAGGTGTGTCCAAAAAAAGACACATTGTCTTTGAAAGTGCACAGGAAACATCCACAGAGACTTCTGAGCTTCTTTGATAAGATGCGATCGGTTCAGTTTAAGAAACTTTAAGAGTCAAGAGTCTTGAAAATCTGAGAATCATCAAATCTATACATTTACTGTGAACGTTGTCCACATCATGACCGGTGTTTCATTTCAACCCAAAAACAAACAAGTTTAACAATTTCTTCCGTCATTATTGTTATATAATTATATACTTAATACTAAAATATTTGTTGTGAGATTATACATCAAGACAGTAATGAGAATATGGTGTAACGGGGATACTTAAAATTCCTACATGTGTCACATCACAAAAATCATAGTGGGGCTTTAAATTCTTTATGCCAAAAATATTTTGACTGTTTTTACTTTCAGAAGAATCACCGCATTAAAGAGAAATGACCATTTCTTAAAGAAAACAGGCCTTACAGCTTTTGCACAAAATCTTTTTGAATGCTTTTCGAAAGTCCCTGTTAAAGATTGTGTAGATGAGCGGATTCAGAGCGCTGTTGCAGTAGCCAATCCAAAAAAAGAATGTAAACAGGGGTTCGGGCACTTTACAGGTCTCTGGACAAACAGCTTTCAAGCTGTAGGTGAAAAAAAATGGAAACCAGCAGATGACGAAAACTCCAATGACAACGGCCAGAACAAACGTGAAGCGCTTCTCTCGAATGATCATGGCTTTTTTCCTGGTGTTTGGGGTCCCGGCTGGTGTCTGCTGAATGTTTGGAGAGGCCAACTGGCTGCCCTTTGAAGTAGCGATTACGTTCCTGTACGTCTGGGTCGGTGAGGTTTGGTGTCCAGCGTCCAGCCGGCCAACATCGGATGTCGTCCCGTTGGCATCGTGTCTCCTCTCAACCTCTTCGTCTGAGCCAGAGCTTGAACTGTCCTCATTGTTGTTACCCCTCTTTTTCTTCCTCGGTTGTTTCATCTGCTGCTGGTTTTCGACGGTGGGTAGCTGCGGCTGACACGTAGCCGTTCCGGTTCTGAAGGCAGGCTGGTTGGAGGACGAGGCATTCGCATGGTTCACATTGTTTTCTGGAGACCCTTTTTGGACTGCTGCCTGTGGAATGACACCCGCTCCATCTTTCCTGGGCTCTCCTGGAGGACATCGCGTGTGCTTCTTGGCGATCTGGTAGATGCGAACGTACACCAGGATCATGATGAGGCAGGGAGCAAAGAAGGACCCGATGGAGGAGTAGAGGATGTACCACGGCTCACTATTCAGTTCACACTGTGGGCCGCCATCTCCTCCCTCGGGCTTCTGGGTTTTGTTCATGGAGATCAGAGGGGGGAAAGAGATGACAGCAGAGATGAGCCACACCACCAGAATGGCCCCTTTGATCTTGCGAGGGGTGCGCTGGGTGCCGTACTGCATCGGCCGGGAGACAGAAAGGTAACGGTCCAGGCTGATGGCACACAGGTGAATGATGGAGGAGGTGCAGAAGAGCACATCCAGCGCCAAGATGATCTCACACCAAACCGATGTGAAGTACCAGTAGCCCATGAGTTCTTTAGCTAGGGAAAACGGGATGATTAAGGTGGCCACCAAGATGTCTGCTGCGGCCAGCGAGACCAGGAACAGATTCTGTGGCCCTCGCAGAGAATGGCACGTGAGAACTGCGATGATAACCAGAATGTTTCCAAAGATTGTAAAGAGCATCACAAGCATCATGGATGTGGCAAACGCAGCGGTGGCTTCAGGCGAGTACGGATGAGATCTGGGGATGCTCTGGTTGCATATTTCAATGTCGGCATCAGACCGACACGAAACAACTGGAAATGCTGTCATTTTTCAGTCCAGGTTTCAGGCTTAACTGTGTAAGGCGGAGGCGGATGCAGATGCAGGTGCAGGTTTATAACTCAATGTCAGCTAGCTTAATCCTTCCAAAAACATTCCTCCTTTCAGAAAACCACCAAAACTGAAATGAGTAAAAAGGCTCTTTATGGCACAGAATGACATTCTCCAAGTGCTCCCTTTGGTAACCATCACAAGAAAAAGTTAAATAAAATAAAACACAACAACACAAGAGTCCAAAACTCCAATCAGGATGTCCAAAGTCCAACAAAAATTCCCAGTGCGCAAAAAAGGAACGTAATTATTATATTTTACAGTGCCTTTGTAGTCCGGACGAATTAATTTTAATAATGACTTAATACGTCTTAAACATAACAGCATAAGACAAACAATTTTTACTTACAGCAAGTCAGTTAAACAAAGCGCGTAATCTTATTTCCATCCTTGACGCGACGCACACTGCAGACACTTGACGACCCTGACGCGGCAAAATAATATATTACATTTAAAGCTAGAATACAAAATAAACTGCTGACAACTTTTATGTTAAACTCTGCCAAAACAGAGTTCAATGTAGTTTGTGTCCGATCATCTCCAAAATGCGCTCTGCAACATGCGCGAAAAGCTTCGCCATCTCCAAACGCGCCCCAAAACTACACTTTTAAAGCCCAATGGATATGTGCATGATGCTCCACGATAGAGCAAAAACTTCACTCAAATGAAGAAAATGATTTCTTAAAAGTAAAGTCCCGTGTTCTGGCATTTGAAAGTCTATTTAAGAAGAAACCATTCACTGTACTCTCCATACGGTTGTACTGTCTTGTCCTCTGAGATCTCGTAACTCTGCGCATCAGTCGGTAGAATCAACTGAATCTGATCTAAATCAGCGCATCTCTCTGTGTCCTCTCTCTGTGACGTCACATGTCGGAACCTGTCTCACATGACGTCAGAGTGAATGATTCCCTCTCATCATCTTTATTCCTTATGTATAACTGCAGAGCACTTAAGTTTCCCTTTACTGTTAAGTGTATACTTTATAGAATTCGTTTAGCCTATTTGTTGCTTCAGAAATTGATAAAGGTGCAATACTTGCACCTTTTCAGCAGTAAAAAATTAAGAAAACTAAGCAAGTGTTAGTTGAATTATATTATATAAACTTAAAAACTTAGATTTCTATAAACTTTAAAAACAACTCCGATATACCATCAGGCATATTTACTATCTGTACATACGAACAAGTAGATTTTAGCGCGTCATATTGTTTTAGTGCTTTCAGGTTTTCTAACTCTGTAGTGATTTTGTAGGTGAATCATTTCTTTTCATAGGCAAAGAAAAAGTGATCAACGATCTCCACCTACTGGACAAATTCTAAAATTACAAAAATAAGATGCAAGGTCCTAAGTTCCTCAAACTAACTGCAATATAAATATCCATATAAATATCAATAAAATAAAATAAAATAGAATAGAACAGAACAGATCGAATGAACCTCAAGATCTTTTTCAAAGCTTTATTTGTCATCCTATCCATATCCAAGATGATTCACGTGAGATTGGAGGTGTAATTGGATTTGCTTTAACCTTTAACCTTATTTTCTGACTTGTCTGAAGGGCAGAAACGGAGAAAAATTATTAGTTTGGCAGGAGATGCTAAATTGTTAAACTCTCAATGTCAACCAATGTCACGCAACAAGAAATAATGAAGAACTGTCTTGAGAAATACTATTGACCTTCTGTCTTTTTATCAACTTTACTCCAGGACATAATTGTGTGTGACAGATTTTTCAAACTACACTTTACTCAATTTGATATACAAGAAATAAATTGTACAAACCATGCAACTGAAAACAAACCTATTCTATACAAACAACTGCATATATTGTTGGCATTTGTATAATAGATTTAATCTACAAGAAATCTTCCTTCTAACGATTAGGGACAGTGTGGAAAACGTAACATACAATTATACTTTTTCTCAGTATGTGTCTTCCTTGAAAATTAAAACCCAATATCTTTGTACTGTCAACAAAACTCTCTACCAACTGAGCTACAGGAAGCGCTGTATTGACATACCACAGTGGTACAGCCTCCAGATTTTCTTCACATCTAGCTCACTCATCCGAATTCTCTGGCCGATCATCACAGTGCTGTTTTTGGGCATAATTGTGGGTTTTCCATTGCGTGAAAAATAGTTGCTGAAAAAAAGAACACAAATGAAACCATACCTTACAACTTGGTTCACCCAAGCAGCCATGAAAACATTTAAGAGTAACCTTACCTTCCATAATGCAAGATAGATTCCAGGTCATACTTCAGGCCAAAAGTGTTTCCATCTTTCTCCACAAAATTATCTTCCTTCCCTGAATAAAAGTACCATACAGCATGTAATTCCCTTTTAATTACACATGTTCAGCCTGTCAAGATAATCTATCATGCCATCAGGCTTTAAATCCAACCCCACACTTTGAACAACTCAAATATAACTTCAGAATAAGAGAAAATCAGGACATTTGTTAAGACATCCTAAAGGAACACCAATAGATAATCAACTAAAAAAATAATCCTCTTAGAATCAAATAGGAATAAATTATTTTTTCATTGCAGAAAAAATTGAAATGAATTTATCATGGGCCATACCAGGGGAAATGTTTTCAAACAGTATAGTAATATGTTTTCCACGATCATGTCGTGAATGCTCGTGCTGCAGGCCGAGGGAATGAAGGATCTCGTGGCAGATGTTTCCAACCCGACACTGCGGCCCAACCAGAACAGGCTGTTCACCCCCCATACAGCCGACATAAGACGCACACCTATATATTAAAAAAATTATTGAGATCCGATTAGATCTTCAGTGACATAGCTAGATGAGATGAGACGTTGTACCAAGCTGCATTACACCTCTCTCAAAACAGCTGTGTTATTATGAACAAACCTAAATAAAACTTCAATGAAAATTAGATTAGATTCAACTTTATTGTCATTACACATGTACAAGTACAAGGCAACGAAATGTAGTCAATATTTCATTGTAGTCAATGAAAATATTTCCAAAATTAAACCAAAATGTCTTTGACTAAAAAAACCTAAAGCATTACAACAAACGAAAAAATTAATCAAAATCCCCCAAATTGGTTAAATACATATGAGATTATAACTTACCCTTGACTGTAAGAGAAGTACAAGTAGTCGGTTTCACTAGTATGTGGATGAAACTTGACGCAGGTCTCGTTACTGATCATTTTTAAAGCATTAGTGACATCACCAGTCCGGTCCTCTGACACCACACATAAATTACACAAACCCTTGTTTTTCCAAGTAAAGTTGCAAAAACACATACACGGTGAAATCGTGAACTGGATAATGAGACACGCAAGGTTTAGATTAAATATCTGCGCTGACGCAACAGTACCAAAATCACACCAAACGTGCAGAAGACTCACCAAGATTGACATCGATTTTATACGGCACTGACACAATTCCATCCACTTCTGGCCACAACTCCTTTACTGCATTCCTGTCACTCTGAAGAAAACGCATACATTTTTTTCAACGCAAACCTCAGAATAAAAACAGACGAGTTGTGAAGTAGTTTACAAATCAGTGCATTACAGATTAGCTAGAATATTACAGTCTGATTACCAGGTTCTTGCAGAAAAGTTAAATACTATCAGCTCAAATGAAGAAAGTGACACTATGACGAATATAAAAGCATTATTTGAGCTTACAGGTATTAGCATATCTCCCTCCTGAACAGCAAAATCTTCCTCATACTCTGTTAAATAAACAGACAAATACGAGTTATTCTATTATGCATTGAGTATTTAGGACGTGCATTTGTGCATAATTTACCCAGTGTTGTTTCACTGTGTTTTGGCAATAGATGATTTTCACTCAGGGAGTTCATGTATCCTGAAAATAGCACACAATCTTTATCAAACCATTGAACAATAATGCAGTTTATATAATAATAAAAGACTGTACACAGTTTACCTTCATCAAACTGAATTTCAGAGGTCTTCTGTTCTCCCAAAGGTCCTCCCCACACTAAATAAAACAATACATCATATAGGTGTTCATAAAACACAAACTTTGATGGCTATGTACGGGTGCTATAGTGGGACTGTTTAAGGTTACTGTACCTTCACAAATCAATGCCACCAATAAAAGAAACCAGAGCATTTCAAAAAGTCAACAACTTGTAGAACAACAAGGAAAGAAAGATATCAAATGAAGCCACGACGAAGAAAAATATCTGTGTCCTCGATACCCAAATTAATCATCCACCTGGAACTCTTGATTGGCGTTTCAGCTCATTCACAACGGAACCAATTCACGGCCGGAACCAAAATAGTGACGAGTTGTAGTTTCACATCGGAGGTTTTTATTGGTAGGACCTAGTAAATACACACGTGAACGGTGTTGTACTGTGACAGCTGATCTTCGATTTTTTTAAATTTGGTAAGCATTGCGTTTTTATTAATTCTTTTTGATATCGTTTTAGTTGATTTTATCGAGTTGTTGAAAATGAAAATGTTTTCACGGGGTTAACGTCACAGGGTGATTACTTTACAGTAACCATTATGTAAAATGGTATCAAATAAGCTTGGGACATTTTTAATATATACCATGGTAGTGAATGATTGAAATGTTTTTTGTTCAATAAAATACTGGTGACCATGCCTTGGTTTGATCACGAAAATGTATGTTAATAGAGCTTAACAAACATGCCCATATAACGTTAACTTATTTTATTGACTTAAACAACTGTTACATTAGGTTGTATTACTTAGAATATTACTAATAATAACAGAACACCTAAATTTGTTTTACTATTATCTCCATCTAGAATAACTCAAAATGACCCGGTGGGCCCGTGCGAACAACGTTCACAAACAAAAGCCGGCAGATGCCACACCATGGAAACAGCTCAAGGGAAATAGGAGTGCAGAAAGACCAGGTACAAGCTCTGGTGACCGAGGTGGCCAAACCAGTACACACGACAGAGCCCCAAAAGCTCCACTGCACATCCAGAGAGGACAAGGCATAAAGAAACCTTACGAGCAGAAACAAGAACATGATACTGAAGATGTGAATGGGTTTCTGGAGTATCTGAGGCAGACAGGTCAGACTCTACAGAAAGCGCCTTATAGACATGATGACCTGCGTGAAGAAGTGGCAATAGCATTGAAGAAAGATGGACGACGAGAACACAGAAGGATAAAGAGACAAAACACTAAAAAGAACAATATGGTGAGGGGATGGATGTGAAAAACGGATATGATTTTTCTTTTTTATGCATATTTTTATTTGACTGATGTCTTTTATACAGTCTTAAAACCTGAAAAATGACTGGAAATTTTATTAAGATGTGTTTTTAAAGGAAGAGCATATATTGGCCATAATATTTTAATATGAAATTTCCATCACTAATTACCTCAAGTGTATCATATAAGATGTGTATTAATATTTCCGCTTTTCTGTTTTCAATCTAGATCTGTTTCAACTGCAGGAAGCCAGGTCACGGGCTTACCGACTGCCCGGAGGCAGATAATGATGAGGAGATGGGTCGTGGAATTTGTTATCGGTGCGGTTCTACCGAACATGAACTACACAAATGTCGTGCCAAAGTGGATCCTGCCATGGGTAAAAATCTTTTTTATTTCATTTCTTTGAAAGAAATATGCATAATACTAATTGGGTTTACTAGATATAATCTATCATAACATCATCTAATTTGTCAACATTTACAGTATACACATTAATGCTAACCTATACTCATGTTATTTTGTTTTCTAGGTGAATTCCCATATGCCAAGTGTTTTATTTGCAGTCAGACGGGTCATTTGTCCAAATCCTGTCCTGATAACCCTAAGGGAATGTATGCTGCTGGTGAGCGAGCCATAAAACAACATCAACTTATTTCATAAACCTGAGTGATACATTTGCCTGTTCTTAAGATGCATGCTTGTGTCGTTTACATTTTTTGGTTTTGGTTTTGCTGTAGGAGGTTGCTGTCGAGTGTGTGGCTCAGTGGAACACTTTCAGAAAGACTGTCCCGAGCATCAGATGTCAAGTCAGTAGCTGTCACTACACGTTATGTTGTTTATTATGAATGAAAGCGTGTATATTCAGGTCTGACGTTTTTGTACTGTCCACAGCAAATTCTATAACCCTCGGACGGATATCTAACAGGATCAGTGCTGACCATGAAGACGTCCATGTGCCTAAGAAGAAAGTGCAGCCCAAAAAAGACAAGGTGGTGGTATTCTAACAGACCCCTGTCCTGTGGATGTCCTTCTCTAATGATAGTCTGCATTTAATTGTTTTATAAGAACCAAGAGTGACTAATACTAATAGTTTTGAGACAGTTTACTTGCCTCAAATACTAGTTAAGATCTTCATGATGATAAGTGTCCGAGACTCTGACACAGTCAGACTTAAGCAAGAAAGGAGAAAAATATAAAAAGCAGCATTTATTTACAAAACACTTTTGTACGATTTTTTTTGTGCATCAAAAAACTGTAGTAAGCAAATCTTGCTCCAGAAACGAAATACAGGACATGGCCGTGTCTTCCATGGATTTGGACCAGCCTGCCAAATTTCCTTCTATGTAGGGAAGCACTCCGGATGTTACCTGGTTGTAGTAAGACACCTGCAAGAGCAGTGATCAGATTCAAAAGCTGTTTTTATAGATAACAGAGCTTCAGAAAACACAGG
Source organism: Oreonectes daqikongensis (assembly GCA_026939265.1). NCBI lineage: Eukaryota > Metazoa > Chordata > Actinopteri > Cypriniformes > Nemacheilidae > Oreonectes > Oreonectes daqikongensis. The sequence goes on along the minus strand of JAOTQM010000056.1, from coordinate 1,743,016 downwards.
TGGTACCTTGCAGGTAAAATAGCTGATTCCGTGAATGAGAAATCCGGCACATTTCGCTTCACTCCGCATGGAGTTCTCCTCAGGTGGAACTGTTGTCACGGTGACTGATCGGATCGCTATCACATATGGGTCTCTGTTGCAATAAAACACGCTGTATGAATCGCGGTAAATTAACAGTGAGTACAAACTGTTTTCTTTTGCTAGGGAGTAAGGTCTCACCCATCTTTGCAGGGTTGTCTTTTAGACAGCAGGAACACAAAATCTCGACATTTTCCACCGTTGATCGTGGCACATTTAACGTGATAAACTGTTTCCTCCTCATCTGCTTTCTCCACCTCCCTGCAGCTCCTGAAGAAAACAACACAAAACAATAACAATATTTTTATGTGGGATTAAAATACTTGTGTTGTACCCGAATGTAACTTGTTCACATACAGATAGTTTTTGTCCCAGCATGACCGTAATCGCAGGTCAGAGAGCCTCAAGAAAGCATGAAAAGCTGAAGTGTTGACATCCATCTCTACTCTTAAACACAGAGAATCTTCTTCCTCATGCACGTAGATTCCAACCTGTGAGTCAGTTTACAACACTAGATGCATAAGAATAAAATGTACTTCACACCAAATTTTGATGACAGAAAAAAAAATTTACCCTCTCATTTATGTTACTAGCTTCCCAGCCCTGCTTTCCTGCTAAGATGGCGAGAGCAGCCACGTTGTTATATCCCAAATATACCTGTGCAAGAACACACATTGTTTTATTTTTTGCTTTGTTTAATCTTTATTTGCTTATTGTCAGCTAAAAGTTAATACATAACATGCTATTGGACTAAATGTGCAAAATAACTGTGTTTTGTAATGCACAATTTCTCCTTTTATTTAAAAATATTGTTGGCCGCATGCTTCACGTTACACAATAAACAGAGCCAATATTTTGCAAAGCACTATTTGATTCAGTTGTACCTGATTATTTCTGTCCCAAGGCACAGAAATTGGCCCCTCATCTCTTGAGTACAGAATGTGTTTTCTACAGGGAAATGTGTTCAATTGAATATTTCTAAAGCAGTGTGGGATGAAAGCAGAAACATTTATACTTTTTGCTTCTTTTTTTTAGTGCTTTGTTTGTACCTGGCCATTCGGATTCTCTTTCTTACAACAGCGCCAAGAAATCTTCTTTCTCCATCCTTAAAAAACATATATAATGACGCTTTTGTTGTTAATTTAAAAAGGTTTAAACTTTGTCTTATTGTTTAAAATATGCCTTTGTTGTCATAGTGTAGAATGTGGAAATCCCTTACGTGAGTCATGTAAGTGACGTCAGGAAGTGTTTGTCTATCACCGTCGGCTCCTGGGAGGTAATAAATCATAAAAGCACTGTTGATGTGTCTCGGTGTCCCTTCATTCCATTCCTCACAGTTATACGCTTCCACACGAACACCCACCTCCACACTAAAAGAAAAGAGGGCTGTCACAAGGTTTTCCCCAAATCAGAGTTGTAGTTTTTATAAATATTTTGAATTAGCTGTAATATTTGTAGTGTTTATGTGTTTTCAGTTAATAGTTAATACTTTTAGTGCCTTAACCTATTTTAGTTCATTCACTGTAAAAAATAAATGTTGGTTCAGCTTAAAAAAATAAGTAACCTGGCTGCCTTAAAACTTTGAATTAAATCAACTTAAAAATATTAGTTAAAATAACGAGTTTGTATGAAATTCATTAGTTTTTTAAGTTGAATGAACTAAAAATTTTAAGGCAGCCAGGTTACTTATTTTTTTAAGTTAAGCCCCCAATTTTTTTTACAGCGTTGTCAAGGCCAGTTTTTCACATATTTAGGATGTTTTTTATTTCAATGAACAGGAATGTTTTAATAGTTCCAGTAAATTGTAACTTTACTCCAATCTCTTAAATAAGATTCCATAATATTTCATTCCTTGTGGCTCATTGCTTTATCATAACTTTTATCAGATTCAGATCAATTCAATCCCACCCAACATTATTACCCGTTGAATATGTACATGTAAATATTGCACATTATATAAGTTACTTAATTGCGTATGATATTTCATGTCTGTGTCATTTATGGGATTTGTTGGATTGCAGTAGTGGTCTCATCACATATACCTGGTCTGAAAGACATTATTGACCATTGCCTTGAACACCAGTCTGTCACCAACGTTGGAAGGACCCCGAAATCGAAACATGTCCACGGCTCCAAGAGAAGGATAGCGGCCACACAATCGACTACAAGAACAGTAACATTAATGACAAAAATAACCCCCCCCCAAAAAAACCCCAATGTGCAATGATTCAATACCTGGCGGCTACCGTAGCCACATTTTCCATCCAGGCCATAATTTGTCCACCGAACGTGTTTCCGTGGTGATTGGCATGCGGCGGCAGCACCAGCTCGATGCTCTCGACCCGTGTGAGGTCGGTAGATACGGTGGGTACAATAGCTTTTTTGTTCCACAATCCTATAATGTCAACAAAACCTATTAAAGTGACCACACTTGTGTTCCTGTCTGCTGGCTGACTCTGAAGATTCCTTCCACTGGAGACAACTGAGTATTTCCACACCAACAGTACCATTTGTTCTTCTAGTCTTTCTGTCACGGATCCAGGGACAGTGTGATTTGTTCCACAGATAAAATGCAAAGCTGTCATGAAGCTATTACAGGTACAATGCCCCAAAGAAACTGTTATGTTCTCACTGACCAGCCCTAATCCTACACTGTAAAAAAACCCTGTAATTTTACAGGATTTAAAACATTTTTTACACGTAAAATATATTTTACATATTTTTCATGTATTTTTGAAATACGGTCAAAAACCGTCAAATTACAGAAAAAAGTTACAAGAAAAATGGGGAAAACAATTTATGTATCCTTATATCCTGTAATTTTACAAGACATTTTATTTTATGGTATATTTCTGTTACTCCAGCTGACAGAAAATGTCAGTTTTTTACACATTTACAGTGTAGATCTCGAAACACTCACCCTTGTCCTGCAGGTTGTAATAGTCGCTCATAAGATTCTTAAAAGCCTCCTCATTATATAGACGGAGTCTGCGTCTCTCTGAAGCCAGCGAATGTTCAAGCATTTCCTCCGCAGAACCTTGAAGATCCAAAGGTCTGAGGGTCACCTGCCGCACAGACACAAACATTTAGCTGACCGAACTGAATTATTAATCGACGTGTCTGTGCATACAATGGCAGTTGTCTTACTTTGTGCGTTCCTCTTGGTTTGGCGACAAACGTGGAGTAAGCCACACAAACCCTCTTCATGACTCCGCTCAGCACCTCCTGCACTGTTACATAGATGCCCACCTGATCACACACGTTACACACGGGTCAGATACGTTACAGGTGTTTCATAAATATATTTAAAAGTGTTTTTGTTTGTTATACCTCCATGCTGGTGGTGAAAGCTCTGTTGACTCTAGCTTTGATGTTGATAACCTGCCCAACCCTGATGACAGAGAAAATACATTTTAAAATGGTTTCGGGTATAGGTCACCATATCTGACAAAAAATAGGTAACTTTCACTTTCAGCACCCGCGGTACTATGGTGTGGGCTTTCCAGCAGAGAGACGTTGGAGAGAAAGATCGTCTAAAAATCATCCCCAAAGAAGTTGCTTTGATTCGGATGTCAGAATCATATTTATGTTGTTGTGTTAGGTCTAGTATTAACTAGGTAGCAGTTTTAGGCGTCATTGTTTTTCTGGAACCAGTGTGCTGCCGACTCGTGTCGTCTTTGCTTACTTTATTAAATTGCATTGTTATTTGCATGGTGTATAAGCTATGATGGGCGGAGCAATGCAGGAAGGGGCGTGTTCCTTTTGCGTAGTTTGTTGTCGATTTTTAATTGTCAACAGTTTTCAGAAATCGCTTACCCCACCTTTAAGACATTTTTATATGTAACAGTTTAAAATAATACTGCGTTTGTCAGTGATGTACCTCACTGTCTCTTCAAACTGAATGTCATCCATGGAAGCTGTTACACATGCTGTTCCTGCGTGTCTTTCAGCTGATGAAGAAACACAGAAGAAAGATTTATAAAACAAACCACTATACTGACCAATGTTCAAGATTGATGCTTATTTTGCACACTGTTATTTATATTTAATATGTCTAACTGGGACAGAAACTATTTGCTAGGAGATTAAACATCTAGTATTGGAGAAGCCTGATGTCATGCGCTCATAAAAGTCTAAGAGAGAAATGGACAGATTCACGCTTGACTTTTGGGTTAAAGGTGAATGGATGGCATTTACCTTCCTCGCTTTAGGTCCAAAGGCAACTGCTTATCTCTGATGGGCTGATAACACAGGTCAGATTGCTTTGGACAGTTTGACTGCTTTGGCAGGTTAGCCCAAGTTTTTATTTGGTTTTGCACAGTTTTAAGTTAATTATTGAAATACAAATAATACAGATTAAAATACTGCCTACATATGATTGAGATGAACAATGAATGTATTATAGAGTTCATAAGAAGTCATTAGCAGACATTTTAAGTTTAGTTTTTATGTCTTGTATGGTCAAAGTTTAGTGTTTAAACCAGTAACCAGCCTCAAGTTAATTCATTTAAATAAAGCCCTACTCACCTGCCAGACATGCAATCATGTCCATCCACTTTAACAGCTGTCCTGCACCCAGTTCTCCCTGGTGGTTGGCATGACAGGGCAAAACGGACTGGCACATCTGCACCTCTACCGGGCCAGACCCGATCCTTCGTCCTTTTTCACAAGATCCATCCAAGACCAGACAACCCTGGCTGCCCATGTCTGCCGCTTCTGTTGACCAGCTTAAGCTTTTTCGAGCGAATGGAGTGTTGAAATGACATCAGTCTGACCGTTCCTGTGCTCTTATTGGAGCTTATGCCCTCGACAGGTGACCTCAACTATAACCAACTTGGACGTTCTGTCAAACCATGTGATGTGAGAGCCAAACTTATAACTACTGAGATAAAGCTGTGACACTCAGACACACCTTTACACTTTCTCTGCTATTGCTTTCACAACACTTGGATCCTGATGTAATCTTTGTGATCCCATCTGGAGCTATAAACCTGTGGGTGTGAAGCACATGGGTTGTTCCAAAATAACAAGTTTCTGTCATTTATGCATCCGTTTGGCAGAAGCTACAATCCAAAGCGCCTTAAAATGCATGTAAGATATACACTGTAAAAAAAAACATCATTTTTTTTCTTTTACAGATTTTCCACGTATAATATAAAAACCTGTCATTTTACGAAATTGTAGTGGGTTTTTTTAACAGATTTTTCATGTCATTTTTAAAATAGTTAAATAAACGTAACATTTACAAGACAAACATGAAAAACACATAATTTTACATGAAAAAACTGTTATTTTACGGTTTATTTCTGGCACCCCAGAAGCCAAAAAATAGCTTTATTTCTGACAGAAAATGTATGTTTTTATTTACGCTCATTATTTTTTGATCTATGATACTTTTGGTGGGAAATTTTTCCCATAGTTTTTTTACAGTGTATATTTTTATTAGGCTAGTAGCCTATGTGTGTACACTAGAACCCATTTAAAGTCAAAGTGAGGGTGTTAATCTGAGACTTGTTGGCTTTGTGTTCTGCAGAAGAAAATATAGCATACAAATTTGGAATGGCATGAGGATGAGTAAAAGATGAAAGAATTGTCTGGGGAATACCTTTAAGCTTGTAGCAGGTTAAAAACATAGTAGCTGGTAACAGATGATCTAAGCTGACTATTATCTTTTTGACTTTCCAAAAAAAGTTGTTTAATTTATTTAGTTTGACCACTTGTGTTGTTTGTTGCTGGTCCAAATTATAAACATATAAAAAAACAGCAAAACAGCCAACAGCCTAAGCAGGTTAAAACCCCTATCCTTACAGCATTTGTGACCACATACCATTTTAAAGAAAATGTGAATTTGAACCAGTAAAACTCAATGCCTCATATGGGTTTATGAAGTGCAGAGGCCATATGTTTGACAAAGGCATGCATGGAAAGAAGATACAGGATGTGTGAGGAACCCCGTGGACCTCACCAGCAACACTATGAAAGGCCCAGAGAGCAAGTGGCAACATCTCCAAAGTTGTCAGCACAAGCAGGTTGTCAGCGTAGTCCTGCCCTCTGCGCTCGATCACAAGATCAACAAGGACGAGACTGTTTTTCCTCCAGCACCACATCAACCTGTCAGTCCAGTGGAGAAAAATCGAGCAGCGCAAACGCACAAGACCTGCGCAGGTGTCTGAAACCCAGGATCTTATGTCACATCTCCACATCCCTACAGTTCCTATCAGAACACATCTTTGCGCTCAACCATGACTCTTTCTGAGCTTTCGAGAGTCGGGTACGTGTGCACCCTCAGCCTGTGGGTCCTCTTCTTGTCTTGCCAGGGTCAGTGTAGTCCTATTCCATCTCCCGAAGAGCTCGCCATGCCAGTCGATGTTCTCCTAAAGCCAGATGATAATGTGGACATGCAGAAGATTGTGGGGCAATTCCTCCACATGATAAACGTAACAGATCAGGGGCCCAAGCAGAGGCCCCGAGACGCTCGTGTTGAGCCTCCAGAGTACATGCTGGAACTTTACAAACACTTCGCCAGCGACCGCTCTGCCATGCCATCAGCCAACATTGTGCGCAGTTTCAAGAACGAAGGTACAGGAGCTTCTTTATTCAATGCATAATGATACAAATTGTTTTGTTTGTAGCTTGATTTATCAATAGCTCATTTAGGAATTATTTGAATCTATTAGTTGTAATTAAAATAGGACTAATAATATAATAGTATAAAGTAAATTTGACAAAAGATTTTTTCTTTTTTCTATGGTTTTGTACTGTTTATTTTGTATAACTTGTTTTTGATTAATGTTAGATTTACACTAAATTAGTTAGATTTGTTTATTAAATTTCTGTTCTAAATTATATATAAATTGTACCTATTATTATTATTATTTGAAATGATTGGAGTTTTAGAGAATTCAATATTTAATTTAATTTAACATTGAATTCTCTAAAACTCCAATCATTTAAAATATTAATAATAATAGGTACAATTTTTATATAATTTAGAAGAGAAATTGAATAAACAAATGCCATGTGATGCCATAGAACAACCATTTTTTGTTCCCCCAAAAACCTTTCAGTAAAAGGTTCCTAAAATAATAATCTTTCTTTCATTTCCTCATTTTTCTGTAAACATTTTAGGAACCTTTAATTTCAAAAGTGTACATTTCTATTTGTAAATTAGCTTAGAAGTGAAATAACAAGTTTCTCAACTCTCTGATTTGCAGATCACTCAACACACACCATGATGCACAAGAGCTTTCGGACACACCCTCTTCAGTTCAACATCTCTGTCCCGCAACACGAGCTCGTCGTCACCGCCGAGCTGCGCCTTTACACACTTCTCAAGCGAGACCCGTGGCATCATATCGGTGTGGGGTGGAAGGTCACCGTGTTTGAAATGCAGAGAAGCATTCACTGCCGGAATGCCGAGTATGTCGACGACAGGGCGGGTGAGAGAGATCTGTGTGGAATCCAGGAGTTGGTATCAAAGCATGTAAGGCGTAAGGACAGTGGCTGGGAAGTATTTGATTTGACAAACGCTGTCCAGCACTGGAGACGGTCAAGTAATCTGACCCCCACGCTGGAGGTTCATATAAAAAATCTGAATCGTGATGATGATTCGAGAAATGCGAACAAATGGAACGACCACCGATTTGTGGACCTGGACATTGACAGGAACCCTAATGGAAAACACGAGCCAGCGCTAATCATCTTCTCAGACTATCAAAGGGAAGGCCGTGGAAAACCAAAGCACACCACTGAAGAGGAGAACGAGCTGCCGAGCATCAGTGGACAGTGGACGGATGAAGATAAGGATGAAGAAGCCGAGCAGGACGAGGCGCTTTTCATGCAGATGCTCTCCAACACGATCTACGACAACGGGCCTCGTGTCCGTCGCAGCGCTAAAGTAGAAGACTGCAAAAGGACTGAGATGTATGTCGATTTTAAGGACATAGGCTGGGACTCGTGGGTCGTCGCACCATCCGGTTATCAAGCTTTCACCTGTCGCGGCGTGTGCAGCTACCCGCTCGCTTCAGACGTGACGCCTACCAAGCATGCTATAATCCAGACGTTGCTCAATTTAAAGAGTCCCCAAAAAGCAGCGAAAGCCTGCTGTGTGCCTACCAAGCTAGACCCCATCTCCCTTCTGTATCAAAATCAAAATGGGGTTGTGGTTTTAAAACATAAATACGAGGGAATGGTGGTGGCAGAATGTGGATGTAGATAGTGAGGAAGAATCGTGTGAGAAAGTCAACAGAAAACTGAATAAAGCCAGATGGATGAACCCCAATATATACCAGAGGAAAGAATGACGTGACCTCAAATAAACAATCATCTTTCAGCTTTTTAAACACAATAGGAAAAGCTTGATGGTGTCTGAACACCTGCTACACATCAGACTGAGATCAGATGCTGAACGGAGTGTTGGAACATCACAGTTTCATTTAGGCCTAATGTATATTTATTCTTTGTAAACAGGTATATTTTCTTTGCCCTGTTATAGTTTGACATTGCCATATAAAACACAACAGGCTTTGGTGTTTTTCACATATATTTTATTGTATTACACTTAATATAGAACATTTGTCCAACTGGATCTGTCCAGTTATTGTACTGCTGTTAAAGGGATAGTTCACCCAGAAATAAAAACTCTGTCATCATTCATTCACTCTCATATGACTTTATCTTCAGTGGAACATAAAAGAAGATATTTTGAGAAATGTCTCAGTGGTTTTGTGTTCATACAATGCGAGTCAATGGATGCCTATGTTGTTTGGTTACCGACAAACTTTAAAATATCTTTTTTTTGTGTTCTGCAGAAGAAAGAAAGTCGTACAGGTTTTAAATGGCATGAGGGTGAGTAAATGATGACAGAATTTTCATTTTGGGGTAAACTAGGGTTCCCAGACATGTTTTAATAAGTTGAAAAATATCTGTATAAAGAATGTATTTACAAATATAATTAGTAAAGACAATACAACATTATAGATCTAGAACAAAAAATATATATTTTCCCTTTTAACCGTTCTAATATTATAAACTACCTGATCATTCAAAAAATGCTGAATAGATGCAAAACCCTGAGGGCAGATAATCTGTGCACTCTGTTGCCCCTGATGTTGCCCACATGCCGTGCGAGCCACTAACGCCTTCTCTTCCACACAGCTGCGATAAGGAGGTGTCAAAAACCGAGAAGTGCGTAACCCCTCACTCAGGATGAGTTCTCATTCCAAGTGGTGTATATGTGAACAGGAGAGAGCTGTCAGATTCCACAACAGCAACAGTCTCCAACAAAGCTTACACGTCCTTTTGTCCGAACACTGCCGTTGCAATGAGAAGCCTACACCCTAAAATATATTTAAGATCCCTAAAAGTGAGATTTAAAACAAACCAAAAACAACACATTGAAATGTGTTCATTATTAAACAAGCCATCCACAGTTTGTTTGTGTGTGTACGTCCGATGTGAATAAACCTGTAGATACTCAAGCAATGAAAGTATTATCTGTTAAGTTTAGGGATCTTATCTACAGCACTAAAGTGTTCAAATGTAAAGACCTTTAGGAGCAGAGATAAGGACACATACCGAAGCCATACTGTACATTATAGAAATGATAATGGACACTGTAGAGTGAATTAACCTGCTTTTTTTATTAAAAACCACTAGAAACTTTTCTGTGATGGTTTCTATTGAGTTTCTACGGTTTTTTTCAGCAGGGATCTGTTAACCATAAACTATTGTAGTGTGTAGTGTGTTTGGACAACATTATTCCAGTAGGATGTAGGCTAATTGTGTTCTGTCGGTTCTGATCCCACTAAAAGAACACATTACAAGTAGACCATTAAAACCATACAATTCCCATTATAACAATTTAAATCCTTTAGAATATCTGTGATGATTTCTATTATTGTTTTCAGCAAAGTCAAAAGATTCATAAACTTTGGATATACTGCACAGGAAGGTTGAATGTAGTACGCATGCGCGGATCGCCATATTGCGCAGCTGGGCGTGAGACGGTGCGTCGAGATCATCGCGGCTGCATTGTTGACTTTCATCGCTCGCCGCGACTTTCCGTCTCCTTGTTAATAAGAATCACGTCTTTGTCTAAACGTATATCGCTCAGATGAAGGACTCTTGAAGTCTGCGGTCGCTTTAAATCGTTTCCAACACCTGTTCAAATATCAGTGTTACGCGCTTTAGCCACTGACAAGATTTACTTCAAAACCTCAAAAAAACTGGATAAAACCAGACAAACTCACACAGAGGTAACGGGACAGATATAAGAATTTTTCCTTGTGTTCATATTTAGTGATGTTCTTTGTTTATATGTTTCTAAGTTTAAAACTGAAGCAATCTCTCCTCGTCGGCTAATGTGTAAATTAGCGGCTCGTGCTAACACGTTGTTTACATTTGCTCGAGCATATTTATAAACCACTTTGAGAACATTTTAAAGTCAACCACATCGTGACTATAAGAGTTGTTTGAAATAAATGAGCATTATTTTATTCAAATAAACATTAGTCAACAATTGTTCTATCAGTATACTGTAACTTGATTAACATATATTAAGGTTAGATTTATTTCTTTAGTTCTATTGTTTTAACAGTCACGATTAGTTTAGTGTATCCATGTTTGATCACATTTAGCTTTCATTAAATCAATATGGTCATAAATGTAATGAAATCCATAGAGTGAAGTACAAAATCAATATCCTGATAATATAATGCCTGTGGTTTTCATTGGACTGTGTTAGTGTGGTTTGTTTAAAAGAGTCTGAAAGGGATTTACTCTTCCAGCTTACTGCACCTTTACTGAATAAGCACAGTCTGGATCTTTCCACAGGACACAATGTGAATGGACCTCTCACAGACAACAGTGTGTTGGTGCTGAAGTGTCTGAAACCAGTGTTACAAGGCAAACCATCTCCTGTCAGAGGCCAATAAACAGCTCAGGATGTCCATCACAAACACGCCCACCAGCAACGACGCCTGTCTGAGCATTGTGCACAGTCTGATGTGTCACAGGCAGGGCGGCGAGAGCGAGACGTTCGCCAAGCGGGCCATTGAGAGTCTGGTGAAGAAACTGAAGGAGAAGAAAGATGAGCTGGATTCTCTCATCACTGCCATCACCACGAACGGAGCTCATCCCAGTAAATGTGTGACCATACAGCGCACGCTGGACGGCCGTCTGCAGGTGTGTGGATCTGTCGACCCTGTTTGTAGTTCAATATAAGAATATAATACATTTAGAACTTTATGGTCATGGTCATTAGTTTGAGTTTGACTTGGCAGAAGTTGGCACTGGTTTCTGTATGGCTAAATCTCTAGCCTTCTCCCTCTGTGTTCAGGTGGCTGGACGTAAAGGTTTTCCACACGTGATTTATGCACGCTTATGGCGGTGGCCAGATCTTCATAAGAATGAGTTGAAACATGTCAAGTACTGTCAGTTTGCCTTTGACCTAAAGTGTGACAGCGTCTGTGTGAACCCGTACCACTATGAGAGAGTGGTGTCTCCTGGGATAGGTCAGTTCGAGATACGAATTCTGTTTTGTTGCATAAACCATATATATCATGGTTCATAATTTAACTGGCCTGTGTTTTTTCTTAGACTTGTCTGGACTGACTCTGTCAAGTGGTGAGTGACAGTTTTTTCATGTTAAAGAGATTTCGTTGTTACATGTTGTTATGAAGATATTCGTTGACCATTTTATAGCTGTGTCAAATATTTTTATATATAAATATTTGTAGGTCCATCCGGCCTGATGGTGAAAGATGAATATGACTATGAAGGTCAGCCATCTCTGCCCAGCGCTGAAGGACACATGCAGACGATTCAACATCCTCCTGCGAGACCTTTAGCCCAAGAGCCCTTCAACACCCCAGCCATGATGCCACCAGCCGAGGGCAGCAGTTCAGCATCCACCTCTGCATTCTCCAGCATTGCAGTGGGATCGACAAGTATGACATCTGTCACATTCCGTTAGTTATATCCTTAAGCATGTAGGTCATGTTGAAAAGTGTTTGCGGAGGTATCCTGTTCTCTGTCAGTGTTTAGTTGGGCGATATATTGTGACATGACGATAGAAATTTAGCTAGACTGTATAAACGGAGTTGCTATGGATAGGCCTAGTCCAGATTACAGCTTCACGTTACTGTGCAATAAACAACAATTTGTGTAGAAAGACCAAGTTACCTGTTGTCTGATGCCTCACTTTTATATATCTAAATCTTTTCATCTGTTGTTGAATTTAAGCAGAAAAAGCCTACACTGTGTTCAGAAAATGTATTAATGTTTTTGTCATATAAAATGACTCTCTTACCATAATAGAAAGGTCTGGTCATTCCACCCACCCCTGGGGTTTAATGGTTTGTGTGTGTGTTGACATGTGCATGCCCCCCTTTCTTCCCAGCCCAGCCCTCTAGTGTCCTCACAGGAAGCCACAGCAGTGAAGGGCTGCTGCAGATTGTCTCAGGAACGGGGCAGAGCTCTCAGCAGAATGGCTTTCCCCCAGGCCAGACGTCCACATACCACCACAGTAAGCCATCAGTGTCCCTCCACCCAGCAGCTCCCGTTAGAATCTGGAAGCTTCTCAGCATCTCCTGCATCCAGCACAGCGACACTTCAGATCAGCAAGTGTCTTGATGTATGTGTCCTGTCCAGTGTAAGATGTGCTTTTCTCTTCTTCTCTCACTAGATGCCACCCCCACCTGGACGAGGAACAATAACTTCACCCCGAGTGTGCCGCACCATCAGAACGGCCATCTTCAGCATCATCCACCCATGGCCCATCCAGCACATTACTGTGAGTGTTTGTTTGATCTCGCTTAAAAAGATAATAAAGACTAGTATTGGCCATTTTCATTTTAAAATAATAACTATCAAATTGTCTGTTATAAATGTGGTCACTGCAAAACTACTGCAGGTGGATTTCTTATATTTCTCAATGCTGTATTTTTCAGGGCCTGTACACAATGACATAGCATTTCAGCCACCGATATCCAACCACCCCGGTAAGAGTTTGATCACACTGCATGTTTTAGTTTCTGTGTGATTGTGATTTTGATGTTTTAAAAGTTGTAAAGATAACGTTTTTATTGTAGATTTTAAAGTGTTTCAAAGCCTAGATATTAGTCTTTGAAGTATACATTTTTATTGAAATTGATCAAACGTCCTGCTGGTCTCTGACAGCTCCGGAATACTGGTGCTCCATCGCTTACTTCGAGATGGACGTTCAGGTGGGCGAGACGTTTAAAGTTCCTTCCTCCTGTCCAATCGTCACTGTAGACGGGTATGTGGACCCCTCTGGAGGAGATCGATTCTGTCTCGGCCAGCTGAGCAACGTCCACAGAACAGAGGCCATTGAGAGGGCGAGGTGAGCACAATATTGCTGCACACTGCATTTGACTGATTCTCAACTGGCCCCATCCAACGATCCAATTTGTCTTTAGACTGCACATAGGAAAGGGTGTACAGCTGGAGTGTAAAGGTGAAGGAGACGTTTGGGTTCGTTGTCTAAGCGATCATGCCGTGTTCGTCCAGAGCTACTATCTAGACCGTGAGGCCGGCCGTGCACCTGGAGACGCCGTACACAAGATTTACCCCAGCGCATACATCAAGGTCAGAACAACAGCTTCACGTTTTGTAACCAACTGATCAGACATTCGGCTTCGTTCATGTGTTCACTGTCTGTTTTCGTGTTTCTGCCGCAGGTGTTTGATTTACGTCAGTGTCACAGACAGATGCAGCAGCAGGCGGCTACTGCACAAGCAGCGGCTGCAGCTCAGGCGGCTGCAGTGGCTGGAAATATCCCAGGGCCCGGATCTGTGGGAGGAATCGCACCTGCCATCAGTAAGTATATTGAATTTCACCCGAAACGCATCCCCTCTGGCCATGCCAGATTTACATGACTATTTTTATATACTAGATGAATATAATCATGACAGCCAACAAACTCCCTGTGTACTCACTCCATATTAACCCGTCATGCAGGTTTGTCTGCGGCTGCTGGTATCGGTGTGGACGACCTCCGTCGCCTCTGTATTCTGCGCATGAGTTTTGTCAAGGGCTGGGGTCCCGATTACCCCCGACAGAGCATCAAGGAAACCCCCTGCTGGATTGAGATTCACCTTCACCGAGCACTGCAGCTGCTGGATGAGGTTCTGCACACGATGCCCATCGCCGACCCCACTCCTTTAGACTGAGACACTGTTCCCGTGGCAGCCAGATGACGGATACCGCTGACCTGTGTGACTTAAGCAGAAGAACGTACACTTGTTCACCTGCTCTGACAGATGTCAACATGACTGAGCTATATTCAACATCAACAGATTAATGGACAGTTGTTGCCTTGTTTCATTGAAACACAGTCTATGCTGATTTCTCATTTACTTCTCATTGAAAAGACTAATTAGCTTTTTTGTTTCTCATTTCATTTTTTCTCATCTTTTAATCTGATAAAATGAGCGATGTTCTACAGGCAGTTAAAGCAGATGTTGATATGTTAAACATAAAAAGTGTTTTGGCCTGAAAAACTCGGATGTTTGAGAAACACGTTGCAGTTAGTCACATATTCAGTCTTGGCAGTGGAATAGATTTACGGTCTGGTTCAAAGTGGAAAAGTTTTACTTGTTTAAACAGTTTTGGCCATCATGATATGGTCTCTGAGCAGATATCTGTCCTTTTGAGACTATATTTCCAAAAATGTTTGAAAGTGTGATTCTCTCGATTATCGTGTACCTCACAAATCATGTAGCATTTCCTCTTCTCTTGCTGTGTTTTGGTTTAAGTGCTTTTCACCCCCAGTTGACTATTAACAGGGGAGTTGCATGTACATAAAACATCTGTTTATCTTCAGTCAGATGTGATGGATGAAATTGGCTAGTTAAGTCCTTTATACAGTTAAACATCACACAATGGTTAGTCCACATTCTTACATGCATGAGCAATAAAAGAAGTTGAGTTTTATTGTTCTAAATGGTTTTTTCTAGCTGTGTTCTGCTATCATTTGTTTTAATGATTTTTTTTGAGCACTTCCTCTCTGATGTTTGAATCAGTTATTCATCTAGTAAATGATATTCAAGTGTTGAACTGGAATCTGTGTTTGAATATTGAAAGCCATATGAATGAAAATTAAGAACAGCATATGACAGTATTATCAAAGCTTCGGTTTTTGTTTTAAAAAATGACTTATTGTCTTAAAAATGTAAACTTAAATGTCACAAGGTGGCAGGTTTGGACCATTATGAATGAATGGAGAAATTCTTGCTTTGCTACGTTTGTTATTATAAACAGCATGATTTTATATTAATGCTTGAATAGAGATGAGTTGGAAAAGTGTTTATTGGAGCAGCTCTTCTTACATTTTAGGAATTTATTGAAAATAGATTAAAGTGATTACTTTTTAATTTTTGCGTGTTTTATATTACATTCATTTTCGATTTATTACACTTCATATCACAACACTTCCAAATAAAACTTTCAATCCAAAAACAATTTAGAAACGATCGTAACAACACGGGTTTATTTGGGCGTGTTTCTAAGTGAAAAGATGTTGAACAAGAAAACATAATTATTTAATAATTAAAGATTATGGAGACATTTCTTTCGAATATCATGTTTTGATGAATTCATAATGTATTCTATAAAGTCAATATTCTATTAATATTCTATTCTATTAACTGTAAGTCAAGACAGTAAATTTTTAATTAGTGTTTAAAAAGTTTGTTAAACACTAACTACTGGTTACGACATTAACGTTACATTAAACACGTCAGTGAAAAATATTTTTTACGTCCGTTTCAGTCGGCTCATTGTATGATATGCAGTGCCAAGATGTGTATCGTTTTAATACACGCAGATGAAAATCTGGTATTTTTTAAACTCAGTATCATAATTTGTTAATTTTGTATTTAATTTCGGGATTTTCCTGGTATAATTAAATAATAAATATGACTGAAACTTTGATTATGACGTTTGTGTGTCGTCACCTCACGGGTTTACTATCACCTCGAGCTTCATTTCTGAGCGGGAAAAGTAAATCCTGTCAGTAATTACGAGCCTTTGAAAAACTTTGTTTAGAGACATTTTCGAGCAATTATCGAGTAAATGAACTTGTATGATGTCTTATTCTCTTCACCTATGGAACTGGGTGAGTAGTTTATATCACTTAACATTATTTAAAGTATTTCTTTTGAAAATGTGTTTCGGCGTCCCATATTCAACACGCAGAAAATGTTTTAGTCTCTCACATAGCTTTAAAGAAATCTCCCTTTGTGTTCCTCAGAAAAATAACCCTTAAGAGTGAAAAGGTTTGGGGGAAAAATAGTTATTTAATTGAATTAAATTCTGTGGCAATGAACTCACCAGTCTTCATTTCAACAAGAAAAGGTTTATTAATTGAAAGACAAGCCACAAATTTAAGAAAACAACACTAATAAGCTAGCCTGAGCTGAAGTCTGAAATATTCAGAAAAAACAAACTACATGTGTCTTGGATAATTCCTATATTTTCCTCATATTGACACACTAAAATGTTAATATATCATTTTATAAATATAAAAGTTCCCCAGTTTTGTTATCCTTCATGTAAAATACACAATACAAATCACTCTACACTTATTAGTTAGCTTTTACCAATTCTCAGAGGATATAATTTACTAAGAGGTAAATTGAAACAACACACAAAAAAGAAAAAAATACATATGTACTGTATATGTAAGGTACATCATCCAAATCCATAGAGAGGGGAAAGGGGGGAGAAAAAAAAATCACAATTTACACTTTCAAACATATTCGCATTAAACTGCTGAAAAGTAAGGGACTGTAAATAAATATCCTTCCATTTTCTCTCAATATTTACATGTAGGACATGTTTTCTCAGAGTATCACGATGCTTGTGCTTGAACGCGCTACAGCAGGCCATGACTCACTACGTAAACAGTCACATGGCACTTAAAATATTCCTCAAAAAAAAAAAACAAGGAAAAAAAACCAAGCGTTTCACTCTACGTACGATAGAAAGGAAAGAAACGTCTTGATGAAAATGATAGTGCAGCTCTTACAGTTCACGTCACCAGCAGGTGAAGTTTGGGTGCCTTTAAACTGGTATGTGCATATGTGTCATAGGTGAGTGTGGCGGGCCGGGAGACGTGCGCTGAAGGTCCGTCTGTCTGTTGGCTTGTACTGGTTCTGGAGGTCTGAAATTAAAGGCACTGTATTCTCTCGTCCGTGAAGCTGCCCTCTCACCCGACTGCATTAACTCGGGGGTTGATATGTTCATATCACTGACTTTTACTTGAAAAGCCTGCAGTGATGTCCAGAGTTGCAAATGTCCATTGAGGATCTCAATTTCTGAGGTGGTCGAGCCAAATTTCATGTCTTGGTACAAACAACAAGTACAGTCGTCCTTGTGTGATTTAGTGAGATTTATCAAAACGTGAATCTTCATCTGTGGTTTGGCACAGTTTGAGAAGAAACAGGCATGTTATTTGAAATAACGCACTGAACTGTTCTATAGTTTCTGGCACACTGTTAAAAAAACGAAAACAAAACAGAAACAAATAAGCAACTTATAATATCGTAGCAGCACGAGAAAAGGCGCATGCAAGACCAAGAGCACTTTGAGTGTCATCACACAAGATCAAGACATCTATCAAACTATCCAACAGTGAAGAGCTGTGTGCTCCAGGCACCAAAAGACAAAGTAAGCCAAGAAAGTAGAAAGAAAATGTTACTTTGTTAGGAAAACCACCTGAAATGATACCAAAACAATTACAGGTAAATCACTAAATCTCAGAAACAAGTTGCAGTTCTTTCACTGTAGGAAATCTATAGTAACTGGTCATTTCTGTTGCGAAGGTGACGTTGCGTTATGTTCCACACATTGCACATAAATATAATCAATCTCATGATTATCAGCAACTTAGACAATTTTTTCAAACAAAACGGCAATTATCAGAATTGATTTTCCTTTAAAAAAGGTTTTATCCCTTTCATAACATTAATAGAGATATTTTAACGGACATATTTATCTCCGTGAATGATTTCCCTCACAGTAAAAACAAGATTCATAATACAGGTGCATAAATCAAACAGCCTCCGTGCACAATAACAAATAAGGATCAAGTTTTAAACGTCAGTAGTACAGAAAATAACGCTTCCAGTTCAACTACAATTTTCCAGTGTTTTTCATTATAGGACAGCAATCAATAAGAGGTCAAGCACAAAAAGTCAGTCCAAACGGTACAGCTGACCTCATCTATAACAAACACACTAATGAATGCTGTTTTCTCAAATCCAGCACGTAGAGGAATGGAGTGTTTAGCCCAGCATTACGACCATCAGGTTAACGTCCTCGTTTCCATTTCATAGTAATTAAAAAGCAAACAAAACTAAACAAACAACAACCTATTACCAAACAAAACCACCCTTGACCATAAGCTATACATGCAGGTAAAAAAAAAGTATGTTTCATGTCTGTAATCATATATTTCTATACCTATATAGATATTTATATTGTAGCATATCAACTTTGGTCCACAATACAAATATTCACTTTTTTGTAGGGGGATCAGCAGATATGAATTTAAATGAAGTTCAAATCATGACAACGTGGGCCAGCAGTGAACAAAACACAATTCTAGACGTCCGGACTTGCTATGTCAGAGACCAGCAACGCCGGTATGAGGTAGGGTGACAAGATATACACATACACACACAAACAATCAAACAACAAACACTCCAGCAACATTCAAATAAATCCAACCTCTCACGTACCAACAAACACACATATGCCTTCACCGGACTCCAGAGGCAAACGACACAACAGGTCTGGACAGGGAGCAACAGACATGTGTTACAGCACAAACAGAACCTCCATCCTGAATTTTCATGTGAGTGCTCGGTATCACACGGCAACAGCCACTAATATCAGAGCACAAATCCAGCCACAGTCCACGGCGATAAACTCAAGAGTCAGATGTCTAGACGGGACTATGAATATTCTCTGACGGTGTGGTTTACAATCCAAACCGAACGACCTCCTCACTGTCGCATAAGCGGTCTAGATAAAACGAAAAGCTGTTGTTTGGGATAAGGCACTAAGTTGAACCCGAGGTACATAAAATCCCTGACATTCACTCTGTTCTGCAATATCGCACAGGTGTGAGAGGCAACAGAGCTTCAGAAAGGCCCAGGACAGCCAGTCGTCTCTCACTCATGTGTTTTTGGTCCAATCTGTAAAAAACTCCAAGAGCCACAACACAGTTTGTACATGCAGCAAATATGTACAATGACAAAACTTGTCTTCAACCTACCAAACAGCTAAGTCTACAAACAGAAGGCAATTGGAAACACTCAGACTCCAGAGTACAGAAGGTTAAAAGGCAAGCTCATTATGTTCGGTACGCTTGTCTAGCCTGCTTCTATCATAGCAGCACAGTTACACATCGAGACTTTTTAACTCTAACCAAACAGCAAACAGCTCAACAGCAAGCAACATTTGGCCAATTAAGTGTTCTAAACAAACTGTAAACAATGATCAGTACACTTGTATAATAAAACAGAGAAGTGATAAATATTGACTAGGCAAATGGTATTTTTCTGAATTCTCTTGTGGAACTAGTGGCTTGGATTTGAGTTCTGGGCAATTAAAAAAATGTCCTACAACATGAGGGCTTCAGACATTACAATCAGCATCTCTTCACATCTTCAAGTTGATTTACTTTGTTTAGTTCTGTAGAACTTTGCACATGCCCAACACAGGGCTTCAGATGGGCCGAACACAAGCAGCTATGCATTAACATTGTGTTTCTGTAATGTAAAACAACTGTGTAATCGTTGTTGAGATCCCATCCTTCTACGGATGAGAAGGGATGTCCTGCAGAGAGACAGAGATGGTAGTGAGAGAGACAGAATGCACAGGGAGAAGTGAGAAACAGACGTCTCGGGCGTTCACACCGAGGCGTATGTGTTTCCCACGCTGCTGCAGTGGCGGATGGTGCTGGTTCCAGTTGAGCTGAGGATGTGCTCGGTATGATTGCCTGCAGTTTGGGGCAAAGAACCGAGCATGCTGGGCTGGACCACGCCCACCACCGCGCTGCCGCCGTCTTCCATCGCCCCCACCTGTAGCACCCGGATCACCTCTGTCTCAGCCTTCTCTCTCTTGGCGAGTGGCTCGTCAGACTCCTCAATCTCATCGTCCAGGTCACTGTCCATCTCACTGATGTCGTCTGTCAGGAACAGGAATAAAGTACACTATGGTGAAACATGACAAGGATGTCCTATATAGCAGGTCAACATTGCCACCCGATGATAAAGTAATTTTAGGCTTTATAGTATTTCCAACAGAGCAAGGTAGTATTATAATGGAAATGTTTCTCATTCGACTTGTGACGAAAAGCAACACATTCACAGACTACTACTGCGCTAAAGTGGCTGGGCTTGTAATTAGGTAACACAAGGTCTCGGCTAAAAGTCCAAAACTTTGGTGGTCTTACCTTTGTCAATGTTGGCAGGGGACATGGTGTTCAGGTCCTGAAACTGCAATAGATGCAACAACAATTAGAGAAAAAGACTGACTTGCTTTAATTGCTCATACTGGGCTACACAAACAGCACCACATACAGATATTCCTTACCTCTCCCATAACTCCAAGTGGCGTATCCCCGGTTGCCTGGGCGACGCGGTGCTCCACCAGATAGAACATGTATTCGTCATATAGCAGGCGGATCAGGTGAAAAGAGCCAAAACTTGCTGCACTGCGGAGGGTCAAATCTCTGATGACCATAGAGCTGTAACAAGTCAGAAAAAAGCAAGGACATTTAAGAGGTGATGGTATGAACCAATGTCTGTCTCATGACGAGAGTTTAGTTAGTTTAGATTAGTTTTACTGATGTGAACGCAGTTAAAGCTTAAGATCTAAAAGTCTTGCCTGTAGAAGGACCACTTGAGCAGGAACTGCCGTGCAGCTTTGGGGAGGCTGGACTTATCTTCGTACGGTTTGAGAACTTGAGTGACAACATTGTCCAGCCAAGCTGCCCACTGTTCCAAGGAGCTCTGCTGCTGAAGGGTGGCTTTGAAATCCTGTTCAAGACGCTGGACAACCCCCTCTTCACACTGACACACCCACGAGGCCTGTTCCTGTAGGTTATCAGCACACATATCTTTTGAATAAAGTCTTGTCAAAGCTTACAGAATCAAAACTCTTTGGACCGCCACACAAAAGAAGCTACAGAGAATGTGACATACCTGAACATTGGCAAAGTCAACGCGGTTGAGGTCACTGAGCATCTGGTTGATCTGGGAGGTGTTCTGCAATACGGCACGAGCCGCCTGCGCAAGATGATTCAGAGATGTGTATCTGCGGAGGGTCTGAGCGAAGGCACTAACAGCTGAAACCTGCAAGACATAAACGCAGTGTTTTGCATTCATTATGACTCAGTGTGGTCTGATTTGGGCCAGTAAGACACTCCACACTGACCTTGGTTTGGATCATGCTCTGGGGAATACTGCTCATGGCGTTGGTGAGCCAACCCTCAAGGCTTTTGGCAAAATTACGGATGGCTTGAGTCAAGGCACCTGTGGATTTGAGTTATAAGACGTTATATAATGAAATGACAGATGAGACCAAATTTCCTTCATACCAACAAAAAAGTCTTAAAAGACAACCCTGAAAAAATAACTTAAATGTTGAAAAGCCAGAACTCCTACACCATGTGAGAAAAGAAAAACTCACTAGGAATAGGTCTCAGAACATCAGGGATAAGGATTTCCACAAGGGCCTGATACATCAAGTGATCACAGGTGTTCATCCACTTCAAAACCACCTCATTCCGGCAAAGCAGGATCAGTAGGGCCCGTGGCAGACGCCCCTCGATTTCACTAATTCCACTGCATGACATTTATTGCAGGTAAAATATCAGTTTATTGTTTTTGTTAAGACTATTAACCTTGCTGATTTAAAAACTGAGAGACACCTGTTTTCTGTAATGGTGACGCCCTCTACTGAATTGGAGGGAGAATAGCGCCAGAAAGTCTGCCACAAGTTCTCTATTAGATTGAATTGAAGGTTAACCACCACATCCAAAATAGCCTGCAGGGGAAAACAGAAACAACAACTTTAAATTTGAATCCAACAAGCCCTGATGAGCAGTGATCACAACAGACGTCCCAAGTGTCCAACCTCGCAATGTTCTCTGTAAAGCGTCTGAAGCACTTTGACGTCTTCTGGGCTGATGCCCTCCACCGGCTCTCCAAGGTCAAGCTCAACAAACTCTGGCAGAGCTCTGGAGGCATCTAATGGAGCATAAGGAACAGTTCAGAAACACGCAGCTAAAACGAAAACATAAGCCAACATTCTCCAGTGATTAAGCTCCATATCTACCTAGGAACTGTTGATGGTGCTGACTCTGAGCAATGAAGCTCTGCTCTGCAGCGTTGGGCGTGTGCTGGCCACTGCTGGAGAAGTTGTCCCCTGTCACACAGTCCACCTTCTGCACTGGCTTGAATCTAGATAAACAACCTCATGAGTGACTCTAGTATTTTGTACACAGCCATCTTAATGTAGAATGCCAAATATTTAAGAAACACATCAAGGACCTGAAACAGCGTTAACATACAAAACTCATAAGCACAATAAACACAAAGTATGAGAATACCTCTGCTTCTGTTGGACGGGTTGCTGTCTCAGCGCCATGTACTGCATGTCCTCCTGCAGTCGGTTCAGTGGTGAGTCTGGCTTTACACGAATTCCATAATAGTGGTACTTGGAGTTCCCTCTGAATTTAAGGGGATAACAACACTACTATATTTACAGTACAGCAGCTACAAAGAGAACAGAACGGCATTGGATATGTCAGTGTGAAAGCTGGAGGGGATGAGTTTACCGGGTTCCCAAGCGGCGAGTGCGCAGTCCCATGAAGATGGAGCGGATGAGTTTCCCGAAGGAGGCAGCATTGACGGGGTCGAGCTTCTGCTCTTGACAGTGGCGTAGGTAGTGATTGTAGAGGGTGGAGCGGGGCAGACTTACGCCCTCTGCTGTCTCATAGTTGTCCAGTAACCATTGCAGCTGTAGAGAGCAGAGATCTATCCATCAGTGGTCTAGACTAGATCACATCAATCTAGTGTTCATATCTACTCAAAAATAGAGCTGAAATATTTACTATATATTCATAATTTCTGTTTGGACCATACTGTTATAAAACTTGCTTATACAGTCTATTGCAGAGAACTGTATATACATATCTAACATATTTAAAGGAATAAAGAATAGAAAATTAATTTAAATATTTTAAATAATCTGTTAAAATCTATAGCCATCAGCTTTATTTGTTTGTTTAATGTTTGATTGACCTCCGGACAACTCCGGTCAATAAATGACAAATAACACTGTACAAAACTACAGAAACAGCATAGCCCCATACAGTTAATATTATAAAACATAAGATAGCAAGAGAGAGAGGTAGAGAGACAAGATAAAGACAAGAAAAGCATAAAGTACCAAAGCAGGCAGCTAGGAGACGGCAAAGCGAAGCTGTGCATGGTTGTCATGGTTACAACTTACATGGCTGTTGAGCAGCGAACTCCTCTGACTGGACAAACCTTCAGACTTTTGTAGCGTCTCAATCGCCATTTCAATCTAATAGACCAAAGAGCAAAAGAATAAGGTAGAACAAAACAAAACGAAAATAAATCAAACAAAGGCTGTAGCGACAGAGAGATGAGCAGCAGAGAATGACCCGCCTACAGCGTCCCAGCCACCAATCACACACAGCAGATACTCACTGTCAACCAATCACAATCACAACTGTACACAGCAGAACAAGTGAATATATCTTATACCCAGATTCATGTGAGCATTACCAAATCCCACCACCAGTAATCTGAGGTGAAATCTAGGTCCTCCAGCAACATTACATTCATAATGAAATTGATTTGTCAGGGTCAGAGGTTTTGGGGACTTCGGGGAAAAGTATTCTTCACGTGTTATTATATGGTTAAAAAATCTCTCATAAAAGGTAATAAAAAATGTGCAATTAGTGAAAAAATTATTCATTTATTAATAATCACTAATCATATTGATTTCTGACCAGCCATCTGGTTTGATCATAGACAAATAAAAGATAAGCTGTATGATTGTGTGTCTTGACTCGATCTGATTGAATGGGGTAAAACTGTCTCACCGTGGCGGGGGAGGCCCTGGTGCTCTGCGCTGCAGTGTGAGGCGTGGAACCATCCATGGAGTTTCCTCCAATTAGATAAGCTCCAGAACTGCTGATGATTTGACCTCCTGACAGCCCCATGGCCAGAGCGCCGTTCCCGTTGCCATTGTTGGACATACTGTGTGTTGTTACCACGGTGCTCACCTGAGCCGAGCTGCCCTGCGTGTCAAAGTAGTTCCCAGCACTGTTCTGGTTGTACAGCTGTGGCTCGGAGTAAGAATACGTACGTCTGTCGATAAAAGAAAAAACTGTGAGATTTGGCGGCCAACTGAAATGATTTTTGACATTGTTAAATTATTTCAGCACACACGCTTTTCTTTAAGTGACTTGGAAAACATAATTAGTCGTGTCTTGATGCCTTTGCATCCTTTTAGCTTCAGGTGAGAGTGCTGTTTCCATGGCAACGCAAATCACTAAAGCATAACTATTTTCATAGAGAACATTGCTTTTGATTGCCATTCTGATATGTGCTTTCTCTTTTCGGCTGATGACATTTTATTTATAATAGCCAATTTTCAAGATCTGAGCTTCATGCTGAGGGAATGTTTAAATGTGAAAGATCCAAACGCTGTTGAGAGAGAAACAGCCAGAAGCACTTAGGAGAGTTTCAGGTGGGCCACAGGTAAATTTCTGAAAGTGCATTACTGAGGTACACAACACTGTTTCATACGCTTCTTTAGTAAACAGTACATGACCGCAGAAAGTTCTCCACCCTTTCATGGCAAGCACTGATCAATACTTGTGGTCATTTTCAGGTGAATGAACACAATCCTCTCTCACGGATGCTCAGGGGCCCTCGAAGAAGCATATTTTACTGACAGAGCACAGAGCAGTAGGTACTAAACAGCAGACAAACACACCCGTTTCTGAGCTTTTCACATTGATGTTGCTCTTATTTCAATTTCAGCTTTTTTAAATGCACAAAGGTTTATGACTGAAGCATTGCTTTATCCTGTAATGTGCTAGGCTTGTTCTTGGTATCCAGAAGCGTGCTAAGGTTGTTTTGTCCTTAATTTTTGGGGATCATTTTAGGGTTTCTTCAGTTATTATGCACAGAGACCATAGAGCAAGGTCAGAAATTGACTGGGGAATGTGAGTTTTACATGTTACTGATGTGTGTAACAGCAAAACATTTATTCAGAATAGATGTAACCAGCATGAGGCACTCACATGGTTCCATTGGTGTAAACTCCACTGTTTTCCTCTTGAACATACTGCACCTGTGCCTGATACACATGCTGGACCTGTTGAACAGTCTGAGCCTGTAACCACACAACACACGCTATCACACCAGCTACTCATACAAGCTCTAAACTATATGTTCATTCAGCTTCATATATAATCATTCTCAAGGAAGAAACAATACCTTACATGTCTTTAAAAAAACATTAAAAAGCATTATAAATAGCTAAGACGTGAAAGATGCCATATTGCTTTTCAATCAATACAATTTAAACAACATTTTAGGATAAATACTGTACATGTAGAGATGTTTATAAAAAAAGAGTCACTCAACCTTAATTTTATACAACAAAAAAAACATAGACATCTGTCATGATCTTAAAAATTATTTTACTGAGGGTATGCTTAAATGTCTTGATTCATAGAGAAATGGTACAATTGTGCCAACATATTAGTTCCTTTCATTACCAAACTAAACTTTTATTTAATAAAAATGTTTTAGAAACAGAAAACTTTGACCAAATAATTAAGAAAAAGCAGCCAGTAAACCCAGAATAGATGTGCACTGCTTGAATACTGTTTAAAAAGCATCTCAGGGTAAGACCTCAAGAAGCTGCTTGACAAAATACCAAGAGAACATTTCTGCAAACATACAAAGGGTGACTATATTGCAGATGCTAAAATATAAGTTTTAATTTGTTTTAATCACAATATAATTCTTAAAGTTCCAATTGTGTTGTTCTAGTTTTGATGAGTTAGCATTTGCTTTAGACTTTTATTCTTAAATATATATAAAAAAACAAATTTATAAGCAAGTAAGTGGACCTAAACCTTTCAACAGCAGTGTATATGTACTCATAAATAAGTGGTTGGAGTGCATGTATCACCTGTTGCTGGATGGGTACCTGAGACGCCACCTGCTGCGCGCTAACCGCAGGCTGCACAGGCACGCTGGTCTGGAGGGGCACATTGGACGCGGAGTCAGCGCCTGCCTCTGGGGTCTGCATGGCGCCTGAAACACACAGCGAAACACTTTACAGCCATTTAACATCATCATTCTGTGACATACACTGATCAGGCATAACATTAACATACATTCCTAATATTGTGTTGGTCCCGCTTTTACAGCCCCATACGCAACAAACTGTGATGCACTGTGTATTCTGACACCTTTCTATCAGAACCAGCATTAACTTCTTCAGCAGTTCGAGCTACAGTAGCTCATCTGTTGGATTGGACCACGCAGGTCAGCATTCGCTCCCCACATGCTTCAATTAGCCTTGGCCGCCCATGACCCTGTCGCTGGTTCACCACTGTTCCTTCCTTGGACCACTTTTGATAGATACTGACCACTACACACTGGGAACATCCACAAGAGCTGCAGTTTTGGAGATGCTCGGACCCAGTCGTCTTGCCATCACAAACTCGCTCTAATCCTTACGCTTACCCATTTTCAACACAATTTGCAACATAGCAACTTTCAGGACAAAATGTACACTTCCTGCCTAATATATCCCACCCACTAATAGTTGCCATGATGAAGAGATAATCTGTTATTCACTTCACCTGTCAGTGGTCATAATGTTATACCTGATCAATGTACATGACAAGTAGTCAACACATTCAGACGCACGCCGGCCACGGCTAAATCAAAAAATCTATTTTTGATAAAGTCTAACCTATGCAGGATAAATAAGATTTAACCAAATCACTAACCCAGAGCAATATTAACAGTGATGCTACCCTCAGCAAACACAACTAATAAAACCACATCTAATTAAACCCTTTCTAAATAACAGAATGTCATTAGGTAAACACACTGAAAAATCTTTTTTATTAGTCCCAAGTCACTTCCTGTGAGATCTGTATACGTAAACATTTGAAAGTGACGTGGACAAAGTGTACTATATGTGCTGTGTGTGAGATGAGTCAATGACTGGAGAATGCCGCCCGTGTCCACAGCAATAAATAAAGTTAATATTTAATCGTCTCTGTAGGTTCCTCTCACTGCAAGAGATCAGTTCACAGCTAACGTTCCTCTTGTATTCATCACAAAACAATCTCTGCCTTTAGCACAACTTAAATTAACAAAACATAGAGATACGTTTTTTAATGAGAGCAGTTTGCATTGGTTTTCTTCTTTTGAGAGACTTAACGCATCGCATAAACAAGCCATGTTTGAGCAGTGGTGCTCCAACGTACACCGGCTAAAAGTTTCCATGAGCAGGTCTCTCCAGGTTAATTACCCCTGTGTCTCCTGACAGCCATGCATTTCTCCCCAGAGGCCTCCGGTCACCTCCTCTTCCTCTGTTCCTCATTTACCTGAAGGGTGCAGGTGGTGTTGTGTTCA
The DNA here is from genome assembly GCA_026939265.1 of Oreonectes daqikongensis. NCBI lineage: Eukaryota > Metazoa > Chordata > Actinopteri > Cypriniformes > Nemacheilidae > Oreonectes > Oreonectes daqikongensis. The sequence goes on along the minus strand of JAOTQM010000056.1, from coordinate 1,715,198 downwards.
CTTCACCTCCCCCTCAGCTCTAAACGTCTGATTACCCAGCATTCCTGCCTCACACATAATCACAGCCATTTCCAATGAACACGCTAATGAGTCAACAGACTCGGTCTGGAAATTGGTGTGATCTGGAACATGCTTATATTATTGAAAAGAACGTTCTGTGCCGTGTGGATCGCTGTTGATTTTTCTGATGTTGTTCTTAAAACATGACTGTTTAAAAGTTGTCATAATCCAACTGTAATGCACAGACAATTTAAGACAGTCTTTAAGACAGACTAATATTATATTCAAAACCCTGTTCAAACACCGGTTCTATAACTTGCTTTAGGCAAGCTTACAATTGACAAATGCTGCATCAGATGTGGATTTGCAGTGTAAGCCCCTTAAATATGCCAACAAATCTGACACATAATGCAATTTTTAATTTTAAACATTTTCTTTTGGAAACAATATTACTGGTTCTAGACTGGTGGGTGGCCCAAAAGTACAAGTTTTATAGCTTTTAAAAGGGATTTAGGGGGAAGACAACATTTCATTTTTGGTTGACATCAAAGGTTGTGTGGACAGTCAAAATGCATTAGCCACTTGAAGGCTTGACAAGCAGATGTCAACACAGGTTGGATGGCCTGTTCTCATCCTCAAAAACCATCAAAAAAGTATGCAAAAAAGAAATCATGAGCCTGATTACATTAAATAGACAAATATTCACACTGGCCCTGTTCAGCCCAAGTCATTTTAATCATGCTTATAAAGGATTTTAATAATATTATTGGATATAAGCAGTTTATGGCAATACATTTTAATGTTTGGCATTTTTGTCCACTTTTGTATATTAATTACTAATAAATAAGCAATATTTGCACTGTGCTGTGTCACCACCCGATGTCCACTGTTCTAGAGCAAAAGCAATAAATTATATTGTCTTAACCCCACCTGCTCCCTATGGCTGTGTATAAACAGGCACCTGTCTGAATACCCCCCCACACCCAGCTGACTTCACCTCCTCTTATTCATCGACTCCCCTGTGGCCCACTTAAACTCAGAGCTCCACTGAACAACTGCAGCCTCCAAAGCCGAAGGGTAACAAAGGCTCAAGAGGAGGGCAACACTCGCTCTCTCTACCCCCCACACCCCCGTATCTGCCCGATAAAGAGTGAAGGGTCAAACCTGCTCACATCATTAGAATACCACATCATCAATATACTGATAGATCTGTATATCTGTCAGGTCGTTTCATTCGGCGGTTGTGGTTAACTGCATAGCACAATCATTGTAAATTGTAAAATAATAAACATTTTGTAGGTCTCAATTGCCAAAATTATTTTGTGTAATGTATATATCGTCAACTGGCCACCCTGCTCTGTAAATATCATCATTGACATTCAATGTTTGAAAAAAACCATGTCAATTGACCCAACCGCTGCCGTCCATGTTTATTCAAAAATCTCATTAATTGCAGAAATTGAACACAAATGTTAGTTGTCTGCCACTCTAAAATAAAATGTAGTCACTAAAAAAGACATTACACATCTTAATTTATCACCTGCCAGAATGATATAGTTTGAAAAAACAACAATAAAACAAAACAAAAAAATAGGCTCTTGATTAATCTTAATTAAAAAAAACATAAGGCTTTAAAGATTTTCTCCGTACATTACCCACCCACACACGTGCAAGCTACGAACCTCAATGGGTTTAGCTTAACATGAAATGGATATGAATTATTTACTCAATCAGTATCTCTTAAAGAGATTGGAAAGGCAACGGGATACTACCGACAGGTGGCACAGCCCTGTTTCAACTCTACACCTGACAGTAGGTAAGTGGTAACGTGAGCCGATAACTAACGGTTTCTGACATCCTGTCCTCATGGTTTGGTCATTAACCACGTTGCTGTGGGAAGGAAAAGTCAGAAAATAAGCCTTAAGCTTTGGACCCTAGAGAAGCACCTGGAATAACAAGATAAACTTCATTAGCTGGATGGTTTGTGTATGTTCACAGAAGAATGCTGCGTAGATTACCATCAAAACTTAAGCAGGTGCCAATTATGATTCAATAGCCTAACTGTGTTATTTTGCCAAGCCGCAGCTCAAACCTTGACAAAAGTCTGTGTTTCCAAAACATGTGCTTTTCTAGTGGAGCATGAATGAATGGCTTAATAAAGCCGGTTAGATGGAGATATCCCATGCTGCCTTGCTCAGGTAGCTCCACTAAGCACATGTCAGGTCTTCTCCAGCATCTTATGGCACACACCTGTTCCTCAGCACATAATGAAGACAACAGGGGAGCGGAGACGACACAGCATCTCACAGAGGAACCTGATGCAATTCTGAGAAACCCTCAGCGATTTGTTTAAGTGACGAGACTCGCACAACAAACCTTCAGCAGAAGTGCTTTGGAATATCGGGAATAGGTCACATTTCTGTATCTCCTTAAGAGACGACAAAACATGTGAAACAGAAACCGAGGACAAGAAAACTCTGAAACAGCATTAACCGGAGCATATCTTACTGTAGTGAAAGAAGCAACATCCATGTGCTCATTAACAGTGCAAAATGTTTATTCTAATAAGCATTTACATTTATGCATTTGACAGATGCTTTTATCCACAGCAACGTACATTGCATTATACATTATACATTTGTTTCTGAGAGTATGTGCAATACCTGGGATCAAACCCATGACCTTGGCGTTGCTAGCGCCATGCTCTAACCACTGAGATATAAAGTCAATATAAAACAGAGCTACATAAGAGAGGTAACATATAATTTTTTACTTCATGTTGAATGTAATCTTGCCATCACACCTGTGAATCCCTTTACATTCTAATACACACAGCAAATGTTGTGAAATAAATACATTCTGGATAAAAGTTAAAACAGCACAAATTATGGCTGGATATGAGAAGTGATTATGTAGAATGTGGTCTTATAAAACCGAGAAGCAAGATAAAAACAAGCCTGAATGTGATGACAACATGAAATCAAGAAGAATTAAAGAGCCATTTCTCCCCACCATACAGTTTTCAAAATAACACTTTCTCAAAGACCTCAATGAATCGAAGCAACTGAGCAACACTGACAAACATTTATCAGCAGCATCACTGGAATATGGTCTCTAAAGCATTCTCAACAGAGGAGGTCTGTGCTCCCAGCATTTTATCCATAATAATAAGAATCAATAAAACCTCATGGTATGACATTCAACCAGACAAACAAATGAAAAAATAAGACACTCCCAAACATAAACTGTGCAATAAAGCAGCGACTGCCTGCTGGTGATGATCACGTCCAATGCAAAAAACATTCAGTAACTGAGTCAAGACACTAATGTGCCAGTGTGCTTTGTTTTAAATGAATCTGGCTGGGTGTTAAAAGCATATAAACAGATGGATTTTACACAGCTGTGCAAATAGTTAGTGTGATAACAAAGGTTGTGTCTCAAAAAAAGCCTACCTAGACATAATCACATGCATCATTTTTGCCAAAACCTTCAGAGTGAACACTGGAAATGCAGTCTAGATAGTCAACTTTGACTAAGATTTCAAAAATATAGACGTCACGTTTTATTTATCTTTTTTGTTATCTATAACCAAAAATGCAGCATTTGATTCCATCTAGTTAGGCAGCTTAATAGAGTAGCTTACTATGAAGCCCAAAACGCTGCAAGAGCCTATAATAACCCCCAAAATACATTCTAGTGTCTATGCCAGCAATGTTTTGATTATGGTCCTTGATGCCCTAATATACCAAACCTCCATCTAGGTAGACAGCTCCCTAGGTTTTGAGACACATCCAGAGAGGCATTGGGCCAATAGCTTAGCAAGAGTAACTCCTGCTTTATAACAATAGAAGACAGACAGATAAACCTTTCTATGCTGCATTGCATCCCACTAAATCACTCTAAAAATCCACGCGGCAGCGTTTATCCACATAAAATAAAAGTACAAACATCCTACTGAAGAAAAAAATCATTCTGATTCATTTACAGGCTAAATAAACGTCAGTATGAGGCTAACGTAAATGCAACACCCAGTCACTAAAAATACCTAAATATTCATGTTTACATCGCATTAAACGAGTAAAAACACGTAGATTACATGAAACGTTGCAAAATCTAACGTAACCGCAGATTGGATTTACAAATCGCTTCATTCCAGCTCAAGATGCTAATATTAGCCGCTTAGCAACACCTGCTTCGTGAGAAAACGATGCTGCGCTTCAATAAAACCCCGTTTTTGTCGACTGTTCCATTCAAAAATGTCACAAAATCAATGAAGTATAATCATACTTATTCATAAACACTGTTTAAATGCCGGACGATGTCGTTTGCTCCTCAGGGTTGATAAATAAAAGCAGATGACCACAGAACATCTGGACGCAGCGCATCAATGAGAACACAGTGAACCGTCAGAGAAAGAGCGAGCGTGTCAAAAACGGCAGGCGAACAACGATTTAAGCCATTAAAACACAATACATCTCTAAAACAGCTCTAATAATGCAATATAAATCACAAACACAGACACCGTGCGGCGGTTAAACAGCGAACATGATTTTAAAGCAGCGGGTAATATTTTTAATATTCACCTGGACTAGTGTGAGGATGAGGATGGTAGGAAGGTGGTGTAAGGATGGAGCGGAGAGGAGGAGGTTGTTGTTGTTATTGTTGGTGGGTTACAGTCGCCAGGACTACGGTGACTATGGCGCTGCAGCTCAGGGCAACGGTTGCTATAAAGCTCGCCGTGCAACCGAACTTGATGCTAAAGGAAGAGGCGGGGTCAGTGACGGGACGTATTTAATGCGCAGGCGCAACCGAACAACGCTCGAGAAAGGGGCGGAGTCACCGACGACTGATTTCGCGTAAAAATGGGGATGAAATAGTGGCCACAAATATTTAATATCTTTGTGAACATTTTAGTTATTGAGTGTATTTTGTTTCTGAGATGAGACGTGGATTGTGAGAAAAATATTTGCTTGAGTTATCACAAAAGTGTCTCTTCATATTGGCTGAAACTGAGGTGTGAACGAAATCATGCTGGTTTTGTTATTATAGGATAGTTATCTGGCGGGTTATTATTACCAATGCCCGAGAACACAAATGAATGACATTTAAGTACTGATCACACAGAAAATAAACATTTTAAACCATTTTACTCAGGTTTACCTTTAACAAAAAATATTTTTGTGTAAATCTTACATTTTGAATATGCATGTTACCCAACGAGAAAAAATACATGTTACAGATGTATTGATTTAGAGAATAACTTGGCAACAGAACATTAAGGTCAGTAAATGGCATTAGTATTATTTTGAAGTTGTCTAATGTTGGTCAGTAGGTGCACAGAAATAAAACCATACATATCAAAACATATGATCCATAATTAACATACATGATCAAAGCTTATAGAGCTCATCCTCAATATGAACATTATAAAACCCTCAAATGCAACTCATTCACAGATGATTTCAGTAAATAAAAATATACAGACATTTGAATTATGTATACATATTTACATATCAGTTTTTCATTTGTTAACAGTTTTGCATATACATACAGTTGCCCTACATGGTATTTGGACACTTTTGGACATTTACAAATGTCTGCATGTAATTGCATTAATTATAATATTATTGGATATAATTTACGTAAAGAAAAAAGCATTGTGTCACATTTGTGCCTTAACCGGTGCAGCATGTCTGTAGTTATATGTGGTTCTTCTGCAAGACACCTGTGTGAGCTTCATACGCCAGTAGGTCATTGCAAAAATTAAGTGATTTTCTCTCTGAGAAAAGGCCTTGCATCATTTGTTTGTACACATTATGAAATATATTTTATGTGTGCCTTAAGCCTCCAAATACATTCATGATTGAAACAATTCAAGCTAACAATGTTTAGGTGGAAGAGGTACACATTCACACTCAGGTATAAACACATGAGGTCTGACTTGGGCTTCTGTCCATGGCGTGGATGTAAAGATAATTGTCCTCGGACACTGATGGCACCTGCACCCCTAGAAAGTCTTCAGGTCCAGCCTGGCAATCAAACGCGGCTGTCACAAACACATGTGCAGCATTAAGAACTGTTTTGTGTGAGACTAGTGCAATAAAACGCTGACTTAAAAGTGTTTGCTTGCGTTTTACCAGTGATGCCTGACAGAGCTCTGTGGACCAGATGAGATGCGTCAGAGGAGACCAAATCGCCCTCAGACATATGCATAACTAGCGGAGACTCACTGTATGAGAACAAGGTCTGGGCATCACCAGAGAAACCTGACGGGTGGTATTCCAAGAAACATAAAGCATGTGATTATTATATTAGATTTGTGGATCGCTACACTTTACAGTAAATATCAATATATATAGTTAATAAAAAGTCAAGAGAAAATAGTTTATAGCTTTGCTCATCTTATGACATTAATGTTAAGGCTGATACTGTATTTCCTTAGAGTGTTATTTGAGTCTGCAAAAACTTTATACAATCTCTATGATGAGATTAGAAGTGTATTAGATGGATCTATTTTTAACTGTGTCTGACAGGCTGCCATCTGTTGCTCCAAAGAGGAGAGAGGACCTGTGTGTGAATCACTGACTGATGATCAGTTTGATCTCTGGCCGCAGATCTTTAATATGCATTTGACATCTGCTGTATACCGCACATACACGTTTCTTGTGCTGGATACCACACAAATGTGTGGTTGTTAGGCTATTGCTATAGGTGAGTGGTACATAGTGCATATAGTGCACGTGTTTCTAGGCTAGATGTTTAAAATCGTGAGATGTTTTCGAATCAACGTTATTTAAATCTTTGATGTCATCTGTCTATTTCTATGACAATATAAATATTAGGCTAAATTATTACATTTTTTATTTTTACTTAAAGTTAGACATTTTGACACATACTCTCCTGAAGTGCAGGATGGGGTGTTCTGGGATTGGAGTATCTGGGTAGTTCGCTGGTGTTTTGTGTCACCGTGTGGTGAGGCGATGGTGATACTGTAGGTGGCAACAGTGGCGGTGGGCCGGGGGTCATGTGATGTGACACAGGAACCTTAAACCTGAAAGATGACATGGTGAAAAAATACAGCCACGTAAAAAATTAAGAGACCATTCCAAATGTTCTTTCAATCAGCATTTCTAAATGTATTGTGGTCAGTTCAGTGTCTGTTTAAATCAAATCTCAGGAGTGACAAAGTCATCCAACATCAATGTGAAAGACTGACAGCATGAGAAAACATATGAAAACTCATGAAAAGGTTATCACATAAAAATAAATGTTGAACTTGTTTTAACAAGTAAATGACTTGTTTTTAATGTACAAATGTATTTTGGTCAAACTTCTTGATGCGCTTTGAGCAATTACTTAAATATCTAAGTACAGTCAACAAAAGAATCTTTGTTAGTACCACATTAATGCTAATTTTGTTCATTATACTCAAAATAATACATTCTTCTACTTCTACAAAAAAAATCTTTGTTCAAGTTACTTTATTACCTTTGTTGGGAGAACAAATTAAAAGTAAACATTTTTACAGTGTACAAATATGAACTTGTTTCCTTTGCAGTATTTGAAGTCTGAAAAAATACAGAGCATCTTTTCTGTTATTTTGACTCGTTTCTCCAGTTTTCATTTTCTGCAAATAAATGCAAATAAAAACAATATTTCTGTTTGAAATTTGGGAGAAATATTGTTAGTAATTCACGAAATGAAACAAAAATAACTTTACATAAACACATACCTATAAATAATAAATTTAGAAAAACTGAAAATGGTCTTTGAAACGGTATCTTATTTTTTCCATGGCAGTATGATTTAATAAAAGATTATAAAATCTTAAGACTAAACTGCAATTTTAAACATATTTATGTCAAAATCAAAATCTTCCCTGGTCTTATTGTGCATAAAGGTTGTTAGTACCATAGTAAGAAAAATTACAATAGTAGTCAAAAGTGCCCTTTTGCTGTCCAACATTCTTCAAAATATCTCATTATGTGTTGAACAGAACAAAAACAATGATAAAGTAATTTTTCCTACTATGGTAGTCAATGGGGTCCAAGAACTGTTTTGTTACAAGCATTCTTCTAAATATCTTTTTCTGTGTTCATCAGAACAAAGAAATGTTTACAGATTTAGAACTCAAAATCTTCCCTTGTCTTATTGTGCATAAATGGCACATTATTCTGCAGAAATTGACACTATTCAACATCCAGTCTTATAATTTTTTTTGTCACTAAACATTTTGTTTCACTGCCACAATACAGTAAAAATTATTATAAAAGGATGTGAACTGCATTTTACTTTAATTCCGTTTACTAGGAGTTGTTTTTTAGATGTAACAAGTTCATCAGAACAGTGCCACTAGAACAGAGAAATTGCGTTTAGAAAATGTGTGAAAACGGGGGCAGAGGTGTTTCTCAACTGATTTACCACAAAGCGAGGTAATTACAGCAATTCCGTTGGCTTGGTCTTAGACGTATTTCTCAGATTTTATGATTCACTTATTGAATTCCTAGTCGGCTCTGGTTGGTGGCTATAGCATCCGCTAATGCGGGCCCTTGAGACCGATGAGGCAGAGCAGGTCTTCATCTCACAAGCCAATTGTCTTCCTTGGATCCTGTGGCGCATGTCGTGCCTACTGCTGGTCCTGGAACAATCGCAAGCGGCGAGAAGCCAAAGAGGAGAAAAGGTTTTCTGTGTCCTTTGAAGTGAAGCTCTGAAGGAATGTGTGTCTATGAACCAGCCATCCAAAAATATCCACCTCTTACCAAACACTTTTGCCACAGTAAACGTGTAAAACACACAAAGGCGCAGTGCATCTTTCACAACAGAAAATGGTGCTTGAGTCTGATTATTGTAACTATGAGCATAGAGGCGTAAAGCCATGACAACCGATGTGCAGGAACGCATTTGTCGCAGATCAGAAGAAAAGAGTGTTGAAGCTTTTAAATCGGCCAAAAGAACTCAAAATGAATGTAAACTACAAGGTCTATGGCCGTTTGCTTCATTGGGGCTTAACCAAAACATAGTAATAGAAAAAATACGTAATTCATCAGATTATTAGACTCAATTCATCAAGTTTGAAAAGGCTGTGAGAGACACCAGTGTATAGACCTGATGCCAACTTCATGTTGAATCTAACCTGCTTTTCACCGCTCTGATCTCAATACAAATGCACCTTCATTTTCTCCAATCACAGATGCATGAACAACCAGCTTTTCTCCTTTTTATTTCTTACAGTTATCAAGTGAATTAGCTGGTAGTTTTAAGCCCAGCAAGGAAATTCTGCAGAAAAGACGTTGTTGAGGATCACAAGAGCAGAAACAGCAGTTTCACATGCACTTTGTAATAATGGCTCTGAGAGAATCAAATGTATTTATTGGTCCCTGAAAAATGAGCAGACCAGTCAATAAATAAATCGAATCTAAATGTACGTAATGTTGGTGAGCTCACAAAAATCAGTGACTATCAGTTAAAATATAAAAAAGAAATCACCTGTAAACTTTGCTATGACCAGAACTAGCACTAAAAGCATGGTCACCATCCTGTTTTACAGTTTAAGGTTAAAGGGATAGTTCACCCAAAAATGAAAATTCAAGAATTACTCACTCTCTACAGTTGTTCCAAACCTGTATACATTTCTTTGTTTGGTTAAACACAGAGAAAGATATTTGGACGAATGCTTGTAACCAAACAGGACCTAATTGACTACCATAGTAGGAAAAACTACCATAGTAGGACAATAGAAGTCAAAAGTGCCCTTTTGCTGTCCAACATTCTTCAAAATATCTCATTATGTGTTGAACAAAACAAAAACAATGAAACAGTAAAATGTCTTACTATGGTGGTCAATGGGGTCCAAGAACTGTTTGGTTACAAGCATTCTTCTAAATATCTTTTTCTGTGTTCATCAGAACAAAGAAATGTTTACAGATTTAGAACAACTCAAAAGTGAGAATATGATGACAGAATTTTTATTTTTGGGGGAACTATCCCTTTAACATAAAATATAAATGTACTTATTGTGCATGATTCATCATGAGTTTACTCTTCTGAAATGATTCCAGATGATGTAATCAAGTCAGCTTGGGTGGAGAAAATGAATAAAATCAAATCCTCATAAATAAATTTAAGAACTGCCTCACGTTATATTTATATATTCTGTTTCACTTCAGAAGTTATATATGTTGTGGTTTATTCAGTACCTGCTGTTACTCTGTGGTAAAGGAGGTCGCTGAATACTGGGTTCATTTGAAGAGAGATGGTTCTGTGGATCACTTGTGATCTTCATCAGACTTTGGGTGACAGTTTGGCTGGGCAGATTTAGGGTGAGGACACCTGGTAAATAGAGACATGCAGACAGACAGAAAAACATTACTCTTTTGGCACTAAGGTGACCTGAGCTTTTAATTCAAATTGCACAGCTTTTAAAATACAAAAAACCTTTTTTAATTTACCATGCTTTTACTGTAGTAATAATAATCACCATATAATCACAATGATAAAAGAAACATAATCCTGCATACTTTTAAAAGCATCCGCTTGGAGTCCTGACTATTATGGCATTAAGTGTTTGTGTACCTGTGTACAGATCTTCAGTGGGGGACTGATGCGTGCTCTCAATCAGGTCCAGTGGAGAGAGGTTGTGCTGCAGTGGCTGAACAGTCAAACATTCTGTAAGTCCATCCTGACTGACATCCGTGCTCCATCTCAGCTGAATAACATCAAATACAGTGACATTTATTTAAAATCATTAAATAAATGATAATAAATAAAAAAACAAGTTGTTTAATGTGTAAAGTGGTTTAAAGGCTTCCATACTTCTAAGATTGTCAATACAAACATTGCTTTCTTTAGATTACCATGTGCTGATAAATAGTGTACACACAAGAAATACATATTAATAAAATCAATGAAGATTTAGATTTCATGTCGCCTGCATTTTTAGCAAATAGATGATAACAGCTGGAGATAATGGCTTGGCTAATTGACTTAATCTTCATCTTAATTGGGCAGAATGTTCAATAGTTTATCTCGAGTGTACGGTTTCATATCACAGCTTGAAACATCGTTGCATTCGAAGCCCATGACCTCCAGAGGCGTGTGATATATTTAGTGACTCTAATAATATATTCAGTGTAATTTATAACAATCATGCGTTAGAATAAAAGGAACGTATACAAACTGGACAGATATAGTCTAAGCAGAGGCGCAGGTTGATATGCTACGGTATTTTTGTCTTTCTCTGGAACAGTTTTACCTGAGGAATCTGTATCTATGGTGATGTGACCTTTATGATGTTAATGAACGCGGCTCCTACACAAGTCTGCTAACAACTTGAAAGTTTAGACACTTCTCAACACGTCTCAGCTAGAATGTTACACGTTTTGTGTCACGAAGGCAAAGTATTTTTACTAGACAACATAAGGCTAGTTATGGACTGTAATGATGATATTTTTCTGTTCACATTTTTTGGGGCTTTTTAACATTACAACAAAGGAGGGAATCATTCAATAGGGAGTGAAAGACAGCTTTGTACAGGTTTGAAGGAACATAATGGGGTGTAAATCATGGCAGTTTTTGAGTGAACCATCTGACCTAAACATATACCTTTTTCCTGGCTTGTTGCTCCTTTAAAGAGTGAGACTTGACGTGCTTGCGCAGAGAGCTGGGGTCCGTGTACCGTTTCATGCAGCCGCGGATCTGACACACGTACGGTTTCTGCAGAGCATCACAGCATGTTTCTTTGCATCTTGTTTGCAGGTGTCTTGTGTGGGAGTGTTAAAGTGTGAATATAGAATGGAAGACTTTTTTGGGGTCTGCTCACCGTGTCGACGTGCGTGCGCTGGTGTTTGGCGCGATCGCTGGAGTTGCTGAAGGCTTTCTGACAGCCGGGGTGTTGACACACGTAGGGTTTCTCACCTGTGTGGCTCCTGAGATGGATTTTAAGGTTCTCCAGGCGAGAGAATGCCTTCTGACAGCCCTCAAACTAAGCAGAGGAATATAAACATACGATCAGACAGCAAATTTAAAGGTCTAGATGTTGCATGACAGTAGGTGTCAAGAGTGCAAAACTGCAGAAACCCATAGTTCATGGCACAGATCAACCAGGTGGGGTCAGTGTTTTGCTGTTTAAATGACCAGTCGTCTCTGTTGCTGTACACAGATCATAAAGAACAGTGTTGAACTGCCATTCTTGACACTTCGTCATAAACAGTGTAAACCAAATGTTTCATTTTTAAGCTTGATTTGTGCCATCTTTGTGCAATAAAACCAACAATAGTCCTCTCTGTGCAATTATAATGCATTATTAAATAAGAGAAACAACAATAAAACAGTTTAAAGGCAACGAACCCAAAGGAGCTCAATATAAACCGGTCATAGCTGACAGTTCAAGCAGTTATACAGTTTGTCAACATGGTTAATCCTTACATTTTCATTTACATAAAACACAGTATGACAACCACAAATAGCATACAAAGTCAAAATCACTATAAAAAGATACACACAACAACTGTACATCACAATTTAAAGTTATTGCATGGTTTTCTAAATGTTTTATAATGTTGTTCCCTCACAAACAACATAAAACTTTGAATCTTTTTGGACTCACACACATAGATCACAGTGATTACATTGTGTTACTTCAAAGCACGATCTTCTGACGCTTATAGATATTTTGAATGTTTTGTGCAAAGTACAGAGGCTGAGCGTGACGCTCCCGAGGTGGATCATGGGGCGGAAACGGCGGTGATTTGGCGTTGTAATGGCAACTGAGAAAATGAAGACTCGTTAATTAAAATAAATAATGTTTTTTAATAAACGCTGGCAAAAACTTGATAAGGCTAATTGGAGCATTCATCTCAACAAAATGTCCCAATATACCTAAATTCACCTTATATGATTTTACCCCAAACAACAACATCTGATGCAAAACACATTTTAGTGTTGAGTGTTTCAGTCCGTTTGCTGCTTTTTTCAAGTAACTTTTGACAGTCTGTATAAGATGCTTCAATTTCTTGTTGAATCTGTTTGTATAATTGTATAATCTCTGATGTGTTTCTTATCTTAAAATGACTGTAACTTACTGTGTCTGCTTTAATAACGTCACATACTATACTGTATGTATTACGCATCATGTACTTGCATAGTAAACGTTTTAACAATTGTGATCTTGTACATTTCATGCTGTGTCACTGAAAGAATGTGTAGTTTGTGATCTTTGTCCTTTCTAATGCCTATACAAGAATGCAAAAAACCACTGACTTGTGAACAAACTTCCTGACCTTGTTTAATTTTGCTAAATATGGCTTCAAGAGCAATGATTATCTAATATATCATCTGAAAATGACTTCACCCATAGCTGAAATTCCTTTCATTACAAAGCATAACAGGAATTTGCTGAAGTCAGTAAGTTGGACATTAAAAGTCAATTTTTCTCTGCTTTAATTTCTCTCCTAAAGGCTGTTGTTAAGTCAGGCTGATTCGATTTTGCTTCATTAATAAAGTGATTAATTTTGTTTGCAGTCAGCAGCAGATAACAGCATCTCTATGTAGGTGTAACTGAGATTTTAATCACAAAGTTTGTATAAAAAGTTTGTTCTGCAAATAGTCTATTTTTATGGTTTTTTTAAGAATAGAAAGAACAGGTGGACTCAATTTGAGTTTGGGATTCTTTGTAAGTTAACACATAAATAACAGAAATCTTTTTTTCTCAGATGGGCTGACGTATATGCAAGTAAGTCTTGCCAGAAGAATTCTCCTCCAGTCTGGCGTTTGGTTTTCTGGAGTATTGAAGGTTTGTCCCTCAACATGCTGTTTGTTTTAGTCGTAGAGTGTCTGGACTGGGATTTAACGGAATTGTTTTTAAAAGCAGCGAGAGAAAGGCGCAGGCATTCTGCAGTTTCTTCACGCGCACACGCTGTCATCATTCCAAGATCCTTCTTATTCCCAACTTGTAAATACTGATCAGAAACAAACTTGAATGATAATGAATTCTAACAATGAATCTTAATTTGTGATGTTTGTTAAAGCTGGCATCACTTTTACTGTCGCTCATACATATAGAACAAATACGGTTTGTGATGTGGAAACATATGACTTTCACAGGTTAAAATAGGCAAAAAATCCTATTGAATGGGAGACTGTAAAAATGTAAAAACATGGTCCATTATGCAAGCACATAGTACCTTTATTTCTAGAAACAAATATCTTTTTTTTACATAAGAACTTTCCTAATGTTTTCTGGCTTAGTCCTTTGTTCATACAGGCAGATTGCATTTCTCTTACACCACAAACCTCTCAGGTCACTGACAGGACTCATTTGAGTCTAAACTACTAAATACAAGCACATTAATTACCATGAAATCACTAAAGATCTAAACTACACCTTAACTATCCCAGCTGTCCAATGACTGACAAACACGAGGCCACCGAAAGTAAGGCAATCAATAAGCATTCAGGTCAGGACTGCTGGGAAAACAGACGGAGCATCAGACAGCACAAAGTGCCAGACGTCCAGCGGTGTCCGGCCATGCCGGTGCACTAGAGAACCTTTCAGACTGACTTTATTTAATAAAGCTCAGAGCCTGTCGGCTGCCCGGAGAGACAGCGGCCTGAATAGACGGCAACATGGCTCCAACGTGCTGCTCAAAGTCACAAGCGGCCCCTGACGGGCCGTGGCAGCGCGCCATGCGTCGCTGCATAATGGCAGCTGCGGCGAGTGCCAGCAGTCAAACGAGTAACGTTTCGTCCTGCCAGGGCTTGACATCACCAAGACGACTCCAAGTTTTTCATTATCATTTGTTTAAGCTTGAGAAATGTTGGCGATTAATGCGTCTCACCAGGCTACATTATTTGAAGTGCTGCATTGTAGTGATAAAGAGCAGCGCCAGGCTCTTTTATGAAGTTTTTATTTCAGTTACGAATTGAAAGGTTGATCAAAATGATGAATTTAACAAAGGCAACACGATCAAAACAAGCGAAATTCGCTGTATATTCTGTCTTTAGAAGTGACGGTTGTTTGAAGATCTATTGTTCGAGGTTGTATCCGTTAAACGGTAAAAAGCTCATGATCTCATTTTGCATGAACAAAGACACGTCAGCACTGACAAAGAGCTTTCTTTAAAGAAAGGTTAGGCCAGCTTTGCGTCAGATACTACAGTACTTTCCCACATTTCACCCTATTCCTGACAGATGACACATCACTGTATTACACGACTGTAAAAAGACAGAAAGCCTGGCTTCCTTACGGCATGAAATAATCATACTGAGAGAAATCTACTAACCATTGGTATCTAAACCAAACAAAATCATTTAAGTCAACATACTTTTTTAATATAAAAAGTTATATGAAAGCAGAAATGTGATGCATTCTGTGTGTGCGCATGTGAGCGAATAGGTTGCTGAGCATGCTGGGACCTGCCCGTGATTGTGCAGGACATCAGATCTCTGTCATTACACTGCATGGACTCGCATATCTGTTTACTTCTCAAAAACGTCATACTAGAAGTCTTTGGCTGTATTACAGAAACATCCTAACTCAAAATCATCTTATCTGTTTAGTGACCATTTTGATTTTAATTTGGAATTCATTTACACCATTAACCTTATAGGAAGTTTTTGTAATATGGCTTCTGATGCATGTATGTGGCCGACAACAAAAGGCTGTGGTTTACATTGGAAAGACTTTTAATATCTTTGCCTGTTGTTTTCTTTCTTTAGCCCTTGATAACACGTGTCGGAAAACCATCCAACTGTTCCTGGCGTCATGGCAACAGAAGAGGTTTTTGGTAATGAGTAAGAGTACGGAGCTGAAGGTTGACCACAGGTATGTGTGAGGGATTAATGATTGATCAAAGACTTTCAGACAACAGCGGAAAACTTCTGTACACTGTACACCTACATGCATCTCAGCAAACAGTATAAGATTGTCAGGTTAGGTTAGGGTCACTAACTTATCACGTACATCTTTAGTGTAGCCTTTAATGTAACCCTAGAATTTGTAAAAGTGTAATGAAGAGTTCCCATCTATTCTGGGCCTGATTTTCTTTAAATGTTAGAAAGGTTTCTATAATATAATAGTATTGGCACAATAATATTCAAGCTAATCTCAAACCAGCTACTTTTGTAGTTAGTTATTATTACTTTAATAGCATTTCTCTCTGTCATTTTAAACCATGGATTTTTTTCTTCTGCAGAACACAAAAGAAGATATTTTGAAGAATGTGGTTAACCAAAAACAATTGTTGGTCCCCTTACCCTTCTCAATGCGGAGCAACAATTTCCTGATACCAACGTTCTTCAAAATATATTCTGTTGTGTTCTGCAGAAGAAGAAAAGCCATACAGGTTTGAAATGGCATGAGGATGAGTAAATGATGACAGAATTTTCGATTTTGGGTGAACTATCCCCTTAACTATAAACTTGGCTGTTAAACAGCACGTCCAGTTGATTGAAGTGTGTTGTCGTGTCTGCGCCAGCTCTTAAATCTCAGTCTTTTGTCCCTTTTTTAATAACTGCATAATTGCACAAATTCTCATGTCAATTATCAAGGATAATCAGTAATTAGCAGATGGCAGGAGCTACAAGAGAGAAGAAAAACTCACAGATTACAGCCTAAACCACAGAATCGGTCGCTTTTGTTTTTGTTTTAATGGTGATTACTGCAGTATGTTTGACAGTAGCGCAGACAGAGGTACAAACATTTTATTCTCCTAATGCGTCTGTAGACAGCAGTTGTGCACTGCAGCATCACAATGTCCTGCTAGAGAAAGAGGTACCTAAATTTACATGAAAACCACAGGGGGGTGTAGTTAAGTCTTTTATTTCTTCTGCTGTATAAGAGCAAATCCTCATAAATGTTCATAATTTTCATAGGACTTTTTCCCTTAAGGTTTTTAATAACGTTAATAATCGTCCATAACAATACATTTATGCAAAAATGGGTCTTTGTGTTGAGGTAATTGTGAAAATAAACAGGTTTCCCAAAGTCCACAGTTTTTACACTATCCAAGAGTAAGCATACCAATGGCTTACTTACACAAAATATTTTTTTAATGCCAGAAGTTCTACTTACCAAGCACTTGTTGGGTTTCTCTCCAGAATGAACTCTCATGTGGATGAGGAGTTTGTAGCGAGCGTTGAAAGGCTTGTGTTTCCGTGGACATCTGGCCCAGTAGCAGGTGAAGTCCTCACCTTTCCGCTGATCCACGTGGATCTTCTCGATGTGTTTGACCAACTCCTCCTGATGGCTGTAAATGGCACCACAGTCCATCCAGCAGCAGCAGTGGCCTCCGCTAAAATCCTCCTCCTCATCTTCCTCTAGCATGGTGCAGAGAGTCGCAGGAAGGACCCTGAAGTCACCGGAGGGCACCTGAGACGCCATCGTGTTCTGACCTGAGGGCTCGCAGTGAGACCTCTGCAAGTGTTGATGGCTGTGGTAGGGTGGTGGGGGGCCTTGGGGGGGACTGGCCACCAGTTCAAACTGAAGCTGCACTGAAGCTGACAGGTTATCGGAGGCGGTCTGTGCAGCAGGTGTCACATTTTTGATCTCCTGTATGGGCAAAAGTTGATGCTTCACCACTAGATTAGTAAATTGATCTTCTAGAGTCGCTTCCTCCAAGCGCTGCATGCGGAAACTCTCACAGCCAGGCACATCGTCCTCTTTAGAAACATGTTTGCCGGGCTTCGGGATGCAGCTCCCTCTGATGCCCAGCAGGTGGCCGCACACGTCCGACTGCAAAGGCGAAGGGGTGGGAAGAGAGCTCGGGGAGGCTCGAGATCCGATGATGTACGCCACCAGCGACGTAGGTGAGGTCCGGATGATGGAGTTGAGGTCGATGCCGTCAGAGAGAGGAGACAGGGACAGAGCTCTCTTTTTGGAGCGAGCAGAGAAACGCGGGCTGGTGGCGTCCTCTTTGAAGAGATAGGGGGGTAGAGAAGTGGGGTTAGAGGTGCGGGTGCTCTCAGACATGGCAGTTCCCAGGTTCGGGTCAAGCCCTTCTGATGTTTGTGTGGATGCCTGCTGATACCCCAGGGGTGGCAGAACATGATAACTGTAGGGCCAGTCCAACTTACTGCTACGTATGGACTGTGTCTCAGCAATGCTGAGGGTGGTAGATGCTAAAGATTCTCTGGAGATCAAAGACCTGTGATGACATTAAAAACTGTGTTATTTACGTTATAAATTGTTTTAATAAACTTTATGATCATTTCATTTCAGGTGATGATTTCTTCTGGATTTACCGGGCATCTGTAAATGGAACCACGAGGCCAACGGCATGAGACAGACAATTATGAGTTGAGGTTTGTGGAACAGAACTCTGAAGCATCATAGCGCTGCTTGTCACCTGCAGGTTTGATCCTCCACACGGTCCCATTACCTTTCTGCTCGGCCCCACAGACAAATAACCTGAAAAACAGCAGAGCCGTCATGAAGTTTCATTTGACATTTGGGGCACGTCGTTGAATAATTCACTTTAAAATATCCACTGTGATAAAAGCATACTTTCAAGTTCTTATGAAAACTGTGAAAAGTCTAAGTACCCACTCCTACAGTCACATAATACTTAACTTCAGACTGTCATAATAACATTATACCATTAAAGAGCAGGAAAAACTGCTTCTCAAACGCCTAAAAACCAATTTCCAGCAGAGAACTAATAATCAAAGTCCGTGTTCCTCTTCAGAAGTCATTTCCAGTAGATCAGAGGGACGTTCTGCCCCGCAGATATACTTATTTTTCTTCCTCGTACTGCAAAAAGGATTATGATCGGTCTGATCAGCTACATGACCAGAATGCTCAGTACGGCTAACTCGACTTTGGTGGAAAACCCAATTTATTGCTTTATTCATATAGATTAGGAAGACAACAGATTGTTTGCAAATTGCACATCAGAATGTTAAGATCAGTGCATATTAAGAGGTGCATATATTTCTAAAAGGTGATGTTGCCAGTTTATCTCATATGATTTGGAAAACCAGAACTGTTGATGCACTTTGCTTTGTTGTTTTTCAAGCCTTAGGTATGTGTAATATTAGCTCTATGAGACACCACAGTATACGTCATAGAATTCTGAGTAACAGAATAAAATACTAATATGATATTGTAATATATTACATAATATTGAATAGCAAATCCAAAATGATGACTGAATCTTTGTTTAGGTTTAAGCTGCTGCTTTAAAACTCTTCACAAAAAGAATACGGGAGCTTTTGTTCTTCGACTTGATTTTTGTGTCTCTATCAAACAGAAACACATGAATACTCATGGAATTTCTATAACAAACCTGTAAAGACATGGAACAGTTTCTGCTCTGTTAAGTACTAATGAGTTTCTGTCTCTACTTTGGTTCCAAGGCTCATTTAGGCGGAAGCTTTCTGCTTGGTTAAATATCAAAAATATGAGAGCGTTTGTGCAGAAGATGTGGTCGGGCTGCTGGACAGCATTGAAGGGAAGTGAGGTATGAACAGCAGTATGTAAATGAGCAGTAGGACAAGACGAGATGATCAGAGTTTATCATCACAACCATGACAGCGCGATATCAGACGTTTTTCACCATTTAAAAGAAGTTTTAGTTTTTAAAACAAAATACACGTTGTACTTTTATAATATGATGTACTGAGCTCAGCGTTGTGGCTTTTTTGTCAATTCGACTGCACCAGCTCTGGCAGAGCGTCTCATCACAGCTGTACAAATAAGAGCCATAAAAAGATAGCAGGTCAACATCAACAAAGTTAATTCATTTCAGTTTCGGTGAAATGTAAACTTATATAATTACACACTTGCTTGTTTCCTTTGAACAGTTAAAATTTTCTTCTAAGTTTGGGAAAGTTTATGTTGTTACTGTAGGTTTGATGTGCACACTTTTCCTATATTTTTTGTTCTTATTTTCGTACCATTGTCTGGGCAGCTGGATCGTACTGACTGTCTGGAAGATGAGAATGGCAACGTTGGAGCTGGATGTCGTGGTGACTGGGAAAAGTTCAGAATTCCATGATGCTTTCCATTGGTCAGCACCTGCCTACGGAGACTCAGAGCTGGGAATAGTACAGCATTTCCAGGTGCCGTGCTCATATCCGCTCCAGTGCTGTAAGTCGGAGCAGGACGATGTGATGGAGAGAAGGAGTGACCCGTGTGGACCCTCAGGTGAGGTGCAGGGTGTCCCGTGCTGGGTTGGGCCATACTGTAGGGTGAAACCATGAGGTTACAGCCTTTTCTGTTTGTGTCCATTACTGTTCTGATGGGTGGACATCTTCAGCTTGTGTGTGTTTGTCACCTGCTGAACATAAATCACAGATAAATCACATATAAAATCACATATGAAATCTCAGCATTACAAAAAGTGTTTTCCATAAGAGTCCCACATCAGAAACTCATATTAATGTGATAAATGTTTTATTTACCCTACTGTAAAAAAAACTTTTATTATGAAACAATTTGGAGGAAATGCGATAATCTTTAGCTACTAAACACAGCTCTAACTAAAATCGTTTTGAGATAATTTTTGTAAAAAAAATAAATAATAACAAACAAGTTTTGCGATGTATGATAATGTAAAATAAGCGCGTTGACCTTTTCAAGTTCATCATACATATCCGTCAAAACTTAAATAGGCTAATAAAACTACACAAACATAAATCAAAGTTTGCCGATCACATTCAATGAGTTATTGATACAAAAAACTATTGATTTGAACCACACTAGAGGATTAAAACACAATGTAAACTCACCTGTTAAATCTCCTCAGATCACCTTGATCAATAACCGACGAGCTCTTGCGTCATCAGCGCCGCTTTTCCGCCGATCCTCAGAAGCCCTCAAAGCGTGATTTTAGTAAGTTTCAGTTTGTTTGTGTTCGTGGAGTATGTCTAGTGCACAGTTTCATGTTGCTGTCATTCAGATGAATGTGCTGCTGGTTTGTGTGGCTTTGTGATGGTTGTCAGGGGCGGGTAGATCAGCCTTATATTGCCCTTTTGCCCCACAAACCTGCAGCATGTGAATGTTTGGCATGCATTACATCACAGGCGTCCTCAAGGCACCATATTTGGATTTATTTATGGACCCCCACGAATACTTTTAATGTCAATAATTAAAGACATTTATTTATATAACTGGGTGAGTATAATAAGTTTTAGAGCATTTGCATTATAGAGTTTATCGTGTGTTTTATCACATAATGTAATGTGAATGAAGATGGTGTGCGCACGCGCATGTGTTCCCAGCACTAGTTAAATGCCACTTATGAATAAATAGAAAAACATGAAAATCCTCTTGTTAAAATGTTAAATTCATTTTAATATAACGTGTAGAAGTAAGAAATAGGATTATTTTATTATATATATTTATTATGATTTTTATTTTGGTGTGTGATGTTGATTTCCAAGGCTGTTCTCTAAATATTCAAAATAAGTTTATAAAGGCCTACTTTTTCTTTGAAAAATTCTTGAGTTTTTGTATTTGCTCTCTGTATGGATACATTAGTGCTTCTATAACCTCATCTTCTCATTTAAGCAGATACCTGTGTGTTCGGTCCAGGCTCTTCTGCACATCACATTGAGTTTGAATGTTTGCACAGTGAGTTCTGCTTCTTGTTCGCATGGCAACTTCATTGTTTATTCTTCATGAGACCCGGCCAAGTAACGTTACTCGAGAGAACCACGGAAAAAAGCGTGGAGGAGTAACACAGGTGTAATAAAAGCTCAGTATTATTACGTGACTCATATGGAGATGATCCTGTGTGTTTTCTAGATGGATTAAGGCTGTTCTGTAAGTGTCACATCCTCTGATGCTCGCATCTGTCTGCTGGGTGACCAAACGTGAATTAAGTGCTGGCCTCTAGTGGAAATTGCAGGGGGAAATGACATTGCAATTACCGTGAAGCTGCAAGATGTGAAAAATATGTTTACAGAGTCAGACAGTCTCATCAGGTACTTCTTGTAGGGCCACTGAGGTGCTGAGTGCATTTATTGGGTGATAATAAGGAGGTTTTGTGTTTGCTGTGTAATAATCAGACTGCGCATACATGGTTGAAATGTCTCGAGTGATACTGTACTGGTGCTTGACGGATATGAGTTTTTTTTAAAGGGATAGTTCACCCAAAAACACTATCATTTATTTACCCTCATGTCATTCAAAACCTGACTCTTTAAGGAACACAAAAGAAGATATTTTGAGAAATGTCTCAGTGGTTTTGTGTCCATACAACAGAAGTCAATGGGGTTCAGTGTTGTTTAGTTCTTCAAAATATCTTCTTTTGTGGTCTTCAGAAGAAAGTCATACAGGTTTGAAATGACATGACGGTAAGTAAATTAAATAATTTTGCGTGAACTGTCCCTTTAATAGCTGATGACGCGATGTTGCTTTATGCATAACATTTTCATCATTAATGAGATGTGACAAATGCATATATACAGACACTTTTATACAATGTCACATTGCATTTAAACTTTCTAATATTTCTAAACATTTACAGTTTGTGTGACCTCTGGGTTTGAACCCCATATCCTTTACATGCAAACACAATGCTCTACCATTAACAAACAAGCATTACTTGACAATCTCAAGATGTCAGTAAACCAGCCTTTATATCGGTTTATCACTATTGGTGATTCAATTTGAAAGCATTTCATTTCATTATTTATCCGAAAATTGTTATTGTGTAGTTGTTGCGTTTTTCGCCAGCAGGGGTCAGTATAAGACAGTCTGATAACTGTCTGCTATTACAAGCACTCACATTTCTGATGATTGCTATATTAATTTTGGCTGTGGAGAGCAAGAAACCGAAGGCTGTTATTATTGTCGAACTATAAAATGGAACCGAATCAATTTTCATACTTTTAAATGGCGAGATGGGCTCCTTACAAAACCAGCAAATCACCTTGTCAATCTATTTCTGTACCACAGAGAGACATTTACATGAGCAGCATTTACTTTGCACACGAGAGCTGCTGTTGAACTAGTCTCATAATGTTATGATGATCAATGTCAGGGTGCTTGAGTTTATGTTCTCTCCTGAAGGTCTCATGGGAGTGTTTATAATCACATTAAACGTGCATATGTTAAAATAATGCATAAAAACCTTCATTCGATAAACCAGAGAAACAGAATTGGTGCTGATGCAAATTGCCTTTTTAAATCAATTACAATGTGCATGTCCTGCTAATGTGGCCCAAGATTTTCCGGCTTCTGAAATTGACCAGGTATGCAACTGTATTTTGCATTATATACATTAAAATAATTTATTTGTCTTCCCAAGACCTTTAACAGGGCAAAGATATAGAGAAAGGGTGTGGATATTTTGACCCCAATAGCAATGTAGTTATTTTTCGTTCTTTTTCATGCCGATGAGCCGTCTGCTTAAAAATTATTGTGGCCCATATTTTCCTTTTTTTTGTGCTATTTGTTGCCCCACACATTTTAACTATCGATTTGAATCCCATCATTTACATAATTGAAGGTCAGACTATTGTTCTGTATTATGTTCCTGTGCTTAATAAAAGTTACCAGTAAACATTTGATTCACTCGGCATTATGACACGTGTCTGGCTGTACGTGAACATTCCCTCCTGTTTTTGAGTAAAAGGAGAAATGGCCTGGAAAAGAGAAATAAGTCTTGCGGTGATTAATGAGAGTGCGGCACCATTTTAAAAGCTCAGAGAACTCGTTTCAGTGCTTTCTGCTGGATAATGTCATACGCGATGTGAATGTCACGGTGATGAGGCGGGGGGCAGCATCTGCAGACCCCTGCGTGTTCATGTTAGATCATCAGGAGAAGAGAGAGAGAGGGCTTTATTACATCCTTCTTTCGCCTTATCTAAATTCTTCTGCTGTTTTCAAATGCTTCCAGGCAAAGCAGGCGTTCATTGAACACAATGAATAGCTGGAGGTGATCGGATACACGCCGAAGAAATGAAAAGACATTAAAGTTCTCCACGACTGCACTCTTGCCATCTTCTGCATTTTCATGGTAGTCTTTTTTTTTTGAGAGGACAGCGCCAATAAACTTCAGCTGAATCATCGCAGCGTCTGTTAAAAGAGCCATTAGGCACAGATCGTGTTTTTAATTTGAGAAACGCTCAGGGGTCTGTCCGGAGGCGTAACTCCCCCTCTTATGTTATGAGTTATTAAGACTACTCAACGGACCGGCGGTAGAAGTTTAATCGCTCACACTTAGATCTGATATGACATGTGAAAGTAGTTTTAGGCCCAGAACATGCACTATATGCAAGACTGGCTTTGCTTGTCTTTGCGCTTTGAAAAGCGTGTGGTCTTGCGTTGCTTTGACCCTCTGAAAGCTCTGTACACGGAGGGCTGGTAGACTTGCATTAAAATATCTGTGCCATTAAAACTGATGTGTTATTATTCAAGGAAACCAGCAAAATGTCTACAGTTTTGCTGTTGCTCCTGGAGAAAACTGGCCATGTGCTTCAGTCTTTTTGCCAAGCGCTTACATCTGTGTTTGCTTTCTTGTGTTTCATATTTTTCTTAGATACTGTGACTCCCTAAAATGACATAACGAAACCATACGAGCCGCAGGAAGTCGTCTGGAGATCATAAAGTTTTTGTGAATATGACTTCATTCCGCCCGTTCTTACTCCGAGCACAGCCGCACCTGCTGTTTTGAGTTATGACTATTTGATTTTAAAAAAGCGAGACGATTGATCAAAAGTATGATTTGATTACAGTTTGTTTGCTTTTTATTGTCGTGGCGGAGCTGCGGAATCGACCTGGGTTGCAGGGTTGCACCAGATACACATTAAACATCTATGAAATTCACTGTGTCAACAGAGTTCTTAAAAATCCAATAAAATATGTCAGCACGGTTTTCACAGACCCAATAAAATATATGAAAGTTTTTGAGCGGAGCAGATGTTCTGCATGTGCTCTGTCAGGTCCCTGTTTCTTCGGTTACTGTGATGTTTTTCCAATTAAAAACACTGTTAACAAGCGACCGATTGACTCTAGCTCTTTGGCTCTGTGATGTTAAACAGCTGTTGGCTTATTATGTGATAGCATTAGCTTTTGTGTACGCTCGTGGTCAAGAGGCGTCCATTACCCACTGCTGTTAAATACACACACTATCTAAAGGAACGGAAATGCATTTACCTCTTCATTTGTCCTGTGTAAATTCAACAAGCTTAACAGATGCTATCAGGACTCTGCTTTGGCCTGAGAGGAGATTTCTGTTTTGAGTAGACTGGTGACCAGTAGTTCTGGACTTTTCAGGGTGGTCCAACTTTACCTTTGTACAGATTAAAATGTTAGGTCTTGGACATTTTTTGTATGACATTCTTTGGTTGAACACAAAAGAAGATATTTTGAGAAATGTCTCTGTGGTTTTGTATTCATACAATGGGGGCCAATATTGTTTGGTTAGCAACATTCTTCAAAATATCTTCTTTTGTGTTCTGCAGAATAAAGAAAGTCGTACAGGCTTGGAATCACATGAGGCTCATTTTGGCTGTCCCTTTAAGTACCACAAAGATTGTTATCGACAATCTAAAAGTACATTTTCAATAATCATAATGTTTACATACTTTTCGTTATGTTTACAGTTTGTAGACTTCTACCTTGGTCTTGAAAAGCCATCGAATCAGATGAAGAGTTGGTGGTCACTACTTTTAAAACTTCTGCAGAAGCGTCCGTTTGTAAGTTCATGGAGTGTGGTGGTTACCCATCAGTCACAACGGGGTGGCAGGTTAACAGCTGAAGGTGTGTCATTAGACCCCCGCCGATTGCCTCCTGGTCTGGCCCTCGTCACATTCATCTTCATTAAAGAGGCGTTGACTGGGTCTTTGTGAGCAGATGGCCATTAATGTGACCACCCTATCCACAGGGACTCTACCTGGAGGACGCGTCACGCCCGCACACGGCACCATACCGCTGCCACCCATGCTAAAAAACACACGCTCTGAAAGAGTGCGGCACTTTGAATCACTTCCCAGACGAGTGTATAAATGGTTGCCGGTGGGTGGGAAAGGTCCTCTAATGAAGCCATAAGTGGACTCATGCATATGCCAAAGAAAAGCATGTTTCAGTGACGTCATCAGGCCTCATAACTCAGGCAATCACTTGTTTTGATTTTATTTCAGTTTAGCTGCATGAGGTAAATATTGAAGTGCTGTGACTCAGTTGACATCAACGTTTTTCTGTATTGACAGAAGAGAAGGGGTTTGACCACTGTTTCTGTTTTAAACATGCTTTGTGTTATTGTCTTTATTTCCCCGTGTCCAGTCCTTGCATCTTTTCTTTTGCTGTGTTGCTGTAGACTCAGTACAGTTGTGTACAGTACAGTAGAGCAGTGGTTTTCAATCCTGGTCCTGTGGATCTAGCGCTCTGAACATTTTGTTTGTCACCGTTAAGTTATCAGTTCATTAAGAGACATCTCTGTGAACTGAACTGAAGTGTGTAAGAGAGACATACAAAACATACAGGACCACATTTAGTACAGTAGAATACGGTACGGCACACATTTAGTACAGTAGAGTACAGTACGGCACACATTTAGTACAGTAGAATACAGTACGGAACACATTTAGTACAGTAAAGTACAGTATGAAACACATTTAATACAGTAAAGTACAGTATGGAACACATTTAGTACAGTAGAGTACAGTACGGCACACATTTAGTACAGTAGAATACAGTACGGAACACATTTAGTACAGTAAAGTACAGTATGGAACACATTTAATACAGTAAAGTACAGTATGGAACACATTTAGTACAGTAGAATACAGTACGGAACACATTTAGTACAGTAGAGTACAGTACGGAACACATTTAGTACAGTAGAGTACAGTACGGCACACATTTAGTACAGTAGAATACAGTACGGAACACATTTAGTACAGTAAAGTACAGTATGGAACACATTTAATACAGTAAAGTACAGTATGGAACACATTTAGTACAGTAGAATACAGTACGGAACACATTTAGTACAGTAGAATACGGTACGGCACACATTTAGTACAGTAGAGTACAGTACGGCACACATTTAGTACAGTAGAATACAGTACGGAACACATTTAGTACAGTAAAGTACAGTATGGAACACATTTAATACAGTAAAGTACAGTATGGAACACATTTAGTACAGTAGAGTACAGTACGGCACACATTTAGTACAGTAGAATACAGTACGGAACACATTTAGTACAGTAAAGTACAGTATGGAACACATTTAATACAGTAAAGTACAGTATGGAACACATTTAGTACAGTAGAATACAGTACGGAACACATTTAGTACAGTAGAGTACAGTATGGAACACATTTAGTACAGTAGAATACAGTACGGAACACATTTAGTACAGTAGAGTACAGTATGGCACACATTTAGTACAGTAGAGTACAGTACGGAACACATTTAGTACAGTAGAATACAGTACGGAACACATTTAGTACAGTAAAGTACAGTATGGAACACATTTAGTACAGTAAAGTACGGTATGGAACACATTTAGTACAGTAGAATACAGTACGGAACACATTTAGTACAGTAGAATACAGTACGGAACACATTTAGTACAGTAAAGTACAGTATGGCACACATTTAGTACAGTAGAGCACTGTAGGGATTAAGTATGGTAGCGTACAGTACCATAGTGTAGAGTTCAGTAGTGCAATGGAGATTGAGAACATTAGTATTGAGAAAGGGACTAAACACAGTACTGTGGAGGACATATTTATTACTTTAGAGTACAGTAGTACAGATGGTTATGACTACTAAAGATTACTGTAAGTCTGGTAGTGTGTACAATACAGTAGAATACAGTAGAAATTGAAAACCGTAGTATAAGGTAGGGAACACATTTAGTACAGTAAAGTACAGTCAAGATTGAGCACGGTAGTGTAAAGTATGATAGTGTACGGTACGGTGAAGTACAGTAGTGCAGTTGAGATTGACAATACTAGTACTGAAAACAGTAGTGTACAGTACAGTAGAGTACAGATTAAGTACTTCAGTACAATAGAGATTAAGTTCAGTAGTATATTCTAATTTCTCAAATCTTTCAGTTTATGGTAATGTTTAGCTTCTCTGTATCTCATCTTTTTGTTATTGAGGAAACACAAATCTGCCTGTTTAACTGTGTCATGTCAAGGACTCTTTAAATATTGAGAACTGGTTTGGTTACATTGTAACATCTGTTTTTTAAAATATGCTGAGATTTTAAGAGCTTTGCCTGTTGAAATAATAAAAAACGATGTCCTTAAGTTAAGGAAATATTTTGCTGGAAATGAAGCTAGATTCACACAATCAGTGGTTTGACAGGAAATACAACAAAAAGAATGTGAAACATAGCAGCTCTCCCAGAGCAGGTCGATTTATAGGCAGATTTTCCAGAAACACCTGAATGTTTCATCTATCACACACTGTGATGAATACGTAAGCTTATTTAAAGATCTCTGGCGTCCCTGTCTGCCACAAACGCAGCTGAGATGCTTTATCATTCTGTTTAATTGCTCTCTTGAATTTTGCTAATAAAGACGCTTGGACCTGTCATGAAGTTATTTTGTGGTTTCAGTCCTGAAGGTTCATGCTATTGTATTTTTGGTGAGTTATGAGCAGGATTTTCGTCCCTGTTCACATTCTGCACCTGTTCTCTGAGACTGCCATGTTATTCTTCTTTAGAAACTTCTCCATCGTCTCCCTCAGGAGTCAAGGGTCAGGCCGGTGTTCTGGGGCAGCTAGAGGGACATCGGATAAATACAGAAGAGATGAGGAACCCTGAGGCCGTGTCGCTTTGCTTCAGAATGTTGTTCAACTAAACTGAAAAAAAACGACAAGACGACACTCGCTTAGATTAGTTCAGTGTGTGATTCCAATGCCAAACAAAGTCATTCAATACACAAAAGAAGATAATTTGTCTCGATAGTTTTGTGTCCATACAATGGAAGTCAGTGGGGTCTAGTGTTGTTTGGTTACCAACATTCTTCAAAATATCTTCTTTAACTTTCATTTTGAATTAATATTTTCCATCATTTTTGAACATTCAGTTCAGTCTCTGTTTTGGTATTATGTTTGTAAAGCGGTTGGATCTGTGAACCTGACTATCACTTATCACAATAACAGCTGCAGGTCTGTGACAGGCTGGCGTGTTATTTTAGCTTTGTCTTTATTAAGTCATAAAGCTGCCAGTATCACTTTTCTTTCTTCATCATCTTTCTTTGATGGCTGATCGTTTCTCTGCGTTAGACCGAATGAGTGACACTTTAAGCTGTTAGAAGTTGGCGGAGTGTCGTGAGGTCACTGGCAGCCAGCTCGGCTTGTTAAGGCTTTGAGAGGTTTTTGGCTTGTGTAGACGCAGACGCTGATTTATTTGATCTTTCTGTCTTTCTGGTGCTGTAACAGATTCACCTCAGACAGCACAGAGTGGACGAGACGACGCCGAGTCAGAATTTATCGGGACAGATGATTTTCTCGCTGGCAACAAATGTAAGATGATGATGTCATAGCACATCTATTGATCCTTTGTCTGTCGGGATTAGCAATGAAGAAAGATAAATGGCATCTATGACTCGACAAAGATTCATGTGCTGATGTGTATTTACTATTAAGTGTAGTCTATGAAGGGTTGAGGAAGGGCATGTGAAAATTAAGATGCTTAAGATGTCATATAAGATTTCATCACAAGACGCAGGAACAAATAAGATTTGAAGTTATTGATATGAAGATTGATGTTTTTATAAAAATCGTCGTGTTCTGCCAAAGAAAGGAAGTCATATATCTTGGATTGGTTGAGGGTGAG
The DNA here is from genome assembly GCA_026939265.1 of Oreonectes daqikongensis. Lineage (NCBI taxonomy): Eukaryota > Metazoa > Chordata > Actinopteri > Cypriniformes > Nemacheilidae > Oreonectes > Oreonectes daqikongensis. The sequence goes on along the minus strand of JAOTQM010000056.1, from coordinate 1,685,450 downwards.
TAAATTATCAGAGTTATTTCTTTAATATCCTGGGTCATAATGTGGTTTTCGTCCACTCAAATTTTTGTATCTCTGCACCTCGCAGTCTCTGTTTCATTCCTGGCACAAATCCACGTTCCAATCAATCACAGTTCTCAGACATTTACGTCATGCAAAATCAAGTACAAAGAGTCATGCACAATAAATGAATTTCTATTTAAATGATTTGAGGAATGACATTTCTTGAATTTTAATACAGCGAGCCACCAATTGCAATTCAGAAATGTCATTGCGCGCCTCCAAATTACATACGCTTCAATCTCGTTTGACTTCATTCTGTCGAGCGACCCACAGCTCCGCCCCCTCTCTCCGCCCCCGATTCAAAAACATGCGCCTATTCTAATGCGTTCTGGGTGACTTTGTGTCCTGGAGGTAAAATATGAACACACTGAGTGAAATTCAAAAGCAATCACATTTTCTGTCTCAGTAAGCAGAGCTGTGTAGCTCGAGGTCATCTGTAGATGCTCGTCCCTCCTCCACAGGCATGTTACATGAACCCTGAGGCTTACCTGTGTAATTAACTTTTTTCCCTTTTCAGTCCTCGGTGGATTGTTTCCTGATTTCTGGTACTGACGCTGTATTCCCCAGCGGAGCCGGATCCCTTCAGTCCTCGGTTCCTCTCTTTTCATGTGTTAAATGAGTATCGCTCCACATTAACAAGACTGATTTACTGAAGCTGCAGGTTTTCTAATTCATTTTCCTTTAGAGAAAAACTTGTGCTGATCAGATCAGGAAAATGTGGAAAATGTATAGCTCAGGAGATTTATTGGAGTTTCTTTTAAGATTTAACTTGGACTCCTTAAGAGGAATAGAAATAGAAACAAATGAGACAATTGTTTAGTCATGAAGAGTATAGGTGTAAAATGAATTTATATTGTAAAGGTAAAAAATCTGGATTTGGGTAAATCTAATGTTTGAGTTCATATTAAAATCTTCATTAATATTAACTTGTAGACTTGACAAATCTGAGCTCAGTTTGAGACGTCTCTTCTGAAACTCTTCTGTCTCTTTTTCTGTGGAAAAATATGCAGGGCACAAATTGTCGTTTGCTCTCAATTCAATATCATTGATATCTAGGAGAAATATTTGTAAAAGAGATCTCATCTGTGATTTCCCCTCTTATTTCTAAATATTATTAAGAACTGCATTGTTTTATATAAAGAAAAATACACAATAGGATGATTTCAACTCGAATGGTGCTTGTTTTGTCCACAAGCTTTGAGGTTGTTATTTTGTACTTTTAAAACTTGACAAAATAAACATAGCAAGATCCACACATTTACAACGTACCTGAGATTAATATACACAACCTTGATAATCCATAATCACAGTTTTTATTGTATTGTTGTCACATTGTTAAATAATCTCACAGCAGTTGAGATTTCACTTTGCCCGTGTGAGTTAAACTCAAGTATTTATGAGACTTCTGTGTGGAAATAATAACATTGATTAAACCCAGAGAACAGGAAAGCGCTTCTGCTGAGGCGTCAGCTTCGCATCTCTTCAGGTTTTAAAGGAAATTGCAAATTAGCTTGAGAATGCGCTTTTCTCTTAGATTTGCTTATCTGTGACAAAAGGTAAATCGATGATAGAAGTGTGAATAACTAGTGCTGATGGATCTGAAGCTCAGCTCATGGTGTGTTCCTCCTCACAGCTGTGTGTCGACCTTCCACGTCTGCTCGTGAGTTTGATGCAGGTGTTTGTTAGTGGCTGTCCTATGGGACGTGCGGTTTAATTATCGAAAGGTTAATTTCATTATAAAATAATAAAAATGATGAAATCATTAGGGATTTTAGAATAAAGTGCTCCTTCACTGTGGGGTGTGGTTTTGGACAAACTGCTTTGAAAGTTTTAGGCAAGATTTTCTTAGTAGTGCATTAGTGCGATTAATCGCAATTAATCATATGTACATTTTTATATACATTTTATTTATATAAATACACAAACATGCATATATTAAAGAAATATAAGTCAAATATATTTATATTTATACATAACATAAATTATATTTGAATATAAATGTATAGGCTATATATATTTCCATTTTACAAACATTTACAATTCTCAGTAATTTTATTATGATTATTAATAGTACAGAATATTTATTGACATTATTTATGATGTACTATTATTATTATTATTATTCATTATTCATTATTGTTATTATACATACACGTGTATGTTTGTGTATTTATTGTAAACACAAACATTTATTTTGGAATCGATTAATTGTGAAAACTAAACTATACTATACTAGAAGTCACTAACTAGAAGTAACCACTATAATTACTATTCTGTGCTTTCAACCAAAAATTTCAACCAAAATCAAAAAATGTACTTATCTTTGTGTCATCGTGAATGTATATGAGCGATTCATATTTTGAGCTTATTTACTGAAATTAAAAGCAAAACAAAATAATTACATTGAAATATTCTGACATGTCAATAAAATGTAATTGGTTCTTGCATGTCTTGTAACTACTTCATATGAAACTGTGAGTCACTTTTATAATGCGCTTTATGTTGTTGGGACCCTCATATGGACATAAAATGACCGATATGTTTATATAAAATCTTAATTTGTGAAGAAAGGAAGTCGTAGACTTGGGATTTTTTGGGATGGCATGAGCAGGAGTATGAAAGAATCTTCATTTTTGGGTTAATGAAATCCGAGCAATGCTGTCAGTTTATGCCCTCAGGATCAGCCCCAGACCTTCCCTAAGTGTGTTGTGTATCTGCAGGTCTGTCCTCTTTTCTAGAGCCTTGAGGATCCACTTTCTTTTGTCCTTTACAGAAATTCTGCATGTGTCTGTCGAGGTCGGTCCATTGAGGAGCGTGTGCTGCACTTCTCATGTGCTCTCAGAGGACTGACGTCTGATGGTAGCTCACGTGGAGCGTGTGATCAGTCAGCTGTAGGAGCCAGAGGACTCGGGGTGACAGAAGTGCCATCGGGCGGCAGCGATGATAGGCATTATCCTAGGCACGGTGGACATGACCTCCGACTGCTACATTGTGTTCCTGGTGTTTTTTTGGCTCCAGGTTAATTATGAGAATGCCACACAGCATTGAAGCCACGATATTAATGGCCAACAAAATACATTGAGTCTTTGACATTCTCTTGGAAAACACAGTTTTGTAAAAGGATTTGTTTAGTTGTGCATACATGTAAATGTGATTATAACCTTTATGAACTGCTTGGACATGTTTTCCTTAGCTGGATGTTTTCAAGGCTGGTGTCTCCTACACACACACACACACACACACACACACAAGAGATGAAGTGTCAGAGCCGTTGTTAAGTCATGTTTTGACGGCCTTTCATCAATGTATTTTAAGGTGCCCGTGAGTGACACGTCTACAAAGCGTCGTATCCCACTATTGTTTCACGGACCCTTTTAATCTAATTGGACATTAAACTCCTGTCGTTATGCGTCTCTGCTGCTTATTTATGAAGCACGTGAACTTGCCTTTACCTTTTCAACACAAGCATTTATGCATCAGCAAACTAATTAAATGGAATGTATGAAATGAGATGCGTGTCGTTCCATAAATCTGGCTTATGATTCTTCCACACGACTCATCATTTATGTTGTTTACAGGGAGCGGAGGACGTGTCTGTGATGAACGACTGGAGAGGATCTTTGTGTTACGTGAGGATTGGCACAGGTCGGCTCCAGGAGTTGGAGAAACACTAAGTCATTAAAACTCTTCATATTTCTATTCATTATTAATCATTTTATGGTAACAATTTACAGTTTATTTCCATTTACAAACATTTAAAATGATCATGAATTATTAATAATAATAATAATAATTAACTATTTATATTATTTTACTATGTAATTATTTTTTATCATTTAAATGTTAAAGTTGTACAAACAATATACAGCATTAACAATTTTTTTATTTAACTTTCTGTATGTATATATACAGACACACACATATATATTATCCAATTATAATAAAGTATGAATATAAATTATTAATTATTATTATCAATTTATATTAATACTTTATTGTATATTTTTGTGTTAAATTAAGTTAAAACTACTCAACAGTTATTAATTCTTTGCTTTTAACGAAAGTTAAGTTTGGGCCACATAACATTTGTGAAATTTCAATATATAGCAATAATATACATATATTATACATTATATACAGTATATGCATGTGTTACTGATAATGTGTTAATGTGTGTTAATGTTAGTGTGTCTTCATTCTGTTTTCAGGGAGACACAATGTAAGACATTTCTGGTACAATAAACGGGAGTTGATTTTCTTCTGGCCTTTGGGTCTTCAGAAAATCCCTCATGAGATGAGTGTGTGTGTGTGTGTGTGTGTGTGTGTGTGTGTGTCTTCAGAGAATCCCTCATCGTGTCTTTCTGCATATGGAGCAGCAGCGCGTCTCCTCTTCATGGGCGTTTAAACAAGCACTTTAAATGGAAATGCACTTGACATTTTAGCGGGAGATATAATCAACAGATATTAGGATGCGGTCGACTTCACTCAGAATTAACAAGTTTTGCTCTTTCTGTCTCGTCTGTTCTTCCAGCTCATTGAAAAGCGAGTGAAGCCATCCCCCTAAAATTTGCACAACACAGATGCAGCATTTGGTCAAGATGGGGCATATTGTGCTAATGACAGTGTGTGTGTGTTACATATTCCTCTGTGCTGTGAATGACGTGTCGCCTGCAGAGACGAATCAAATCTCCAAGCCTCCAGATACTGATGTATTCTGACGTGTGCTAGTTATTATCATCAGACTATTATCATCAGACATCTCTCTGTCTCTCTCTCGCTCTTCTGGCCGGTTGCATCTGACTTTTTGCAGTACTCCTCAAGGGAAGCGCCCACCTATTACTGCAATTACAGTCTGTACACATTTCATTAAACTAATATCTGTGTGGAGCCGAGTTCCCAGCTGGAACCCGTCCTCCGCCCGGAGCTTAACCACGCCGACGCCTTACACGAGCCATCGGGGCTGAATAACAGGTGGTGCGAGCGATGCTTTGCCCAGCGTGATTACATTCAGACTGTTCTGATCTCGACTTCATTGAATCTCTGCTTTTTATTGTCTTTTGAGCATCTCCTTTCACATTAAATGCGATGCGTTTACGTCAGATTCGAGAATCGTTCATTAATAATCCAGGTCCGATGTGCTTAACATGTGCTCGAAACTCACAGATGAGATCACAGGTGTCTTGTTTCTCTATATTTCAGTAAGATGGAAAGACTTTTGCTAAAGTCTCGGATGTTTCACATAAGAAAAAGCAGCTAATAATCTTAAATGAATTTTTACTTTAAATCATACTAAGATTATTTAATTTAACAATAACAATTTAACAAACTATCCTCAGATGTCTCAAGTTGAACGCAAACATTTGTAAAGTTCAGTCAAAGGTCACATGATCTGATCTATGCTATCAAAGTTAATTGTAGAAACGGTTTCAAAGCAACAACATATACAAACATTACTGCGCACGCGGCCAGTTTTGTGGCCCAAACTTGGCTAAACTTAAATGCAACCAAGTTACATGACCCATTCGACAAATTGTTTATTTAATACAATTAATATACAATCAAATTCAACAGTGTTTACTTAATACAATTATTATACAATAAATATGAATATAAATCTATATTACTATAAATTAAAATATAAATAGCTATAGCCTATTATTAGCCACTAGCTATCAACAAACACAGACTGGAAGTTAACTTCAGGCCAGGTGCATGTGTCTATATCTCTGTACCTTTGACAATTGACTCATTTGTGTCTCTTTATTTCTCTCTAGATAATATGAAGAAACATCCGAGATGAAGTTGATAACACAAACAGCAGGTTTCTAAAGCCAAGCTCTTTTATAATATCATATTTACCAGCCTTTTCTCTATTTGTCTAAACACTTTTCAAGGTAAATTAATTCCATTAAACACTCTTCACCTCACAGATGTAAATGAACGGCTTCACCACGAGAAGAGAGAGAGAGAGAGAGAGAGAGAGAGGCTTCTCATCCTCGTGTCTAAATCCGATGCTGAAGGCCGTATGGACGAGTCCTCATCTCATAGGATATCCCACAATCCTCTGCGTGCACTTCAGCGGTTGATGAAAGGAATAAGGTATCTGACAGAGCGGTTGAAAGTAGAAAACCTTTATTCATGAAGGTTTTTCAAAGCCAGTCTGAAACTTTAGGTCATAAGACCTTTGACTTCCGAGACAGGCAGAGATTCAGACTCATACGCTTTTGATGTATTTCTGAGCAGGTGCTTGTATGAATTGAAATTAATTAGAAACATGTGAGCGTGTGGCATAGGGATGGCGTTCTTAAGATACAGCAAACTAAGTCCTCTCGCTATGGAGAGTGACTCAAGCGTTCACCTCCGAAAAACTCCGTAATCGGCACAAATCCAAACGCTCCTCATCTTCCCAAGTCTCTGTATTGTTTGGCATGACGTGTTGTCATAGCAACAGGTAGACAAAAGGAGCGGCAGGAAAGAGCTTTCTGTACTCGCCGGGATTTTTGTGTCTAATGGAGCTAATGTGTAAGCAGAAGGTAAAAGCATTCTTGTGTATTTCAGTAAATGGGAGGCTTTTGGCTCGGAAAGAAAATAGCACTTCACCATAGTAACCGCAGAGCCGCCGCGCCACGCTCGCGTCAAATCGCGCTAATTGTGACATGTCACGGGTCGACTCAAGTGCCTCGAGGAAGAGGTTGAAATCTGATGGCGAAAAAACAACATATTGCATTATGTTTTAATTACGCTGGATTATGAGGCTTGACGGATGATTCATCAGTTCTTCAGGCAAGCTGTTGCCATGCTGGAGTGATGATCCAGTTCTTCAGAGAAACACACACGGATCTCTTTTTTTATAGAAATCTGTGGTTTATTATTATTTCGCTAATATGGGTTAAAACACCTGAACGTATTCTCTATAATGCTGATGATCTTTTGGTCACGGGGGTGTTTACCCATTTTTAAATGGTTAATTTGTCAAACTTCAAAATGTTGGTTGTTAAAGGGCCAAATGAAAATTCTGTCATTTACTCACCCTCAAGATATTTGGAAGAATGTTTGTAACCAAAAAAGTCTGGGGCACTATTGACTACAAGAGTAAGAAAAAACTATGGTGGTCAATAGTGCCCCAGAACTGTTTGGTTTCTGACATTGTGTTCATCAGAACAAAGACATTTATACATGTTTTTACTTGAGGGTAAGTAAATGATGACAGTATTTATTTAAATTTTTGGGTGAACTATCTCTTCAATGTGTTGCTGTGTGGTTGCTTGTTATCTCTACGTTTTTAGGGCATTGCTAGATGGTTGCAAGGATCTGGGTGGTTACGTATCGTCCCAAAGATATTGTGGTCTCGAGATATTGGTCATGGATATTGCCATCAATGTAAGTCTATGGATTTGTTTTCTTTTTTAGCCTCATGTAGATGTCTGTGAAATCCAGACTAAAAAGCATTAATTTCACCATGATTCCAATGTTTGATATGGCCTTAGTCAGTATTAAAGATACAAAGATGATATTTTCACAGAACGTTCTTCATGTATGATGATTTTACATAGAATACAGTAAACCACAAAAAATGACTTTTGCTGGGTTTTCACAGGTGTCACAAATGATTGTTAACTATATAATATGAGAAATATGATGAATTATTAGTCTTGGCAAACAAGAATATATATTTGCGATTTCATTGATTAAAAAACATAACATAACAATTGATAGAAAATAAAGGCACTGTAATTTAGAAAAGTGCTCTTTGATCTTGCCAAACCAAATAATGCAGGACTAATAAATGAACACTAACTCTAATTGTTCCCCTAAATAAGTTTCTTATTTGCTTAGCGGCATACGTTGCATTAAATGTGATCAATATCTTATTAAATGTTATATTGCATTTAGACTTTGTCATGTAAAAAGATGTATCGGAAAGCATTAAATTTGGCCCAGTCAGCATCAGAACATATTGCGCTCAAGGTTACTTCGCGTCCGCCGGGAAACGGCATAAAATATTCAAGATCATTGGAGTTTGTCCCACCGAGAGTAAAGCTCACCTTCGTTATTTGCCGTCCCTCTAATATTTTGCAGACTTTCACACTATTTTCGCTTCATATTAAAAACGTCCCCTGCCGCCACCAAGCCGCGCGTCTGAGAGGAAAAAGGTCAAAGCAATTTATATTTGACATGTGCGTTTTGATCGCCTTGTCATCGCCTTGGGCTCCCCCCCACACACACCGCCAAACTTCACACGGATCCAAACACATGTGTTGCGTTGCATCCGCTCGTCTACCTTTCTCTCCAGACGCTGCAGAGATGTTCTCAGATAGATGGCTTTCCAACAAAGTGACCTGTGGTGGATGCGAGCGAGTCATCAATTCTTGCATTCGTCAAAATGAAATGTTCTGACACGCTCGTGAGGCCCGACGCGAATGAGAACATCTACTGTGATGTAGCGACTGAGGGATGTTAATGAGAACGGGTGTCTGGGGCCCACGAGTGTATATTTATGACACACAGCCGTCCGTGTTGCAGGGTGCAGAGACGCCGGCGGCGTGTGGTGGCGCTCCATCGCCTTTCTGAATACCCATCATAGCAATTTCACAGTGATTTACGATAAAACGCCGACGTATAACCTTGATACTGTCTTATCATGAAAGAAGCGTCTGTGGACACCACCGTATCGTATCTCTTCATGGCCCGAGGGGCCCGGCACGCGTGGGTCCGTCTGGCTCTGCGTGTGTAGGTGTGAGCGCGCCGTCGGAGTGGAAGTGGCATTTGCGCCGGGCCTGTGGGGACGTGATGCACCGGCGCGCTGCGGCCACACGCTGACAGTAATGGATGAGCTTCTACACGCTGCTGGTTAGAAAGATGCTCCATAAGTGACACGAGAAAATAGCCTTCATTTCTGCTCAGAAATGATTTATAATCAACACTTCTATTCAAACACAGCCATCCAAAATATCTGGCACAATAAATCACGACTCACAAGAAATATATATGTTTGGAAATATTGTACGACTGTAGCCTAAATAAAACAAATGCATGCATTCCACGCACTCAAGGAATCTGCAGTCATGATGATATTTCAGAGATGAACAAATGATCGAGGATGTCATCATTTATTCACCCTCATGTCATTTCAAACCTGTACTGTAGTTGACTTTTTTCTGGAGAGCACAAAAGAAGATATTTAGAGAAATGTCTCAGTAGTTCATACAATGGAAGTCAATGAGGTTTGGTTACCAACATTCTTCAAAATATCTTCTTTTGTGTTCTGCAGAAGAAAGAAAGTCATACAGGTTTGATATGACATAAGGCTGAATAAATGATTTAATAATCATTTTTATTTTATTTTATGCTAGCTTTGATAAAGAGTTTAGCATGAGGGTGCAATGCTTACATATTATTTAGTTGCCATTTCTGTTTTTCTATATTTTTGACTTTTGTTCAAGTCGCACAGATGTAACGTTAAGCCATTGATGAGAGTGTAAATAACCAGCTGTTGTCGAACAATAACACTTAAGCGTGCATATTTATGGATGTTTAATTCAGATGTGTTTTATAATGTGGGTGGATAAAATGTAACTAGATTTTCAATAATCTAATGTTGATAGTTCAAATTGTATATAATGATGTATCTGCCAATTATGCTTCGAAAACCACCTGTTATCTATAAAATTAAATTCACAAGACTTTTATTACAAAAATCATCATATAATCATCATTTTAGAAAAAGAGCTTAGAATAGCTCTTTAGAAAAATACTATTTAATGTCTATAGTTTTGATAAACAGAAGCAGTTTGTTGCTCTACTTAAATTTTTAAATACATTTAACTTATAATACATTTTGTAATAAGTCTCAGATTAACACACTTCATATTTAAATCTATTTCATGGAATCATATTAGAAATGTTGTTAAAGACAAAAACGGCTTTATATTTTTAATCACTTATGAAGATATGAAAGATTTAAAAATGATTCATATTTCAAACAATATAAAATGTCACACAGTTTATTTTCCTGTAGACAACACTGACATCATCCGGTTGACCTAAACACATGGTGGTCCACAGAACCAAAACTCACCTTACAAAACAAACAAACTAAAAATAGTCCTGCAGCCAGTTTTTCAGTATACAGTGTGCTGTTTATCACCCTCACTTTGAAAAAGATGAAGGCGGCTATAGTCGAGTGTGGTATTAAACTGTGTCATGCAGCAGGCCGGAGACGGGCGGATGAGTAAAATCCCTCCGGGGATAGAAAGAGAGAGGCGTGACAAAAAACCTTTCCAGAGACTCAGAGAGAGAGAGAGAGAGAGAGAGAGAGAGAGAGAGAGAGAGAGAGAGAGAGAGAGAGAGAGACTCGCCCCTGTTTGTGCTTTAATAACTTCAGAGCCACAGTTCAGTGTGTAGAAGAACGAAACCTGTGTGCATGCAAACAAGCAGATAAATATTCACACCTGACATTCAGACATTCGAAGCGTTTTGAATATCCGACTCGTCTCTCTTTAGCTCTTTTTTTCTGTAAGGGTGGTTATATAATGTTTGCATTTGTTTTTTAATAAACAAAGCTGCCTGCAAAATGTGACGTTGATGTGATTCGGTGTGAATAGATTCATCTGATGTTTAGAAAGGATGCTGGTCCTGATGTTGGATAGGTGATGTCCACCTTAACTCTGAATATCCTGAAATATATTTTGATATCCTGAATCTGTGGCCAGCAACAGGTCGCCTCTTGGTCTTGACATGTGCCACTGAATTTCTCCAGAATCAGATTCTCTGTGTTCAGAGACTTTCTTTGAGACAGATTTCTGTAGCTCCTGTGATGAACAGAGGCATGTTGTGTTGATGACTGTCTGTAGCACATGACTGCGCTCTATAAGAGACCTTCATTATGATGACGGACTCCAGAGTTGTTTCCTGGCCGAGCGTGCGGTTGTGTTCATGTAACTACACCACAAATGATCTCTAATATGCCAGAACATTCACAGGAAATGATCTCACGCTGCACAAACCACCGTACATCGGTTTGCATTTCTGAAGCAGGACTGCAGACAACTGAAGATCATTATGGGGTGTGGGATTAACCTTTAAAACTAATGACAGTGTGTGATAATGGGTCTGCAGGCTGCATGTGTAATGATTTCTGCATTTATTGCATCACGTCGTGATGTCATGGCAACTAAATAGTGATGCTACTAATTTATCATTTTAGTATTGTGACACAAGCAGCTGCTACTGACTCTTTGCAGTCTCTCTCTCTCTCTCTCTCTCTCTCTCTCTCTCTCTCTCTCTCTCTCTCTCTCTCTCTCTCTCTCTCTCTCTCTCTCTCTCTCTCTCTCTCTCTCTCTCTCTCTCTCTCTCTCTCTCTCTCTCTCTCTCTTTCTCTCGTGTATGTAGTGTTGGTTAGTACAAGTTTTTTGTGTGAATCAATTCTATATGTTTCATGTATATGAAGTGGTTCAAACCGTATATGAGTGCGTATAAACCGTCAGGTTTCCCTGAGGAAAATTTTATTGTTTCTTTTCAAAGCTCTTTAAATGTCAGCTTGGTCTCAGATGTTCATCCTAAAATTGCTTAAACACACAAAGAGTATAGAGGTGTAAATGAATGTAGATTGTAGAGGTAAAATAATCTGGATTTGCGTTAATGAAATGTGTGAGTTCATATTGAGATCTTCATATTGACTTTTGATTGCAGACTTGACAAATCTGAGTTCAGTTCAAGACATTGAGATCTCTTCTGAAACTCTATTGACAAAGACCGAGATTTCTGCCTCTTTTTCTCAGGAGAAATATCTGAGAAGTTTCCATTTGCTCTCCATTTAATCTCATTATTATTGTCTGGGGCAAATCGAGATATTCGAGATTTTCATTTCACTTTTCAACCCACATGTTTCTGATAAGGCTGCAATCCAGACAGTAGCTTCTTTCTCGAGGGGTCTTTTGAGAAAGGGTCTCGCTGCGTGTGGTAATATTGACTGGTGGCCGAACTGATAGTGTAGTAGTTCTGCGAATGACTGCCAGAGGTCAGACGAACGTGTCATAAATCAAGAAGCTCCATTAGGAACACACTGAGAACTCAACGCACTAGTAATACATCCACTGGCAGTATTTCAATCTACTTTTGCCGACACCTTCAGCATTTTTTAATCTTTATAATGGCACCGACTGCTGGTTAAAGTCTCCGTGTCTCATCCGTCACCTTTTTACTGTGAGCGCCCGACCCCTCGACCCAAGGATCGAGACACCAATTAAAGCAGACAATTTATTTCAGATTCATTGCTAATAAGCCATGAGAACAGCTGGCTTTTTTGGGGTTGTCATGACAACTGGGATGTGCTAGACGTGTACAGTATTGTTCGTACTGTAATGCAATATAAACAGACCTTTCATTACAGGAACACTATGATAGTTACAGATGCCTGGTGGCTGGCGCTGACTTGCAGCCACTACGACATGTGTGTTTTTCTGAATGATTGGCATTTAATAGAGGACGGAAACATTGGGTTCAGCTGTAGGATGTTATCGAGCGTCTGGAGTCGTTGGACTATTTCCTGGAAGGTAATCGATTCAGGTCCTCAAATACGTGTGACAGCTGGCTGTACTGTATGTACACCGTGTGTGATATTACAGCACATGTTCTGGCTCCAGACGTGACTGTTGTGATAATAATGACTACACCATTCCAACACAATTATTTGTCTACAAAAGATCATCAAGCATTAAGTCTGTCCTCGTGGGAACACGCAGCACCACATTCAGCCTTTAGTTAAAGAAGCGTTGACAAAAGAACATTCATCTCAAGGACACGCACGGCTACGCTCGCTCCCGCTCTCGTCGTGCAATCCAGATTGCGTTGCATTACAGAAGCAATCCTCAGATTACAATCCTTATTAATTTTCGCGCGACAACATTAATGGAGTGCAATGGTCCGACTCGCTCTTTCCAGCCTCTGGAGACCCCAGATGAGCTCTCCTGTCATTCACAGTCTCATTTCATTAATAACAGTCAACATTTACTCCGTCTATTCAGATATTGTGCATGTCAAATTGAGCTAATGTGGAATGAATTTTCAGACACAAACGATCGATCTCAAGAGTTTGTGCCGAAGCACCGTGACTGAAATGATCTCCTTGAGATTCTAATCCGGAAACCTAAATTGTATGTTTTCATTTTAATGCTATAGGGAAGAAAATCACAGATGAGATGTCTTTAATTTTGCACTTATTTCTCCTAGACGTCACTGAGATAAAATGGAGAGCAAATGGAAACTTTTGTCTCATCTGTCTCAAAGTCAGAAATCTCTCCATTGTCTCCATTAGAGATTCTCAACAATGTTTCAAACTGAACTCAGATTTGTCAAGTCTGCAATCAAAACTCGATATTAAGATCTCAATATGAACTCAAACATTTCTCATCAAATTTACACAAATCCAGATTATTTTCCACAATCTACATTCATTCACCTCAATACTCTTCATGGATTTAAACAGCTTTCTCATTTGCTTCTATTTTATTTCAGTTTTTGTATAATCTGAAACTAAGTTGATACTTGAAACACAACTGAGAAAAACGCAATGGGATGTTTTATGTTGCATATGAGACTATCTTTGCAATTGACTATAGAAAGAAATCAGAATCAGTATGCATTTATTATGATGATGATGTCATCACCATACATGAAAGTCAACTGGAGACCGAAATGTCCGTTGTTTTGGTTCTGCATTTAAAGGGATAGTTCACCCAAAAATGACATTTCTGTCATCATTTATTCACCCTTAGATCCTGTATACATTTCTTTGTTCTGCTAAACACAAAGGAAGATATTTGGAAGAATGTTCGTATCTCATCCCCCATTGACTCCCATAGTATTTATTTTCCCTACTATGGCAGTAAATGGGGGATGAGATCTGTTTGGTTACTGACATTCTTACAAATATCTTTGTCTGTGTTCATCAGAACAATGACATTTTTTCAGTTCTTTCAGATGCAGAGTAAACACTGCAGGTCGAGTGCCGGTGTGATGGTTTTCTGGAGTACATTAACAGCAGAGCCCCATCTGGGCGGCGCGGTTCCACTCAACGGCCCCGTTTCATTATCTCCCCATGTTTCCTGTGACCTGCAGAAAAATGACAACTGATTTACCTCAAGATCAATTTGTATGTAAATCAGAGAAGCTCTGGAAGCGTGCTGGAGTGGCTTAACACTGCTCAATTGCAGGTCTGCGACTGTCAGCTTGCGTCCATCAGCTCGGCAGTCCGGACTGGAGAGGTTAATGGAGCTGATTTAGATAATGTGACCCCCTCCGAAGGGACGGCCCCTTTCATCATACACGCACACGCACGAGACCCCTTTCCAGTCCGTTCTGCCACGTCACGCCGAATAAAATCTGAATGACTTCATGTGTGAATCGCATAACGCGTCTCGAAATGCATTCTGCTGGAAACCCTATCGTGCCAAAACATTTACGGCCGACCCTTTGCTCATCAGCAATGACCTTTTATCTTGAGCCGGTAAAGCCATCTCTAACTGATAGCGCTGCAACGTTCCTTCTCTTTGAGGTTTTCTTGAGAAGAAGGCAGATCGTGTCGGTCCTCGCTGTGAGGTAGAAGACTCATCATGATGGCACAGATGTTCTGACAGCGTTACCACCCCGTGTCTCCTTCAATGCAGTCAGACCTTCAGTGAGCGCAGCGCTGCAGAGAGTGACACACATTTCAAAGGCAAATAAAACTAGAACAGCTCACCTGATGTGAATGTGGCTTTACATTGCATCATGTTTTCTGTACTTATAATCAGGATGTGAATACAACAAAAAACCTTTTATATACTTTTGTTTGAGAGTCGAGTAGCAATAATTCTGAAATAAAAACAAAAGCAAATGAGACAATTGTTGTTGGTGTAAATGAATGTAGATTGTAGAGGTAAATGATCTGGATTTGGGTAAATTTGATGAGAAATGTTTCATATTGATATCTTCAATAATATTGACATTTGATTGCAGACTTGCTAGTTTAGTTTGAGACATTGTTGAGATCTCTTCTGAAACTCTAACGGAGACATTTGTGAGATTTCTGTAATCTCATTGCTCTATAGGAGAAATAATTGAGATATTAAAGAAATCTCATTTGTGTTTTTTCTTTCTTATGGTTTCTTTAAAGAATCATTCTGAATAAATTCCACAGACGGCCAAATTCGATTGAAAAGTTCTATGGAAAGATTTCTTTGTCATTTCTTGACCTTTCTTTCCTTGACATTTTTGTACATCTTATTTCGGTCTGGACTCACATGAGTCAATTTTCTCGGTAAAATCCGTTTGGATCTGTTGGAACGGGCGGTGTATTGTATAGTTTGTTCATCTGGAACACAGCCAGGCGTTTCCGAGCTGAGGTTGAAGCTTCTAACTGATATCTGAAGAACAGGGAGTGACAGGCGGTTGAATGGACATCTCCTCTGAAAGGAAACACGTCCATCACTTTTTGTGCCGCATGTGGCCGAATGAACTCCACGGCTGCTGTCTGAACTGTGATGGACGGATGAATCAAATCAAACCCAACTTGCTTCATGTTTCTTGAGTTTTTCCTCCATTAGAGGTATAGGCCCCAAAAATAAAGCTTCTGTCATCATTTATTAACTCTCATGTTGTGTAAAACCTGTATGACTTTCTTTCTGTGTAAAACACAAAAGATATTTGGAAGATGTGTGAGTTGTTTGGTTACCAACATTCTTCAAAATATCTTCTGTTGTGTTCTGCAGAAGAAAGAAAGTCATACAGGTTTAGAATAACATGAGGATGATTAAATGATGAAAGAATTTTCATTGAGTCTCTTTAAAAGTCTTTATTTACTTGCAGACAAATATTTTTCTTTGGATGAAAGCTAAAACATTTTAATACAAACTATGTTAATCATTTATATTGAGAATGCAAGAACAAATGATAGTCATTCTCGTCAGGAAATACTTCCTCAAGGCTAGCATTTCTCAAAACAAACACAACAAACATGATATAAAACATAGATTTATAGACGATCAGTGTGTCTGTTTATTAAGAACATTAGAGAGATAAATACACACATTATCTTGTGCTCAGGAACAGAAAGCAGATGAGATTGTGGTTTATAAGCAAGCTGTTTGACTCAAGTCTCATTTACTGAGGTGTGTTTACTCAGGTGATTGATGGCTGACCTTGAGTGCTGATGGCTTTGACAGGTGACAGTTCGCCAATATTCTCTTTTGTCACATCTTAGATCAATATCTCAGGAAATTTCATCTTATCAATGATTAATATATCATTTAATGGAAAACGACTCGTGGTCATCTGACATCACCAGAATCAACTCAATATTTCATACCACAGACAGAGAAAATAATCAGATTTTCCTCATTCTAAAGTGATTTTATTTGCATGTTTATGAGAATTGGGTGATTTATTTCAAATCAAAAGTTGCTAAATTCTGATGAATATAGACCTTTCAGATTCTTCTAAAATTGGGAGGAAAAAAATAAACAATGGTTGACTTACAGTAAGAATAGAAAAACACTAATGTGAATAGTGTTGCCCAGATCATTTGGTCTTGGAAAGATTTTATTAGCATATTATTGACTTTTGAGTCAATTGAGTTTCTCCAATATCAATGATTATTTTATTCACAATACTACTATTTTGTGAAAATGTGTTTAATGTAAGATTGTGATTTTGTACCAAGTTAAATTTCATGGTTTAATGTTAATATATTAATATTGTAGCACATGTTATGTTAAAGTCAAATTAGTCAAAAAGAAATCAGAATTTAGGATTTTGCCTTTTAGCATGAATGTGTTAGCCTTAAGGATATTTGTAAACTAGTGTGCTCCAAAACTCACGTTTAGTAGATACAAAGCATACAAAACTTAGCTTTCCACTTGCGCTAATACGAATCAACAATTTCTATGACATCATCCTGCACTTTAGCTTCACACCAGATTGCAGGCTGTGGTGTATACCAAAGTATAATTTTACTTCCTGTTTTAGTGGAAATTACGTCAAAACATGGACCAAAACTGCACATTTGAAGGCAATTTGTGGGTGTTTAATATAGTATATTTAGTATGATTGTAGTCTTTGTGTGTGAGAATATGTGCTTTTGCTGTTATATGTGAAGTGGACATGAACTGCCTCCAAACACAGACATTTAACAGCACAATCCACACTTCTCCATTCTGTCATCACACACGCACGCACACACGCACAAACACACACACGCACGCACACACACACACACACACACACACACACACACACACACACAGTGAAATTCACGCTGGCTGCCACCAAATATGGCTGTTTGACTGCTGAGTGAAATTGCCTCCATTAATCATGTCATGGGCAGTTGAATTTTATCTGCAAAGCTAAACACGCTAAACAGCCAAGAGCCAATCACAGACAGCCATTCCACAGACAGAACAACACAGAGGCTCTTTGTGAAAATATGATGGAAATTCTGTCTATATGTCCAACATTAGGACTACAAACCCATAAGACAGAAACATTACAACTGAGATCTATCTAATATCACGATTGTTTCTCAAATACTACAAAGCGACTTACATTGCATTATACATTTTGTTTCTGGATATGTGCAATCCCTGGGATCGAACCCATGACCTTGGCATTGCTAGCGCCATGCTCTAACCACTGAGCTACAGGAAAGCAATAGTCTAAATCAAAATACTAAAGTCTGCTAAAACAAACAAAAATCTGCATAACCACCAGTTTCACAAATGATTCTTTAGAAAGAAAGTTCAAGAGTCTCAAACTGTGCTCAGGTTTACCAGCATCTGCTCCCGGAAGTCTGAATTTGAGCTCTTATCCAATTCTTCCATCAAAGCTAAGCTATTCACATTAACTTTATAGCTCTTTAATGTCTGTAAATTAGCTTAACACAGAAGAAGAAAACATTTTGTTTTTATGTTTTTTGACAGTGGATACGCAGAAGTTTCTGGCCGCCGTAACGTTTCACTTGAAAGTCTCTCAGAATACGTGAGATGTAAATCAAGAAGCTCTAAATGGTCTATAAGACTGTGAAATGACTTTGCGTTTAGTGTGATTTTATGGCACCTTCACATATGGACTATTGCTGGTACTATCATTCGGCAGGGTGGGGGGGGTTTACCTATATCGACTTCCAAACACACAACATACTGTACATTCGTTTCTCCATCACATCATAACCCGAACAATTACGCGATCGAACATAAAGCTCTATAAGCGGATGCAGAGTCATATAGGCACAATGCCTTTGCCATCATATCCATTAACCCCCCACGTGCTTTTATTTTTCCCAGCATTCCAGAGGCTGTTGGGTTTAATGACTGTGAAGTTCACGTGGCACGACGCATCCCGCCGAAGGAGAAAGAAGAATGTTTGATGACCTGTTACGTTTTTATTTCTTCCATAAATTACTCCATTAGGATCTCTATAAAGCGCTACAGAAGGCAGCGAGCGGAGAGATGAGAGAACAGCTGTTTGTCTAGATTGAGCTTGTATGTCGTTGTTTTGAGAGATGGAGAACTGACGCGCATGCGTGTAAGGAGGACTGCTTGGGGTTCACTCTACTGTATGAACACAAACGAAGATATTTTGAAGAACCTCATTGATTTTCATTGTATGGACACAAATTTGAGACATTTCTCAAAATATTTTCTTTTGTGTTTCACAGAATAAAGAGTCATATACAGGTTTTGAATGACCTTTTTATTTGCAAACTATCCCTTTAAGCCCCATTCTTACATATAGGCCCGGTTTCATAGACAAGGTTTAGGACTAGTCCCAGACTAAAATGCTATTCTGAGTGGCCTTACTTATAATAACTTGCAGTGACAAATCTTAAAATATGTCAATTGATTTGTCTCAAGATCCTCTCAAGAAGCCTTTTTATAAAAGTGACTTAAATATTATAATTTAACTAAGGCCTAGTCCTGGCTTAAGTGAATGTCTATGAAACCGGGCCAATGTCTCTTACATTTACAACGATTTCACATAATAACAGCATACTGTTTCTTTAAGACTCATACAGCGACTTGATTATTTTCTGGTTCATGCAAATTAAAATAAGGTAAGAAATCATTTAAACAAATTAAAATAGTGGCATAATGGACGATCTGGTGATTAATCTCGATGGGCAATGAATCACAGCAAGAGCACAAATCCTTACGTGATAGATCATCGAGCAGAGATGAAGCCTTCCGGACCAGGTTCATACATACACTTGAAAAAGCGAGCATGTCACACAATAGCAGAGAGTGCACTGCTAAAATATCATTTGTTAATCTCTCCGTGTAGGAGAACGGCCACGACTCTTAAGCGCTCAGATTTGTCATTATTGGTTTTATCTTAAAAGCAGGAACGCCGTTCTCCATCACAATAAGAAATTGCGTTTTCTTTCACGTGCGAGCTGGCAGTCGCGAGAGTGGAAGCGTAATTTGCCGCGCGTAATGTACAAAGAGACGGGCCGCATCATCTTTTAGGGTAACCGCCCGAGTAACATTGCTCATCGCCCCGACTGACGCGCGCAGAGAGAGCGAATGATTGAATGAAGAAAAGAGGGCAGGCAACACAAAAGCTCGACACGAATGTGTGTTCTCGAGCACTCGGAAGAATGAGACCCTCCAAATAATAATTTTGACAACCCCGGGGGGCAGTTAATGTTGTGGCAGGGGATCCCATTTATACAGTCCGCCCCTCTTTCGCGAATGCGCTGATCTAATTATTGCATGTTAAATGGGCATCTGGTAAATGGTGCGTATAATGATGTATTTCTAGCGATCTGCATTAAGTGCGCACTTGTCCTGCTGCAGGCTTTGACACACAAATTGGCCCTCTCAGGCTCTCGTTCCACCCGTCCTCCATGCCGAGTGCCCCGGGTCCCCCGCACAATTAATGAAGTCAGACCTTTGATCGATTCAGTCCATAATGTGGCGCTCACGGGGACCTAAGCAGAGATCAGAGAAAATGAATTGTGAAAATGCACATCCTCTCTCGGTGAGTTTATTTGACGTTCGTAGTTATGATTATTTCTGTATGATAATTAAGACACGAGTGTTTCATTGTTGTATCGTCTGTTGTAAAACACTATATACTGTCCTGTCAAATGTGCCATTTTTTACTCGTATAATATTTCGATTCTGGAATGTTTCCGTCTGCTGTGATTATAAGAACGCTGGAAATGTTCAAGACACAAATCAGAGCCTAATGAATTGTGGGATGTTGGATGACTCTGGCTCCTTTGGGACTTATTAACATAGTAAATCATGAAATATCAAACAAAGGGATCCATTTACAGCCAAACTGTGGATGTAAATGAGAACATGTGGGGAATCTTATTAAATGCAATAGTTCGTTCCAAACTTTTTCATTTTTTGTCTACCAGGTTCAACAGGAGAATTTTCACCCACACATTTTCTACTACAACAGTTCATTAGTGCTTAAAGTAAAATGCTTCATTTAAAAACATTATTTATATTCATCATTCCAAAACCACCAGTTGTCTTGCTGTACTTTGTTTTTAATGGTACAATTGTCTAAAAAAGAATGAATATTTATGTATAATTAAATAAGGTAAGTGCAAATGAAGCAATTAGTTTGTGGTTGTTATTTTTCTTCTAGAGATAGTTGTACTGCGTGTTTATATGCTTTACGTTTACAAAAATACATTGCTGTTCATGACAACATCAGAAAAACATTGCTGCAAGTTTATAAATCGCCACTGTCCTTCAGGAAAAACGTATATACTTTTATATGATTAAAGGGACAGTTCACCCTTTAATGATGTTCAACAGAACAAAGAAATGTATAAAGCAACTTTTCCTACTATGATAGTCAATGGTGGACAAGAACTGTTTGGTTACAAGCATTCTTCCAAATATCTTTCTCCGTGTTCACCAGAACAAAGACATTCATACAGATTTGAACTCAAGGGTGAGTAAATGATGACAGAATGTTTGGGTGAACTGTCCCTTTAAATACTGTGTTGTCAAACTTTTTATGACTTTTATTGGCTAGATATTTGCAAAACCCAGTGACAAAAGGGTGACAATAATAATTATTTGTCAAAAAATAATGGAGATATACGAGGTTCTAGAAGAAGGACAGCATTGATATGCACATCAATGTCCAGCAAACAATGTACGTTTCTGTAAAGCGTTCATGTGTCTGGAGGTGAGTTAGAATGAGGTGATGTGTAGACATCTGCTGAGCAGTGACCTTTCATCTTATCATCAGCAATCATATTATTAACTTTATGAGGCCTGATTTACAGAACATGGCCTGCGCTGATATCCGCTCGAAATGTCGGGACAAGGACTCATTAAAAGACCTTTAAACGAGCCTTTCAGAGAGCAGCCGGTCTGTGTTTTATTTGTCTGCTGGTAATTAGAAAGGATCGTCTGACCCATAAAGACAAAGAACCAACAGAGAGCTCATAACATCAGTAGAGAACATTCAGCAGATTATCTCATGCCATACATGCCCTACATCTGTGCGGAACCACACGGAACCGGCATAGAAACACATAGGAGACTGTAGTCATGGCTGCATTTTTCTGGTACTTTTCTTTTTATGATCATAATTTGTGAGACACTGCAAAAAGTGTCAATAACAAGCATTTTAACCATTAATTTCCCTATGATTGACATGACCTTAGTAAGTCAATAGCAAATTTTTGAAGATATCAAGATCATATTTTTACTTTATATTGCTGTATGTAGGGTGATTTTTAACAAAAAATTCACAGGCAGCGTCATTTTGTCATATTCTCCAGAACAAATATCTAAATGTCCCCAAAACAAACTTAATTTACCTCAGCAAGTAAAATGACAAAAATATTATCACTTGTTCTCAGAGAATATATCTTGAATTATGTTTATTTGTTTTATACGTCGCTGGCATCTGTTGTGTAACATTTGCGCAGCCTTTGTCATGCATTTTGCTTTAGGCATAAATTAAATAAAATCTTTACAACAAGAAAAGTTTGCCGGGGGTGGGGGATGTAACTAAACAATTCTATAAATTAAAAGTTTCTTTATTTTTTATTTAAATTGACTGTAAATATTTAACAAGGTGGCTTATTGGTATGAATTTGTATGTTGTGATACGTACAAAAACGTAGGAATACTAGAAAAAAGGAACACGAACCGTAACCACACGTTTTTGGTTTCATCTCAATTCTCATGGCCCCATTTGTCTTCTTGTGTACGAGACACCTGTAAAATCCTTTCAGTAAAAGTGAATTTGTGTGACATAACAGATGGATTTGGAACAGAGGGAGGGCAGGAGAGGCCGGTGAATGATTACCTGTATCTTTCTCTTGATCTGTTCTTTTAATGAGAAACAACGGCGGGGGGCCGAGCTGTGACACGCTGGACCTGCACAGATATGAATGATTAAGACGCATCGGGTGTTTTTCTCCGAATTACTGACGGATTCCGTCCTGTTCCTCTCCGAGCCGTGCCTGGAGTTCTTTATTAGCGTGACTGTGACCTTTTTGCTCGCAGCGGACCGCTGGGATTCTCTGAACTCGTTCTTGTTTTATCGCCTGCTGCAGAGCGGCAAAAGCTTTTCCCTTTTGTCCCTGCAAAACCGATTAATGAGTCCTGACACTTTACAGAAACACATGCAAAAAAATATGCATGAAAATCATGTTTAATAATGTTGAAATAATTACAAGATCTGCTGTTGAGGGCCGCCACACAAGGCAGCAGAGAGCTGTACACTGGGAGAGAGAGAGAGAGAGAGAGAGAGAGAGAGAGAGAGAGAGAGAGAGAGGATCGCTCAGATTTATTATTTCCTCAAATCATTCCAGTGCTGGAGAGTTATTGAATAATCTTATTTCTATATTTATACCTTTATAGCTTTTTATCACAGCGTTCTTTGGAATATTTGGAAAATGTAAATATTTCAGTATAATCTTCACATGGCTCTTACTGAACACTGCAGTCATTTCTGGTCACTATGAATTGTAAATTCAGATTTATTTTCTTTATTTTATTTTCTCTTTAATTGTTTGGTAGTTCCTCATTGGTCAGAACTGTTTCGAGAGAGACGCGCCGCATCGTGATGGTACCAGTATTCACCATTCTGTCATCGCACCCTGCGGCGACACGGCACAATCAATTTCCCCCCATGAAAGAAATGTCTTCACACTCGTGTACAAAAATCATCCGAATCTCACGTTGATAAGTTTGATTAATGGCTGACATGCGGCCGCTCATTGTCCCTCTAATGGACGTATCAGTCACGCGTCTCCTGCTTAAATTAGACGTCATTAATTGTGACAGACGCAGTGATGGTCTGGTGCCGAAGGGTCGGACTGATTAAATGCTTAATTTTGTGGGCACATTTGAACCATAGCGGCTTTGTTTTGTTTATATAGTTTGTATTCTCATGCATATTTATGAATATTCATAGTGGGTCACCGAAACCTGAAAATAAGTCTGAAAATTTGCTTTATTATTATGTCCATAATGTTTTGGTGTTCTAAAAGGCGTTCTTAAACATTTCCAAAATTTCTAATTCAGTTTTAATGGGATTTTCCCTTTTCTCCAGAAACACAGTAAACCTTTAGATAGAAATTTGTTAAGTATTTCTATCGTGGCAGAAAATATTCTTCAGTTTTTCTATCATGGTTTGCTCAGGTTGTTCTTTCAAGTTTTCATTTAATTATCAAGTATGTTTTTATAATAAAAACTTTTATAGAAAAACTTTATATAAAAAATATAATATATATATAAAATATAGAGCTGTAAAAGCACCATGTAAAAAAATGCAGATATTTTTTAGAAACTCTAGAGGACACGCATGTAAGATTATTATTTTTATGAGATGGCTAATTTGTTTGAATTTGTATTATAAAAGTTGTTCATTTTAATTTTCATATAAATTATCTACATTCACATATACACAAAAGTGCTTCCAAATGCCATAAAAACATTTTTTGGCTGAATGGTTCCATTAACAATAATATCTAAAAATCTTTCACAAAAGGTTCTTTGGATTATAAAAAGTAAGAAAGAAGTCATTCTTATAAGAACCTTTGAGGTTCTTTGTGGAACCAAAAATGGTTCTTCTATGGCGTCACTGTGACGAACCTTTAAAGCATTTGTAGAATATTTACAAACTGCACATGTCGTTTGCTCACGAGACACATCGAAACCTGAAAACTTCTCCAGGAAAACCAAGTGAGATGTTAAAGTGATCTCGTGTGTTCAAACGTGTGTTGAAAGAGCCCATTGTGTCCATTCTGTATCTGCTGCGTAAAATCGGCCCGGACTCCGTCGTGCCAGCTTTCTCCATGCGGCTCGTCTGTCCACAAACACAAAGGCCAGTCAGCCGTCCTAATTTTTGAACAAAAGCAAAAACAGGATGGCAGAAACAGAGTCATTTGGTGCCACTCGCTGGGGCTCTGGTGCATTCTGGGCCGGGCTGAAGCAGACTGTGGCTGCACACTTCAGTGACTGCGCTCGCTGATGGCAGCTGACACACGCTGTTATTAAGACAAGTCAACAGTTGGAGCAGAGTCGACACGCTGAGGCGAGGGGGGGTGTGAAGACAAGACGGCAATCCTGTTTTCAGACGCCGTCCGTCACCGTCGGATCCTCACCTGTCTTACTGGTCCCGGGCCAAAGCCCTGCCTCACACTGCCGGTTCCGGTACGCTCCAGTGCGCACGGCTGGGACGCTGCGGTACGGCTCTGGAACGGGCCTACAGACAGCAGGAATGGCAGCTCGTCTCTCCTCAGCCCGCTTGCGCGCCATCCCGCCCGGAGCGCTGCACATGCCGCCCCAGCAGCGGGGCAGAGATGCCGATTCTCGCATCCAGCCTTAAAAATCAGCATTTGAGTCACCGCTACGTTCAACACATGGTCAGGGGATTCTTTTGTTTTCCGCTTGGAACGGATCCATCGATGTTTCGCTAAGCAGATGTTTGCATTATGAGGGATGCGTCGGAAGGCGTCGCTCTGAAACTGATGCTGATGAAGTAAATTGCCATTTCCCCTCTCACGTCTAATGCCGCTATAAATGATGTTATGGATAAACAGAAGCGTTATTGCATTTATAATGAGGCACAATGAAGATGAGCGCGGAGACAAAAGAGAGACAGACAGCATTAACAGAATTAAAACGCATAAATCTGTAGAAGAGGGACATTAATATGATCAGTCGAGCGGCGCGGCGCGTGTGAGGTTTCGTACCATCAGAAATGTTGTTTCTGAACATCAGGGGTGATTTCCAAATGTCCATTTTTACAAGGTGTCACTTACTGCGTGTGGCCAAACCTTCCCATAAGAAAGACGAATCTTACAACTCTTTAATATCTCATTTACTTCTCATAGACACCCATGAGATTAAATGGAAAGCAAATGAAAAGCTCCAGTGTGTCAAATATGTCTCCTCTAAGAAAAAGAGTCTCACAAATGTCTAACCTAACCTAGCCTAACCGTTTCATGAGAAACATCCGAGACTGCGTTCATACTCGAACTGAGCCATGAAAGAGCAACTTGACAATGAAATCCGTCACGTATCCCTCCGAACAAACAAACAAGGCTAACACAGCTTCAGTTCTTCCCCACAGTCCGCTGGGAATCATTTGGAAAGAGCCGGCGGGTGTCTGTGAAGGTCACCTCCACGTGTACCTGAACCTCACGGGCCCGGCTGAATCCATCACCTGGCATCGCCGTGGAAATACGAGGGATCCGACACTACGAGCCAGACCCACTTGGGACTCAGGTGTGCTTTCCTCGCGGTGAATAATTGACCCGAAGCCAGCGAGACGGGGCGGTCGTCTCTTTCAATGACACAGAAGACACCCTGAAGCCTGTTTTCCCACAATCCTGTAGCAGAAGGGAGTGAGGAACGGGTGGATGATTTTACAGTCTGCCTGTGGAATCCTGAAGCGCTTCTGACTGGTTAATAATGTCGAGAAAAGACACGAGGCAGCGAGGGCTGCTTTGCATATTGCATATCTAAATAGCAGACTCCATAAATCCTTTTTACTCCGAAACAGCGCGAGATGAAAGTTGTGAACACGCCATTACTTAATGGTCACGCTCGACAGAGCAATAAATACCGTTTGGCACAGAAGCTGGTTTTGTGGACTGTTTTAAAGACTGTTTGGACTAAAGATGCCACTTTAATATGAGAAACAGAAAACATACAATGAATGCATTTGAATGCACAGATGTCTATACAGGGCGAACAGTTGAGTATAAGTGATGCTTCGTGTCTGCCTTCAGACATCATTTACAAAAAAATATTCATTTATAATTTCCATGACCTGTTTACCATGTCAAAGTAATGTAATGAAAGCTGTCTGGCCGTAATGCATTTCTGACTTGGCAACAACAAACACTTGAATGTGAAGTAAGTGCCAGCTGACAACATAATAAAATCCTGGATTAATGTGTCAAACTCTAGAATTGCTTTAGCAGCGTTTCTCACTGCTTACAGATGAAAGAAACTGCAGAATTAAAACCGTGAACCACCTGTACACAAACACGTCTGATCTGATGTCGGATCCGGCCAATTACATCCACAAAACATCGGCAAACTAATAAAGCTGGTGTTGTATGTGAAGAAATGATAGAAATGCAGGAGACATACTGTAAATGTGGCCACATATCATCAGCCGGTCAGTCGTAGTCAACACAAACATCTATCAACATCACAATCCCTTCCAATTACAGTCCCCTTGAAAAGCACCATGGGTAACGTAACATCATTTCTATTGACTGTTGTGATGCTGAGGAGACATTAATACAACTGATGATGACATCGCTCATTTTTCTCCTGATATCACATCAGGGCGCAGGAAAATATCACAGGCATCATCTAAAAAATGTGTTATTATATCATATGTATAAAATATTTTATTTTATTTAAATGAATAATATGAAATATGACTCTAACTGTTATACTTAACTATATTCTACTTTCATAAACTAAATCATGTGCTACAAGAATTTAACTAGTAAAATGTCAAACAAAAAAACTAGTTTATAAACCGAAAATAGTAGTACTAAAATAGTCTACTAACTAGTACATATAAGAAATACTTAAGCTTTAACTTTACTTAAATATATATTTTATTGTGGCTACGAACATTCTTCAAAATATCTTCTTTTGTGTTCTGCAGAAGAAAGATTTTTGGATCACACTGTCACTTTAAGTGTAAATGTGTGGCATTGTTTTATTGTCTCTCAGAAGACTTATCTCCCATCTTCTCTCAACAATGATCATTCATGTCTGTAGGACGGGCTACACGCTGTAAAAGCTTGCTTTCATAATTCACTGTAAAGAATGAACATTAGTAATATTGTGTCAATGTTGTAAATGATACTAATTACGGTTATTAAAAAGTGTCACTGTGATGCCAAAGAAATGACAACAACAATGTTTAAAAGTTTTTTTATGTTGGCTGCTTTTTGTAAACTTCACACTTAGCTGAAACTCTTTTTGTTAAGCCTGTAATTTATCGCGTCTGCTGCGCGATGTCATTTATTACTAAATGCCCACTGGTTCGATTTTGCCTGGAGCTGCTATTTAAAGAGTTTAATGGCTGTATCAGGTTCAATCTCAAGGTTGTTGTATTTCATGCTAAAAGTCGGTAATTAATCCTCGAGCCAAACCGTCACATTATCATTATCACAAAACAGACGTCCAGCACCAGAGAGAATCAGTCCTGCTGCACACAAAACCTCATTCAGAGCGACGTAATGGAATTTCACGCTGCTCATCTGTTTTTATCACAGCAGTTTATTCATTGCTGACTACACAAATCGGATCTTCTGAGCGGCGATTGTTTGGAGTTTGGCTTTTACCGTGTTTACACTCGTTTACCTTAACTGGAGAGTTATTGAAAGAGTTACAATCTATTTGGGGATTTTATTGGCTGCTTTTTCTTTAGTATTCAATCAAAGTCATTCATTTCAAGGACTTTTATATTAAATGAAACTGTGGTTTTGTAATTAAAAAACCATCATGTTTGCACATTGGTTTCATTAGACGCGTCTGGCCTGAATCTGTGTTTGTTGGTGGTCTGGCTAGTGGCTAATAATATAACTATTTATATTTATTTAACTTATATTCATATGACTTTACATTCATATTAGGGCTGTCAAAAGATTAATCAGTTTGTGAATAAAACTTTGTGTTTACATAATAGATGTCTGTTTATTGTGCATATTAATTTTGTATTTATAAACACAAACACATACATGTAGGCCTATTTAGGAAATATTTAGATGTATAAATTTACATTTACCAATAATTGAAATTATATTTATTATATTTTTCTTAAATATATACATGTATGGGTTTGTTTTAATAAATACAAAATTAATATGCACAGTACACAGACATATATTATGTAAACACAAACTTTTATTCTGGATGCGGTTAATCTTTTGACAGCCTTAATTAATATTTAATAGTATATTATTGTTTAATATTAAATAAACAATTTGTTGAATTTTATTGTATATACATTTTATTGATTAAACAATTTGTTGAATGGGTCGTGTAACTTTGTCACATTTAAGTTTAGTCAAATATGTAACATATCATCAGTTTATTGCACATTTTGAATGTTCCTAAGAAAATGTAAATGTATTTTCTCTCCACCATGTAAAAGTCGATCATGACTATAGCACCAACACTGCAGGATGACTTATATAAGACTTAGGGATGGGGTCTGACAAACCATAAAAATAATGCTGACTTGAACAAAAGTCATATTCTCAAATACCAAAACACACACAGGGATAAAGACGGCAGGTAATTAGACATTAAACCTCAGAATGATCTCGGCTAATCGGCTTTGTGCCATAGAGTGTTGACAGAGATCTGGTTAATCATCTTTGCATCATTTATGGGCTCTTGGAAAATCTCTGGGGTCTAAAGAGGAGATTACAGCTCTCAAAACATTTGATCTTTGCTAATCGTCTCGCCTCTCTTCAAATGAAACATCAGAAACAAGCCACCGGCCTCAGTCCCAGCAATACTAAGGGTATACGTATACATGCCAATGATGTACTAACAACAGAAAGTTGTCCAAACGACCTCGTTTGCACGGTTTTTGCAAAATGACTAAAAACCTTGTATTACGCATGCCAGGCCAGTAGAGGGCGATACACCTGTGCACATACACAGTTCACTTTGCTAGAGACGCATTATTAAACTCAATATCTTAGAAGTGTTTATTCATCCTGTATAGGACTCTTTCTTCAGTGGAACACAAAAGAAGATATTTTGAGAAACGTGTTCATACAATGGGGACCGATGTTGTTCGGTTGCCAACGTTCTTCAAAATATCTTCTTTTGTGTTCTGCAGAAGAAAGAAAGTCATGCAGGTTCGGAATGACGTGGGTGAGCACACGATGAAAGAAATGTCATTTCTCAACACTAATTTATTCTGAAGCCAACTGGCATTTCAGCAGCTAATATAATCTTGCTCCCTATAAATTGGATGGCAGTTTTAGGGACACGAGAGGCGTGAATAACGCCGACTGCCATGAGAACATTCGGCCGGACGCTGGTTTCGGTGGAACACCAGCTGTAGTGCTGATATGCTCTCTTCACACTTTGCTTCGCATCAGAACTGCTGTGGTCTACAGACGACAGCCGTGATCCTCAAGACCAAGTTCTCGGTGGCCAAACTTGAGGGAGAAATGGAATTGGCACATGCTAAATTCATTTAATCTGGGCTGAAGTCTTATCCGGTTTGGTCACGAACTGAGTTTGCGGATTTTCTCAGCAGCGTCCTGAAGCGAAGAGGCTTTGGCTGTCTTAGCGGTCTCCACTGGGAGAGATGAAGCAAAATCTTGCAACCGATCCAAAGCGCCTGTGAAGGAATGAATGGACAATAAATAACAGAGCAGATGAACAAATGACAATCGTCTCGTGACAAATGACCTTCTGCTCATCCAAAATGATGTTTTATTAGCTAATGGAGTGCAGTATGGATTAAAGGTCCCGTACCGCGGTCCCGATCCACTTGCATATTGATGAATTTCTTACTGTACTTATTCATATTGTAGCATATGGCTTTATGATAAAGTGCTGCGATCACCCATAAGATGTTTCCCATTGTACTCAGAATTACTGCTTTACATATCAAATGATCCCAAAATTTCGTTTTCCCATGGGAATATTCCCTCACTGATAGTAGAAACAGCGCACGCGATGACTGAATGTTGCCGTAAGCCGTGAAAGTGACGACTACCTGTGTAATCCATTATTAAACCCACAGAAATTAAGGTGGTAAAACTAAGAAATGAAATAACATTTTGGAATTCATATTGTTGAGGAGTAAATGGGAATGAAATAAAACGTTTGAGTGACGTTTGTAATGTTCTGGGTTAAATATCAGCATCTGCTGTCAGAGGATCATCTCGATTTACTGTATTACGTAAAACCAAGGGAACAAAAAACTAGAAGAATGAAGACCTACAAAACTTGCACAACTAATAAGCTTTGAAAAATATGAGAAATATAAAATTGAGGGACAAGTAAAAAAAGAAACACACTGCTGTGAAACCCGCTCACGACTTATTGCTTGAATAAAACAATAGAAATAATGAGAAAGAAAAATCGCTTTAATATCTCAATTATTTCTCAATGAGATTAAATGGAGAGCAAATGGAAACTTTCACTTAAGTCTCTTGCATCTCAGATATTTCTCCTGAGAAAAGAGGCAGAAATCTCCCAAATGTCTCCCAATCTCCCAAAAGAGATCTCATCAAAATCTCAATATGAACTCAAATCCAGATTATTTTCTACAATCTCCATACTCTTCATGGATTTAACAATTGTCTCATTTGTCAGTTTTAGTTCTCCTAACCAATTTTAGGAGAAACATCTGAGACTAAGTTGACTTAAATGAAACACAACCGAGACTAAAGATGAAGCAAACTATACTTCAAAAGCTTTCTCTGAAAGATCAGAGCACAAACTTGTGGATTATCTGCTAGTCCTTTGGGACTGTGCCGTGTCTGTAGACGGCTCCAGTAATGAGCAATCAGATGTTTGTATTGCACACGACTGCTGAGAACACTGAGAGAGTCGTACAATAAACAGCAACACTCTGTATTTCAGCTGTTTTGACAGAGACGACACGCAGGAGAACATGTCTGTTTAATAGAATGGGTTTATCTCTTCTTCTTTAACACAGTGTGCTCGAGTGAGCTCGGCTCTGTTGGATTATTGGAGAGTGGAGCACGTCTCTCTCTCTCTCTCTCTCTCTCTCTCTCTCTCTCTGTGTGTGTGTGTGTGTGTGTGTGTGTGTGTAAGTACATAAGCCTCCGTAATGACTGATGATTTTCTGTCTGTCTCTCTTTCGACTGTTATGCAGATAATTGATACGCACAATAAACGCATTTATAATTCTGATGACAGAGGGCCAGCGTCTCATTTACATAAACGTACCAAAGACGAAAAAACATCTGATGCTACTGCATGCAGATGCTGCCATGTGCTTTGTGACATTCTGATACTGTATGTGACCCTGGATCACAAAACCAGTCTTTAGTAGCACAAGAACATTTGTAGTAAAAGCCAAAAATACATCGTGTGGGTCAAAAATAGCAATTTTTCTTTTATGCCAAAAATCATTAGGATATGAAGAAAAGATCATGTTACATGAAGATATTTTGTAAATTTCCTACCGTAAATGTATCAAAACTTTATTTTTGTGAGTAATATGCTATAAGGACTTCATTTGGACAACTTTAAAGGCAATTTTCTCAATATTTCGATTTTTTTGCACCCTCAGATTCTTGAGTTTAAATAGTTGTATCTCGGTCAAATATTGTCCTAACAAACCACATATCAATAGAAAGCTTATTTATTCAGCTTTTAGATTATGTATATATGTCAATTTCAAAAAATTGACCCATAAGACCCATTTTGTGATCCAGGGTCACATATGATATGATATGACTTCATGTTTTTCTCATCACAAAGTATTTGGTTTTGGTGATGCATTTGGCAGATGCTTTAATCCGAAGCGACTTACAGTCTATTCAATGTATATATATATATATTTTTTATTAAGCGTGTTCCTTGGGACTGAAACCTATGACCCATGAACCCTAATGCAATATCTACAAGTCAGGCATCGCTTGCATGTAAAACACATACATCTAGGTAATTTCTTAATGAAACAAATTCTAAATAAATGATTCAATAAAAACTGAAAACAACAGTTACAGACTAATCGAGTGTCAATCAAACAGAGATCACATCTGCATTAGTCTTCATTGTGTTTGTTCTGCAGTCCAATCTGCGTCTAACCATGAATCCCGGATGCAAAAACACGCTTATATTGTGCAGCGCGTGTGTTTGTTCCGACTGTTTACTGCTCCGGAATGTGAGGATGTGACACAGCCCACACGGTTTCCAAGGATACAGTTCTTGAGAAAATAGCTGATAACAAACCTCCATCTGTTCAGCTGTATACATCACACGTTTCCCCCAAAACTTCATCTGCCAACTCACAGTTCATTAGTGAATACTGCAAACATGGCTTAAAACGTCTCTACGCCGCCACATTGATCTGGATCATTAATCACTGTCCGTTCTGGAGCGACTGTCTGCCAGAGACCATCACAAACTCACTGGTCTGTCGTACAACTATAACGCTTGTTATTCAGAGACATGCAAAAAAGCCAAATCATCGGCGGAAATGCTTTCCTTAAACCTGTATCATGACTGTTACAGACATAAACGCATACAAATGAAACCCTGTCGGTCCTTTCTTTCGTTAAAAGATCGTCACATGAGTTCTGAAACCTCACAGACTGTCAAACCTTCTGTTTTGCATCTTGTCTGAATATCCAAATAAAGATGAAATAAGGGTGAGAGGGTAAAGAATGAGAGAACCTTAAACAGTACCTGGTGGTCACATATGTTTATTATGTAGAATAGATGCATATTATCAAGTCAGAAACTTTGCTTTTCGGTATTTAAATACACTGTTGAAGTAATGTTGCTGTCACAAAAACAGAAAGCTTCTTAGATCACACAGACATGGATTTCTATTCATGTTTTTTGATTGTTTATTCCCCCTAGCAAAGGGTTTTCTATTTCTTCTTTCTGAATATACTGTTTGTATTGCCTCCGTTCATATCAATCAACAATAATAAATCTGTTTGGCTTCTTTTTCTGTGCTCCCATACTACATTTACATTTATGCATTTGGCAGACGCTTTTATCCAAAGCGACTTACATTACATTGTACTATACATTTGTACATTTTGTATAGTAAGCAAGTGGGGGTTAGATGCCTTGCTCAAGGGCACCTCAGCCGTTACCCGCCAGCCCTGAGAATCGAACCAGCAACCTTCTGATCATGAGTCCAACTCTCTAACCACTGGGCCACGACTGCCCGCCATACTATTTAATACAGCTGAATAAAGCCGTTCTCTCATGTTTAGAAACCACGGCAATTCCATATGTGTGTTTGTGTATGTTTTAATGCTACGGAAGCTGTAGGGGTCCAATCCTATAGTTTGATGTGCTGCTGCCTCTCTGTTATTCTAAAGCTGGCCATTATGCCAACCATCTGCTCCACATGCAAAGTTGAGATTCAGCTCTTCATTCGCTGTTTCTGCTGATGGTGTGTTATCAATCTGGCCCTGGACTCGGTCCAAAGAGACACACTTCAGAATTCAACGCTCTCAGGAGCCTTGGACAGAAACTCTGCTGAATCTTACAGTCTGGATTTTTATACCACTGTTGAGGAACATAATGGACCTGCACCCTAGAAGAGTCGTCCTGCTGTGTTTATATATTACACAATGTATGCCTTCAGTTCAGTGTTGTCCCTTTGGCACAGTGTTGCTTAAGCCTCGACAAACTTTCGAGGGGTCCTTAAAACAAGACAAAGCTTTAAAATAAGCCGACAATGACTCAGTTTGTGGTTATTTTTATACTAAATGTACATCTTTCTAGATATTCCAAGCTGTAGAAGTAGAAATTGTGAGTGGGGGGGCTTTCAAATATTGTTGTGGACAATGGCCTTCAAGTCAAAAAGTTGAGGTTCTTTGCTTTAGATTTGGCAAATCAAATGTAAGCGAATTTAGCGTAATATTGAATATTTATATAAATATGTTTTTAGAGTTAAGCAATGTAAGCTGTTCTGATACCTGACTGGCTGAATTAGACCCCTCCCATTGAGCAACTCCTCTCCAAGACTCCGCCCACTTACAGCCAAGCCAATTGGGTTGAAAGTTTCTACAAAGAATGTTTTCAGTTATTATATTTTACAATACGATGCTTCATCTTGAATTATCCCTAAATGGAAAAAAATGTTGTGTTAATTTTATTAAATGAAACCATTTACAGCATCTTTGAAACTAATAGCTAATGAATAAATCTCATACATCGTGTTTTATACTGAATTTGAATGTTAAACTAAATGCATACGTACAGATAAATGTTTTACTTTTGTTCAAATAATGAGTTAAGAAGATATCCCTACTTAGGTCGAGCACAGAAGTTTAATACTATCCATACTGCATACTACTTTCTAAGCATATAGCGTGCTAGAGTAATGGAAACGCAGAGTCATGCACAGTTTAATAATTACGGCTAAAGATTTTTATTATTAATGTACGGTTTGCTTTCAAACGTTATGTATCAATTCAGGTTTTGATTTATACTGATGGAGCGTCACTTTAAGAGCATTAGTGCACTGCTGCAGCGCTGCATTACGAGCAGGGCTCTTCATTACAGGTATTTGTCAAGTCATTCTTGACTCGAGCACTCAAAAGATCCTCCATCAGCGTCCGTGGCATTCTCAGCCCAATCTGATCCGGCTCTGCGACGCGGCGCTCGGAGTCGACTGTGACAGCATCTCTTCTCGAAGCATGCAGCCGAGTCTATAGGTTTCTTCACAATCGATAGTCACCCCGCGGGGCTCTGAGAGAAGATCAAAGATCCCAGTCATAGTTTCTGACAAAGTCTCTTTTTGCGCTCTCTCTCACTAAATCCGCAGTGTTTTGTTGAACTTTTCCAGTGCCCCAAATTCTCCTCCTGCAGCACGTTCTGTTTCCCACAGACATCAGCGATGACGGAGAAGAAATGTAAAACATTATTATCTCTGCCGCTTGAAACACATTTTCAAGGTCAGTGTGAAACTCTCAGATGTTTGTATGTGTGTATAATCGAAAACCCATCAGACATTAGAGAAGTCAGAAATATTTAATCGCGTATTTAGTGTATAAAGCAGAACCTGCTCACGTACATGCGGCGCATTTAAATCCGCATGACATCCCCATTTGATTTTTAGTATGAATATGTTAGCCTTAAGGATATCTATAAACCAGTATGATCCAAAACATAGATAAAAAAAGATATAACCATTTAAACCATCAGTTTAAACCCTCCGCCAGTATGGATCAAAGATTTTTATGACATCAGTTTACACTTCAGACTGTGAGGTAAACTAAACTCTTTAGGCCATTTTGAAAGGAGGAGGATCCACTCAATATGTCCCGTCCTTACTTCCTGTTTCAGTGAAAATGACATTAATACTTTGAACAAGGCACTTAATTTAATCTTTAAGATGCTATAGGCTACTGTATGTTATATCTACGCAGTCTCACAGGAATTTGTAGCTATTCTTAGGAATTTGTACGATCTTTCCATACATTTTGGTACAGTTTGCTTTCGCGCCAGTGACGTTAGGGTTAGTGGTGGGGTTAGGGAAGGACGTTCCTCATTACTTTTTCCTAATAGTCGTACATTTTTGTATGATTCACATTGTACGAATTCATATGATTTAGCCACCTCGTCAAATTGTTCAGGCTGGTTATTTTTTTATTTTATATTAAATAACTATATTTTATTTGCGTGTTAGACTGATTTTTTGTGCATATTAATGTGCATTGATGTGCTGTTTATCGTCTGCTAAATGACTAAATGTAAATGTTACACTATTGCGTTCATCTGCATTTTGAGGTTAAAGTTGGTGTTTTGCATCATTTAAAGGTGTTCATATTTGAAGATTGCAACAGGTTGTGAGGTGAAAATAGCAACGTTTTATTGGCGCTACTGCAACGTGAGGCGCTCAGCACTCGTGAAATACTGTCTGTGCTCTTTAGGAATATTAGCGCGCTCGCCACTGAATGAACTCCTGCTGTAGAAAGGTGTGCTTCAGATATTAGCTGAAAAAATGTGCCCATAAAGTCTAATTAACAACCCTGAACTCTCCCATTTAACATCTCGGCGTACAGTAACAGGCAAGCCGGTCGACACCATATTTCATATCTGGAAATTTCGAAAGCATTAAGAATTTATTGTTTAATGCCTCTATAAATATTCAAGCACATATCCATTCATAAAGACTAGAATATTGAAACCTAATCATATACAGATGAACTCCTCATTTTGACATCTTTGATCGTGAGAGCCGTCCGAACCTGTTGATGAGTGAGATGTGTGCGATGAGAGCCAGCGCTCTCTTTATTAGCTCGGTTAGGATGTGGAACATAAGGCATTATTTCCACTCCAGAGTTCAGCCTTTCCGATTAAATTAAATGGTGAATTATAGATGAGATTCGTCCGGTTTAGCCGACTGCTTTGTAATGATCTTTCACTTGGATCATCTTATAATGCTTTTGCCCTTCTTTAACATCCATGTAAGGAGTTATAAAAGATGCGAGATGAGTTAGACAAGCTGATCTTCTGTTTTCTCTAAGAAAAAGTGTCTATCGATTCAGTGCACAAGAAACAGAATCTCTGTAAACTTCATCTGTGAAGGGCACCAGCTGTCTGTATGCCATCCATTATTCATGAATCTGGACATTTTAGATCTTGCTGATATTTAGTATCAAATGATTGGATGGTTGTATTACTCTGAGTGGCAGTAGCAACATAAACACTGCTTCTCTGAATCTTAGATTGACAGCAGAAAAGATCGGCTTTTGCTTTATATAGTTACTGTGGTGATTCTTTATATGAGAGTTGTGCTGTGCACAAAATGAAGAATGTGGTGGTTTTGTCAAACTCTGTAATGTGAAGCGGTGAGAAATACACAGGCACACCTCAAGGTGGCAGTCCAGATGTTTACTGACGGCTTTCAGAGAAGACATTTTCAACTTTTCAAGTCATTTGAGCATCATATTTCATTCACAAAACAAAACAATTATTTCTTTAAAAATGTCATTTACATTTGTTCATCATTTACTCATCCTCGTGTCATTCCAAACCTGTATGGCTTTCTTTCTTCTGCAAAAGAAGATATTTTGAAGAACGCTGACAACATTGGCCTCCATTGACTTCCATTGCATGAACACGAAAGCACGGAGACATTTCTCAAAATATCTTCGTTTGTGTTCCACAGAAAAAAGATACATGAGGGTGAATAAATCATTATTTTTATTTTTGGGTGAACTATCCCTTTAAGACCCAATAACTGTCCAGCATTGAGGATCTTCTTGTCATTGATCGAGCAAATAAACATCCAGAATGTCCCGTTTAAGGTTTAACATGCTGCTTTCGTGACGTCACGACTGGTTTTAATTGATGCTGGAAAGCGATCCGGTGTACCAGCCGCCCCTCTGGCCGGACGGAGAGAGAGAACACGAGCCGTGATGAAAGCGTGAGGCCGTGTTCAGACACGCAGGGCCGGAAAAGCCTGCTGGGTAATAGTGATGTGTTGCAGGGGTACATCTGTGACAGGGTGAAGTAAAAACAGGAGCAGGTCATTACGCTTCTCGGCGCTTACACTATGAAATCTGGGTTGTTTCAACCTATGGTTGAGTAAAATATGGACCAACCGTTGGTTTAAATGAACCTGGAAAGTATATTTGACCCAATCATAGGGTGAAACAAACCAGATTTCTTTTTTAGTGTACCGTGTTATTGAAATTTTTGTTGAAATGTATTTATTGGTCATGGTGACGTTTTATATCTGTGAATTTTGCTTTAACTGTTGTATATGTATATCCATATGGGATCTATTTACCCAAAAATGATTCATGTTATTCCAAACCTGTATGCCTTTTTTTCTTCTGCAGAACACAAAAACAATATTTTGAAGAATGTTGGTAACCAAACAACACTGACTCCCATTTACTTCCATTATATGAACACAAACCCATTTCTCCAAATATCTTCTTTTGTGTTCCGCAGAAGAGTCATACAGGTTTTAAACGACACGTAGATGAATAAATGATGACAGAATGCATATACCTGTAGTTTTCTTTACATGCATTTACATGTTCATATAGTTCAACTGACAAAACCCAGCGTCACATAATGGCCATCTGTTTATGCAGTTCAATACATTCTCATCATCTTCAAGCAATCTGGAGCTTTCAAAGAATTTGCCAAAGAGAGATTTTTACCAGGGGGCAAACAGTGTAATTGATTTCACTACCAGCATCATTATGAGAAAACATATGTGCGGTACACACACTCATATACAGAACAGAGAATACATGAAACAGCATTAATGAAAGCGAATGAAACGTCTCCACAACATGGGATTTTTTATATTAGCCCGATATTAGTGTTGTTGCTCATGTTGACATACTTTCTGCATTTAAACTGTTTGTGCTTTTCTAATCTTCAGTAAAGATTCTGTATTATTGCTTTTTCTGTGTAGGATAAACCTATGCTAATGGCCTCCATATGCTGCTTTGTTATTTATTCCTCGTTTCGTTGCGGAGGCTTGCGAGATGCACGCCGGCTCATCCGCGCTTGTTTTCTGTGAAACGGCATCAGAGAAATGTTTGCTCGGAATATAAATGAGGAATCTTCGCAGGTATTGTTGTTGATTTTAACTGTCAAGTTCTCTCATTCTGTCTCCGGCAGGTTTGAGAACAGAAAGAAAATGAAAGCAAACACGCAATAGATCCGCGGAAGAGAGTGAGCCACGCACGAGTTCACCCGTGCAGCGAGACGCCCGGCCGCGCGCTGTCGTGGCTCAAGACGCGATGGATTTATATTCAGCGGGTAATTGACTCGAGGAGACTCGGGGGTCTGGCGTTTAAGGCCGATCCGGGCGAGCACGCTCCAGTGAGGAGCAACACGTCCGTTGAACCCATCGCAGCTGCTTTGCATGCAGTAAGTTCTAATTGCTTGATCTTGAATCTTATTACGCACCTTTGTACCTGTTTGCGTTCACTGGTCTTTGCGTTGACGCAGAATCTGAAATTCATGCGCCGTCCGAGTCGTCAATCAAGTTGACAGCGTGGGGCCTACAGCTGCGGTCGCAACGGCACGCGGCGATGCCCCGCCCGAAATATTGCTTATATTAACGTTAAAGAACTGTGCTAGCATGGAAGAGCTCAATTTAATGCGCAAAACCGATCAAGCGCTTTGATAGTGAAACAATGAATAATACAGCACGATTTCTTTTAGCAGCTTTGTCAATATTGCTGTTGATCCAAAACTGAGTGAGCACATATAAACAGTGTTTCATTATGCTGTCGCATTGGATAAATTCTTGGGCAATACCATAATGCATTGTCATAAGCTTTGGGATAAATGACATACAATATATATTTAAAAAAAACTTGACTGTTCAGCTCCAGAAAAAATCGGAGACAGTTTTTCTATATTTTTTTTGGGTAAAATCAAACTTTTGCTTGACTTTGTGAATTGTTGGCAACATTTCTTGCATACTCCAAATAAATAAAAATTATTTGTATTTATGAGCAAAAAAAGAAAGCCAGTTTGAAAATTGACAAACCGAAAATTGTTTTCAAATACTTCAAGTTCCTATTCATTTCTTAACCACATAATACTGATTATGTTTCTGAAGGAAAATATAGAAATTAATAAAGTTTATGCTTACAACAAGCAAAAATATCTGCTGGTGGGATAAGAACTTGACTTAGGTATCAAACTTAAAAGGTAAACCTTTAGTTTTCTTACCTCAGTGGCATATATTTTAGCTTGTTCTAACTTCATTTTGTATATTTTCTTTCAAAACACAAGATTTAATAGTAAATGTATCTTGATTCAAGAATTTGTTTTGCAAAACAAGATAAAACCACTAAGAAGTTCCATAATGCCTTACGTTTGTCATTTTAAAAACTAAAAATATATAACCAACATACATGCTTTACATTTTTTCTGATTGTTGATTATCTTCCACACGTGATATGCAGTCTGAATCCATTTTAAACTTTGACAATACATACATTTTTGAAATATTAGAAACATCCAGTTTTTGCAAACTACTGTAATTTGATATGTGCATTATTTTGTCCAGCTAACAGCTGCTCTTTATTTAGACAGTAGACTTGGACTCAGTAGGGCAGCTCATTTGGTTTTGGATGACAACCAATATGTTCTTTAATCGAACACGTTTTTTCTGTATTTCCGTTCCTGTTACCGAACTGACACGCTCGCATGTGTTCGCTCGAAAACGATTCAATTTTAATCGTGCCAGGAGCAGCGTTTGTCTCCTTGTATTTCCTGTGCTTGTTTACAAAGGGCTTGTAGAGCGTCTTGAGTGACACGTCTGTTGTGAATGCTCGTGGTTGGCTCACCCCGGCCCTCAGCACACATCACCCACGCTTTGAAGTGTCTGCCATCGTTCCTGAATCCCTCTGATTGTCTCTGCGTGCGCTGATATGGAATTTGAACTGTGGCGGGCATTACAGTAAACATCATAATGTTCTCTGTACGGCTCCGTTAAAGCCGCTCGATGGCTCCCCGTCGTTCTCTGCTGTCTGTCAGAGAGGGAACGTCTCGGCCCATCGCTGCCTGGAGGAATTCAGGAAGTCAACTTTTAGTGGCCGTATAGTCTTAAAGTCAACATGACATAAAAGTTGACTGTAATCGTGTAACTTTTGCCTCTATGTCATGTCTCTGTTTGAATTGATGTCATTTGTTTTTTATTTACCACAAAATACATAAAGCAGTAACTTTATGCAGGTTGAAATTAATGCAAGATGACGGTAGTAACAGCAAGTTATAGATTTCCAAAAAAGTGTAAAGAAATCAGAAAATGAACTTGACCTTCAGTCTCAGCATCCAGAAAGTCCTCAAAAGTGACTACTTTTGATTTCATCTTAGTACGCCACGTTCACGTTATGATTTATTATGAATAAAGTCATTTTCAATACTCAGAAATGTTTTGCTTTTAAGAAGTTAACAGGATTGAGTTTCACGTCCACTTGAGGAACTTAAAAAATAATAGCACTCCCTTAACATAACATCCGTCATGAATATTTTCATTTCTATAACGGTAATCAGATCCTTTAGTGTTTTGAGACATCATGTGACATCCTTTAAAAATACCAGCGACCACAACGTTTCTTTTTCTGAAGGAGATATAAATATGGCATCTTTATAAAAGACTGTTGACGTGCTTCCTATTGTTCGCACAAGTGATGCCCTTCACAAAGACGCACTCCAGGTGTTTGAAGATGGAATGAAAATTGAGTGCTTTCAGACTGATGGGACCATTACACCTTTAACCACAGGAGAAAAAAAACTGCTTCTAGGATTACCGCAAAATTACACGAAAAGACTTCCACGGCAAGTCACGGCGGCTGTTGACAGGACGGGTGGGATCTGCAGGTTGAGGCTGGTTTCATTCGCAGGCTAATGAATCATCAACAAATTCCCACCGAACCGACAATAGTCGCCGCTTGACGTCCAGCGTAATTACAGTGTTCGGCAGTTGAACTGTAGCTACTGCTCATGATTCATGATGCTAGATAGATTAGGAAAGCATGTAAACATAAATGACATACGTGTGTTTTTTTTCTCTGTCTTCTAAACCCTTTAATTCAAGAGCCGTCGAATCATTGAGTCCATGAGTTGAACCCCAAGCCTCTACAGATCTCATTCAAACCCCTTCCTTAACTTAAGTCTTAACTCTTTAAAACCAGACTTTAAGGTAAAGTTAATGCAGTCTTTCACCGATGCCACAGATTCAGGAAAAGCCCAGCGGTGTTTGCCGAGCAGTAATCACAGAGCTTTCATTTGGAAATTCCACTGCGGATGAGGAATGTTACTGGAAGAGTCATAAACTTGCAGAAGTATTTGTAGAAAACAAACCAAATACTGTATCTTAATAATCGTATAATAATCTGTGTGCTGTCAAGTTTCATCAATGTATGTTGCATTGAGAAGAATTGCTATAATTCTGTGCCTTCTTTTTTTTATTTCATATCTATATTTATTTACTAACTACTGCCTAAATGTATGTAAAACTGCTTTACAACAATACAAAATTGTGACTTTCTTTTTTCCGCAAAACACAAAAGAAGATATTTTGAAGAATGGACACAACGGTGGAACCCATTGACTTCTATTGTAAAGACACAAAACCAATGCAAGTCAATGGGTACCTCCATTGTTCGGTTACCAACATTCTTCAAAATATCTTCTTTTGTGTTGTGCAAAAGAAAGATTTTTTTTAAATCAATAAAATAATAAGGCAATTTTTGGCTATGAAATCACACTCAAAATATGAACGAGAGCGTGAGAGAGGGTTTGTTACCATTGTGGCTCTTAAGGCAAAATTTGTGTGCTAAATAATTTATGATATAATCAAGACTTGATAACTTAGTGTACATTATTAAAACTATATGTTTTGATATACAAATTATTGTCAATATCGATATATTGTGACGCTTCGTGTTATGCCGAGTTCACACCAAACACGAGTAAATTACATACAAAGCCAATGCAAAGACGTGAATAGACGTAAACTTGCGCGAATCAGTTTAGTGTAAATCTTTCTTTATTGACACAACTGTAAGATTACAAAAAAGAATTGTGATAGATTTAAGTTTTAATAATGATTTGTAAGTTGAGTTGCCAGGTATGGTTTCACTGTGTGACGTCATTTGAAAGTATATAAAGTAAAGTAACGTGCAATTTTATGTTTCATCCTAAGATGGCGATGGAGAGTGAAAAGTTCTGTACTGCATCTTTAAAGCATCACAGGCGTTTGGAGAACTGTGGTCAGATTTTCACTCGAAGCACAAGTGAAACTGTATTTTTACCGCAGCACACTTTACTCCTCAAGAGAATCGGGAAAGCCAGGGATCCATTGTCCCTCTCCAGACTGTTGGACTGGGAATCATAATGACAGTGTAGGGAGGGGCTATAATTAACGTTAAGTGAGCAGATGTCAAAAGAAAAGTGTTTTTGTACTGTAATAAATGTGGTTTTGAATTTAACACCTCTGGGGTAAAGGAACCCTATCTAACTCTGCCCCGGGCCCCGGCCTCTTAAAGCACGCCCTGTAATCCTGGAAGTGCAGTAAAACGCCCCTCCACCCTCCCCTCTGGACCCGATTGAAACCCTTCTGCCGCGCTGGAGATCAGATGACGCCTCTTAAGTGCAGTAACAATGTGTGCGAAACCGAGATGGACAATATTTGCATTGTAGCTACATGGTGACTGCTGCCCGCGCCGTGAGAGGTGTGGGAACGCGTGGGGTCTTTCCCAACCCCTCCCCACGTCTGTTCCCAACATTACAGGATGGAATTGCTTCCCATTAAACTCATTTTTTAATTGCATTGTGCTAAAAATAGCTTCTTTCAAATGTATTGTGAAGCGCTCCCTGTCAAATCTCCCATCCTGCTTGCGTGCAGAGTTTACTTACTTTGCGAATTTCTCATTTTGATTGAAAGTAGGTCAGGAAAACATCTTTTGTAGTGTTTCTGTGACAGTAATAATTACGGCCTCAGAACAGCAGGGGTGCGAGTCCACCATCATACAATCTGAGTTTTGGATAAAAGTCTCTGTGCGTTTATTGACGCATGGGGGAAATAAATAGTTTTTGCTAAATATAATCAAGCCCCCCCCTCGCTAGCTTCTCGCCCGCATTCGACCACTCGAGCTTTTCCTTTCTGAGGCTTAGAGAAGCTCTGTCTGCATTTATAGAAAATCATTAAACCAAGAGAAAGTTCTTACAGCACACACCAGAGCTCTGTTTTTCTCTTTGTGG
Organism: Oreonectes daqikongensis; assembly: GCA_026939265.1. Lineage (NCBI taxonomy): Eukaryota > Metazoa > Chordata > Actinopteri > Cypriniformes > Nemacheilidae > Oreonectes > Oreonectes daqikongensis. Next base: position 1,641,441 of record JAOTQM010000056.1, on the reverse strand, counting down.
TCCAGTTGTGAACAATATTAGGAACATTTCTTTCATCAATTATTAGTGCAGTTTTCTTTAAAGTCAACCATAAGAACATTTTATTGCTCAGATGTTGCTCTTTCAAGCTTAACTTAGTCTCAGATGTTTCTCCTAAAATTGATTAGGAGAGATAAAAAGGGTTTTTAAAATCCATGAAGAGTAAGGAGGTGTAAAATAAAGGAGGAGAAATGTTCGAGTTCATAATGAGATCTTCAATAATATCGACTTTTGATTGCAAATTTGAGCTCAGATTGAGACGTTGTCGAGATCTCTTCTGATTGTGAGATTTCTGACTCATTTTCTCAAGGAAAATATCTGAGACGCACATGAGACTTAAGCAAAAGTCCTCATTGATGTCTAGAAGAAATCGCTAGAGGAATTGCGTATGATTCAGATTTGGCACAAACCTTAAGTATTAACATTTAGCATGTTCAAGCTTTGGGATCTTTAGACTTGGGCACATAAGCAAAGACCTAGCAACCACTCAGAACACCATAGCAACCACCTGTCAATGCCCAATAACCACCTACAACTAGCATCATGGTTGAGAATGCGCTCACCCTTTCCTCTGAAAATATCAAAATCTACTTTAAATTGAAATCCAACAAACTCCCATAGGCAGGTGAAACTTAAGCTTTGTGCACACTTTACACAATCCATGATGTGCATGATGCTAACATATCGTACCGTAATACGTGCGTGTGTGTGTGTTTTTGTGTGTGTGTGTGTGTGTGTGTGTTTATTAGCGCTTTAATATTGTAAACTTTATAGCAATTAGGCTTCAGAGAAAGAGGCGGAGGAGCTTTGACCCCGCCCACTCATCTGTCCATTCCCAGAAGGCATCAGTGTTACGCGCGAGTCTCAGAAACTTCAGTTTTATGAGTGCAGAAGTCGAGTCGATCGCCCTCGGATTCTGTGCCTGCGTGTGGGCTTTTCCTGAGGTCAATAATACAACATTCAGAAAAATGCATTTTAAAGTCAACAGCAAATCAGCCCTGTTTACTTTCTCATCTGTGCATGTTATTCTGAAGAAGAGAAGAGAAATATTTATCCGCTTGATCTTTCATGCTAACGTAACAATTTGAAAAGGTTGCATTGTTTATTCCTCATTGAACATTTTATCCAATAAGTATTGCCTATGACAGTCGATCTGTCAGTACAAATTGATAAAAACACATCGTTTCGTATGAAGTTCTTTAGCCAGCTCATTTTAGGTTAAAAAGGTTTGCCACGGGTACCACAAAAACCCAGTAGCACTGCCGTCACCCCGGGCAGAAACAGCACATCTCCCACCCCACGGCAGGTCTGAAGATCACGCAGGAACCCCCGCCTCCCCGCACGCACCCACGCTCAGCAGGAGGCTCTGGATTTAACAAGAACAAAAGCGGAATTAAAACAGTCTTTTGTTTACTCTGTAACAGAGCTTTGGTTTGTGTCTGCTGTTTGTTCCTTGGGCAGTTATCAGACATTGATGCCTGATGTTTGATGTCTGTGAAAAACACACTCGGTAAATCTACAATAGTGGATCTTTGCATTTAGCTACTGTGATATTTGGTCTTCCAGCTGGGAAAAGTTTCCAGGTTGATAATGCGTTGTTTACATTGACGTCGAGTCACATGACTCGCACATGCTTGTGTGTTTGTAACATATAAGACGCATTAATACGGCTTATTCATTTCCTGCTGCTGTCCTGTTGACTGATGGTTGGAGGATATAAGATTCTCTCGGGACGGTTTTCATTGTTCTGCATGCTTTGCATTTTGTTTCCTTGTAGTTGAATGTCAGGAATGGTTAAAGGGTAATTTCTGGCGGGTGACTGTCAAGAACATGTTTGTATTGATTTTTATAAATACTTTATTATGTCATGAAAATATTGAAAAGATTAATTTTAACTGCTGAATTCCACAATTTCCTCTCTTGATTTGGGGGTAAAACGGACACGGCATTGAAGTTGTGTCGGTCTGGTCTGAACCGGCCTGAAAAATGTAATTTTGTTTATTGTTTCCTCATTTCAATCCAAAAAATGACTTTCTTTCTTCTGCAGAACACGAAAGAAGATATTTTGAAGAACACTGGTAAGCAAACAACATTAGCCCCCATTGACTTCCATGGACCAAGACATTTTTTGTGTTTTGAATGACTTGAGTGAATAAATGATGACAGAATTTTTCTTTTGGGGTTAACTTTCTCTTTAGGCACATAACCCACACTGCTGTTCCTTCTAATCTCTCAGTCATAATTTTTTCATACTTTAGCTTGTTTACAGTAGGATTGGCGCACACGCCATCTCCATGCGAGTGTGTCTGAGATCACATTGCAGATATGCTGATGAAGGTCTTGTGTTGAAATGCATCAGGACCGCATGCCCCCTGGCCTCAGGTCATCTCTCCCCCGCCTCAGACGCTCCTTGGGAAACGTCCCTCTTTCTATCAGATGGAAGCTGATGGGCGGCAGTCTAGAGTTTCATGAAAATAATCCTGCGGTTACTTCAGGAGCAGCACATGATCACGTAAGAAACACTGAGACACAGAGATGCTTATAGAAACTGCACTTATTGATTCTTAAGAGCTCGTCGGTGTTGAGTTTCGTCTTTGTGCTGCCGTGTTTGTTTTTACCTGCCGAACCTGCAACAAGAACCCCGAGCGCCCGAAATTCTTTCTTAAGATTCATTTTTTCTTAGTCAGATTATTATTATAAGAAAAAAAAAACATTTTCTTTATCAGTATTTTAACATCATTAAAACAAGATACATTTCATTGAGAAGCAAAACTGCATGATATTTTGAGAAACGTTTCAAATTAAGTTCATTTTTTTAGCCACACAAATGTTTTCTTCTTGCTTAAAATAACTACTGCCTCAAGGGTTGGAAAAATAAACTTATTTCAAGTTAACACCATGTACGATTTTTGTAGGATTTTAATAATCTTGCTCTAAGGGTGTTTAGATATTTCCACTGTACAACAAGACTAAAACATAGATCAAAAAGATTTGTTCAAAGTTTTGGACATTCAGTTTCATAAACCCTCACGCCATTTTTCACGATCTGTTTATTATCCCACAATATTTGCTCCTACGAATGCCGAAATGGAAATCAAGGTAAACACTCTTACCGACATTATAAACATGCTGTATTAAAATGCAACTTCATTCTTGCGTGATTTGTCTTATGCATTTCAAACATTGTATTTGGAGATGACAGACTGATGGTGTTTTTTTCAGAAATCTCCATAAATCATCATTAGAAGAAAGTCTTGACGTCCTGGTCATTAATCATAAGAGAGGGCTTTTCTTTCCTCTTCGGTTACTCAAACCTCAGATCTGCAAATATCCCTCTGCTTGTAATGTCAGGCCTTGACAATATTGAAACGCACACCGAGCTCAAGGAGCTGGTTCAGGTTCCACAGAGAAGACAGAAGATAAAAGGAAAAGGAGAGCTTGGTTGTCTTTGTAGATTATGAGCTGAATCTGTGCTTTCTGTAGAAACCTCGGCTGGTTTTTGCAGATGTTGACTGTCACTTACAAAGTTCAACTTAATTTATTGATTGACTCAAGTTTTTCACAAGATGCGAGGAAAGCAGGCAAACTTGTGAGGTATTTTCTGACATCTTCATGAATGCCGAGCATTTGGCTGTTGTCTTTATTTTGACTTTTGTAAAGAAATTCGAGCGTGGGTGCACGTTATTTTCTTCAGATAAAAAGGCTTGATGTCGAAATTCCTATTTCTTCCCATTTCATTTTTTTTACTTTCTTAATGCCACACAACTCTCACGTCTCCAAATAATCTTGAATTAGTCACATACAATTAACACATTGAACAATTTGGACATGATTGCCTCATCAGTCGTGATAAAGCAAGCGCAAATGGTGCTTTTGTTTCGAGTCGCACGTGAACGTCCCTTCCCTCCCCTTCGAATGAAACATCAAGCGCACGTGTCATTAACATGCAAAATTGTATTCCACAATCGCACAACGCCATTCTAAAAAACAATGTTTCGGACACACTAAAGCAGCATTTACGCTCCGGTAGACCCAGAAATAAATTCATAATCACCTTTCATTCATATCTTTGTCTGATTGCAATCAGCATTGCTTTATTCTCCTGCCGAGCAGTCTGCCAACTTCAAACAAAGCCGTCCACCAACCCACGGCACTTCTGTTCCGAGTATTTTTTACCTTCCCTACTGTAATAACAGGAATGTGTTCTTTAAGAGCTGTAATATCACTGTATGGACCATCTAATGACCCGCTGAATGAATCTCCATATTGATCAGCACCTCAGACCCTTTTAAAGCATCAATAGCTTTCAGAGGTGCACTTAAGCTAAAGACTAGCGTGACCTGCGTGATTTCCATGCTGCTCGGCTGTTTAAACGTAAACGGGCATCTGGCTAACAGAAGGTGTTTTATGTCGTGACTTGTAACGGCATTGATGTCATGTTTATATGTGACCGCATGAACACATTGGGCAGGTTCACATTGAGGTTTAAAACCATTTAAAGTTCTTTTGTTATTTATTCACCCTCATGTCACCTGACTTTCTTTCTTCTTCTCCAGCGCACAAAAGAAGATATTTTGAAGAATGTCGAAGAACATTGACCCTCATTGACTTCCGGACACATTTCTCGAAATATCTTCCTTCGTGTTCCGCAGACGAATGAGTCACATACAGGTTTTGAAGGTGAATAAATGCTGACAGTATTTTTGTAATAAAAGAACGACCGCATGTTCCTGTGTTCGTGTCTAACGCTGGTGCGTACTGTACATCTATACAGGGAAAGTAGGCTTTGATCATTACTCGCAGTTGCGTTTTGAAGTCAGCATGACAAATTCACATCCAGCCTCTATTCTGTACTCTGCAAACTGTCCTTGACACACTTTTGCAAGGTGGACACAGTGACCCCATCAGCTGGTGCCGTTCACCTCCCCAAGGACACTAAAGCCCAGCGCCCCGACCGCATCCATCTCTGTAGCCCTGCTGTTTCACACTCCCCTTCAAACGCCGTGGGCTCACCCCCTGATAATTCCCCATCCAGCTTTGATTAATGCATGTTTACTTCGGCAGGTCAAACCATTTCAGTTTAAGGAGGGGAGAAATTACAGGAAAGAAAAGTGCAATTACTCAGGGCTTCAACCTGCCAACCTTCGGGTTAAAGGACGGAGACTTCACACAAAGATGAGGAAAAACTTTCAACTTTGGAGTTACAGGAATAAAACCCAGTGGAGTTATTGTATTGCTTGGAAGTTTAAAATGTTTCGAGTTCAAAGCATTGTTGCAAATGCTTTGAATGCAAATCGCAAATGTTGTATGACGATAATTTTGTCTACTGAAAATATCTCTATAGAGACACGTGAAGGATTTCCAAGGTTTCTTTTCTTTAGCAAAGGTCTCATTCGCTCTAATAGAAACAACCAAGATTTTAAAGGCTTTGTCCTAGCACTTCTTTCTTTTTATTGTGTCTTTCACTGTGTTTTAGGATCTCTAAATAATGACATGTTGCCCTTCCTGTGACTCACAGGTTTTGGAGGCAGGTGTGTGTGTGTGTGTGTGTGTGTGTGTGTGTGTGTGTGTGTGTGTGTGTGTGTGTGTGTGTGTGTGTGTAAGTGGGCGTTTTGTTTGTTGCAGGGCGGTGTGTGGGGAGGTTTTTCGACAGCGTTGAGGGGGAGTGAGCATTGCGCCGAGCTCCTGTGCCAGTTCTGCTGGTCGTGCGTGCATGTGGGCGTCAGCTACGAAGAAATAAACAAAAAGCTTTCATGTTCTTAAAAAGGTCACCAAGAATCTTTGATATTGACTCATCCTTTAACTTCACACGCTGCACTCTAGTGAGCAGAATGAAGGATCTCTCGAGTTCATGGCCACAGGAAGACATCGTTCAACTGCAGGGAAATGTTTCGCCCCTTCACCGTTTTCCTCAATATTGTCATATGCTTATTCTTACACGACAGATCCACCGCTGATCATTATTATGGACGTGTGGCGCTTGGACCCTCTGTGTTAGTGTGGGAGTGATGATGCTGGAAAATGGGATGCACTCATTAGTCAACAGAGGTAAACAGAGCAAGAAGATGGTATCTCAGGGTAATGATGTGTTTGCTTCTCATTGTTCCCATCTAAAGCATCCACCTCTACCCACTACACAGTAATATTATCAGCGGTTTGCCAAGTCACGTATCAGTGTTAGTGTATAGTCATGAACAGACACCTAACTTAAGTGTTGACATGAATAATTCTTACATCTTTTGTCTAAGATGTTTTTTATCTTGTTTTTTAATATTTATCTTTTTTCACATTTTAGAAGAAGAGTAAAGTCATTAAAACGATGAAATAACGTTAATGCATCACTGTAAAAAAAATCTGATTGTAGTCAACTAAACTTAATTTAGTTCATCCAATTAATTTAAGGTAATCCAATTGTTTGTCCAATCTAGTTGATTTGACTTATTTATGTAAGTTATCTTAACTTTTGGCAGTCAGTACAACTCAAAAAATCCAATGCAAAAAAGAAAGAAACTTGAAAAGATGAGTAGAGATTTTTTATGGTGTACACCATAAAAAAAGTAACTTGGCTGAGTTCATTCAACTTAAAAATATTATGTTAATAAGTTTAATTTCATGCAAACTTGTTATGTTAAGTTAAATTAATTCAAAATTTTAAGGCCGTCAGGTTACCAACCTGGTTGAACCAACATTTATTTTTACAATGTATAGGAATCATAAAAAAGTAACTATCAAAACTATGATAAATAAATAATAATTACATTCAAATATTTTTATAATTATTTTAATGTAATGTTTTAAACTAACAGAGAGATTGAAACTTCATTGTTCACATTATACAAAATGATGTAATAACTTGTAATGGTTCACAGTGGCTGTACATGTGTCCTCAGTACCTCCAGCAGCTGCTCAGGTGACCTGGAGATGGCAGAAAGGACACAGATGATTGATGACATCATTCATAAGGTGGGTGGGCTGCTCCAGTTTCGAGTGTCGATTTTAATAATCATACTATTTAAATGATGATGATATGCAGGGGCAGAGGAACAAAAAGCAGCGTTTCGTGTGGGTAGTTATTATGTCCTTAAATACACAATATTGTAAATAGAAAGGTTTTACTCACTGGAATATAAAAAGAACAGGAAATGGAGGCTCTTAATTCAGAAGTGGTGACCCGCATGGCTTTAGATCACTTCAGTGTGCTTGACTCATTCAACAGAGCATTTTAAACAGCAACAGGAAACACTGCAATTCATTTCTGTTATGTTATAGATTTACAGGTAAAAAAAGATATTAAAATAAAATAAAGCCCAGATCTGTGAGGTCCTGCGAGCGTGCTACACGAGGACTGACCTTTTTACAAGTGTTTTTACGGGTGCGCTGTGGCTTTGATCTTGAACTGCAGATTCAAGCATGCTTTGTGACATTTTACAGGTACACACACATACACATCTCACATGTGGCCTTTAAGTGAAGTTCTTAATAAAGTATTCAGTTCTTGTTTAAAAAGAAGCAAGTGTGGCTTTTAGAAACAAACATAACTGATTCTATCAAACAAACAAACAAAAACAAACTATTCATAGATCAGGAGATTTTATGGAGTTCTCAATTTTAACTATCAACTCTCCTAAATTTATTTAGCAGTAATAAAAATAGGAACAAATGAGACAATTGATGAAATCCATGAAGACTAAATGAATGTAAATGAAAATAATCTGGATTTGGGTCAATTTGATGCATGAGAAATGTTTGAGGTCATATTGAGATCTTCAATAATATTGACTTTTGGTTGCAGACTTGACAAGGAGAGAGACTTAACATAAAGTTTTAGTTTGCCCTCCATTTAATGGATAAACAGATCAAAAATGTGGGTACAATGCCGAGAATGTTTTTCTACATACGTTTTTTCCGTAGGAAAGAACATTTTGCAGGGAAACAAAATTGCATTAGATGCTTAAAATGAATGTATTTTGTCTAATTGTTTCTCCACTTGTTTTAAATATATTTTACGTAATAAAGTTAAAACCTGTGCTCGTCTTCAACGTTGGCTCATTTTGCCCTTATTACCCAGCACACTCGGCTCTGTGGAGTTATTTAGCAACTTTAAAACGCTCCAATTATGTAAATTACACAAAGATTACTTACCATGATTACGTTAATGGCGAGGTGAGACAGCTAGCATATTTTTTGTGCTAATGCTAATGGGATTTGTCCATTTTTTGCGCGATGAGTCACTTCGGCGAAGAGCGGGTGAATCGATATTTTGACTTTGGCCGGTGGCACCACAGAAATGCCTGTAATGAAGGTGGACTGTAAATAAGTGAAGGGGCTTCTTGACAAATGAATCCATTAACATTTCTCTGTGTCGCCTGGCAAGGAGACTCGCTGTTTATGGGGCAGAAAAAAGCATCCTGTAAATCTAACACGGCTGTCCGTGCGGATCCGTGTGAGGGGCCGAAAGCCGGCGGTCGTGATGTAGCACTTTATCTGGCTCTGAAATGGCATCTTTATCTGCCTAAATGAAGTTTTGATTCCTTGCCACATACGGTGCCGCAAATCACTTTTAACACTGATATCAAGAGCTGCACTAAAGTGGGCCTGTGGGTATGAAAAACGCCTTTTATTTTGTAGCATCCTGAACGGGATTTAACCCCTGCTGCTCAGAATATTCTATAAGCATTATCTCTCAGCTCGCCCGTCACAGACGGATAGAAGGCAGGTCCTCGAGTCAAGGTTTACGGGCAGAATAAATTTCCAATTTAAATGTGATTTTACCCGTGCGTCAGAGAAGGTTTCCCTGACTTCTGTTTCACTTCATAACACTGGCATGATCTCAGCAGTTTAGAGCTGCCAGGATTGACGGAGGTTTTTTTTCAAGGGCGTCCATCATTCACTCAGACTGTTAATGTCTTTGTTAAAGACGGAGAGGGAAGAATGATGGGCTTTTGGTTGTTGGGAAACTATGAGTGACGGATTTAAGGAAGAAGCATGTTTGAAGAGGTGGAGTTTTGTTGGACTGCAGATGGTTTCGCTTTAGGACTCAGATTTGACTTATTAAGCTCGTAATGAACAGCACAGAACATGTTGTGGTTGGTTAATCCTCATCACCAGGGAACTTATTTAATGTAACATGACTCATCATCACCTTTTTGGAGATTGTGACCTGCTTCTTTTAATCTATAGATGAATGAATTTGTAGAGCAACATTTGTAGAGTTTATTGGACACTGGCCGCATTTTCTCCAGCTTGCTTTTCATTTTTTTACTTGCATTTAGCGTGTTTTCCCCTAGTGATTTTAAAACATCATTCATCCGGCTGTTCGTTGTTCCTGTCTGATTCATTTTAGCCCAATTAATAAAAGCATAATGGATTCTTAACAGTTTTACCACCATATCGATAAAAAACATACTTCCACTAAAAAGGGTATTATGCACTGAGCTCAAATGCCTGATTTATGCCCGAATGTCTCAAACATCTGAATTAATTCTTGTCTTAGGTCTGCGGGCAGCCATTAGTTCAAGAACAGGGTCGCTCGTGTGACATCACAATGTACGAAATTTGTTAAGGGGCCATTCGCTTGAGAAATCCGCACTGACAGTAAAATACCAACGAGAGCCATTAGTTTAGAAGCCAAATCAATCTCCCCGTTCTTTAAAACGTACATTACCGTGAAAGAGATGTTTCACAAAAGACACATTTATGGAACGGAGAATCCATTGTATGAAACTCTTAAGAAGGTTACACGCTCATACTCTTGTCTTAGGAATAAAATGCACTTTTATATTCAAAGTAAATGGTTTAATGGTCTGAATTCTGCCCTCTAGAGGCTTCATGTAGAATTCCTCTCATGTCTTTTGTACATCTAAACAATGCAGAGGTCACATTTAATGCAAGTGAGAATGCAAACAGTTCCATGCTACTTAAATAAATCGACAGTATTTCATACAAATTTGTCATGTAGTTGCTCATTTTACAATCACATTTATACTCCGATGTGCATTTATCAAACACTTCAGCACAATAATAAAGTATATAATTGTACTTCTCTATTATAGTAAAGTTTGAAATGGTTTACCTGAGTAATAGATAATGTTCTCTCAGGCCCATCACAAGCACAGCAGAAAAGCAATTTCCCTCTGCTGGTAATTCAAATTGAAATGCCAGTAAGATGTCAGATCCTCGCCGACATCATTGTTCCTCTCTCTCAAAAAAAAAAGAAAAGAGGACGAGAAGAGTAGATGTGCGAGTCATGCTGTCTCAGACCTCACTTTTACTTCAGTAAGTGTCCAATCCAAGCACTTGATTTAGTTACTCATGATGTCGATTCGCATCCAGCTTTCATTTCTCTGAAATATTCGTTATCAATTGGTTTGTAACTGGAACACAAACCTGTTTGATCAGCAGTATAAAACCTCCAAACCTGATACTATTTAGCTTCCAGTTGAATAAAAGTACATAGTGTTTTTGCCTATTTATACCGTGTGTCCAATGTGTTTTCTTGCATTTATTGTAATATATGTGGTACATTCTGTCTTCTTTACAGTGTTTGTTGTTTGACTCCTACATAAAAAAACTGTTCAGTCTGTTTTTATACAGTCTAATGTGTTTTAGTACATTCAGTATATTGTCCCTCAAGCAGACTTGATATGTCCACAATAAAGACGCTGGGAATGTGCCGGAGAAACCCATTCCTTAAGGGCAGCCGGTTCACTTGACTGTTACGCTTGATTTAACCAGCAGTTAGAAGAGCTTTAGAGTCCAAATAACTCTGTGAAAGTGGACGGATTATGTCATGTTGCAGCTTCTCATCGGGAACAGCGAGGAGAGGAAATGATGTCATGGTGTGTCACCTGTGGTGTTGAGTGAGAGCAGCAGGTCACGTGACTCTTGGAAACGCTGAACGTGTTCTTTGTCCGGCTCTTTTCCCGGTTGTTTTTTAGGGTCCTGGATGGGTCATACAGTTAAAAAACAAAGTTAAACCTTCCGGGTGAAAAATGAGTGCATGTGAGGCAGACAGACATCTTCGTATTACTCTCGACTGCTGTATCACTAAAAAGTAAAAGATGGATGTTGCTTTTTAAAGGATGAACAACATGTGTCCGAATGTAATGTCATATGCTTGCTATTGTATTGTCACAAATACCGCAGCGTGGTTGTTCCATTGTGGCCTAACAAAGACGAAGTTGCGTGCTCATGGAAAATCATCGCAAAGACATTCTGCACTTGGAATTCCATGAGATTACACAGATGGGCCACCCATGATGTTAACCGCTACCCAAGTAAATGGGTTTTTTGAGTTGTCAGTCACTAAGATTAAAGGCGGTAGGATCTTATTTGCCGAGCTCCTGCAGTAAACAACATTACCTCTGTCGGTAAACATTCGAGAATTGCATAATATTTATAGAGACTGTACTTTACACAGGAAAAATTTACAGCTTTAGGGAAAAACACGACAGTCTTGTTCCTAATGACAATGCAATCATCTAATGAATATTAACTGCACTCTAAGATATGTGAAAAACATTTAAATCAAACAAAGTGAGCAATGTTTATTTTGCTGACCATTCAGCAGATGTTCCATGTAAATGACTTGCAGAACATTTAATGCAGGAACTGCAACCTGAGGTTAAGTGTCTGGCTCCAGGGCACAATGCTGATCGACTAGGACTGGAATTTAGGCAGATTTTACCTGGGCTTGACCCTGCGGTGTTAGCTTCCTAGCACATGACATCATCCTTTGTTGTAAATGCACAGACTAATAATGCCATGTTGTAAAATAAAATACCTAAAGATAGAGAAGATTGATCATGCTAGATCGGCACACACACTTTACTCTTATCAGGAGGCCAGACGACAGGCTCGGCGCGCAGGCGGCAAAATTTGCAATCTCACTTCAGTTATCATGGTTTGTGGCTCTCTTCCTGTCATAATTATTGATCCAGCCTTCTGACTAGAGAGCATGTTTTGGGCAATTAGCGTGGCTAAATGAATAACAGGAGGGCTGTGATAAGAAAAGCAAATCTACTTAAGGTTTTGTTGATTAGGTTCTATGGAGGTTTGTTTTTCCTTGTTTACTTAGGGGTATGGATCAGAACCAAGAGTAAAACATTAACATAAAGCTGTTCCCAAGCTTTCCTTTGCGTCTTGAATTCGAAATCTGAAGTTAACTATGTCATATTGAAATAGATCTTATAAAGACAATAAATTACATTTAAGCATTTGGCAGATGGTTTATCCAAAAGCAACTTGTGAATGTGTGTTGGGTTTGTATAGTAACACTCTACCAGATAAACTACAGAATTTAGACAAAAACTTAAAGAAAATGAATGAATGAATGAATGAAGCATGCAGTATTTGTACAATTTTGAAAAAAGAAATAAATGTGCAAAATCCTGGTTTTATTGTAGTAAAAGTGAGTTATTTAATTATTTTGAATTATTATTTCATATTATATTATATATATACATCAATATTTATATTTTTAGTTTGTTATTATTTATTTATTTTTCATAAATAGGCCTATGTATTTCTTTTTAACCACTTATATTACCAGTTCTTCTTTTCCATATTCGGCTGAAAAATGTTTTACTACACAAACTGCTCTTATTCCTATAAGAAAACCTTTATTCAGTTTAGAAATGAAAGTAGCCTAATTGTTATTAATAATATCATAATTATTATTATGATCATTTTATAGGCCCTTATAATTTTCCACGCCACAATGTGCAGAAATTACTACAATTTTCTGCAGAAAATGATCAGACAGACGGAGTATCCAAACAGAACAGCGTGTAAAAAGCGTTTTCATCTCATTAAAGCTCATAACGCGCTCGATCGTCATTACGCAGCCCGTCCGCTCCGGCTTCTCCGCGCCGGGTTTTGCTCTCGCAGTACACACCGGACTGGAGTGAATCCGGATTGGCTGGAGAGCCGCTGCGCGCTCGGGGAGCTTTAACTCTCTGTCAGATGGCGGGGAGCGCGCGCTGAGGGAACTTCACTGAACATGAACTCACCTCAGGAAGGCTGATTTGATACCTTACCCTCGGTTTATCGCGATTGTTGCAGCCGTGAGATAAAAGTTAAGCAGAAACGGACAAACAGAGGATATTCAATCTGAAAACTGTGTGTTTAGTGGGCGGCGGTGTCTGCTGTCCGTTACAAGAGTGATCTGAGGTAAACAAATCAGCGGATCCAACGAACCTTTCATTCGGCAAACAGTCAGGCTTTTATTTGGCTAGTTTTACTGTAAACTACATTTACAGACGTTGTGCTGAATATCACCCTTTGGACATCAGACGGCGGATTTTTGCCGTGTTCGGGTGATTGATGATGGGCAGAAGTGATCAGACTTCGAGCGGAGTCCGAGGCGCAGCAGGATTCTTACACATGATCACAGCGGTGGTTTTTATTCTTTTATCGCTCATTTGCATCGGAGCTGCTCAAGGTAAGAAAACACAAGCTTTTTTAATATTAGTATATTATTAACCCAGAATCTCTTCACTGACGGCAGGTGAAACGCTGGAGCGCGTGGAAGTTAAGTTTGCGAATCTGTCTAATAATTCTCGGATTCAATTGTGGAAAGTTTGTCAGACAAATTCAGACCTTTATCCTTGAGGAAATGTACACATTTTTACATTTATTTTACATTAGAACGTGAAAATGTGGATTTGTTACATCCAGCTTGATATTTCTGACACGTGAGAATTAATTCGTAGCCTAGATTGTTTTTAGTCTTCTATTATTTTACTCTATTCGCATAAATTTGACAAACATCTATTATAACAGAGGCTATAATATAGTAGGCTACACGATTGCCTTTATAATTATTGCCGTGTAGCACTAGTTGTTATGTACATGTAGGCTGTTGTGAGAATAACTGATCTGTCTTTAGTTGTATAAATCGGTTTTGTAAATGTTACATTTATTGTCACAGTTGTTTCGGATAATTTACTGTAAAACTTTTGGTATTTGTCTGCTGTTACACGGAGTTTGAATGAAGCGCGAGGTGGCATGACAATAAATGCGTCTGTGTTTTAGGAAATGACATGAGAAGAATGTTGTTTTAATATTTCTCACTGTATACACACACTAGGTAGACACACATTTAAGATATATAATTTCTTGGTCTTCTTATTGGTTTATCTTGGTCAGATTATTGTTTAGATGAGTATATTTTTTGTATTATGAATACTAAGAATGGTTAAAATGCGTGTGTGTTGTGTTGTCTGCAAGAGATGCGAGTATTTGATCAAACTACAGATCTATTCATTCTATCAGTGATTACATTGAATCAGATGGTTGTGTGTTGTTTAGGATAGATTTACTACCGAGAGAAAACTTGGGTCCATATGAAACACTTCAATTATATATTGCAGATTTACTATCTAGGGTGAAAAGAATGACTTGACGTCTGGATGAAACGCTTTGCACAGTTGTACATTACAGTTTATTATATTTTACATTATGGCCTCAATAACAAAATACCAAATGAATGTTTTTATTGGGGATATCAGGCATCAGAGAAACAGGGACAACTGCATTACTTCAAACCACAATAAATCAGTTACGGCCTAATTCTGTGCAAAAAGCAAAAGCACAGCTGCCTTTTTATATTTACGAGGAGTCTAAATTTGTCCAATTTGTAATATTCATGGTAAACAAAACATTTATTTTGTTAGTGCTTTGTTGTTGTTTACAGCTCCATGCTTTCATTGCATACTAATGAATTATTTTAATTTTCCTCTGGGCTCAATGCTGTGATATTTTAAAGTGCTTTCTCTACTCTTAAGATGTCTAAAAGCGTCTTTTTGTGGCATGTGTCAGATAGCACCAGACCTCGTGCTGTTTGTCTTCGTTGTTTTGTCGTTAAGTGAAATGGAGTGTAGAACCTCCATTAAAGGAATTTAGCTGAATAATTGTTGTATAAGTAAACCGTGGCAGCCATCTTCTTCACACGAGGGGATTGCACAAAGATCTTCTCACTATTAAAAGGCAGTTTTTAAAATTTTCTTCTGGCAATGTTTGACATTGGCTTAAACCTCTTTCAGTGGTTTATAGTGCAGGTGGCTGGATTCTGCTGATCGCGTAGCTTTTTGGTGATCATTTACTAAGCTTGGACAGTATCGAGCTACAATACGCATTTTCTCTGTTTTAGTCCCATTTAATGACTGAGTTGAATGTGACATTCAAGTGATGTTTCTAGGTGTTGTATGGAAGCACTGGGCGCACACTGAACTTACAAAAACATTGGTATGATGGTCCACTTGGGAATTGCATTGTTCGAAACCTTATCCAGCCAGGCAAAGCTCCACTCGACAATTGTGCATAGTTAATGTGAAACAAGGAAAGGATGGGGAAAACTATCCAGCTCCAAGGTCTGAAGGGCACTGCAGGATGACATAAGCCCCATTCCTAAACCCTCTGAGGCCAATGGCATTGACTGTAATAGGAACACGAACCAAGTCGCTTTGTGTCCATTAAGAAGTCGATATTTGGGGAGAACATTGTTTGCAACTAATTAATGGACCATAGGTTTTTGGATACTAATGAGCTACACACTTCCAGTTCACATGGGGATCTTTTCATTGTTAAAGAACTGCCCATTTCACTCATTGCCATAATACCCTTATTAAGTAGTTAGGAGTTATTCTACATGGAAAAATTCCCCTAGACTTTCTTTTTTTATCTCCTCCTTAGCCATTTCTCCCATCCCTCTATTTTTCACTGTCGATATCCTTGTTTTAATTAAGTGTGTAAATTCCCACTTGTCCCAGTGTGAGGAAGGGAGCGCTGTAAAGAGAGAACGGCAGAGTATGGAAGTGCCTGAATCACTTCAAGTACAGTAAAATTACAGGCAGAAGCATCCCCTATTGCCTGAGTATGAATAAGAGACAACGGTGAAAGTCAAGAGGGAGGAAGGGGATAAAATTGTGCCGTTCACCCCGAAGAACTCTTGACAATACTGGGGCACGAGATGATCTTGTCATCCTTTTAACAGCAGAAGGGCGAGTGGATTTGGAGGCTGAAGTAGACCGGCTGTCTGTTTAAATATGCAGATCCTTTGTTGATGAAAGCAGGAGATCCTAAATGTGTATAATCTATACTTGTACACTTTTGTTCTCCATGCTGCAGGTTTTTTTTTCCGTTTGGCAGCTAAAAGCGCCTGTAAAACCCGAGCAGAATCGGTGTATGCTGTGGGTTCAAATACGATGTTTTTTCCTCTTCATTGACAAACAAAGGCTCCTTGTTTGTGCTCTTATACACATAATTACCTTCAGAAAAACATAGCAAAGCAAACCCACAGCCTGAAGAGTTGGTCATAGCATGAGTTCACTTTTTCCGTGTCTTTCCTCATAACTCAATCTTACTCTATATATTATGTGTCCTTGGAGCTTTGTTTATGGATTTGTTTCATGAATATTTTTATGTTTTAAGCTGTGCCCTAGCTCAGGACTAATGCAGCTCAGTAGGAACGGTAGGCGTAAAATTCAGGATAAGTGAGAATGTTATTGCGATCATCATTACTCTAACCACTTCCCTCATTGCAGAACGGTTGGGTCTCATGGGTACTACTAAGGTTACAGCCATCATGGTCATTCTCCAAATGCGTTTGGAAACACAAAGGCAGCATTGTGCACTGAGCGGTTACTACGGTATGACCTAGCGCCACAATGTATCCGTAATTCCCTTAGGATGACATGATGTAGGGTGTTTCGTAGGTAGTTTGGGTGTGAAAATGAGACCTAGTGCGTACACGCAGTCACGTGTAGGTGAAGGTAAAGGTCGAGCCAAACATTGTGTCATCAGAAATTACAAAGTTGAGTCTACTTCGTCGCCATGTGGGCGTCAGCATTGCATGCTGTTTGTTGGCCTTCCCCCGTGCTGAGGGTATTTTTTTGGGGATAATTGCTGTGAAAAGCGTGCTGAGGTTGCAGCTCTCCTCTTGACGTCACGTAGCGTTCCAGGCAGCGGAAAAGATGTATTACAGTGCACGCGCAGCATCGTCTGCGGCGAATCGCGCCGCATCCAGCTGTGCGGCTAGGCGAGCGAGCAAAGTCACGGCAATGACGGTCCCTTCGCCTTTATTCTGTCTATAAAAAGAGGCAAAATGAATGGAGAGTCTAGCGAGCGCAATTAATCACACGCTGTCACCTTGCAAACTGCAAGGAGCGCATCAAAGTGCAGCATCAGGTTCTATTAGCGGTCCATTAGTGAAGCCCGGCTCAAGTACAGGTACTTCACAAGCATTCCAGTGCAGAAGTGACTGACCTGTCTGTCAACAGATCCCCTTTTCCATAATGACACAGGCACTTACATTCAGGGCACACTCTGTCGGACGGGGTGGTGACGTCTGCCTGTGTTATTGAATATGGAGCGCTGTTACACCTTTCCTTTAATGTAATGAGTCGCATTGACTTGCGCTGTGAAATCCAAACCCAAACGCTCAGAGCTTCTTTGTTTTCCACTTACAGAAATGGTGCTGCTCTGAGAATCCTCGGTGTCCAATTATAGCAGAGGATCAGAGAAATGTAATTTACAGCCTCTACTCCTCACGGAGAGGGTAATTGTGACCAGGAAATGGAGAGAGAGATGACAGTTATTAACAGTCAAGGGGCTTTACTGAGGGCAGTTATAGTGACACGTCTCCTTAACGGTTTGAGTGATAGGGTTCAAGTTTTTGTGCTGGACACTGTCAATGTCCCAGTGTCTATTTGTAAAGTTTATATGTGTACCATGTTTGTTTAAAGCTGCAATATGTAACATTTTGTTTTTAAAAAAGTACATAAACAATTAGTGCTCAAAACTTTTGCTTCTCTTTACACATAGGTCAAGATCAGCACAGAAAGTAACCTGCAAGTTTTGAACAGATATGGCAATAGAGAGGCAAAATGTATGGATTGCAGCTTTAAAAATGAATAGTGTTAATTGCGCTGGTAGAAGAATTGCAAAAATGTAATTTTTCAGACTTTTAGATGAATATGTAAGTGGTGCTATCATGATGTCAGAGTGACATGGTTGTCAGGGTGTTGCTATGTAGTTGCTAGGTTGTTGTGGTGGCCATAATTGAAAGAGACTGTCCCTTTTTCTGGCTTGTGGCTCTTTTTCTATAAGCAGTAATAGTAATAGCTGCATTAGAAGTACATTTTGAAGTACCACAGCATAAACAGTACAGGGAGACTTACATTTCCTAACAGTTATCTTGAAACAGTGAGTCAAGATTATGAGAATAGTAAAATGTTCATTTACAGTATGTTCTCTAGCAACTTCAGTCTGTTTGGAGACATTTATAATTTGTACAATTCTGTTTGGAGCCCGCGAGCTAACCCGCGCGTCCCCTCTAACCTCCTTAAATGAAGCAAAATGTTGGCATGATTCGTCTGGTACAGACAGCACAACAGCGGCCTGTGGTAAAAGCGCTGTCATCTTGAGTAGTTATACTTGCATTTCTTCTTGTCATTGTGGCTTAATAGCAGAACACTTTTTTTCACATATAGCATGCATGGGCTGCCACTATAAAAAGCACCCGAGTCCCACCAGAAACAGAATCCGTAGCTTTGCTTTTAGCCCCGCTGTCGTGTAATGGCTTTCCCTGTAGACACAAAGTGCTACCCAATCTTACAGGATGCCTGCTGGGAGACTCTCACCAAGTGAGCATGAGTGAATTTACCAGCAGTCCATTAAAACATCATATTACTAAACCTTTAAACAGTCAGCCGTATGCCTCCTGACCAACAAAGCCAATGGTGTATAGTGTGTTCCTGTGTACATCAGTCAAAAAAAAATTATTCCATCCATTCATCCACGTTAATCTGTAAATCTGTAAATAGCTGCGAAGATCCTTGGCAAATGATTAGTATTCTTAGCTAATGCGAAATGCTTGACTGACTGCCAAATTGACCATCGGCGGATGAGTTTTTGTTTTGCGTATTGATGTGGGCGAGGTAGAAGTATGAAAGGTCTGGTAATGCCGTTCACCTTAGAGAAAGACTGGGAATCATGGGAACATGAGACCCACGCGTTTCCATTTCCTATCTTCACTTTATCAGCCTCCCGGCTCTGTTATTCTTTAGCTCGGCAGACAGCAGATGAAAGCATAGCGCAGATAAAATGTTTGTGCTTTCCTGTTTTTATGGGGCTTAAATAAGAACATACATTTACTTGGTACTTTGAGGTTTTCACTGGATTCTGCTTTCCATTACAGGCCCCATGCAGCCAGCGATGATAAGAGGTCAGTGTAAGTCCTACTGTTGACTTGGCAATAAAGTTGGGGCTTAAAAGAGGGCTTGAAGGTCTGCGAGAGGGTCTGGTCTATGATGGGTCATTAGAGAAAGCCTGCTTTAGGGTGGCCTCCTTATTTAGGGTTAGCTACACCATGTTAAATGCATAGACCTGCAGTTGTTTTTATTAGCATGGGCAGGTGCTTTGATGCAAATAGAGTTTGGTATGTGAAACTGTCTTTTGCTTTGGTGATTTTAAGTGTTTTAGACAGATATTCTATGAGGGTAAGACTTGTTAAACATTGGATGGTGTACAGTGGTCTTTTTATGACAAGTGATGATGGCATCTTTAGAAGCAAAACTGGAAACTTTTTTGGAAACTGAAACCGGCCCGTGCACATTGGGGATCTGCTCGACTAGGGGAAATTTTGCAGGTAATTATTCTCCGTTTGGGGCTTTCAGACTGATCCGTGCGTCTGGTTTCTGGAGCCTATCAGTTCTCCATTAGACAGTGATGAAGTGCTCGTCTCCTGACAGATCCTCAACCTGGCCCAAACATGTTTTGTCAGAGAGAATAACTAGGCCTGGCGAGCACAAGCCCTGTCAGATAAAGATGCATGAATACAACACATTCATCTTTCCAGAATCAATCTTCTGGATAATTCCTCCCATTTTTCTCATTTTTAGTCTGCTACAAAACTGCCAGCGAGATTTTTTAACTGTACGGGCCATAATGGGAAGGCTTCAGCGCGTGAGTGTCACAGTGTCAATGCTTAATGTTGTTTTTTCTGCCGGTTAAATGAGGTGCTAAATTAGAGCCACATTGCGGGCGATCCGACGGAGGCTGGATTCTCATTCAGCGTCAGGAAATGTGAAAAACTGTGTGTCAGTATTATCTGGTGCAGAACAAAGAATCGGGATTGGAATTTATCTGCGTCGTGTTTCTTTTATCTTTGATTCATGTTGTTTCTCGCATCGCAGTGTTTCCAAATGCAGAAACGGAGGGCTTGTGTTCTTTTCTCTTTCATGTTCTCTTAATCTTCATATGCGATTGTCTCTGCTATTTTTCCCCCCGTATATAAGCAGTTGCGCTGTGGTTGTTGCATTTGGACCATTAGTTTATCTGAGCTCGATATCACTCGGTAAACCCAAACTCAGCACTTTCATGTTCAGTCACATCTCCGGGCCCGGTTCCCCTGGGTCCTGACAGCCACGAGTGCTTAACTGGGGCATGCTCGCTGGGGCTAATTTTGCGGGAGCCCGATTGAGAATTGTACAGTAGTAAGTCTCCTTAATGAAGGCTTTCTGCATGACCTGATGTGCTCGTACCCGTAGGGAAGGCTTATCACAACAATTCCATAATCGCACATTCCGCATTAAAGAATAGAAGACATTGAAATGATATGCCAGAGACAAGCAGAGCATTAAGAGTTAACCTTCCTTATATTGGTCTGTTACAGCAGGTGGGCTGAGCTTCCAAAGTGGGACCAAACCTGACCTGCGTAGCCACTTCATAAAGACTTTGTTTATTAAAAATCTATTTGGTTCTGTTTACATTTGGCAGTTAAACGTCAAATAAAACTATAAAGGAACAATAATTCTGTCCTCTGCAGGGGGTTTCAGATCCTGAACAACAGCAATTTATCAGCCAAGAGGAAGCCCTCCAAACATAGACTAGAAGATAAATAATAGATCCACGCCTAAAGTGATAGGAAACATAATGGAAGTGTTGAATGGGTGGATGAGAGTGAACACTTCTGAGTGAAGGTACAGGGACAGAGAAAAGTGACTACCTGTTATTGACAATCGTTTCTGAGCACAGGACAACAGAAAAAGCATTTTCTGACATCTTTAGGTTAAAGCTTTTGCAACTTTTTCCATTTAGAAAGTGCTAGAGACACAGGCTGGTGTGACGGTGTGTGTGCGATGAAAAAAGCAAACATGGTGAAGATTTTCTCTTGTTTTTTATATACAGTGGATGTACAACTAGTCAACTTTTTCAACTTGCATTATTAAGGCAGTATCTTTATGTTGTGTCCTGTTTTTTTAATATTAATCTTAATGGTTTGAGTCGTGCTATACCTGAAGTGTTTATTTGTTTAGTGATGTCATTTGTCTTTGGTTGTGTCTATCTAGTTTCACAAAGGAAAAACACACATTACATTGCTGAAGTATTTGTTTTTGTAATATCCAAAAATAGTTATTGTTACTTTCTCATAAACTTTCAGTGGAAATGACTGTACATTTATATAAAATGACGCACAATGTGACATAGAATTTTGTCATACCACCTCCCCCCTAGTGGTTTTCTTTCTGTTAATGTGCATGTCCTGTACTGATACGCTTTTGCATTCATTATTAATGCATTACATTTTTAGCTCTGTCTGTCTACAGAATGCAGTTGGCCGCATCTTTCTGTCAGTCTGGGGTCATAAACTCGCGCAGTAATGAGCGCTCACTGATACGCCGAGCATTAACCGTCCTCTAACTCTCTCACGCAAGATGAGCGATTTACTCGTGACACAGGAAATGTATCGATTCTTGGCTGAGGGGCACAGTGCGACCCTGCCAGTTTTTTGTTGGCACCGGACCAGCGAGTTGTCTAAGGAGTACAGCGCCACACTCATTCATAAGTTTGTAGAACGCTGCTGCTGTTCAGAGAGATTTGAGTTACAGCCCCTTGAATGCTTTCCTTCAGTAGCCACGCACATAAATCTTACCCCGCCGCGCACTTTTACCCCTGCGCTTGTGAGAGAAAACATGTCAGTAAATCTCGACATGGTTGTTCTTTCAATAAAGCTGCAAAAGTTTTGCTCTTTACGGGTTACATTTTTGTGCTTTATTGTTGTTATTGTGGGGGAAATGTTTTATTGTGGCGTCATGTTCTAGTGCTGAGGTGCCACGCCAACAAAAGCAACCATTCGGGCCAGAAAGGAAAAGTGGAGGAAAAGGAGGACAGTTGAGGAAGTTTAGATCACAGAAATTCTCCAGTTTCTCCCTGAACCCAATCTCATCCGGATTCAAATACATAAACCGCTGCTATTCTCGACCGCTTTTTGTTTTTGCTATTTGTGCATGGTAATAAAAACCACAAGTCTGCAAAACAATACAAGACCGCTTAGCTTAGAAGGATACAAAAGCCCCTGCACATATACACGTTTCTCTTTTCCAGTCGCTCCTTGTCATGTGCAAATGATTTCGTGTGGTAATCTGATCTCTTTTGTGCTGCGTTTAGTTAGAAAGTAAGAAATACCGAGGACAGGCCGCGTCTGGTTTCAACCGATTGCTCATTCTGGCAGTTGTTTCCACACTGATTGAATTTTAGCGACGTAGGCACATGAAATATGGGCTTAAATATTTACTTTTTAGCCCCGCACTTGTGTTTTCTCTCTCTTGTTAGTTTGAAATAGAATTTGACAGAACACAGGATAGTATTTCTGCAATCTTTGCTCAGAGTCTCAAGTGTAAACAGTCAGTCAAATTGAAATGAGAGACGTTTAAGAGCCATTTTTAAAGACTTTTGGGCTGCCCATGACATTTTTCAAAAGGAGACAACGGTGTCAAGAGGGTCACCAGCGATTGGCTGCCACCACAAAAGGAAACAAAACAGGTCTTGACAAAAACTTTAGAACTATATGAGTGAATGTAGTTTAAAACCATGAATTTGATAAGAAATTGTTTCTTATTAAAAATATGTTTAATAAAAACTCTAGAATTTAGTCAAATTTAAGTTGCTAATTTGGGGTTTAAGGTTTGTTTGTATAGTAGATGTTTGTTAATTTTATGTAAAATAATTGTTCAGATAATTCTTCATTTGTTTATGCTTTTACGTAATGCTTCTGTGATGTTAAACAGAAATAGCAGATCTTCAGCATTTACTCTTTAAATGCAGCATCAGGCCTTCCTTCCCTTTCATCTTTCTCAAGTTTACCAGCAGCGCGGCTTAATGTGCATTGACACACTGGGAGTTTGTGACTGATAGATTGTGATGGGCATTTTCAGATGAGGAACTCTGCACAAATGCTCATTCTCTGTTCGGCGGTGGTCTCTGCGTTACACAAAACCTGCAAATGATAAAAACCATTTTCCCCTCAGCCACAGTAACTTTATATCATCGAGCTGGCATGGCGTCCTATGGCTGGATTTTCCCCCCATATTGTTGCGATTACGTCCGTGTTGGTTGTGAGGGAAAACGGTAGCCCCATTTTTTTTTCTATTTAGCCTGCTGACTGTGCTGTGAGAGCTGTTTGTGAGTGGAAAAAATGCGGTTTCTCCGCAGATATGGAAAAGATGAAGCAGATAATGATTTGTTAACTGGAGTCTCACATGACCTTTCTCATGGTGAACTCTTCAAACGCTTCCATTTGCTTTCACCAACACTCGAACACCCCATTCGGATTTGAATGTTTTTTTTAAATGCTCATAAAATAACATTTTTGAGTTGGAAGGGTTCTTTAAGAACGCTGAAGCATATGAAATGTAGGCCGTATGCAGATTGGTGCAGCATTGTTTCTGCACACGCCGCTGCGTTTTATGTTTTGATCATTTGTTCGCCTTCATTTTCTCAGCTGGGCGCAGGAATTTTCATGCATCTGTTTGATAAAAAAACACATTTCTGTGGGCTGCTCTCGGTAATTTTCCCAAGCTGTGTCGTGGCTCATATACTTACTGTATGGCGCTTGCAAGGTGAGCACTGTATTGAAATTTTTGCAATTAATTCAGCACACACCGCTTAACATTGTCCCTTTTTTTGGGGTGTTTTTTATGTACAGTTTATATTTATGAAGAAAGTTTCTCACTTTTTCTTTAGCCCTACAGTGTATTTGGTTCAATCTGTTTACCTAAAACTTTAATGCTGTGCTTTGCCGTCACATCCGAATCTAGTTTTATTCCTGTATTTCTATAGAAGGTGTATTTCACTTTTTTGCTCTGATCAGATGGGCCTCATACATCATTTTGATGGTCATATCCCAGATGGCTTTGCCTACTGTCGTGAGTGGCCCTCATCAGTGGACAGTTGCTGTATTAATTGTATTCAGGGCTTGTTGTGTCTTGTCGTCTTTTTCTCCTCCTCTGAAGATAAATAACCGTTCTACAAAAGGTTTCAGATGGTAATTGACAGGCGGCACTAAACAAATTCACTTGCCCTCCGCTGGGCCTCACCCGCCCTCCCCTCCTCCGCCCATCTAATCTAACTAATGCCCCCGTTTTTGTGCTGGAAAGTGAATTAAAAACAGCCGACTCAATACCTGATCCATATCAGGCAGCTAGTCTCATGCACATTAGCTCGTCTTCTGCAGCCCCTGTAATTGTGTTACATCACTTGGAGGCTGTAACTATTAGGACCTTACAATCTCCCTGCCGTCGTTAATCGCAGCCTCCGCAGCCCGAAGGCTCGCGATGCCCAGATTAAGAGCCGAGCCGGAAGCAGGAATGGAGCGCGGGGCGAAAATCTCCCCCGAAGCCACAGGAGGCCATGCAAAGCATCTTTGTGAGGAGGAGTTCTATTGCAGGGTTGGTAGATCTTTCCGGGAAGCCTTCCACTAATCAGCATCTTTTTTCTCGCCACCATATTTCATCCCTATTGTGCTCCACGCCCAACAGCGTGGCCTGTTTTTCTCTGCCTCTCTTTTCTCCACCCCTCCTTTTTCGTCAGCTCTTCGTACTGGCTATCTGTCTTCATTCTACTGCCAAGAATATGCCAGAGACCACACCAGGCTTATAATCTCCTGCTCTCATTTCTCACTGCAGCTGAGAAAAGACTTTGAAAATCTCTCCACTTTAGTCTATAAACCAAGTGTTAGTGTGTCAGGCTAATTCTGAAAGCACCACAAAGTCGAAGTGTTTACTCTCCTCAGGAAATCGGCCTACAAAAATGTATCTTACCTACGAAATCATTTCGTTTGCATGAAAATATGTAAGTAAAAGGGCACTATTTAAAGTACGCACTTCACCTTTAAAGTGACGGAGACGTACAATGAATTCCTTATACATTTTCCAGTTGGGCATGTAGACTGAGGAATGCGTTTAATGGGGTTAATGTGTACAGATAGCGTCTGGGGGTGGGGGGTGTGCTATAATCACTAGATTTCTGCATCTCACTTTACATGATGATGTTCACTCTGCATTCTGCCAGGAGATGAGAGACTTCTCTGTGAGAAACGGCGCTGTGGCAAAGATCCGGTTACAGGCCTTACAGTTTCTCAGAGCTTGCCAGGATGGGTGGTAGTTTAGGGACAGAAGCTACAGCAACACTCCATTATTTTATTTCATTATTTGATCACTGTGGGTGACTTTGTCATAAAGAGTCATAAGGACTTCAGATTCCTGGGTGGTAAAATCAGTGTTAAGCACACACTTTTTGTCTGTGTATAAGAAATAGTCATCACGCTACCTGTTCAACATCATTTACTCTGTGGCTATTTCTGTCTGAAAATAATTTTGGGTGAGAAAAGTGGACAGGATTATTTGATCTATTGTAAAAGTCTGTAACAGCTGGTTGAAGTGGTTAAAAAAGGCTTAGTTGATCTAATTTCAAAGCAGTCCAAGTTTGTACGTTTTGTTGAAAGTGAACAAAACAAACATTTTGTTTGTTTTGTACAACATGCACAGATGACATGTTAGACAAGAGCCATGTGTTTGAATTTTGATTGTGATTATTTTCAAGATGCGATGTTGCTAGACAAGTCGAGGAGCGGCTCACTTCGTTTCCACACTGGCTGTCATCTGTTCCAGTCTCTTTAATGGAGACCCAAGAGTGAATCCAGAGAGCAGCTCTTTAAAATTTTATAACTCTTAACAGGCTGATTTATAATGATGGCCTGAAACGCAGTTCTGCCGCAGCAGAATTTCTCTGTCAATACCAAGTGCAAAGAGAGAGATATCAGAGAACAAAAGAGCCCGGAGTCATTGTGATCGTGCGGAGGGGCCGTTGTGATTTGGCACTGACAAAGTAAACCAAACAAGAGTCCTCTGCGACCTCCGTCTCGAACCCCTGACCTCCACAAAGTCACTTAAATCATTATCTCTCCGGTCTCTTTCTTCGCAGGTCCCATAGTGCACTGCAGCTCTACCTGCCAGCTGACGGCCAATGATCAATTACAATAGACAGGGGTATCCGTGTCTGGGAAGCTCCCCGGGGGCGGATTTGTCAGGGATGGGGGGGTCATCAGATATGCTTGTGTAGAGGCATCGCGGAAGTGTAGGGGTGGTCGGCCATCTCGCACGCAGATGAAAGGTCATTTTGTCATTGTCCTTGACAACTTCACATTACTCACCGATGGGGTGGGTTAATGATAAACCGATCTGGCCTGAAGGAGGAGTCGGCGCTGTGACAGAGAGCCGTGCCAATAACAGGAGCGAGAGAGGCGGGTATCTGGCGTGGTGATTCAGCCAGGGTCTGACAGATAATCCCCTAGAAGGAGAAGAGGGGAACATTCATGGGAGAGATTTGCTCAGAAAGACATTAATCCTACTGTTTATTCTGTCGGTAGCCATGTCCTCTCTGTCAGGTATGGCGGTGGCATTCAAGACCCCCTCCGAGCTGCTGGATTTCTGCCCCCTGTCCAGTCAGTCAGTGCTCGTCACCTTCAAAGCCATGTTTGTTTTCAGTCTACTGTCTGAGTGATGTTAGCCCGCAGTAATCCTATTCACAGTCCCTTCCTGAGCCGCCTCCGATTGTCAAAGATCAGAAGTCTGAGAGAAAGGTCACGTGGACGCCTAATTAAACACATTACCGCTTGTTACATTTCATTGGGATGTTGTAGCGTTGCTCCTGGCGACTGCACATGGCTGCGGTTCAGATGCTGGCCTAAAAGCAAGCCTGCAGAATGCTTCTGAAAGTTTTTACACATTTACTGTTTGGTTGTTTATAAAATGCATTTTGCGTTGAATGCGACTTGAAGTATTTGCATTTTCTGCAAAGCATTGAGTTGACAGTGCAAATGTTAAGTTCATAAATGTGTCAAATGCATAAATGTAAAAACCTAATTTGAGAGAAGTTGTGCTTTTAAAGCCTTGCCAAAATGTTATCATTTGAAAAAATGACTGACAACTAAACCTGTGCTGATATGAATGAAATATAGTTGTATGGTCATTGATGTCTCAACACTGATTGGCTTTTGAATCAGTTTTCTTAGATGTAATAAAACAATATTTATATGTTTTCAAGCTTTATACAGTTTCTATATAAGCAGGCTATTATGACTTCCTACTCTGTGATGGAGCAGGTCACCTATTTAAATCCATCCTGCAGAACGATGCCCCAAAATCATGATGGAGAATGTGGAAAAAGGTTGCAGGTCTGGTCATAAATCAGTGTGATTTTAGAGAAGTTGCTGTTGTCATGGAAACGGGAATCATGCCAAGCTGGGCTGTGGTAATTGCATGCTTGCTAGGTAATGTTTGCTAGCCCTCTCATCTTAATGATTAGAACGCTACTATTGCCTAATGTTAGTTAGCGGGGACTTACACAAAAACTCAGATGTGTGTAATTAGCGATAAGACGTTCTTTTATTGACTTAGTCTGGCACCTTTTGTTTTTTTAGGTGTCAAATAATTTGTGCTTTAAATCATAGGATGTAATGTGATTCATCTGATTGAATAGATTCAGGAACTCTTTATTGAAAACTGTTTTAAAAACGCCTCTGGAGAAAACCAGTTGAAAATATATCTTGTGATAATAACTGTGAACGTCTACTGTTTCAGCGTCCCAATTTCCAGACCTACATGACTGTATGTACACTGTACATGTACTCTATAGTTTTCGCAGCAGGGACCTGCAGCCGTAGAGTCCGGATATCCTGTCCTAACCCAGACCCCCCCCATCACCATGGGCCAGCCCTCTGTAGCATTGATTTACTGATGAGTGACTCTTGGGTAAACAGTTTCATTTCCCTGTTGCTGAACTCACATCTCCTCTAATGCGATGCAGGTGAGTGCCAGAGAGGAAAAATCCTCCGGCTTGATCTAACCCAGTCTCCAGTCCTGTAATTACATCCCCAAATACACCCCGGGCCTGCTCGCAGTGGGGCGAGAGCGAGTTTAATCATTTGTCCTTTGATTGTGCCATCTGAAAAATATGCTACGCAGTGCGTTTGATGCTGAACATGGAATGCTTTTTTGTTCTTGTAGTACGCTGTCATATCTTATTCCAGACATCTGTTCGGTCGTGACCTAGCGTCTCATCACTTGCGCTCGTATGTTTTTAGAGAGCAGCAGGGGAGACATGTGCGCTAATGTGAGTGCTTGGGCGTTCTGTAATGGCGTAAGAGTTTATCGTCTTAAGGACAGTTTTGTTACTTGTCTGTGTTTGTTGGCTTTGAAATCATGTAAATGCTGATAAAAGTTGGTTAAAATAAACAGTTTTTTAATTTTTTATATCTTTTGCTTTAGTGTGTCAGTAGACTAAAGGCTAATATCCATTTAAAAAAGGGGCACCCTTTAATGTGCTTAGTCCCAGCTTACTGGTTTTTATAGGAAATGGGTAAACACAGGAGAGAAAATCGTGATAGTTAAACCATTTCATAGGGTCTTTTAAAAAGGAGATGGGGAAGATAATCACAGTGGAGCCATTTGCCCAAGAACTCAGAGTTCTCTGCTGTGGCTCCTTTTGTCTCTGATAACATAATTGGGCCTCAGGTATGACCCCCTCATACAGGGATTGCTTTTCACAGTATGAGGTATAGGACATCTGCAAATGTGCCACAGTTCAGAGAAAATAGGAGTCTGCTGTGTTTTTACATACTTCTGGTCATCTCTTGCTTTCCAGACATAAATGTTGCCCTCTGAACAAAACATAAACAATCCTTTTCCCAGCGCAGACAGACACGCATCTTTAACGGCATTTAATGACATTCTGCTTTTTCCTGTTTTTTGTTTGTACCATTAGCCTGGTTTCCATTACATACAATGCTGCCCACAGTCCAGTCTTGGACGACTCGCATGCTAGATTCAACCACAAAGTCCCTGAAATCACTGCCTGTTTGAAAGCTCCAGACTAAAATGCTTCTGATGTCATTTCCTGCTCATTTAAGCAGTATGTGTGTGTGTGTGTGTGGTAGATATATGAAAGGAAGGGGCAGGTAAGGAGGGAGGGTGAAGATCCTTCCTAAAGGTCTTCAGACTCATCTTCCCAGTGTCAACACAGCAAACAAGAGACCCTTGACCGGTCGTCCCTCCCCTCCGCTTCATTACCTCTCATCATGTTTATTCTGCTTCTCCAAATATTGTTTCATCACTTTATAGAAAAACAGCAAACAGCCACGAGGGCGTCTTTAAGACCGACCTTTAGCGCGGTTCGGCGGACAGCCCGGGGTTCGAGGTGCGCTTGAATCAGGCCTTTGATGCTGACTGGCCCTGACACAAACAATGCAGCCTTTCACGGCCCTCGCCCTGTTGTAATTAACTGCTGTAAAGCTTTTCCATGGTTTGTTTTCTTAGGCCGCTTTCCATCGCTGCTGGTTGGAAAAAGCTCAGAGGGGCGCAGGACTCGGTGGCTGCAGAAAGAGAGAGAGAGACACACACGGTGGAAGATAGAGAGAGCGGCAGTGAACTTTTCTCATCTTGTGCCCTTTAAAAGCTGAAAAACGTTTGACACAACAGCACAAAGAGGCGACTCGAAAAGAGTTATTAGACCCCAGTGTGCTGACGCTGAGCGACTCGGTTCTGGTATTTTTAAAAGAGAGCAAACAGCTCTTATGGTTGAAACCCCCACAAAGTAAACCAATAGAGAAAAAAACACAGCAAAGCTGGTTCCTCTGGAGTCTGTCGGCTGTATCTGTCTGCAGAAAGTCATAAAATAATTGTGGAAAGACTCATGGTGTATTTTTAAACTGCTTCCTGGAAGCAACTGGGAGACAAATGCAGCAGCACTCAGGAGTCCTCTCATAAACCAGGGACAGAACCCCTGCGGTCTAATGAAAGCCACTACGAATACAGCAGCTCTGCACCAAAATCCTAGGTGCTAACCAACAGCAAAAATACTCTCAAAATAATTTCTTAGTATGTTTTACAGAAGCAGATGATTCGATAGAAATCCAATGTCAATGATGTCACTTAATAGTTGTTCAATTAATTTTTGTTGTCGAAGAATCTAGCTTCTCGTGTGCTTTGTGTATTCCTGCCTATACGGGCCGTTCCAAATATCTTTTCAGTTAAGATGCTTTCTATGTAGTAAATAGATGGCAAGACAGCTCATATTGTTTTGGAGCAGGGCATCTGTCTGCTCAGCAGACCCGTTCATTTATCAGGGGCCTTGTCTGCTTGATAAATGCTGCTCCGTGTGGCTTCTTTATTCGATTTAGACCAGATAAGGTTCATTAAAGTTATTTAAAGTCTGCCACGTATATCACTGAGAAACATTATCCATTTGTTTTCTGTTTAGGCTTTGTGTGTGTGTGTGTGTGTGTGTGTGTGTGTCCATCAATTTGGGTTTCTGTGCCTTGCTTTGACCCTTTACTCTTCTTTGAAACACACTCCACTGGTCTGTCAGGTGTAATTAGCACCAAGCGTTTACCTGTTTGCTCTTGTTGTGCAGGCTGGAGCGTGGTAACGTTTACACAGTCTGACACTGCTGAACTCCGTTGCCTGTGAGATTTAATGTGCTGTGCTTCTATCAGGCCATCTTCCTCTGGGACGCCACTTTACAGTAGACTACAGTTAGACGCCTAAACCAACAAGTAACTCTTTGGTGAATGTAGTGCTTTGTAAGAACTGCATTTTTGATGTTGCTTGAGGAAAAGCCGAGTTAACATATTTTGACGTGTATTAGAAGCGTAATTGTGAATTTAATTTCCAGTCACAATGGGGCGGCTTTGTGAGCCAAGTCACACTGAGCCAGTCTGTCCGTTTTTTTTAAGAATGAATCTGTGCGGTTAAAGCGGACCAAATGACACCGGAGACAAATAAAGCAGGACAGGAGAGCTCCCATGAAAGAAAGCACTGCTTTTAAAGGGTTGAGCCCACTTCATCCTATTGAGGTTTAACTCGATTGTCTCTACTGATTAACTTTCTCCACCTTCTCTCTAGTCCTGATATGGCTTTCTTTGCCTTACCTTTCTCAGTTAGGAAACAAAAATATATGAGAATATACTGCACAGTATAATGCAATATTTTAAAATAATCAGGTGCTTATATTTTTCAATATATGAAAAGCGGCAATTTCTTATATATTATTCAGTATTTTACAGTATAATTTAATATATTGACAGTTAATATATAGAAAAATATATTGTCTTTGCAAAGCCTATGTTTATGTACAAAAACACAGATTTTAGACATTTTCTAAAATATTTTTTATTGTGCATTCCAAGTAATATTAATCAAACTGCAGTAGCGTTGTTTTGATTAAGTATAGTACTCACAGAATAAAACACGATAAAAACATGATTTATAATTTGTTTGCAAATAAACTCTTTATGTGGAACAATATATGACGTTGTATGGTCAATAGCCTGACTGTTACATAACTGCCCGAATTAAATGTCTTTAAATATTCAAATATGTTTGTAAAACTAGTAAATCAACTTGTGAACAAAGACTGTGATTCATGTTTCACATGTGTTATGTGTTTTTTGACAGGTTAAGTATTAACGTATTATGTCACGTCATCGGTTGGCTCTAAAGTCACTTGAAATGCGAGTCGATGTTGACGGATCTCTGCAAGTCACTGACTCCGGCAGCAGTTCCTTTTTAGTGGAAATGGTATATGAATTCTAAGGAAGTTAGGGACCAGACACAAGGAAGGAATTCAGACACAGAATAATGCTCCTCAGAGAAGCCAGCCACCGCTGAGCCAAAGAGAAGTGGTTGTTATCCTAGGGAGAAGGACATTGAAAGTGCTGGCAGGGGTAGCGTAGCTCCGGGGTCGGAATGTCCAGTCAGGACCTCTCACTGAAGACGGTGGCTTTAGGGACGTCTGTGAGTAACGTACGATCCAACCAGGTCAAGGACGGACAGTGAGTCTATTTACCCAAAGCATCATGGCTCGAAGTCAGACTTCAGTATTCCTTTAAATGAATCATAGCTGATAGGCGCGCAGCACGATACATTAGCAGATACTTGCACAACACAATGCTACGTGTTTGCTTTCTCCGTCTCTCTGTCTGCTCTCTGTTGCCATTAAGCAGCTTTGAAAAGCGACTCTAGAAGTGACAAAGGAGACAGTCTTTACTTTGAGGCAGCTAAAAGTCAAAACGAAAAATACTTCTGTGAGCACCACTTAAACCCTCTCATTTCTGCTCTGATTACACCTTTAGTGTATTTCACCTCCTTCTTTGAGACGTGCGGGGAACTTCCAGCTCGAAATAGCTGCGCTTTTAATAGAACATCAAACTGTGATGAACAGAAGGGAGTTCGTAATTTTAGATGTTTTCCCCCTCTTTCCACAATGCTAGAAATCTGAGAGGGGACCAGGTGAAAGAGAGAGTGACTGATTTTAAACCGTGCATGTTTAACCTCCTTCAGTCCTCAATCTAGCTTCTTTCCCCCTGGCTGAACCCCTCACGCTCATATGCATGTGGAACCAGAGACAGATTCAGGGCTGAATGATTAAGCCGAGGAAATGAGAGTCGTGGAGGCCACCAGACAGATCAGACTCGCTTGTCTCTGTCAATCAATCAAGACAAGTGACAGAGATCCACCAGTTGTATGTTGAGTTATTCCTGTGTGTTAAATCGTACGTCTACCTGCTGTGCGTCCTTTTGCGACGGGCCTCTCTTGATTCTATGGAGGTCCCTGCTTGATTTATTTCATTGTTCTTTCACAGAGTCGTGAATGCACCATGGAACAATACTTCCATTCACGCTGCTGTTCAAGGCCGTATAAACCCCATATGGCAGAGGAAAGATGCTGGGAATTTCCTGATTTTTTTTGACTCACCACAAAAATTCTCTCATGTCTTTTGACAGAGTTTTTTTCAGTGCTGTGGTTCTGCTTTCTGTCTCTGGATCATCTCCGATCACAGGAGCTTCATCAGGTTTGAACTCCGTCCAGCAGCCACTCCGTCTTTGCCCCTCTGGTGGTGGTCTTATATTCAAGTCCCTCTGAAAGGGGAGGTCTGCTTTGATAATCCGACCTGTTTACCCACCAGCGTCTCCGGGGCAGGGCCACTTTGATCAGCTCCAAATTAACTGACCAGTAAGGGAAATATTCAACCTCTGTGATCTCAGCTGGCATCTGTCTTCTGCTTCAGGATCTGTTTTTCTGCTTTTCTTTTTTATCTAGAATAAATATTGCTGTTATGCACTCCTTAGTGGAGTTACAGCTAGTCGTAAAAAGTTTGCAGAGGTCTAGATAAATTGAAACCAGCATGTTAAATATACACTACTGATCAAATCCGATCGGGTCATTTTACCGAAATGTTCCTCATGAACTTGATTTAAAATCTTGAGTATGCTTCGATCTGTTAAATGATTTTTGTAATGATTATAATTGTGCTGATATATTAATTTATCATATGAATACATTTTTAATAAAATTTTGTGATATGCATAGTTTCATTTCTTTTATTCTATAAATGTGATGTGTTTACCATTATTCAAATACAGTATACAGAAAAATATAAAGAATGTGTAAATTACCTTAAACCTTTGAACGTGCATCTTGTTTTGTAACTATGCAAATAAGATGCAATATATTATTCTGGTCCTATTCTCTGGCTAAAATCTTTAAATTTGAAGGTTTCTATGTGGGAACCTTCTCTCTGCAGTTTTTTGATATCATGATCATATTTGCTTTTACACATACCCTTATACGTGCTTATTAATATTTTATAATATTTGTACATTTTATTTTAGCAATATATTAAATATTTTGTCTGAATGTTTTCAGCTAGCAGTGATGGCACAGGGCTCATTTTTCCTGTGTTTAAATGCATTCTGCACATTCTCTCCCGGAATCAGCAAAAAATGTGAAAGTCTGCAAATTCCTTCTGGACCTAATAATAAGCCCATAAGTCACCATAGGTTGACCCCTTTTCTGCTGTTATATCTGTGGTTGTGCAGACAAATGAATAGTTTGCTTATGTAGACAGGTTTTTTTTAGTGCTCTCCGTGCCACCCTTATTGTGTCTTGTTGGAAAAGCTTTTTTCTGCATAGTTTTTCAGGGGCAAGCAGCTGTGTTCAGACCGTACCGGCGTTTTCACTGCAACATTGGGGCAATGTTAAGCCCTATCAGGACCTCTTTAACAAGAGCGCCCTGATTAATAGCCTCTCAGCGCTGTGTCATTCATCATCTTTAAAAGGAAGACAGAGAATAAGAAGAGAGAAAAAGAGGATGGAGGTGAGAATACGAGAGAAAGTGCTTACTTGAGAGACCTTAAATCATCTTTTTTTCCACTACCATCACCTGTCCCCTTTTGCTATCTCTCTGTTCCTCTTCCTCTCCTCGGCTCTCTCCATATCATGCTCCTGCAGGCGCGCTGTAATCATTGCAGGTGTGGGTGTAGGGGCAGATGCATTGTTGGCCTGCAGGTGAGCTGGCAGAAGTGAGGATCGCATATGTCATGCGCCCGGTCACAGCGGGGGAAAGTTAACCGCGTCAAGGTCAGCTCGCAGGCATGGGTTTATTCGCACGCTTCTATAATCCCGGTCTGCTTTTTTAGGAATCACACATGCACGCTTATTAGGAAATCAAGGAGGATCTTTGCCGGACATCACGCCTTGCAGCGCTAAGCCATTTTTCACCCTTATTGCTCATTTTCATTGTCGTTACGTGCTGGCCAGCAGACATCAGCGGTGGGTGACCATGGTGATTATGGCACCTACATCTTTTTAAAGAGGGAAGATAAGGATGAGAAATGAGCTCTCGGGTGCTTTAGACTCCGCTGTGCTATCGTAGCAATAATGCTAACAGGAATGATAGGTCCATTACGGATAGTGTATTTCAGTCTGACCCAGCCCATTATGTATGTAGAGCGAGTTATGAATGGACAGTCGTTGCTTGAGCAGACTTGCGATACAGAACGAAAGCACAAGTGTCCATATTGCTCCGTGTGTCGCTGGCAGTGGCTCTGGCTCACGTTCCGGGTCGCAACTGTGAAAATATTGGCCGAACTCTTATCGGCCCAGTGTGAGCTCTGGCATGCCATGGAAAATGTGCCTCCCCCTTCCTGTTTGCTTCCTCCAGTCCAGGCCTGAGACCCGGTAGGGGCAGCCTGCTAACCTCCGGGGCAGCTGGCCTGCCTGATGGGCCCAATTCATCAAACCTGGACGGGAGGGGTCCGGAGAGGCCCTTTAGTTAGGCCTGTTGTTTACTTTATTGTGATAGTTATTAAATAAAGCCTAATGACGGGGGAGCGATAAGAACGCTTTCAACCCGCACCGCAGGAAGGTGCATTCCAGACGGAAAACCGGCCACTTGGGAAGAGGCGGAGAGAGAGAGAGAGTTCACAGTTACCCAAAAGACGGATGGCTTGGTCTGAATGGTTGAACGCCCCCTGTGGTGTGGCAGCGAAACGTCCAGCCTACAGCACACACAGTCTTTCATTTGCCCAGCGGGAGAGGGGTTAGCTGGGGCGAGCCTGGGGCCAGAGGAGGGCTGACTCTTCACTCACAATATTAACCAACAGCCAACAGTTGGCATGAGAAAATCAGCCTCGGCCTCCCCGCTGATGAGCACATCCCAGCAGCGTTGCGGTGGATTTCGTTGCCCAGGGGCCTCAGCTGCTGGAGGAAAAACAGGGATAAAGTGGAGGCCTCTGGGCCACATGAAAGAGTTGCTGAAAGGCTTGGGGCTCGTCTCTCTTAGACCAAAAAGAACAATAGAGAGGAGCTTGACTGTTCTTTATATTAACTTAAGGTGTTCATTGGGCTATTTTTGGGAAGCATTTCCTGTCACCATTTCCTTCTTACTGTTGTGTGAGTGCCAGAATCAAAGACGCAGAGCTGCAGGAGTGTGATGGGATGTGAGATGGAGACCGCCGCAGGGTAATGCCTTTTACATTCCCAGGTGAACAATGATTTACATGGGAGTGAACTACACATGTCGTTCATTACCAGCCAACAAAAACACAAATATGATGTAGCACTGCTTTTTTTAGCTTTCACCCTGGCTTCTGGCTTTGAAACTGTCTTCTCAATTAACACGGAGGTGGAAATGGAAGAGTCAACTCCTGTCTCACTTCATCAATTCATCTGGGCTCTTATTAGTTCCTTCATGACATTAGAAAAGACATTACAGACAGCAGAGCTCCCCCACTGCTCTTGATTTAAAGAAGTTCTCGGTTATGTTTCTTTGAAGTTTTACCTTAGGTTCAGATGTTCCTCATCGAATTCCTTGAGAATAAATACACAACGATGAGTCAGTTGTTGTTATACAGTATTTTCAAGTTCATTTTTTGACTTTGGTTAAATCTTTTGAGGCATAGTTGAGATCTCTTCTGAAACTCCGGTATGTAAAACATCAGAAAAACAAGAGAAACCTACTGAAGCGTAACTATTCATATGTTGTCTAGATTTTCTTTCTTTCTTTTTTAAACATGAGTTGTTTTGTGACTTTTCTTTCCTCCAGGCAATGGCATCATCTACAGAGGGTAAGACTGTATGTTTTAACAAACCATAAAACCAAAACATCACATTTCTTAAGCACATCTCTTACTGTGAGAAATTGTGATGTAGTTTGTATCTCTCTTTGTATTCTCGGCAGATTGTAACTCAAGACAACTAATGGAAACACAAAGAACCCTTCACAGCCCTGAATAAATCTTTCTCACAAGGTTGTCCTCATGTACGATCAGTGTTTGGGTTTTCACTTTATCAAAT
This sequence comes from Oreonectes daqikongensis, assembly GCA_026939265.1. Classification (NCBI taxonomy): domain Eukaryota; kingdom Metazoa; phylum Chordata; class Actinopteri; order Cypriniformes; family Nemacheilidae; genus Oreonectes; species Oreonectes daqikongensis. Next base: position 1,604,449 of record JAOTQM010000056.1, on the reverse strand, counting down.
GCATGAAAAGTCGGGTGGCACAATCGAGCTGTTTCTCTGTTTCCGTACCATCCATTATTTTCGGTAATTGCATTATGGCCTCTGATATCATGTTTTATGATGTTTTCCTCCCCTCATCATCACTTGTGACCGTGCGTGTTGTGTATGCAGCACTCGATGATGTGCGTATGTAAATGTAGTACGGCGAGAGGTGTGAATTGCCTTCTGAATCCGAGCTAAATGTAATAGAGAGCAAGACCAGACAGAACAACATCACCCCACAAAACCTTTTAATCCGCCTGCTTCCACGTATCCGTGTGTGGCATTTCACCGTCTGATATTTACTGAAAATGAATATCCACAAATCCTGTGTAATCAAAAGCTGGAGAATGAATTGATTTGCATTGTTTTTGTGTTCCGGTGTGGCTGCCGTTGCAATATTTCATCTGGTGTGACTGCTGATTCACCACTATAATGTCTTGTCTGAATAATTGTCCAAAATTGGAAAATTTCGAGTTTATTAGCTGTGTTTAAAGCCACAAATATATTTTTTTATATAATATGAAATCAGCCACACTGCTATTGAGTGTTAGCCATTGAGAACTTTTACTGGACTGGTTGTGACCGTATAGTTTGTTTTTGATTCATCAGCTCATTATCTGTCTCGGGGAGATCTCACAAGCCTCACCTCTCACTCCACTGGAAATGGGTTTAAGTTAAGCAACAGTGGTTTTGTTTAGTCAGATGGTGTGGCGTTCGGTGTGAACACTTGTGTAAAGGGTTTGTGAGATCACTGATGGTGCATCTCCACAGGTCTCCTCTGCACTCGGGTCACTTGCGCTGCGAGTTGTGCTTTCTTCAGCTCGTGTCTTTAATTTTTCAGTGTTTTGTTCTGTTTGAATAACCTCCCCGTGACCTCGCTGTCGCACGGTTGGTAAAATCCACCCTCGTCTCTTTGTCTGCTCGTTCTCTTTGCAGATTTCAGAAAACATCTTTGTCATGAATGTAATTAGTGGGTATGGATCTAATTTAAAATGCAACATGGAACATAATGACCAGCGCGTCAGTAGAACTTTGCACGCCGAAGGGTCATAAATTATACTCAATCTGATCATTTGCTGGATAGTTTTCACATCAACAGTGATTTATCTTCTCTCTCCCGGTTTCCATTTGAACAAATGTTAGCGCACATTGTGTCTTTGTGTTATGGTTAACACTCATAGTTTTTGCAGTAAATGTTAATTGAGGTTAACTGTGCTGTCTGATTTTTCCAGCATGCTTCACAAATCAACTTGAATAGATGTGTCGTCACGTGTTTTCATCGTACAGAAACCGCTGGTCTAAATCATTACACAATTACCAATCTTTCCATCGCAATAAAACATTCCTGTGAAGAGAACATGCAGGAATGTGACTGTATGAATGTCTGGTTTTTATTTTTGAAACCTCTGTGGCCCTGAGAATGTATGTGGACATTCCCAGCAGATCTTCAGCATGTCAGACATGTTCTGCTATTTCGAAGCTTGTGAATTCATTCGATGTGCTGCTGGTCTATTTGCAGTTATTCTGCTTCATTTCCTTTGTGTTGCTTTAGAAAAACAGCGTGGTTGTTTCAACAGAACATGGAAAAAGAAATATTGTGTCACTTTGGTGTACGAGTCTTATAATGTTTAATAGTACATCTCATAGAATGAATCATGGAATTACCATTCAAAATAATCATGGTGCTTTTCGCAAGTGTGTCAGGCGTCTGTCTATGACATAATGCACAAAATGAGAGTATTTGTTGTGCTGCTAAAGGAGAGAGAGAGAAAATATGTATTGCTAATGGAGAAAGAGAGGCGGATTATATTTCCTGTAAATGACTTGCGTGGCGTCTTCCATGTGTTAGGTCACGACTGAACTCTCGGCTACTGTATCGTGCAGGAAAATCCCCCTCCCGTTTTCTCCGAGACGGGTGGCCATTTAACCCCGCCACCAGGCCTGGTGCAATATTAATGCACTTAAACACAGATGAGGTGAGCGAGGTCTGAGAATGACAGGACCCCTGCAGGCATCACTCCTACATAAACACACACACAAACTGGCATGCGCACATCACACATGCATTATCATTGGCTATCAGTAATTACCTTTCACATGTCTGATATTGTGTCAAGCGTCTGGCTTTGAATGCTTTGAATAATGGTGTCTCGGATTCAAAACAGAAAAGGAGATTATGGGATAAAGTTGTTTTTTTGAGAGCCGCAGCCCCTTCCTCTGTGCTCGGCTCCCAGAATTCCCCTTCAAATGCTCGCATATGTGCCAGAAGCTCTCGGAACCTGCACGGAATTCTGATCCGTGTGCGGCGGGGGGGGGGTTGTGCGGAAAGGCCAGGCCAAGAGTGTGAGAGTGAATAATGAATACGAAGCCATTTGGGAGGAAGGGGGATGTAGGGAATGATTGGTAAAGAAAGAGTTGAACTGAGAGAAAGAAAGACTGTTAGCATGCAAGGTCTTGCAAAAAAGATCTTGGCATCTCGCTTAATCCCAGCAGGATTACGTGAACTCTAAAACGCAGCGCCGCTGGGACCTGCCCTACCTCTCCTCACACCCCGCCTCATCCTGTCATGTGATACGCTAAGGCGGCCAGTCAGAACAACTGGTAACTTTGTAGCACTTTATTGTCAGTTCTGACCCGACTCTCTTTATATTCACTTCAGGTTAGACATTTACATCCGCTCTTTGTGGTTAAGCCTTGCGGGAGGCTTAAAAAGTTGAAAGTACTGTGGGGTGACAACAGTGGTTGGTCACCAAGGTTCATACTGTTAAAACATTTTACTGAAACTATTAGGAAATGTGTCCCTCTTCCCCACCCCTCTGCATTTATTCGTCTTGATAAAATGGCCAAAATACACGTCTCTCAGAGTTGTGTTTATCATATAAACCGGACAAGTTTTGACGTTTGCCAGGCGCCGGTGCCCCGGAGAGCAGGAGCTGTTAGGGTGGGCCGCCCGCTCCACACCAGCAGGTCACTTTACATTCATGTCAAAGTTAGCCAGGGGCCATGGAGGGCGGCGACTAGAGGCACGTTTTGACACGTAGACCGCCTCTGGTAGGGTGCTGTTGTCATGGCGCTATATGAAGTCATCAGCACTGCTTGGTTCTATCAGTCCATTTGTAGCGAGTCCTGCACACCCTTTGAGACCCCAAAACCCCAACACCCCCAGCATCTCACCTCCAGCACGCTCCAGTTCCATTAGCACCTTCAGCCGTCTCAGCTGTGATTGAAGTGACAAAGATGGCTAATATTGGCCATTAATATTTCATACGTGAAGAAAAATCTATGTATGTGGGTGTCCTCTTCTTTCACGTTTAGCAATATACCATTTTTCAAGTGACAGGCTGGATGTTGTATTTTTATTTTTTTAAAGGATAGTTCTCTTTTAAAATCCTGTCATTCTTTCAAAAGAAGATCTATTGAGAAATGTCTCTGTGGTTTTGTGTACATATAAGTCAATAGGAGCCAATGTTGGTTTGTGATTAACATTCTTCAGAATATCTTCTTTTGTGTTCTGCAAAAGAAAGTCTTACATGTTTGGAATGACATGAGAGTGGGAAAATAATGTAAGATTTGTCATTTTTGGGTGAACTATCCCTTTAAGATCAATATTTAATTCAGAAAATAATCTGTGGTGTGAATCTGTTGTTGAACTGTGGATTGACAGCTGTGTACAGTATGTCGTTTCACACATTTATCCTGTTTTCATGTAGAAGCATTTACATTTTAAAGCTTTACATTTCTGCTTTTAAACCCTCAGAGTGCCTGGCACGGTCTGAAATGATGTATTCAAAATGTTGTGCTGTTGATATAACTTATAATATAACCCGCATTCAACACAAAACATATATTCTTCATTCTATTCCAGATTTTAAGTCATGGAAAGTCTAAGAACAGCTCAACCGCCATTTGCCTTTGTGTGCTTTTCTTGTGGCTGTGTAAGGCAGGGTTTGTAATTCCTTAAATGTCCCGTCTGTGAAGTAATTGTATGCTGTCTGTGGTGATTGGTAGCTCGGAGAAGAACCAGGTCCATGTGTTCACCCTGTGGCTTATCATTACCGCTCGATGCTGACATACCTCCGTCTTGAAGAGCCCTTACCCCTGCGGTTAGGGTAAGGAAGAGAATTTGCGCTCCTCAGGGGGAAAATGAGGTTGAAAAGGGCAGAAGAGTCTGTTTATTTTTGCATGCCTCTTCTCTCATGAATCATTGATTTTTCAGAGCACAAATGTGAATTGGCTTGGTAGGATGCATTTGACGGGGTTAAGTGGACGACAGTCTAACGTTTCTCAGATGGGAGGAGGAGCCATTAAGCAGAGCCGCCTGAGGAACAGAGCCACCAGCTGCCAGACAGATGATTGTGCCACACGCACAGGTGGGCACACGCTCGCTGAGATATCTGTTAATACACACTCCACGGCTTTTCTCTTTACAGATCTGAATATGTTGTGTAGGAGAGATACTGTATAAAACTGTTTTCATTTAAGGACTTGATTACCCTAATGAAATAGCATGGTATTAACATGGTAAAATACAGGACAAAAGTTTAGAAAACGTGCAGAATGTTAATGACGTTCAAATGACAAACCCTAAAATCTAAAATGAATCAAACTTTTAGCATCCTCAATGTGCTATAGATAGTCACCCTTTTCCTAAAATTGACAGAAATGTTGGTATTTTATCCGCCAGCTTCTTGAGGTCTCACCATGAACTTCAGTCACTTTTGTCCTGTTGTGCACTTAAAACAATACCATTTTACAACGGTGTTGATAAAACGTGGTAATACCATGGTAATTTATTTTCCTTTTCAATAAATCAAAATAAAAACACTCACGTATCCGTCTGTAGGAGTATTTTTGAGGGGGTGCGTATGATTTTGATAGACTAGAGTTTGGTGTATCACATCAGAGAACTCTATGTGTGATGCCTTCAAAATGGCTTTTCTTTCTTGAGATGTCAGTAATGATTTTCTGAGAGTTCGTCATGCGTAGGTTGGTACATAAGCCGCGTCTCGATGTGACATGACGGCGTGTTTGAATGACGGCATGCTGATGAAGCCGACGGCTTTGTGTGGCTGAGCAGATCATCGCGCCGAAATCTAAATACGCATTATGAGGCGTTTTTCCTGCCACGCACCATTAAAAGCATTCTCGATGTGACTGTAACCATATTAATTCCTTAACAGCTTTATTTAATGAAATAGACGGGGCCTCTCAGTGCTATTAACATAATATGGAAATCGCGGTCATTATGGAGGTTTAATTTATGAACAGAAATGTAGTGGAAGCAATGGTGGGAGCGCCGGAGAGGACCAGATGATCCAATATTGAGAGATGTTCTCGGCACAGCTGGTTATCAAGGGGGAATTGCAAATTTACGGTCGAGCTTCCCAGCAGCCTTGGAAGCAGTTTGGGGAAAATAGAGAGCGAATCGAAACCTGAGGCGCCGAATAGTTCCTCGGCGTGGCAAACGGTGAAGGCTTTAGAAGTGTGTCGGCTACATGAGCCCGTGCAGAACGCAAGGTCTAAATAACTCATTAGAGTCTGCCGCGATTTCCAGCATGTGTGAGGGACTGGGATGGTGATCTGTAGCACGCCTCCGCTTTCATGTGCCGTCTTCTCGAGACATCTTGTCTACTCTTTACCATCTCCCTCTCTTTTTCTCTCTCTTCCAGTCTTTTCATTAATCCAATCTGTGCCTCGGCTCTGTCGTGCCCCGCTGAGTAAAAAGAGGTTGTTTTTAACAAACAAAAAGAGAGGGCAAGAATTTCAAACCCAAGAGGTTTCATAAAAGGAATCCAATAAATGTTCCAGTTGCAGGTGTCCGTCCTCTTCATGTTTTTTTTATGGATGGCCTATTTGTTCACATCCTAAGGCTTTTGTATGACCAACATATGTTGTGTTCCAGTCATCCAGTTTTACCAGTAAGTCTATGATGTGTGACTGGCTCTGCCAGTTTAGGTTCGTCTCGATGGCTCAGTTGTCGCTGGAAATTAAACTTTTTGTTTTAACAGGTCACAGCGTCTCTTTTCGCTCATCATCCTCACCTGCCGTGTTCGTACTTTTCAGTGTGAGAGAAGTGATTTGGTTCTCCCAGCTCCGGCTTCATTTTGTTATGATCAATAATAAGTTCTCTGAGGGCCGGCAGGCCGAGCGGCTGTTGGTGATTCATTGATTTCTGTGGGGCCGTACCGCATGCATGCTAATGAGCAATTTGATACATTGGAAAGCTGTGAACTCTGGAGTGTTTTCAAATTATTGTAACGCAGCCATCGACCCGTCCTCCTCCGCTGTCTTTTTATGTGGTTTCTGTGTTAAAAGCCACGTCAGAATTGCGCTCGCCTGTAAAACGTGACTTTCACGCTCTTTCTGGCAAGAGCTTCTCCACATTTGGTTGTTTTTGCTTGCCGTTTGTAGATGAGCGTTGTTTGCGACTTAAAGTGGCAGTGGCAGACAGATCCGCCTATGTTTTTCTACTGTTTTAGATGTTACTAAAGCTCTTATTTGTGTTTTGTTTAATATCATAGAGCTATACAATCAATGTGGAAAGCAGAGCTTGTATCATTTTGTTTTAGAATTTGTAAAATGTTTGAGGTCATAAACTACGCTCACATTTTACTGTGAAGCAAAAGATATTAATTTGTTCAACATTTAATGTCATTTCTGCTAGACAGCAACCAAAGAGAGTCATTTACATTTTTTTTCTTGTGTACGGCGCTGTACTTTTATTCCACCTAGTTGAAGAAACTCACTGTTAGCTGAGCTCAGTGTTGTGAATCCTGTTTCAATAGACAGATGAGTCTGGATTTGTTGAGGTGGTCCAAGCTGAATGTAAATGGGGGGTTATGACAGATCCAGGAATGTATTCATCACTTCTTCTTTAACTTTTATAGTCGCCGCGGGGCAACGTCTGCACCTTGATCTTACAACAAACCTGTCAGTTCACATCAGCACCAGTATTAAATCAATATCCATTTCAAATCAGCCAAATTTATATTTTGGATGACGTTTATTATAAGATGTGGATTATAAAGAGACATTCTGTGTGTTTGGACCTATTTCATAGGATTTTATTCATTTATTGGAAATGATTGGTTTCTCATTACATTAAAGGGTTCATTTATTCATCCTCATGTTGTTTAAAACCTGTATGTGACTCTGTGGAAGACAAAAGAAGATATTTTGAGAAATGTCTCTGTGGTTTTGTGTTCATACAATGGGGGTCAACGTTGCTGAAAATATCTTCTTTTTTGTAGAAAGAAAGTCATACAGGTTTAGAATGACATGAGGCTGAATAAATGGGATCATAGCAAATCTGAGTACAGTATGAGCCATTTCGGGGATGGATGAGGTTACAAGGGTCTTTTTTATCAGAAGAAACTGAGAATCATGATACTTATGCAAACTTGTCCTTTTTTATCTAATCTCTGTGTATGAATATATTAGGGTCGGATTCTTAAGGACATTGGAAATAGTTTGTATTTCTATCAGCTGTGTCGTCTCATCTCCAGAGTAAACTCAAAACGACAGTTCCTCCTCGCGAGCCGCGTCTCTGTATGTCCTGGAAGGAAACCGTGAAGACCGAGGGGAAGTGGCTTGACAGGCAGAGACCCGCAGACGTGTACTAATTAACTTATTTAAACAAACCTGACAAGAGGACGAGAAAAGCTTTCAGTGCCCCCTTTAAAAAGCCATTACCAGGAAGAGGGCAAAAGAATGAGTGTGTGTTTAGGGTGGTCTGCGGGTGCAGGGTTACTGCAAGGCTCTCGTCAATACAACCCCCCCCCCTCTCTCTCTCTCTCTCTCTCTCTCTCTCTCTCTCTCTCTCTCTCTCTCTCTCTCTCTCTCTCTCTCTCTCTCTCTCTCTCTCTCTCTCTCTCTCTCGCTTCTTTTTCTCTTTCAGATGGAGTTGTTTAGGAGGTGCTGAGGTAGATTAGAGCTCATTTGGGGGGTGGAGATCTGTCAAGAACAGAGGATTTGTGAGCAATCCCAGACTTTTGACAAGATGACCTTTCATCCCCAGAAAACCCAATCCTAATGTAGGTGTGGATCAGTCAGTGAGTGTTGTCTAAAAATAAACAGACGGTTACTTATAAAAACTGAGAGAAAGGACAGGCACATTTTTATAGCAACATTGTTATAATCATCAGAAAAATACACTTGGTAGCTGAACCCATTAAGTTCCAGACTGACTCTCAATGAGCGAGTCGTTCACTAGCAAAGATCCTTCACGCCGTTTTCTCCTCTTTAACTTTCTGTTTTAATTCCTCTCCACCCCTTCTTTCTTTTTGAAGAATAACCGAGATTTGACAGGCTGAAAATAGAAATGGATTGAGAGTTCTTGGAGAGAGGAGCGAGTAGCGTCCCAACAGTCTTCAAAGAGGAGCGAGTACACATACCGTAATTAGAGGAAGGGCCATTATCTTGTAAAGATGTTTTCCTTTGCAGACCATCAGAACATTTGCCTTGAGGATTTTCTGTGGTAACTTAATAATAGAGACGTTCAGGTTCATTAGCAGCAGAGCGTTTGAAATGCCAGAATCAGTAATAGAAAAACTCTGGAATCTGGCCGCGGACGCACACGCTTTTCAAACCGAGATTAAGCTTTCTAATGAATTTGGAGTGCTGAGTATTGTTAAGCCTCAACCAGACTGCAAGAAATCTTAAATCGGAGCGAATTCATCTCGGATGATGTCGCTGTTTCTGCCTCCTGCTCGCAGAATTAACGCATTTATTAAAGCAATGAATTGAGACGTCTCTAATTAATTGGCAAAAGTGCTGAAAGCTCTGTTGGTAAAATGCGCTGCTGGTGCTGGAAATGAAACTAAAGCCGTTAATTAGCAGATGAAACCGGCCGCTCGTCTAAAGCGCCATCATCACCATCACGGCCAGAGATTAATAGGCGGCGCTCGTAAAAACACAGAAACAGCTGGTGGGATCCAGGAGCGCAGAGAGGGTCATCGCAGGGGCCCGTTTAATGAGTGACCCTCAGTGTGAGGTACTGTCTTGGTCACGGGGACGGCTCATCTCGCTCGAGACTTGTGCTTGTCAGTATACGTGTCAGTTCAAAGGCAGCCACACGAGTGGCCACATGGTGGGTCTGGAGCAGCAGGGTGAAGAGGTGGGTGCTAGACAGAGTGGGCTTTGAGGGTCAAGTCGGGCAGCTGTAGATGGGTGTAAAAAGGTGCTAATGAGAGAAGCGGGCCGGGCGAGGGCTGAAAGGCTCTGAGATGAGGCCTGTCGGTAGTGGTAGTCTCGGGCTCGACTGACTGCAGTGGCCGGGGCAGTCGTGTGACACATGGCTTTCATTAGCTGAACCTGGAGCGTGGGCCTCAGTGATGCTGGAAACAGAAGGTGAGGCTGATTCAAAATTTGGTGTGCTTGTCAACAAATTGATAACCTGCCAAAAGGCATCAGTGTGGAGTCCAAAACGCTGGATTTAATTCACATGTGGTCATATTTGGTTCTCCTATCAAAAGCAGACAGTAGAACTAAAATAAATTTAGTTTTCTGCATCACGCAGGATTCTTGTTTTCCTATTGAAGTGCCTGGAAGGCATCGGCCATTGTGAGCATGCTCAAAACACCCCCCCCCACGTTCAGGTTGTCTCCTGGGTTCATGACTCCACCCCCTCAGCCCTACTGCTGCTTTTTTACAGTCTGACCGTTCATCCTGACTAATGGAGCCACTTACCAGCCCTTTGAATCTTAACTGTGCTGGTTAACCCTCAGTGATGCTCTTCAGCCTTGGGCTGTTGGGAAAATGCATGTGGATGGACATGTGGGGGTTTGTGTGTTTGTTGGTTTTATGTTAAATATACCTTACAAACCCAATATACATTGGATTAAAGAACATACAAGAATGTTCTTTAACATACCATGAGATCAAATGAAAACCTTAGATTTAACGTACTTTCACGTGATTTTATGTACTTGTACACATTCCTGGTGCTTATTGTGAAGAATTCATTTGGTGCATGTTAGTTCTAAGAAAACAATTCTTCATAATGTATAATCAATATATGATTAGTTGCTAGTTTATTTCTCTTTATTTCTCTGTCACTCAGCTCATGTTGATTTATTCGCCCAAAGCAAAATTACTTTTTATGCATTGATTTAGCAAATGTGTATTTTACTCTGGGTTTGTTCGAAGTTAGCAGCTGTAAGAGTGACGGTTGACTGATGCAGTCAATATTCTTATCTGGAAATTCATGTTTTTGACTGATTGAAAGAAAAAGGTCGTGTCTCCCAGCACTGCTTTCAGTTTCCTCTCTGAAGACCTGGAATTATAGTTGATGTCTCTCTCTGCTTGTTTCTATGATAGAGGATAATAAGCCGTTGTTTTACTGAAAGACACAAACCGCTGCGTGAAAGAATCGATCACTGCCGATATAAACAGTGTGCAGTCACTGTATTGCCGGCAGATCTCTGTGAAAGAGCAGTATGTCATTTTCTAGGATGTGGATATTGATCAAATATTTTTTATGCCTTGTTTGCTTGATCACTGATTAAAAGTTTTTTATGTTTTAGATTAATCTGCTTGCTATATGTGAGGAGTCTGACATGAAGATTAGCTGGTGAAGAGAGACCAAAAAAGTGTTTTAATGCAGCACAAGTGCAGCTCTTCAGTATTTGACTGGCGTTCCGTATCTTTCCGTCTAAAATGCCAGCCATAAAATTGTTTATCTGGTGTGTGCTGAGAGCCGACCTGTACGTGCAGGTTTCTCTTCTCACGGAAAGCACACATTTCCTTTCAACAATTAGGGAACGTCTGCTGTGTGTTAGCCATCCAAATTTAGTCGTATAAATCTCGCAAATGAAAATAAATAAGGGCATTGACGTTTGACCCTCATTAAAGCCGCAGTGAGCACAATGCCACAACATGTGGACTGATATATGACTTCGCAGGCCTCGCTTATGTTTTAAATTTGCCGTTGACCTGTATTTTACCCAGACGTGCCACTTTAAGCATTAATAATCGAAATTTACAGCTGGCCTTCGCTTCACAGATCCCACACATATATGGAAACAGAAACATTGTAGATAAAGAACACAATGTTTGTTTTTCATAGGACTGCGTGTATTGTAACGCTGCTCTCTGCAATGTTAACGTACACTATAAACATTGCTGTATTATAGTTGGACTTGAAACGCTCACATGTATCATTCATGTCTCGTGTCTCACAGCAGCAGGTGTTTTGTAAGCTAATGATGATGCATGTTTGACCTCTTCACCTGCATTAGCTTCAGCCTGGAAACTCTTCATCTGCCTTCATTGATTTTTATTGTTCTGATTTGAATAGTAATGATTTTTTACTGAATTATCTAATAAAAGCTTTACTAAAGGATATGTCAAACGTCACAGATCTATATGCAGCCGCAATGGAGATAAAAGATGGCATTGTTTGATTTACTTTAAAGGTGAAGTGTGCAAGACCCAGGGAGAGTGTTTTAAGCCATTTATTTTTGGCCTTACAACAGTAATAATACATTTTTATTTGATATTTTATATAATGCATTATGTTATGCAATTACATTATTTTGATACCAAAATAACTAATGCCATTATCTTTGGCTTCACAAAAAAACATAACATTTATAAAAATAAAACATTTTTATGCATAATAAAAATACTTTAATACACTATATTTTTATTTATTATATTTTTATGCATTATAAAATACATTATTTTATATCTCTGAAAACCCATGAGAGTGTTTAGCTGGTGTAAAGTCATTATTATTGTTGTTCTTTTTGGTGCCTCTAGTGGCACAGAAATTGCATACTGCAGCTTTAAATACCATTTTTTCTCTTTTATAATTGATGTGTCCCACTAATGGTTTTGCATCATCATTTGACAGTTTTTGCTGAACCGTGATAATGAACAGCCGCAACAAAATAGATTTAATTAACCAAAGATGATGAGAAAAATGAGATTTTCAGATCCAGCAAATTTCTGCGTTTGGATCGCTGCTGCGCGATCAGGCCTGAAACTGAATTCTGTCCAAAGCTCCCCAGTCCAACCTTGAATTACCAGAGGAGTGGCCGTGCATGGATTTGTCCCCATACATCTGGACCGGCCTGGGTACCATGGCCCAGTTCACAGATGCTGTTTTTCCTGATGCCAGTGGCCTTGCACGTGTGTTTGAAGGAGGGTCGTACCTCATATTCACAGACAGACAGTCGCTCTGAAGACCCACATGTGTGTAACGGTTTGGGGAGACAGGAAAGCTCGCTGACCCGTTGCGGAGTTCAATTAGCATGAGCAAATTACACCTGCTCTCCATGCTGCCTGTGAGAACCGAGTGCATGCGCTGCCCCTTGCCGTCGGGCACCGTGAGGAGGGGAAGATGTTGTCGGTGTTATTGCATGGCTGTATGAAATATTAACACCGTAGCGCCAGCTCTCCGGGTCCCTGTACTCATCAAAAATAGAGCAGAGAGGGAAAGAAGGAGCCCCGGGCGTTGCCGTAGCACCCAGCCTGTAATGAGTTTAACCTTTGCCCTCAGCCCTATCTCTATACCTCATGACCCGAGTAGTGCATTCTTCTGAAGGAGGAGCGCTTTAATGATGTTTGAAGAGGTGTAGCTCGCCCCGGACCCCCTGGGTCTGTACGAGAGCGCCTGTATGTGGTAAAAAATAATATGTTCAGTAAGATGCTTATGAATGTGTGATTTATTTACAGTAATCTCACCTGCATCTGAAGTAATAAAAGCAAGCATGTACTTCAAAGGAGACAAATGGCTCTTGGTTTTAACATCTTGTGTTGTTGTTGCTTGTTTGTCAGGGGAGCAGATGTGTTTGATGAGCTTCTGTAGTGAAGAATGTGTTGAATGAACAGAATTCACAATGTCATTATCAACGTTGTTTTCTTTTCATTTTCTATTGTTGATTCATAACAATAGTAAAATGTTTTCTTCTTTAAATTCAATAGATAGCATATGAAATGCACTATTGCAGCGCTGGGGTCAAAACGCATATTTCCATATTCCGTATATGTAATAAAATAGAATAAACCAAAGATTTTTTATGTGGTTTATACCCACATTTGTGCTCTTAAAGCACAAGCACCAACATTGTAGATGGATGTTCTTCTTAGTACCATGAGATTCATTTTATAACAGTTAGCCCATCCTGTCGTGGCATATTTGAATATAAGCTCTCATTTGGGGCCCATATAAACCGCATTGTGAAAATGGCGCCTGCTCTCTCTCTCTCTCTCTTTCTGTAAAGCAAATCAGTTTTAAATGTGTCTTAATGGAACTGTCACATAAGCTCCATGTGAGATGTTGGCTGAAGGTTGGCGTCAGGTTATCCAGTGGCTCCATGCTGTCCTGCGGAAATACCACGGCTCAGGAATAAATCTGATGCTTGGACGTTTTTAAAGGATTTCATAATGATAGACTCTGGTTTAACAAACTCACCTTCATAGCCTGGAATGACCTCCATCTCTTCTCTCTCATCTCCCACAGCCTCTGCAGGTCTGATAGCAGCTCTGCGTGTTCGGCCCAGGAGAGCGGGCCGGTGGTTAGGTGACGTGCCCTGCAGCGCTGCTTTCTTGATTAGACGCAGCAGAACCCAGAAATCTCGAAGGCCGTCTGGAGACGCATTTGTGCAAAATTGCATTTTTACAGCGCTGCGATTTGAAGCGCTGTGCGCTTGATGTGGCGTCCGCTGAGTGGAATTGGCTTTTGTTTGTCGCCGCCCATCTGTGTGCTTCCTGCCAGATTTAGTGTATAAAAATGATAGAAGTAATGTATTGAAATGATAGAAGTAATGGGTGCTAATAGAGCGGTACTTTAATACTGTTGTAAACCACTTGATGACAGGTCAGTTTAGGAATAATTCAATGCTAAATGTAAATGATGTGTTACTTGATGGTATTATTTTTATCTTATAAAAGGTTGTGTATCCAGTCAAACACCTTCAATGTTTTTGTGTCAATAGACAGAAATGACACGAAGTAAAATAAATATTAACGGTTTGGTTTTTTATACTAGATTTTTTAATATACTTAAGTGGAAAGGTTGTGTTTCTTTGCCACTTGCTGTGTAATATAAAATGTGTTCTAAAACAAAAGCAGACACGAGAAAAGTACAGAACATAAAAAGCATTTAATAAAAGCAGCAGCAGCTTTATTTTGCATTGAGAGCTTCAGTGTGAAATACAATCTGCCTGCAAATGCTTTGTCCTCAAAGAACATATAATTTTACATTCTTACCCATCATAAAAACATTGTGTTATGCTGAAAAAGTCCCCAAGTCGGTTTCTCGATAAATCACGAATGCAGTTTCCACGCTCTTTAACATCTAAAGTTCTTGCCTGGCCAGAAGCGAGGGGAACAAAATAGCTGGCACACTTTGAGGGGCCGGGCAGCCGGTTTTGTGAGACACATCTCATAAATCTTCCTGCTATTGATTAGGATTAGAGGTGAAATGTTATGATAATGTTAGCTGCTTTCAGTAGCTGTGTTGTTCACTGGAGCAGTTAGCACATTAATCACAGCTGTCTCGGCTGGCGGCCGCGGGGATTCGGGGGCATTAGTGGGTGATGCCCAGCTGCCCGGCTCCGACTCGGCCCGTGTGAAGCTGTTTTTGTGTAGCACAGGGAGCAATAATTGACGCCCCAGTGTCCCAAATGGAGAACGCTTTTAAGCTTCACTGTAGATGCTTGTGTTTTGTGCGTGTCTGCTTATAAGCAAGTACAGTATTTGATTGAAGTATATAAGAAAATAAACACTGTTGTTGTCACTTACAATGATTGAATTTTAACTTGCCGTAGCACAGAGGTTTTGTTTTTATCTCCGTCTTTGTGGAGCAGTACTTTCTGATAACTCTCTCTCGATCAGTCAAGCTCACACCAAACCATCTTCTACATATTCAGGGCGTCTCGGTGCCTGTTACAGGCGTCCTGCCGTCTGTCAGCGTAATGAGAACGGTTGTTCCTCTTACACTCAGCCCTTAATGAAATGGTGGCTGAAATCCCTTGCTCAGGACTTCTGCTGCTGAACATTTTCCCCTCGCTGGCCTGAAGCTAAGTGCAGAAAACGCTGGAAAGCCACAATTGCCGGCGTGATTGGCAGCGGAAACTCGGGAGACGTGTTTGCCATGCAGCCTAAATTGGCCCAATGAGCAATTTGTGCCTGGAAGAAGAGGGTGTTTAGACACGGAATGAGGTGGAGAAACCCCAAGCTGTTTTCAGCCCTGAAACTGCCATTACTGCAAACATTTATCCGGCAAATGAGAGACACAACGGCATGCGTCACGTGAGTAAGAGCTCGTTTTTTCACATGCGTCGTGCAGCCCCGCAGGAGTCTCATTTCACAGAAAAACATCTTTTTGTAAATATAAAATGCATTTTTGTTGCGATTTTACCATTTTAAAACCACTGTGCGTAATTGCGTAGATGTTAAAATGCTTTCTCGTATGCTATTTTCTCATGCAGAGGAACTATACATCAGCATTACAGTCGGCGTTATTGCTTATTTACATAGAAATCATAAAGGGATGGTTTTGTCAAACTCGAAAAGTAAAACAAAGTTGCGTTAACACTGAACTATCGGGGACCACCGAATGATAAATGAAGTGTAGCGTAAGGTCGCTTTAACTGAATAAGGGAAGGGTTATTGTGTTAGCATCTGTCTGTAGTTCAGGGTGGTATCGAGCGAAAGTGCTCAGGTCAGCTTTGATATGTGCGGCAGAGGACAGAAACATCTTCACAGGGCTCTTTTTTGTTTGTAATGACTTATGCATGAGGAAGATGGACAGAATCACCTTTTACTTATTAAAAAAAGAGATGGAGAGAGAGGGAGAGGTCACACAGCGGGTCGGCTGTGTGTAACGGTTTATTTTTTGGCTGGTCACTGGTGTGTTTCAGAGCTTCTGATGGGTCAGATGGTTTTGGCTTCTCGAGTGTTATCAGACATCTCATATATCACCAGCCCACCATCTTAACCTTTATCAAACCCCTCCGCCCTTCAAATACAACAGCCTTGAGAAATCTTTTTATAGTGCTGTTTCCCAAGTCGAGCATCACTAGTACTAGTGCTTGTACTGTTTTTTGACAAACTCCTAGGAACTTTTGCATCTCTCTCTGCACCGTCTGTTCTACAGGAGCGAGACCAGAATATAATTGAGACTGGTGAGATCTTTTGACTTGAGATTTCTGGAAGTTATTTTCCAGCCCCGGTGTGATGATCATGGGAGCTTCTGACTCTTCTGGTTCATGTCTACAGATGACTCACTGTTTTTGTTTATTCTGTCACGGTACATGCAAATAAGCAGATAGAGGACGGTGTGTGTTGTGACTGGTGATGGTGGTCCGTGAGGGTCTGCGTCTCTGTAGGGGGTTGCCTGTCTCTCTGTCTGTTCTGTAATGGCTGTAAGACAGGGGTGGGGGGTGGGGGCTCACATGCTCCTCATTGCCCTTCTATTATCACTGGTTGACCTACTTCAGTTTGGCTGAAATCACAGTCCTGCTGCTCCATCGACTGTGTGCGTGTGTGTATGTGTGTCTAATGCGGTTTTTCTCTGCTCCTCAACACTCTTTCCATGTGTCATGTGTAACACCTCCATTATCACCCATCCTGTGGCCTTTTCTTTTGTCTTTGTTTTGTTTCCAGTTGGGCTCCAGTGTTCAATATATATTTGTGATGATTTTACTACTGGATAAATGAAGCAACATTGTGAATATCACAATGGTTTTAATGACTTTTGTTTTATTTGGACATGAAGTTTCTTAAGGAGTGTGTCAGTGGAGTAGTTTCACAGTTCTTTCTCATCTCGTGACTCGCGGGTATGAGAGTGTTGAGATGGAGCGGTTTAATCATTTTTCTCATTAAAATGTTCTCATTAAATCTTATTAGAATCAGTTCAAACCGATTTAACGATTGGTTGTTCTTGTAAGTTGCTTTAGATAAAAGTGTCAGCTAAATGCTTCAATGTAAACATACAGTATTCTTAAAAATATTGATAATGAACGAAACGGTTAAGTAATATTTCTTGTGCTCAGTGTAGAACAGATATTTTTCAATTACGTTTTTACCGCAATTTAATTTGTTGAATTTTTGGCTATGGTTTCTCTCATTAAATAAACATAACAATAATAATTAAATCTTAAATAGACAAAAAAAAGAGTTTGGATAAGAACAAAGCATACGAACTAAATGAGAATTTTATTATTATAAATATGATGATGTTTGATCGTTCAGCCCTGTTTTAACATAAAAAAATGTTAATGGTTTCTGTAAGTAGACAAGTTGTGGGGTTAAGCGGATTGTCCTGGTTCTGATAATGACTAAGTGAGTTTAGGAAGCTCTCGTGTGTCACGGCGCGTCAGGGAGGAGCGCGTCCTCTCGCCCGAGGGCATTATACCACTCTCCAGCTACTGAAGGGGCTGGTCTTGTTATTTCAAACTCCACCATCATCATTTGTTGGCATGAGTTTCTCCTTTTCTCTCTTCAACATGCAGATCCACTTCATTGCTGCAGGCGAAGATTTGCAACTCCGTATTACACAAGTCCCGTCACATTAAAACACACATCAAACTCTCCTCTCATCTGCTTCCAGGGCTGCTGCTTCAACACCTACAGCGTGTCACCGGCAGTTCTGATGTGCAGTTAGAAATGCGCAAGCTAATAAAGATCAACAGAGAAAGATCTTTGTTGAAATCTCAATAGCTTCTTTCTGAGAGCTTAGAGATTAATTAGAGAGCGGATTGAAATTTTTGAACAAAATACAACCAACAGATCATTTATAACCGAATCAAAATGTCAAACATATTTATTTAGGAGTTTAGTATATATGTAAGATGTAAATAAAATAAAATAAAATAAAATAAAATAATGAATCTGGAAGTGCTGCTGGACCAACGTATACATCTTACAATGTGGTCTGTATAAGAGTGAGCTTGGAGTTTCTCTGGGGAGATCAGACAGCATTCAAGTGTTTTTGGGCCACTGAAGGTTGTACTGTATGTGTGTTTTACAGGTGTGTGGGATGAGACGAAGATTATTCATGCTTCACTTACTCGAGAGTGAGTGACAGAGAGAGAGAGAAAGTGTGTACCAGAGAATGACTGTATGTATGGAGTATTGAGAGAGAGAGAGAGAGAGAGAGAGAGAGAGAGAGAGAGAGAGCAGCGATGGATTGTGTGACAGACAGTAGGAACGTTTTGGGCTCTAGAGACAATAGAAGTCTCAAGTCCTAAATGCCCTTCAGCTCAGGAGAACTCACATTGTGTGTGTGTGTGTGTGTGTGTGTGTGTGTGTGTGTGTGTGTGTGTGTGTATGTGTGTCAGGGTTTTACACTGGTAAATGTTAAAATTACCAGGTTACAAGGTTTGAAACTGTTCACTGCTGAATTGTATTTATTTGGATTATTTTCTCATCAGTGCGATGTCTTAAGGTATTTAATTACAGAAATCCTACTAATTTCTTATATTAAATTATAATCAGAGCAGTCATTGAATTTGCAATGATGGATAAAAGGAAACATACTTATTTAAAGTTTGTTATTTATGTATTCTAGATATTCAAGTTTTTGAATTATGATTCGTATAACTCACTCTACCTTGGTTGTAAGTTTTTTACACACATAATAGTTTTCTGGAACTTTCTGATGCTTTTTTACAAACAATTTGTTTAGACTAAACGCTTATCTGTGTTCAAAGTCCTCTTTTTCTTGACTCTTTTTTTGGTGGAGGAAACTTGTGGTTCATTATCATTATCACCAGGCTATGTAGGAAAAACAAAGTGTGTGTGTGTGTGTGTGTGTGTGTGTGTGTGCGCGCGCGCGGCCTTGGCCTTTTTACCCCCGATCCTTTGTGTGAGAGGAGATAAGCAGCCATGTTCTGTTGACTTTTATGTGAGTATTGATGTTGTGTGTGAATTGGGCATCATTAATTTTCTCTGATATTTGGCCACTTTTGATTTGCAGATTGGGTTTTAACTTTTGCCCCCGGCATCGTGGTGCGGAATATTAAAGCAGATGCAGGACGGTCGGCTTTAAGGACATCGAGCGGCTCGGCTCAGCGATCAGAACTGAATATAAATAGTTTAATTAGTCTGTTAGTTCATTTGGAAATATGAACACTTATCTAAAGGGTGATGTTGAATTTCCAGTGGAGCAGAGACGAGCATTGCTGACTGCTGGAAAAAGCAAAAAAATATGCGAAACTTAATTAGTGAGGAATATCACAGCAGTCGAGTGTTTATTCAACAGAGAACGTGTCTAGGAAATGCTTTTCTCATTTCTCGCCTTCTGAAGACATGTGGCCGTGCAGAGCAGCGATGTTTGGTTGTTGATAGTAAGTAAAGGTTTTGTTGGTTTTTCACTGATTCGGGATGCGCAGCTGCATAGTGTAGTCAACACTAATAATCCGGTTTAACCCGTCCACATTCGCTGTTCCTCAGCCGTAGTAATGAGCTGGTGGATTGTGTTCTGGGCTGCTTCTGTAATGACCCTGAGACAGCAGAGGTCAGAGTGTGACTGCATTCTGCTCCAGCCAATTATCATCTGTGACTCTGATGGGCACAGCGTGAGGTCACCGAGGTCACGAGACGGCTCCTCTGATTCACTCGTTTCTGTCCACAGCGGGCGGCGGTCCCTCCTGAACATCCCTGCCCACTGTAACGCAAGTGACGGGAGGACCTGCGCTTTGATTGGCACCATCATTAAATTCCCAGATCAGACAGACTGTGACCCTGCGCCAGTTTTGACCCCCCGTCTGCTTTTTAAAACGCCTTCGCTGCGTGCCGGTCAGCGGGCATGACTGTGACATTTCCTGCAGGAGATAACAATCCCAAATGAGATCTCTTTAACATTTGTTTTCTGCTAGTGCTCAGATTTACCAACATAAGAGATCTGAGACATTTCGGTTGCACTTTATTTTATAGTACGTGCACTTTCAGTGTACTTACCCAACAAAATACAGGTAGCTATTAGTAATTAATAGGGGTTAGGTTTAGTGGTAGGTTCAGGGTTAATACCTAGTAATTGCACAGTTAAAGGAAATAGTATGTACATGGGTTACAGGACTGTAAAATAAAGTGCTACTAACATTTCTCACCAAATGATCTGAGGTATGTTTTTCACAAACATAATCTTACCTCAAGTAAACAACAGTAAATGTGAGCTATTAATTATGAATTTGTCATGTGTGCAATAACATTTCACATTTTCTCATTTAGTTTCTCCAAATTCAAATGATCTGGATTGTGTGGTCTACAATTATGTTATAATATTGCTCTTACAGTACAGCACCAAAAGTATTATTTGATTCTATTTTAATTCCTCCAAAATAATTTTAGAGAAAGTTTAATAAAGCATAATGAAGAACTTCATTAAGAAGTCTCCTGAGAAATAAAAGAGCAATCTTGGAGGCATACAATTTTCTACTGGGTTGCCTTGATTTACTCTTTAGATCAGGCGCCTGATGTATAAACGCACAAAATGGGCATTCAAAGTAAAAGTATTACAAAATAAACTAAATTAATGCACACCCAATGTACAGATGTATGACCTATGGTGTGTTATACATTTTTAATTTTTTAAAGTTATCAAGTTATGTGAGAAACTGTTGTTAGTGTTAGGTGTATTGTTGCCGGACCGCATTATTTACAGTGTTTGAAGTGGTTGTGTTCGTCAGTCTGTCTCTCTCTGCACGTCTCTCGAGCTCAGGTGAGGCTGTAGGAGACCCTCTCTGTAAGCGCAAAGCCCGCTGCTCGTACTCCTAGAGAGATGGCGGTGTGCCGCTGTAAATTAGTCCCTGGCTGTGACACCATGCTTGCTGGGTAATTTGGACAATGGGGCATTTGACAGCTCACCCATCACGGCAACTGCACCCTGGGGAGGAACCCGTCTCTCCGGCTTTTTCCTCGTTCTGTCAGACTGATGGAGCTGCTCTCTAAGTAGCAGCATCATTCTCCAATCAACCAACAAAATAGCTTTTCATCCCGCACCAGGAAAGAGGCGAGAATGTGAGAGAGAGGCGCTCTCTCTCTCTTTGGTTCTGAAGTTTTAAATGTGTTCTTCATACAGTTATTTGAAATTTTTGAGTTTGGAATCTCATCCGTGGAATGATTTTTGACCTTGTAGTTTTTAAAAAAAGAAAAAATGCATTTGTGTACAAGTATTTAAAGCAGCATATTCAGATATTTGGGTAACTGGCTTGGCTGTAGTTTTGGACGTGCGGTTGCCATCTAGCCACAGTATCGCTCTGTTGCCATGACACCCCAGGAATTAATTTATCTCCGTGCACTGTACATACCATTTCCCGGGGTGAAAAGTGAACAAAGTCCGTTCTCTGAATGGAGATTTCAGGTACCGTGTGAGCTGTGCTGATTTTAAAGTAAATCCTTTAGTGGTGTGTCTAATATTTGTGTTATATGTTGTATATAATAAGTTTGTAAATATTGCAATAGTTTTCACTTTTTATCTACAGTTCACAGGCACCCAGTTGTTCTTCTGTAACAAATGTTAGCAGCAGGTCATCGATAAATACACAAATGAACTTCATAACACCAGCTGAGCATTCTTCAATCCAGCCTGACTTTCAGCCACATCCTGCATCTTCAGTGGAAGCTGAGCTTTCATCTAAATGTGGAAATTTGTATATATGTTATACAAAAGTCTGGATAAATATATGTCTTAGCAGCCCAAAATATTGCATGTTTTTGTAAGCGTCATTCTGTCTTTGAACGGGGCCAGCGCTGAAGTGAGTGTCATGGCAACTGTATATCCCTGCGATCCCTCTCCTTCTGTTCTGACCTAGAAAGAATGAAATGATTGTGTGTTTCTTCTATCTGTGAGGTTACACAATAATCACCCGCTGTTAAGTGTTATCAGACGCTCCCCTACATACGCCGCGTCATTTTTCCCGCTCGTCCAAGCGTAGAGAGAAACAGAAGGAAGCATTCTTATCTGCCGCTTGTTCATTTCTTATTGAACGCGTTTCGCAATCTTATCTTCGCTCCCCTTTCTCGAGTATTCTTACTTACGTGTGGAGCAGAATCAATTCTGCTCATTCATTTTTTGCAATTACGGGTTTCTATCAGCGTTTAGATAAGTGCCACGTGGATTGAAACATGCTAACGGCTGAGCCCTGCCCACCATCGCCACCCCTGCGTGAACATTGGTTGAATAATTCATTGAGTTTAATTTCTCCTGGTGGTTAAAATCTGGGCTCTGTTAAGCCGAGGCCGTAATGAAATGTTTCACCCCGGAATCGATCCGACTCGTGGTGCGTTAATGATGCCGTCTCTTTACGTTGCATTAAAAATACTTTTGTTCATGTGTTGTGAAGGGGGCTCAAAAACGCTCCTGCAGCGTGATAAGTGTTTTTGACATTACTATAGTAAAACCATGATTAATGTACACCACAGCCATGGCAACAGTTTATTTTGTAACGTTAATCTCGGAGATCACAGTGACACATAATAGATTATTTTAGGTTTCAGAATTGTGTCGCTGACATCTTGAAATCCCTTTTAGTCACGAGGGTTGAGTATAGGATGTTCATCTTTTGAATTTACCGCACCTCATATTGCTCATCAGTCTTGCTTTCTGTGCAGCAACAGAAGAGAAAATAAGAGCAGAGAGAGAGAGAGAGAGAGCAGGACGCAGGATTTATACCGGCGTTCACGCTTGACTCTCTCCTGATGGAAGAGAAGCGCTGTTGAGGGTGATACACTGCTTTCCTGAGGACCATAAATCTGGACGCGCACAGATAGAATTCAGCTTATCTTTCACAAAGCTGTCAGCCAGCTGATATCGCACATGTTGAGAATATTTGTGGAGGTTTGTGTGTACCTGTGTACGGTCCTCATAACATCACATAACAAATAATCAAGTTATAGTAATGGCTCTTATTTATAGCAGCATATGTTCTGACATTTTTATGAATTTATAGACAACACTGTGTTTTATGTTTGTTGTGTGCAGTCAGCGAGCACATAGGATGATGTTTATTTATTGTCTTTGTATTATTGGATGATACACAGTCTCTTTGTTTAATCACAATTTAATCATTTCTTACAGTGTTCTTGAAATGATGCAAACCATAAGAATCTGCACCAGTCTGTTATTGGGCCACAATGCTGACTCCATTTCCTTCTCTCTTTCCGTCAGAAAACATCTCCCCTCTCCCATCATTTCCCCAAATCATGTTATTCCATCCAGCAGCTCGCTCGAGCACTTCATGTTTTCTCCTGATTTGACAGCGCGCTGGCGGTGCCGTTTTGAATGCGTGCTTTCCTCTCTATTGTCTTTAAGCTTTATTGCGATATTTCCTCCTGTGTTCAGCTGCAGTATAAACTCAGATGCCGGATGCTCTCTTGAAAGCATGTCGAGTGCAGCGGAATCACGTTATTACCCTGAGACAGCGTTTTTCATCAAGCGCGTGGAAAATCCAGCCTGCATTAAACGTGGCACGCGCTAAAGCCGTGGCGCTCTGGGGAAACTCTTCTTTAATTGAAAAAACAATTAGGCTTTGGGTGATGTAGACGCTTTGTTGCGCCAGACTTCCAGTGAACCTGAACTTAGAGACTCGGAGGAGACATCATTTATTCCCGTCAGAATGGATTGTTTGGATACGCATGAGCTGCCGTCTTTACACGGGCAGCACAAGCAGAGCCCGTGTTGTTTTTAGATTGTGTGTTCTGCCTTTGAAGATGTCTGGGCTTTGACAAACTATAAAGCCAGCATGAACTCCCCAGATGTGGCGCTTCATCTGCGATACACCATATGAATGGGAGGTGAAGAGGGCTTTGTAAACTCCAAAGCGCTGATCTTGCAGCTGGATGTGTTTGTGTTCTTACATGAATGTTATCAGGTCACTGTGAAGAGGAGCACACTTGTTTTTCGGTGGAAATCTTCTCTGTACTTCATTCTGATGTTCTTCTTTAAAGGCGTTTTCTTCTTGTGTGGTGTATTACAATGCAATCATTGTATTCATTCTTTGAGATCTGGGCTCTTGAGTCTCTTTTACTGTTAAGATGAGGCTTTGATATTGGTTTGGTGCATGATACAGCATCTTAACTGTCATGTTTTGGACAAGCAAATAAAGATCTCTTGAGATGTTGATGCAGGCAGGGGTTTTTGTGAACCCTGTAAGTTTAGGAAGTCATCAGAGATGCTGTGTGCATCTGCAGCTCACCTGAAGCCCAAGTGCGTGTGTAGCGGACGCAGGCGGTATGCGGTGAAGTGAACAGATATATACTGTGATCTGACGGGTCACTGCTCGGCTCGGCTTTCATATCACAGCTTGTGAGAGCGCGTTTCATTTTCATGAACCGATCCAGTAGGAGAAATCCAATTGAAAGATTTGTGCTGGAATATTCACTCAGGCTTCACACTTGCTGACCTCCTATACCATCTGCTTCTCGGTCTCTCTTTCTTTTTATACTTTCAGACATTCAGTCTGGTCATTTTTGAACCCAAATTAGTTCAGTGTGGATTTGAAACGCTGAGGGATTAGATGCTTGGACACTTTAAAGGGATAGTTCATCCAAAAATTAAAATGGTCATCATTTGTTCACCCTCATGTTGTTCGAAACCTGTATATGACTCAAAACAAAAAGTGTTTGGTTAGCAATGTTCTTCAAAATATCCTCTTTTGTGTTCTGCAGAAAAAGAAAGTCATACAGGTTTTTAGCAACACATGGTTGATAGACTAAATTAAAGAATGTTCATGTTTAAGTGAACTATTCCTTTAAAGGAAACCATTGTGTTTTTAGCTACATTTTTAAACATTTCTTTCCCATTTCATTTCTTTCGCACCATTTTACGGTTCTATCACCATTCACACCACTATCACCATTCTTTACGCTCCATTCCATTGAATTTGTTTTAAAATGAGCATTATAAAAAGACATCTTAAACCAGCCTGGAGGGCTTTGATGGTTTAACTGGTTTTAACTGGTCTCCCAGCAAGCTGGTGTGCAGCTAGACTGAACCAATTTCAGCTGTTAAGAAGCTGAAACACAATTACTTCCTACAAATATTTGTTTTCATTTAAATTGTTTGTGCACATTCAAGCATCATGACGTCATTTCATACATAAGCTTTGATTATAGTATTTTGCTGTTCTGTTTCTCCATTAAAAACACTTCAGCAAATTCTAATAGACTCTGTGGGAATGTCTAAAATGAAAATGTAATCTAACATCATATGGAAGCAATTTAGTACTTTTCTGATTAAAATCAAAGTAAAGCATTTGAGAATCAGGGTTAAGGCTTATGGTCCGTCCACAAACGAACTTCTGTTGCGAGTGACTTTAACAAAAACATTCACGAGCGAAGATGAAACACTAATTGCCTTAAGCGTGTTGTTTTAGTTTCCATAGGTGAAGAAGGTCGAGCGGTGGCTGCTCAGTGTGACTGCTTACGCACAGACGGACCCTTAACACTTATATTTATTCAAGGTCATACTCTTTTCATTTCTGGTTTTTCTCATTTGTGTTTTTTAATTTTCCGGAAAATCAAGAAACATGCTGTTCTTAGGAGAAGGTGTGGTTGACTTTTCTAGATGTGATTACGATAACAGGCCAAACTCAAATTACATCCCAGAGAACCAGCATCAAAACGTGGCAGTGTGGCGTGAAGATTTCCCCCAGCGTGACGGCATGCAGACAGGGCGGAGCCCAGCTCCGGCCCCCTCAGACCGCTGCATCCACACTACATTCATCTATGAGGGGGGCAACAGCCCACTTTAGTTCACAATCCTGAATAAACAGTGGTTGAAGACAGAAAGACAGGTTATGTGACAGAAAGCACACGTGTGCCCTGACGGCGCATGTGCTGCGTTACGAAACATATTGCGAGGTTGCGTGATGAATGTGGATTGTTATGTGTGTCTCTTCACCCGCTGGAGAGCTCAGAATCAGTGGGGACTTGTTGGCGTGAGGGCGTGTTTTTGTCGTGTTTTTTCTTTTCTCAAGTGCTTATTCTCAAGAAAGGGTCTTTTTATTCTCATATATTTATTATTTCTGGCGATCTGGAGGTTGATGAATTGGCGCTTGCATACAGGGACGACACACTAAACCCTTTCATGCCTCTGTCTGATCTCTCGTCCCCGCAGCGCGTCAGACAAATAGATAGAGAGAGATGCTCCATGAGTCTCCTACATGTACTAGTCAGTTTTTTGGGTCAAGGTCTGGTAGGCTGGCAGGAGGCGCTGGTGTCTGATAGCGTGATGCGTCTTAGACGACTGTCATTGGTTTAGCACAAGAGGAAAAATTCTGTAGCTCAAGCACTTGCATGGTTGGATTAGCTGGGAATGCATGTACTAATGGCTGAATATAGAATATAGCTGAATATAGTAATGTATACAGTAGTTGGATGCTAACTGTAAGCTGGTTTGGATAAAAGCCAACTTTATAAATGTAAATTCAAGAAGCATTTAAGGTGTGTGCGTGCGTGCGTGCATGCGCATGTGAGAATAAAGTATGGGTTTGGATGCATGTGTGTGTGACTGAGATAGTGATCATGCTTGGCGAGGCAGTTTTACCAGGTCATGGTTCTGGTCCAAAGCTAATTGTTGAGCTGATAAACCTGCCCTGCTGTGCTCAGATATGCCCCACATGCCCCCCTCCTTCCTCAAGCTTAGGGCACAAACAGTTGATGGGAAGCTTTATTGTTCTGTTTGTAGTTTGCTGTTACTCACCTTATAATAAAATAAATGTTAATGTGATGAGCCACTTGTGTAAATACAACAGCTTTACCCAACTATAACTAGCTTTAAAACTAGTTGCAGATGTTTTTGTTTAAAAAAATGTATTAATAATGCAATAATCTGCAATAATCTACACATTGCATCATTGTTATTTTAAAAGGGGGGGTTGGTCACAACTGCACAACAACATCTTATAACTTCATGGCAACACCTTAGCAACTGTACAGCAACATCTTATAAATGCAAAGCAACACCTTTTAACTGGCCAGCAACACCTTAGCAACCGCACAGCAACACCTTACTGTATAACTGAACAGCAACACCCTACAGCAACATCTTATATCAGCACAAAGAACTTTGAGAGACAGCTTCCTGTTTTTCTTGTGTTAAATGACACACATGTGGAGGGGTCAGATCCAGGCCACGGCTTCCCTTCATTTAGCAGGTGATTAGAGGCTGATGACAGGGCAGGTGTGATTTAGGACTAACCTGTGAAGAAAAGCAGACACACACTACCCAGAAACCCCTGGGGCTCTGTGTGCTAATGCAGTCCCGTAACATCACGGCTGATATTGATGTGATATCACCGCTGTGTACTGGCAGGGTTTGTTAGACACACAGTCTGCACTGGGCCGGCGTGTAGCGAAGCAGTGAAGAATCTTTGATGCTGCGTTTTAACCTCTTGCACCCTTGCGCTCTCTCTCGGTGTCTCTGTAAATAATTGATGCCTGCCAGTCGGGTGTTAAGAATAGAAAACGTATTCAGAGGTGACAAATATCTCTCCTAATGTCTTTCAGCTTCCCTCTTGTGGACGGCCTGGAGTCAGAGGCCGGATATTTGAGCGTGTACTGCAAACACAGAGCACATATACAGCAGAATCTGTCTCTTATTTTGCACCTTGAATTTAAATCTTCATGTATACTTTTTGTCATGATATAGGTCTGTGTTTGAATAAGACACTAGTCTTTCATTCCAGAAATGTTTGAGAATCATTTTATAACTGCTGGTGCTTATTCTTATAATGGACGTGGGAATTGTCTACACTTGGTTTTCTCTTTCAGGTCAAAAATTGTCATTGTGATGAGACTTTTTAGGAGGGATGTTACAGTATTTCGTAGCATGAAATATTGCCATACAAAACATTTTGATGTGCATCGCAGAGCTGTGACATGTCTGTTTTTCCCTATTGGTTAAACTGCCAACATGTGTCCTTTATCACATGTTTTTTCCTTTGTTAAATGTTTTTTTATTTATTAATTCCTTTCTTATTTTAAAGTTTATGTTAAACTATTCAAACCTTATCAGTTTTTATTATTTTACAGAATTTGAAATTAAACCTTGAATGCTGTCAGTTCAGGTTTTATGTACAGTGACAAATTATTACAAATTATTAACATTTCTGGAATAAATGGTATTTACATTTTAGTTATTTTTGTACAGTTTGTAATGCAAATTTGTGTAATCATATCATATGTATTATTTATATTGTATATTAATAATATGTATTTATTGTATTTATATTAATAATGTATATTTTGTATTATATTTCATATATACTATTTATAATATTATTGTATTGTATTGCTGAGCAACACAGGTAAATGTAGTGGACTAAAATACACTTGCTCTATTATACAAGTGCTCTATTTTCTCACATTACATCTGTACTTATACTAAAATAGTCTTTAGTACTTCATTCTGTCTCAAAATAGCACAGTTGAGTTCACTTAGAACTTCCAAAGTTTATCCTAAAAAGTACTAAAGGCAAATTTTTTGTATATTAAGTACAAAAGTAGTTTGTGAAACATTTAAGTGTATATTAGTGCACTTTTTTCACCTTGGAACTATCTATGTGTTAGCGGTCTACCTAAAATAACATATTTAAAGACAAAAGATTTTCTCTCAGTAGTGTAAGAATGGTCAGCGAGACTTCACGTGTCTACCCTGGCGTGTTACTAGAGTATGTTACTAGCCATACATGCCCAGCCTGTTTATTACCGGACACAACTGCTCCCCAATGGGTGACCACCAGTAAACAAGCTCACATTCAAGCAGCCCTCCGGTCAAACATGTTTCCATAAACCCCCCCGTAAAACACGCTCTCTGATGTGCACTTCTGCTTCTGTAACTAACTCCTTGTGTTCTGTTTTCCCCTCTTATTTATAGATGACGACTATCTTGGATTGGGCGAGCTCCCGGAGACCTTCCCCTCTGACCCGCCCGAGCCCCTCCCACACTTCCTGATGGAGCCAGAAGAGGCGTACATCGTCAAGAACAAACCCGTCAACCTTTACTGCAAAGCTACGCCCGCCACGCAGATTTACTTCAAGTGCAACAGCGAGTGGGTCCATCAGAAAGAGCATACGGTGGAGGAGCGTGTGGACGAGACGTCCGGTCAGTATCGCCTGCAGTCATGTGGAGTGGGAGTTAGCGGGTCGGTTAAAGCGTGTGCGGGCTCTCTAACAACCGTAGAACGCACAGGCGCTCTTGCTCCCTCAGGCGGTTGAGTGTACGAGTTGGAAAATCAAGCAGATGAATAATTCAGAGGAGAGTTTTACAGTGCCCCCCCACCCTCCTGCCGCCTGTAATGAGAGTGGAATTTCTCAGACTCAGTCTCAGTCTTGTAAAACTCTGAGGGCCGTGCGGAGAAGCCCATAAAGCTACCGTGCTGTTATTGTTGGGCTGTTTGTGGTTGTTGTGTGGGACGTGGGCATCATTAGGGCTCCAGACAGCAAAGGTTTTGATGCTGAGATCTTCGTTTTGCCGCACAAACCCCGTGATAAACTCTCACGGGATACAGTGGAGAAGAGACAGACAGTCTCAGACGACGAAAACATAAAAGCATACGGTGACCAGGGGCTGTTTCACAAGTGTTGCACCCACTTTGACTTCACTACAGCAGCCATCAGATTTGCTGTTGACTTGCACAAAGGAGTTTTGACAGATAAATAGAAACAAAGTTTTGGTCTTCCTCACTCGAAGCTTCAGTATGACCTGTACGTACTGTATGGACTGGTTTTATGATACTTCTTAAAGGAATAGTTCATGCAAAAATAATAATTCTGTCATCCTGTATGACTTTCTTCTGTGGAACACAAAGCGTATTTGAGAAACTGTGTCCTTACAGTTCTTCAGAATATCTTCTTTGAGTTACACAGAAGAAAGAAAGTCAGACATATTTGAAACGGTCCCTTTAAGAAGTACCTCAACTCTACTAGAGATTGTAAAGATGTTTGTCTAAAAACTCCAGATAACACCGGCACACGTGTGTTTGTGTGTCCCCTGGGATTTAATATCCAGCTTTTCAATAGGCCGTCGCTCAGAGCCGCATTGAAGACCGTGATTGCTACCTGTGGGCGAGCGGCGACAACTCAATTTCCCTTTTTGGCAGCTGAATGCAGCCAATCAAAGCGGCCGTGTTGTCTGTAATAGCTTCAGAGGCCTGTGGGTATTTGATTCTCTCAGCGTCGCGCTGACCATTGTGCTACAGCTCAGCACGAACGCATCACACGCGCACAAAAGCACACGCTTATCACACACGCATGCAAACTGATGGGTTTAATGGAAAAGCGCGAGGGAGGCTTCTTCATTTGTGTATTGGGGTTTGAGTTTAAAGCACAGCTTTAAACTGATTCTCCGTCATTGTGTTGAGGCTTTGACAGCTACGGAGGAGGTGGATGCTCAGTCTCCAGATATTAGGGCCGCCACATTTCTCACCAGACTCACTCTGCCGAGCCCAGATGTGGGTGTTCTTCTCTTCCCTCACATCTGTGGCTTTGGAGTAGAAAACCTTTCTTATGTAAACTGTTGCCTCAATGTGTCAGTTTCCATAAGAATGGTTTTACAAATGATCACACAGATTCTTGTGTTTCATGAATACAGTTCTGTATTTGAAATGGGATACAAGCGAAATGAAGACGAAGTTGTGAATTGGTATGCAGTGTGCAACAAAGAAATCAAACAGTATTTTCTGTACAGTAAATACATGTCCCTATTAAACTCCTATTGCTTTTATGAAACATATGTAAAAAAAATTATTACAATGAAATATGCAAATATTCAGCAAGTGACTACATTTATTTATAATAAGTATAATAAAATTGTAGTTCAGTATTTTTTAACTGGGAGGCCTTAACAAAGCTAATAAGCTAAAACTAAAACTATAGGCCTAAAACAAGATATTTCTTAGTATTTGGTTATATTTATGTCAACTATACATCTCTTCAGTTATAAAGGCTTTGATAATAACAAATAACAAATATTGGTCCTCAAATATTGTAATGCACATTCATAAGCGTAAAGGCCTGTTCACTCCAAGTAGAAAGAAAATAATTTTAAAGTTAAGAAAACAGCACATACCATACAGTCCATACCACAACTATAACAATAAATATACTTTACAGTATTTATGAGATCATCTTCAAAGTAATTTTTGACATCCGATGAACAAAAAAAATTGACCTATCAAAAATCTATTTGAAGGACTTGCACATTTAAAATGTGGCCTTAACTGGGTCAAGCGACGTAGTAACTTAATGTTAAAATTATATTACAATTGTAATACATCTTTTAATTATGATTTTCATGATTTACATGAAAGTGTATTTTGCAAAATAACCACAGATAGAAGCTGGTTGGGCTGGTCAATAGCTATTTGAGATGACGGAAACATGATCTGATCTCTCTCTCTCTCTCTCTCTCTCTCTCTCTCTCTCTCTCTCTCTCTCTCTCTCTCTCTCTCTCTCTCTCTCTCTCTCTCTCTCTCTCTCTCTCTCTCTCTCTCTCTCTCTCTCTCTCTCTCTCTCTCTCTCTCTCTCTCTCTCTCTCTCTCTCTCTCTCTCTCTCTCTCTGGTCAGAGAGCAGATTAACAGACATTTTAGGCCGGGTACACAGAGGGACGGTGAGTTATCTGTGCCAGCCTCTGGTCTCCAGCCTGCTGTCCCGCTGTCCCTGCGTCTCCTCCAAATTAAATAAAGGACTTTTCTTACTGCGGATGCGAACAGCAGATCATTAGCTCACTGCAGATGGATTTCTTTGGATAGAATGGAGTGGCTATGAGGAGAAACACCTACTCAAATGTTTCCCCATTGATCTGCTCTCTTAAACGCTCTGTCGTGCCTCAGAATTCACATTAATGTACAGGTGGGGGTAGAGGGTTCCATTTATAGCACCTCTCGTGTTTATCTAAGTTATTTTGATGGGTATCGGCCAATTTTCATTCCAGCCCGTTTAGACGCAATGAGCTATGGCACTTAGGAATGAGACGGGCGGAAGCAAGATGGATGGCGGTCGATTTGTTAGGCGCGGCGCAACATTCACGTCCTGAGTGTTTCTCGCTCGTCGTCTTTAATTATGTCGCTCGGCCACATAAAACAGCCACCAGGAACAAACAGGAATGCTTCAATTTCATGCTTCTAGCATTGATGCCGACCTCAGTCAATGTTCAGGCCGAACCTTTTGCATGTAAACAAATGAGCGGAGCTAATAGAGGTCAGCTGAGGTCATATGACCGTCCCTAATGCTGAAGGATCACTGGCGTTAATCTCTGGAGGCCAGCGCCATTGATTGCTACAAAGGAGGGTAAGTTAATTATATGTAGCTACAGCGATGTAATGCACACCACAGGCTTGAGCGATGACGGGCGACACCGGCACCATCCCAGCACTGAGGTCCAGCTGTCCGTCTCCGGCGGATCAATAGAGGAGAACCACAAAGCCCAGATGATAATGATGTGGACATCAGTAAACAATGAGACATCATTCGCAACGGACAGAAAATGATTTAATTGTTATAGCGATTGAAGATGACATCATCATAGTTAGCGTTTTCTGAGAAATATTTCATTTTAATAACTTTGGTGTTTTTTGGTTATTTGGTAAGGCGATAATCAATATTATTATTGGAGATAAAGAGTGAAATTACATGCTTTCGGTATTGATCTCAAGTCAGTGAGCAGGAGCAAAATAGGTATCTTTTGACTTATATCCTCTATCTTTCTCTCATCATGCAATCATGTGATCATTTCCACGCCAGACTTTGATGTGTCATATTCTTTTGTGACAACACTGAATTTCTAAAATAAATATTTCAAAGCATTTGAATGAATACTAGATTACCACCACGGGAATCGTTGGGTTCCAGATGAACGCTGTATTTCCAATAAATCTCCTCTGCATTGTGCTTTCAAATATAATGAAATTTTTATGTAAATTTAAGGCCAAGTTGAAGTCGTCGTTGGCTTTGGGTGGCAGAAAGAATGTGTGAGAAATGTATTCAGGGCATTAAAAATGTAATTTCACTGCCAACACTAGGTTCCTAATCCCAATAAGCGGGTAAATAATTTCTTCCGTGCTGGAAAGAGAATCAAGCGTGTTTGTTAGAGCTTGCATTGATTTCCTACAGCATGTCACACTGTATTTGAGTAGTTTTACGGTACAGTAAATGCTGTTGCTTTAGATCAGATGTTGTAGAAAGAGATATGGCAAATATCTGTTTTTTATTGGCTAATTTTCTTTCATATTAAATTAATAATACAAATGTTAAACATTTAAGCATATTCCTTGCTATGACAACTATGACCTCAACTTTTGACTTGTAGTTTATGTCATGAATTATTAACTTGATATTACTGTACATACCCAAATTGTTGTTTATAGAGAAATGCTCCATCTCTGTCTGGTTATTAATTTCTGGAAACACTTCACGAGAGAATCGAACACACGTGACATTAAATGATTGTGGATGGAGTGACACTGAATTAGTATGTAGGAGAA
This sequence comes from Oreonectes daqikongensis, assembly GCA_026939265.1. NCBI lineage: Eukaryota > Metazoa > Chordata > Actinopteri > Cypriniformes > Nemacheilidae > Oreonectes > Oreonectes daqikongensis. The sequence goes on along the minus strand of JAOTQM010000056.1, from coordinate 1,570,993 downwards.
GCAGGAAGTAAGAAGCCACATTTGCATAGAGGATTATTGTGGCTTTATGGCTCAGGATTGATACCGCTGGCTACGCAACCCAATCAGAACCTGTGCCCGGAAACCACCTCAGGGGCCCGTTGCACACAAACACACACTCACGCATGGTAAAGTGAAGCTAAGTGTAAGAAGTCACATCAGTCTCCTCTTACATGTTTATCCAGAGAGAGAGAGAGAGAGAGATGGAGTGATATTTAATGTTTGTGATTTCATTAGTGAAGCTGTTTCGTCACTCGCTCAGATCTGAGAGTGAACACTTGAACCCTGTAATACTGTAGAGGATGAAATTAGAGGCTAAAGGCGTAAAATGAGCACATGGTGTGTAACGCGGGGTTCCAGGAGGCGTCGCTGCCATGGGCACGTTCACATAACAGATGAATGGTGATCAGAGGACTTTAGCAAACAGGATTCAGACCACTGTGATGTTCCTGAGACTCCAAAGAGCTTGATGCTCCATCTGCATGACTCTATACACTGTGATGGGATTGTGTTCATATCTGTTCTCTCAACTAAACAAACAAAAATGATTCAAAATCTGTATGTGACTCTTTCTTCTGTGGAAGATATTTAAAGAAATGTCTGTTGTTTGTTTGGTTATCAATGTTCTTTAAAATATCTTCATTTGTGTTCTGCAGACAAAAAAAAGTCATACAGGTTTGGAATGACATGAGGGCGAGAAAATGATAAAATAATTTTCTCAATGTAAAGAATGTTACATAACAACCAAGGCTTACAATATGTGCAGCTACGCAACCTTGTGCTTCTGCTATGAAAACCAGTGTATTTTTACTAATTGTATCTGTCTCTCTCTCTGGCTCTCTTTCTCTCTCTGTAGGTCTGGTAGTGCGAGAGGCCATCATCGAGATCACCCGTCAGCAGGTGGAGGAACTCTTTGGGCTTGAGGATTTCTGGTGTCAGTGTGTTGCCTGGAGCTCTGCCGGAACCACCAAAAGTCGCAAGGCCCATGTGCGCATCGCATGTGAGTCCACAAGCACACACACACACACACACACATACACACACACACACACACACACCCACCAGCACTAACACATATTCCTAACAGGATGAGTATGTTTGACATTGAATGGAATATTGTGATGCGTTTCCTTTTCCCTCTTGGTATTTTGATGTGTTTAGATTCTAGTGGTCTGGTTCCCAATGTGGTGTTGCTAACAAAAGCATGGGCCCATAACTCCACCAATCACAACGTTCTGTGTTTATAAACAGATGCTGGACAACAATTCTTCATGCATCCAAACTCCTCCCCTTTTTCAAAATAGTTTATGTCAGAATTCAAGCTTTGCATCCTGTTCCCCTTAGATTAAGACACACCCATCTTCTTTCCATGTGTTTATAAATATACAGCGAACCCAAGAGTTAGACTCTCTGAATATGTTTGGGCCGCTAATAATGTAATTCTTTTTGATAATGTCCTTTTTATTTTTTGCTGTGGTACTTTCTGATTAACCACAGACTCTCATTCATTTAGTGTTTCTTTTCGTCTAATTATAGTGAAATTAGACGTAATGCAGAAACTTGTTGCATCTGGTTAAGACAGGTCATTAATCTTGAGTTAATCTTCCTCATCTGCATGTCGGCCTTTAGCTGCACTTAGAGCCAATAAATTGATACCGTTTCAAACAGGAAGTGACAGAAGTGTCCGCACACTGACCTGGGACCTGTCAGATGCTGTTTTTATTTCCTATTTGCTTAGACGTGGGTCAGTAGAGATGGTCTCAGTTCAGTGTTCATCTTTCGGTGGTAATCGTCGTTAGCCTTTGTTTTAAATTAAAATAAATTGAATTGAGGCTTTGCCCCGGGTGTTGCTGACCTGACTGCACGAGCCACTCTCTCTCTTTCCCTCTCTCCAGGGACTAATGGAAGCACCAGGCATCATTTAGCCCTTTTTTTGCTTTCTGTTTGCAGCAGATGTTTTAATCAGGGGCTAAGTAACACTCACGAGCGATAAATAAGCAGCGTTTTGTTGTTGCCGGTCCGTGATCAATGGATGCTCCATAAAGTTCAGCAGCTGTAAAGTCTGATTGAGGAGATTTATTGAGACTGTGATTTGTAAGGCTGTTGGTGTCGGGCACTTCCTGTCTGAGTTATGAGGGGACGAGCTTCGATCTGGACACACACACACGCTCGCACACAATGATTTACCTGAACGCAGACTACTCAACAGAACAGCTAATAGATCGCAGGAAGAAATTGCGTGTGTACTATTCATACAGTATGTACTGTATTTTTTTTGCATGGTATCCATTTATTTTCCATATATGTGGAATACTAAAGTGGCCCACTGAGTACACTGTGAAATACTATATCCCACAATGCATTGCACTGGACATGTGTGGATGAGGTAAAAGTGTCAGCTGAGATCTCGTTCTCAGACTGTTTTACACAAAATTGGATTACAGATGTTAAATGACCAGATTTAATTGATTCAATATTTATTAGATGTTAACTGGCGTCGCAATGAAACAATCGTATGTCCCTAATGTAGCATATTACATTTTATTACCATTTATGGTTGCATATTGAATATGTACAGTTTAACATACTTAACATACAAATATCAGGCAGCATAGAGTACATACTGTGTAGTAGGCTGTACACCTTAATCTCAGTTTATTATTTAATACAGACACAGAACACAGATCCAGATGCAAATTCAGCGATTTCAGCTAAAAATCCAACCTTAGTTTTATTGTTTCGTGGATAAAATGCCAAATTCCTGGCCTCACATTAGCAAACCATCATCACCGCAGTGATTCTCCGTGCTGCCAGCTTTAGTTTAGACGTGCTGGGATTAAGTTGAGAGAGTTCAAGTATGTAAATGGCCCTTAATTTACTAACCTGTGTAATTTAGCACAAGTAGCAAAACACATGCACTTAATGTAATTGTTTTCACATGCGTCCACGTGTGCGGGCCTGGCAGAAGAGACTCATGGGATTTCAGCTCACCCCGCTTTGCCGTCTTTCAGTTTTAGCCGAGCATCTGAACACGATCTATGGGTAGATATTTTAGAGATTCTCTGCCGTTTGGCCTGGGCTCTTTTTATGTCTGCGAGATGTTTTCATCATCTCAGCCAACACATGCCGTTATATTTCCCCCGAAGCTTTGCTGTTATAAAAAGATCAGAACAATTTTCAGTTCCAGAGCCAACAAAACTCATTCTGTTATGTATAATTCTCACATCTCAAACAATCTCTTTTAATTTCCTGGCACATTCTGGCACATTCTTATACGGGGAGGATTTTAAAGTTAACTGCTGTTGTATATGATGCTGATTTTTTTTTACCCATTTCATAAAATCATAATTTTGATCATTCAGAAAGCAGCACGCAGAAACCTGCAGGTACAGTTTTTTCCCCAAAACAAATTGCTTTATTTGTCTCTCTCGATCTTTTCTCTGCAGGAACATACAACTTTGTGTAGAATTTGTCATGTTTTTGGAAGTGAAATATGTGTGAAACATCTAGCGTCTCCACCTGCATTAATTTATAATAAGCAGAGAGCTTGTGTAGCGCTGCATATCACAAATGGCATTGTAATGCATTTGGCCCATTAGAGGTGGTTATAAATCCAGCGTGTTTGTACCTCACATTATTCTTCACTCAGGGTTTTTGGCCCGGGAACTGCACAAAATATGGATCACATTTTGTCGAGAACCCCAAAGTGCTTTAAAGTGGGGCGGGCGAGCGCTAGCTCACTTCAGTTGCCGTTGATGTGACGAATTCAGCCAACACGCTCCATACTAGAACAAATATTGAGGAGAGGCCTGATTTAGCACGCTTGACAATCGGAAACTATTCCGAAGGGGTGACAGATTTGACAGGAACATGTTTTTCAGGCGCTGGGCCAGAATGCGGTGAGTCAGCAGGCAAACATACGCAAGTCAGCTCATTTAAAACCTAAAAACACAACTTCTGTTGTTCACTTTTATAGAATCCATTTTCTTGACCTCTCAAGTCTGAAGAGAGTAAAACTTCTCCTCTGAATGAACTGAAACTGCCAGCAGCTGGTGTGGATTTACAGTCGACGCTGTTTCAATCTCACGTGTGTCAGAATATAAGCAATTAATTTTCCCCGCGTGGAGGCGGCACGGGCGTCGCGGAGGGGCTGTAATGCACTGGAAACGCTGGTAATTGGAGTGAGTTGTTTAAGCTGTCAGTGGCAGAGACGTGCCGTAAAGAGCGTCTCACCCGCAGTTGTTACTGTAATGGCCTCTGATGCATCTGTGACAACAGCTGACAAGCACATTTGTATTCAGAAGTGTGTGTTCATGCTGGTTTGTGTACGTTTATTTGACTTCTCACTCATTTGTAAATATTTTTAGCTCTGTCACTACTTTTTATTTTTTATTTTCATGTATATAGCTGTCCTTCTAAAATCTTTGTTTTTGTTCAGAACGCATTACTTTTAAAATTATTAAATACTGTATTGTCAAAGTTTACACTTTTCATTGGTTAGATGGAGCCCACTGACATAAAGGGTGACTAATAATAATGATTTATGGCAAATAAAATAAACATCACAAAATATGGCGAGGTTTTAGAAGGACAGAGGCGATATGCAAAAATATAACAGTTCTTATTAATAAACAAGATCATTTTTATGTTCGATAAAACATATCATAAATCTTTTGGATAGGGACCCAAATGCATTGTTGAATGCAGCATCAATTTACTAAAACAGTTTAATATAATTTGTTGGTGTAAACTTTCCAACTTTGGCCAAAGATGGTCAGTCTGTTGAGGATTAAATCAAAATGTTATCGCTCTTGTGATTTCATGAGCTGGGAAAGATCATAAAATTGGTTTAATGACACTATTTAGGAAACTTAATGACCAAGTAAAATGTAAATTTAAATAATCATAATGTTCAGAGTGTTGCTTAATTTTATATTACGAAATCATTGCAAACACATTGTGAATATTTGATACGATATCAAGCCGTACAGGGCGTAACTGCTTGTCAGAAAGTCTCTACAGTGTGTGTGTGCGTGCGTGCATGTGTGTGTGCATATTAACCCAGTGATTTAAACATCCTCTAGATCCTTTATTAATTTTAAGTTATGTGTCAGGATTTGATCATTCATCTGTGTCTCTAGATCAATCCTCACCTTCCTGATATTATGAAATAATGTTGCATTCACCCTAACAGTCCCTGATATGAGCAGACAGACCGTGTGTGTGTGTGTGTGTGTGTGTGTGTGTGTGTGTGTGTGTGTGTGTGTGTGTGTGTGTGTGTGTGTGTGTGTGTGTGTGTGTGTGTCCTCTTGGCATTCTCTCTGTTTGACCTTGTGTTGTTGTGTATCTGGACACCCATAGGGCAGCTTCCTGTCTCTGGCTCAGACAGGGAGACAAACCCACAGTCTCCAGCGACACCCACACCATCCACAGCTTTCTCTCTGTGTAGTGCGGGAGACATATTTTTCTGTTCAATAGAACTCCTCTCATTATCATTTGGACACTCAGTTTAAAGGAAATGTTAAGTGGAGGATCTTAAAGGACTCTGGCCTGACATCAGCCTAAAATGAACAATTTTCTTTCAGTCTCATTCCAAAATGCATTTATGCTTAGTGACAAAAACAATTTAATAAATCAGTTTATATCACTTCTTTATGTTTACACAAAATGTAAATAGCAGCACTGTGTATAGAAATCATTTATATTTACTTTAAAAGCACAGAGTAACTTGGACTCAAGTGCATTTCCCATATGACTTTTGCCAATTTGGGAAACAGTTCATGAAGATTAACGTTTTTTTATACTAAATGTCGATGTATAAGAATTGTATTAATATTTGCTACTGTATACTTTATAAGAACATCTTGTTGAAACTATGAAGTTAGATATAACATGTAGTGCTTAACAAAGCTGGGTTTAGTTGTTGTAATTCACTGATCAAAGAGGTGTATTTAACTTTTTATCTTATTATCACAGCATCAACTTTAACAAGCACATCTTTGATTCGTGTTTGTTTAGATCTTTGATCCTCAGCCTCAGGTCCACATTGAATTCCATCTTCTGCAGTCTCACAGTAAGAGTTGTACGCCTTCCTCACGCAGACAGATTGCTGGAGGTCACCGAGCGGCTGTGCTGGATGCCCTGATGCTCCACATGTGCTGCAGCCATTGATGCTCCACATGTGCTGCAGCCATTGCTTTTGATCTTTTTTTTGCCGCTGTAAAATTGAACAGTAACGGTAACATTTTCTAACACAGATCATAGAGAACAGTCAGATCGCTTTTGGTATTACAAACCTCCAGTTCGGCACTGCTGTGTGCATACGGTAAAACTTCACCAGTTTTGGTTGCCGTGTCTTTCTGTTGAGATTTCAGCGCTGGCGGTCAGCTGTGACCGGCGCTGAATGTCTCGAGCACATCAGCCGGGATCAGATACTGTGTCCCAGAGTTCCTGAAGTCCCAGAGTATTACTGCAGGATATCACACTGATACTCCTGCTGGGGTGAGTTACAGATGCGTGTGTGCGCTGTATTCCAGCAGTCTGGGTCTTCTGTCAGCTGTGACCTTTAGGGAGGAATGTGAAGGTTATGATGTTCACCATTCAATTCTCAATCTTCTAGGTATGACAGAAGTAGGAAGCCAAGTTGATATAAAATAGTTGGTCAAAATCCCATATGAAATAAGTTGGAAATCATTCAGTGGCCCTGCATCCGTAATACCCTACTTTCATACTACATAGTATGTGAAAATAAGTATGCGTGGTGGTTCTTTTAAAATGTAATTGATTTGCAGTAGGTACAGTACCACAATATTAAACATAATGTTTTAGCAGAAGTACTTCAGTATGTACTTCAGTAGTATGCAATGTCAGATGCGGGGTTGGTCAAGGTTTGTGTGTATATATATATATATATATACACATAAACAGCACATTTTCATTTTGCTTGTTTCCGTACCTGTTTGACATTTATTTTAAATAGGACCAACAAAGCAGAGACAGAAAATGATAAAAAACATATTCACACATGAAAACCACACCTAAATCCTGTCTGAGCATCCCTGCTATCCGCTGGGCCACGCCTTTGATTGATTGATGGATTGTCACATTGACTTCTGGAATCCTGTTGACTGTATAACACACCTCCTTTCTGATCTCAGTAGCCACGTTATTACCGTCTCTTCCCCCTCCCAGCAAAACACAATATACATCTAATGAAGCGAGACGCTCTCTCTCCTGACTCTCACATCCAGCGAAATATTGGATTTTTATTAAAGCGGCACGTGAAATCTCTCCATTTCTCTTCCTCTGTGGACCTCAGTGGATGAGTGGAGATGGAGGTGTAGTGAGTGAGACGGAGAGCACCCAGAGGAGAGCGTGAGAGTCTGGATCATCTATCACTGTCAGCAGCAGCCTTCAGCCAATACGAATGCCCGTTGACTGACTGACAGCACCATCGGCCACTAGCAGCTGTCAGTTCTGATGTCCCGCCTTCCCGAGGGTCTCAGGATGATTCTGCGTGACAGGGTGCAATAGAGACATGAGAAAGTGATCTACATTATTATGTGGTGTACTGTACATTGAGCGGCGAGTATTTTGGGCAAAATTAATGTCACCTCAGGTTAGATTAAACTTGATTAAGGTATTTGAAAAAATTATTTGACTAAAACGCAAGATATTGCATATAAGAGATTGTGGGGTTTGTATATACAAATATAGTAATAAAGCATACATTGACATATGGTTTTATCAGTTTATTTGTTGATTCAGTTGTGAATAATATGTTTGAATAAAGGGAAGATATCACTTTTTTTTAGAAGCTCACTAGGTTTTGAGATGCAGCATCAGTGTAGTATGAGGTAGTTCAGGGACAGCTGTACACTTAGTCATCATTACATAAACCAAATGTGTGTGTGTTTGATGTTTTTATCACTGAGAGTGAATGACACTGACAGAAATAAAGTAAGAATATTGTCTTGAAAATAAAGTCACTTTCTACAGATCTGAATGAAGCTGGCTAAAAATACTTAAGATGTATCTCGTATGCATGGGGGTGCTGTTAATGTCTGGCGTAAAGTCGACGCTGAAGTGTCTAATAGCATTAATATGCAGCGCCAAGCCTAAAACTCATTACACGTCCCCCAAAAATACCAGCCATCAGCATGTGCTGCCACACTGTCCTCATCCCCATCATACTTTATTCAGGCAAATATGTACCCAAGGAGCCAGAAGGCATGGCGAGGTGTGCATGCTGAGTGAAGACTATAGATCAGTATTCCAACAGGTTTCTGTAAGGTGTGGAAGAAGCTGTGAGGAGATTTCTGATTGTGAGGTTTAGGGATGAAACAAACAATTCTTTTAAAAATAAGCTCTCTCATTTAAAGAAATACTTAATTTCTTTAATAATTATTATCCTTTCAGTTTGCATAATACAAAATAATGCTGATGAAGATACTATTTATAAATACAGTATTGTCATAAAAAATAATTTAATGAAAATTAACATTATAGTTAAAATGATGCTCTGTTGCTCTTTAATGCTGTTTGACTGACACGTGCGCTGCTCTGTGATGTGTAAGGAGTTTGAGGGTGACCCACTTGCAGATAGAAATGAATTTTACATTTATAAGAATATTAAGAAAAATTGTAGCACTCTGTTGCATCGTAGAGTTTGTGTTTTATTAAAATACTTATGTTCTGCGTATTTTTTGAAACATCAGTGCTGCATGCTGCATTCATTTTAATGAGATTTTAAGTCAGTGTTGCTTATGCTAACTTTTATTTTATTTGTTTGTGCTTTTACACTGGCAGCATTTATTGTGTGCCAATGAACACACATCATAGATAAACAGTGAAATGTTGTGTAGTTTTTGTAAAATCGTCGCACAACTTTTTCATGCTTGCTTGACCAAACCCCTATCAAGCAGCCAATCGCGGTGCAGATGCATTTTGGGACTTGTGTTGTGTATATAGATCATTGCACCATGAGCTTTGATTGTATATTTGTTGATTTTCTGATTTCTCTGTGTTTGTAGATCTCAGGAAGACGTTCGATCAGGAGCCACTTGGAAAGGAGGTGTCCCTGGAACAGGAAGTGCTTCTGCAGTGCCGCCCACCTGAAGGAATACCTGCAGCTGAGGTACGAACTCTCTCTGTTGATCAGTGTTATATTGAATTACTCGTGTTATTCTGAAGCGCAGGCGAGCTCCTCTGCGGCCGGTGTGAAGGTAACTCGATCACCTCAACGAAATGTCAGACTTTGTTGAGAAACATTTACCTCAGTGGCCACCTGTTAATTCGTATTTAGCTACATGGGGTGCATTGATTGTGACATCGATTGTAGCTGTCAGACAAACTCGTCCTAATAACAGCAGAAAGTTGGAACTAAACAGGATTAATAGATGGTGGCTGTAAAGGATTTCCTCAAAGCATTCAGTCCTTTCCCCCCCTAACGTCCGTGTTTACAATAGGAAAGAAAGTAGGGTAGCCTGCATGTCTCCGTCAGAGAAACATCCTCCAGGCGGCTTAACTGACTGAATGGACGGATTGTGAAGGAGGTGAACGCCTCGGGCTGCGTTTTTCTCTGCTTCTTAATCGTCTTAAACATGTGTTATGACGACCACCATTAACTTAAGACTATGTTTAGCTTGCCGTCTCTCCCAGAAGACTGTGGATGAGTTATATTGAGCCATTAATCGGAGGGCGTGGGCTTATTTAAATAACGGCCGCTCATGTTTAAGGACAAGTATGGATGTGTGTGTATGTCAAAATGATCAACAAAGGCTTTTAATAGGAGAACTGCTGCCGTGGAGCTGCAAGGCTCTTGCAGAGAAGTTTGAACATTTGGCCGTGTGCAGATAAGCAGCGCTTTTCAAATATAGGTTTGTGTATTCCCTGAAGGCCAGCCTGTTATCAAATGCTTTTTAAAGATCACAGAATGTCCACTTGGCCTTTCTGCGGTTGCAGGACGAGATGTTTATTCCTTGTTTGGATGGAAGAAATCAGTATGAATGTTTAAAATAATTGAACAATTTTAAGAGATGAATATTAATAGAAAACTTGTTTGGCCTTTTTCTGCTGAGAAGGACACAGAAATCGCACAAATATCTCAGTTTTAGAAGAGATCTCAACAAGGTCTCAAACTGAGATCAGATGGATCTTGATCTAGATGTTGTTGCTAAGGTGTTTTGGGTTGTTGCTAGTGTGAGTGCTTGGTTGTTCTGGCTTGATCAGATGGTATTATTATAGTAGTAATGATGGTTTTGTCATCAAACAACAGTATTGTTATTAAAATCCATTTGAATGACCGTGCAGCAGCACACGTGAGCAAACATACAAGTTAAAAGTGTGTTCCGGGTCAGATCAGAGCAGCATCTCCAGGGAGGAAGTTGATTGGAGCTTGTGGGATCTCAAGCGAAAGCGTTTCCTTTGATTCTGCTCTGAAAGGACCCACGCTTGACCTGGAAAACATGAGTTAAGTGACCAGAACTCTGACGCCTTTATTGCAGGTGAAAATGCTGACGGAACAAATGGGCTGTAATCTGAAGGGAGCTGTTTGCACAAGCCTGGGGAACAATTTCTGCTTTAAAGACGTGGGACCTGTATCCCCACACAACTGTGTTTGGCAGCAGATAGACTGCGCATCTCACTCTCGCATTAAAAGTAATTTGTGTTGGAGAAAATCACAGATGGCGTGGCTTACTTGGCTTGGCATATTTTGTTGAAGTTATTTTCTCTTTTTTGCCATTTGTTTGTGCAGTGATGCTTTCCCCCCCCAAACACAATTAGAGCCGATGCGATAACGTGCCACAATTCTGTTTTCTCATGATGCTTCACCTTAGATTCTGGTATGAATATCTTTATTTAATTGTAGTAGCAGGTTGTCTAAATGCTGAGTTTTGACATACCTTTCAAGTCGAATTTGAAATACAGTATTTCTATCATAATAAAAGTTTGTATCACAACCCTTAAAGAAATTAACCATGGTTTTATTGTAGTAAAAGTGTATTTATCATGTTTTGGATTATCCTAATGTAGAATGTAATGGGGTAAAATGTAAATGTGAGTCAGGTGGATTTGCATTATGGGAGGTGTGTGTGGCACGTTGCCCCTCTGCATCTGTCGCCGTGCTGGCAGGAGTTAGTATGTATCAGCACGGTCTGATCTCAGGCCAGGGCAAGCGCACAGGGAGGCGGAGCAGAGGTTAGCCAGGACAGACAGCGCATCAGTACACATCAGTCTAAGCGGCGGTAAGGCGAGGTGTGTTTGTGGATTAGCACTGACAGCCAGACGATGCTTGTTCTTACCTCACCTCTTAAGAAACTCTTCCATTACACTGATTAACTGTTTGTAAGTCAAAGAACAAACACCGTCAGCTCTCGGCCCTGTCTCACCCACCCGTCTGTCTTCTTCATGTCTCTCTGCTTATCTTACAGCAGTCTTTGTGTTTCTAGCAAGGGGAGGGATGATTATGTTCATATTTGCCATGGTGCGGTGTGACGCAGAAAACGCTATCTTGGACTGTCACAGGCATGACGTTTCAGAACTGATCCAAACAGACACAGTTGGCTTGTGGCTGTGCCTGTATGGAAATAAGCAGCGATCATTCCCTTAAAGAGGAAAATTCTCATATCTCACACAAGCAGATGTAAGTGTGAGTGAGGGAATGTGGTGAGCGCTCCTTTGATCCGTCGGGTTTGTCATCCGCTCGCAACAAAGTAGAAACTATCTGATGTAATACCTGCATTAGACTGTAGTTGCCCATTGGCATCCTGGGCTGTTCAAATACATCGGAGTTTGTTATTTAGAGTGAATGTTTTTAGTTTTTTTGTTTAGATTTATTGAACAAGTGATTGTAAATGTAACAACTCTACAATACTGTACAGGTTTTTGGTAAGCAGACATTTTTACTCCTCTTTTGTAAGGGAAGGATTTCAGACATTTTATCTCAAATAAATTCCAGGAAAATGAATGATTATAATTACAGTCCTGATAATCTGAGATTAGCATTACATTATTGGGTTTGAACGTAATGTTTCGCTCAACTGATTGATGTTACACAATGACTGAAGCCGCTCGTGGGTGGTTGTTATTTGCAAATGTAATCAAAAACACGTGCCGTAGTACCGTACGAGAGAAAGGTATTATCATAACAGCTTTCCGGGTAAGAGACTGCATTGTTTGGGTTGTCTCACCTGTGAATGTAGTGCGTCGCTGCTTGCAATGCAAATGTTGAGTTGTTTGTTGCATGTGAAACACGATTTTGCACTTGAATTGGTGCTGATATTAGCATGGTAATCACATCATTTATTACTTCTCGACACTTTTGAAAGACAGAGACACAGAAACCAGTTGGACTGAAGCAGAAGTCGTGACTCTGGTGAGCTGGAAACTTCTGAACTGTTTCGGGAAGTCTACTTCTGTAGCAGCTTCTGTTCTCGACAGATGAATCCCCAGCCTTTCTGACTCGCCTCGAACCCTCGCAAAGCCCGGGCGGATGGAACAGTCTTATCTAATGCTGCGCAGATCGTGCCAGCAGACGCAAACTTGTGCAAAGCAAACACACTGCAGACATTTATCTTGGCGCGCGGAGTGAAGTGCTTTGAAATACTGCGTGTGCTTTGGAGAATAGAAGAGCATTTGGGTAATTCATATGGAGTCATGTGACATGACTGCATTAGTGCACTTCACTCAAAGCCCAGACCCATTCACATATGTTTCCATTCTCTGCACATTTGTAATGCACTACACTTAGTACAGAAAAGAAATAAGTTGTTTGTCACTGTAATAGACTTCTACATCACATTTACTTAGTCAGGGTTTAGAGTAGGGAAAATGCATTCTTAAATGCATAGTTCAGCCCAAAAATAAAATGTCATCATTTATTTACCCTCATGCTTATGTGAAACTCGAAAGATATTTTAAGAATTGTGGATTTTTGTGCCCATACAATGGAAGTCAGTGTTGTTTGGTTCGAACAACATTCTTCAAAATATTTTATTTTGTGTTAGTTTGGAATGACATGAGGGTGAATAAATGATGAAAGAATTTTCATTTTTTTGGTTTTATTGTATTCAGTATGTATTTTGATCCCCTTATGAAAATGTACCATGGTTTAACTATAGTAACAATATTTTGGGGGGGGGGTTATTTGTAGTAAAACCTTAGTTAACCATGGTGATCACAAAAGCAAATAATTAATTGAAACTTCAATATTTATATTAATAAGTTTAAATATAATATTTGTGTATATAATAAATATTACCCAACTCTTGATTTGAGTTCAAACTAAGGCATTCATTATAAATTTCTCTGTATGAACACGTCATTTAGATTTTCTAGGACACCAGCGGGTGACAGTCTGTTTCATGACCCTTTTAAGTCGGGTGTCTTGGCAAACTCATAAAACAGACTTAAATCTGGGCTCTGAAAGACCTCAGTGTTCGCTTTGGTCTTTTCTTTTCTGCGGATTCTCAAAGGCACTTGTCAGCTCGTTCAGATAAAGACAGAGTTCAGAGGTGACCTTACGCCTGAGAGCCGCTGATGCCGTCGCTATGGCAGTGCAGTTTTCATTCAGGCAGTTGCTTGGCGAGCCGGGGTCCCGTGGAGTCACTGAGCGCCACGTGACGAAGGCCCACGGTGCTTTTAGAAAAGACTTATCCAAGGAGATGCCAGAGGATTTGAAACCATCTTCAGTGGATATAAAAGCCAGTCTGATGGACTTCTCATCTATTATTCTTCACTTCAAAATCTGTCACTGTTTACTCCCCTCATGGTTCCAGACCAGTATGAGTTTCTGGAACACACAAGGAGATGTTTAGCAGAATGTTTATGATGCTCAGTAACGTTCAATGACAGTAAATGTGAAACGGATGCGGTTTGTTCAGAGCTGAATTTTCGGACGAAGTTTTATGCAAAGAAGAAGTGGGATATTGAGAAGAAAATCAGCCAAAGGGTTATGCAAGCGTTCCGGTTTTAGCACTATAAATATTTTGTAATTTATTGGAGAACGTTGGTGTTTTGAGCATATGTTAATAGATGTATGTGTGGGTGCGTGAGCTGGGAAAGTCTTGGCGAAAGGTTGTAGAAAAAGAGAGATGCATCTGCATGGTCAGCGATCTTTGACCTTAAGGTAATTCAAACCGATCAATCAAACACAAACCAAAGAACATTCATAAGAGTTCATGTTTCATTTGAGGATTATTTTGTATGAGGTCTGTTTTATGGTTAAATCTGAGCACAGTTTGAGACATTGTTGAGCTCTCTTTTGAGAGACATTTTCCAAAAAAAAAACATCTAAGCAGCCAAACCTCATGTCTATGCTGTCTGGCAGTAAGAATTGAAATATTGAAGAGCTCTCATTAGTGACAGGAGTACGCAGCTTCTATCTAAAGATGTTTGTGAAGATGCCTGTGAGCTTTAGCTGTTATTTCTGTCATTTGTTGACTTGTGCTGTCTCATTAGCTGCAGTTTTGAGGTTTGTTATAGTGCACGTCTAAAGGGAATGTGTTGTTTTTTCTCAATTAGTGCATTCATTATAAACAATCTGCAATATTAATGAATCCACGACACAAACCCAGAAAGAAACGGAGACATCACTGAAACATTTCTCATTGTTTATTGCGTGTGTGCGTGCATGTGTTAAATGTTTTACAAAAGTTTCTGTAGACAAACACTGCATTCTGTATTCTGAGTTATCAATATTTATGTACATTGATTTCTAACACATTTCCATATTACTTTTCTTTCGCATACACCATCCTTATTCTTCAGATTGATCAACTTCAATTTTTATATAATGCTTCAGTTTGTTGACCTTAGCAGGGTTTTTTCAGGCAGACGGCAACAGATAAACGTTGGCAGGTTGAACATGCTTTCTTAAAAACCAAAAAGTATCTTTGACTTTAATGCGCCTTCCCTATTTTCCTGAGTCATTTAGCATTTGAGACACAGGGAGCATCAGATGAGACGAGGTCTGAATGTTTTTCTTCCGGATCTCAGCTCAGCGGCCTGACTCATAAGTATTTTCAGAAATATTATAGTATAATATTTTTAATATTGTTATCCAATGATTGTTAGTGTATTTTATTCTATAAATGTTTGCAGAAGTTGTGTATTTCTATCATTTTTGCACTCAGTAGAGGCCTTGAGATGAGACGCCCATCCACAGGAGCCTGTTCGACCCTCAATGTTAATAAGGACGTGTGTACAGATGTCCAGAGATCATGATGATTTTACCTGCTGCTGGTCTAAAGGCAATTCTCCCATCTCCAGATATAAAAACACATATTAATCACCTGCAAGTGTCTTCAGACACTTTTCCTGTGGTTTTGCATTTGCAAGTTTTTCTTTTCCACTGTGGACTGGAATATTTTCCCAGAAAAGGCGAAGAATACTTTTTAAAAGAACTTTTTTGGCTTTCTGTACATACAGAAACTCTTTATCTTCTCTCACATTAAATAATAATAATTTTTGGGGGGTTTTGCTTTCACTATTTTGCCGGAGAATATGTTTGTGCAGCTCCAACACATACGGGATTGTTTCTTTCTTTAATAGTTCCCAATTAACGTAATGTTTTTGGCATGTGAATAATTCAGAAAGGCTGCGAGAGATTGCATTTGCATTTTTGCCTGCGAATTTGAAGGAGATTATAAAGGAGAAAAGCAAGTTGAAGCACAAATATTTTATAGCTTCTCTTTGTTTTGGTGCCTTTCATGTCGAAAGCATCGCCGCAACGTTACAGTATGAATCTCAGCTGTGACAAATGCATGAGCGTTCATATTGAACTCACATTGACTCTGGATTCTTCTGCAGTGTGAACACGCTTTGTGCGGTGAATCCCGTTCGGATCAGACGGAAGATTATTTAACTACTGCCGTCATTTAAAGCAATTACTCTGCTTCATTAAATATTAATGCAGGTTTTTCCTTCATCAGCCCACGTTCAATCGCATAGAGACATCTAACCATCGCTCGCACACACACACACACACACACACACACACACACACACACACACACACACACACACACACACACACACACACACACACACACACACACACACACACAGCTGCTTCAAATTAAATTGATGTCAGCTTCTCTTGATGGAGCCACAAACAATAATTGGCTCCTAATGCTTCTGCCTATTTGTATAATGACCACTTGTATTAATTTCCTTCTTGAATATGAGCGCAGGAGTTGCTGCTAATCAGAGCGCATGCATTTATCTGACTTCCGGTCTGTGCACCGCATCCTTTGTTAACTAAATGAAATGTGCAGGTTTGAATGAACTTTCCCCTTTACTTTCTGTTCAACTGTATATCTCTCTTTCACCTGTTTTAATATTTTTAGTATTTTTTCCCTCTCTTTAACAGTCTCTGATTGAAACATTAAATTGCAGGTTACTTTACGTTATCATTACGTGGGTTGAAGTCAAATGACATCAAACTGACAACTGACATTCATTTTTAGATTTAAAAAAAGTGAAAATTGATTTTTATTTTTAACTAAAAAATATGTTTGCAAAGTTTATGGATTACAGCTTTAACTCATTAACAAATTAGCCAAATGATTTAACAAAGAACACTTAAGTGGTGTTGAATAAGTAAAATTTTGGTAATACCAGACGGCACAGTTCTGTATTGGAATATGTGCCTATTTCAGCACAGTTGTGCCAACTTTGCATATCAGGTTCATTTCTTTTTCAAATTTCCGTTTTGTTCTGTAAAACACTTGACTTCTGTGAGACTTTTTAAGAGCTGCTAAATAAAAAGCATCACCTGCCCTCCTCATTGAAATCATTCAAAAACACAGCAGCGTTTGCGTCACGCTTTTGTCTGTTCTAGTTTCTCCCATGATGCCCCAGCACTCGAAACTCTAAATGGACAGAGTGAAAAATCACTTTAGGAAACCTAATATCTGTCTGCTTTATTCTCTTGTTTCCTGGTAACAGCCTCATTCCTCTAGCGCGCTTCAGACCCTCACTTCCCGTTAGGAACAAGCAGATCGCGTTTGGCACTGGGATTGTTCACTGCGGCCCGAGACAATAACTCAAAGTGGAAGCACATCTCACAAGACTGAACAGATGCCCAAACTAGGTGGCCCTCAGGGGTCGGCGACAGAAATATAACAGCATCAGGACCGCAGCAGGGAATGTTAGCGCCAATCAGCGTCCTGCCATCACACAGCTGATAAACACACACACACACACACACACACACACACTGTTCAGTTTCTGCCCATCTGAGCATCCCTGCTTCAGTTTTGTTTGTCTGTTTGCTTTAGTAATTTGAGGGCAGCATATAATCACTGTGGCAAGCCTTGCGGCCAGTGGATTTGTGGGTAATCCTCATTGATTTCCTTTCTCTTCTGCATTCCTCTAAACGGTGCCATTTTCATGATTACATGGCAGGATTGTATGATAAAGCCACATTAATTCAATTCAATATCATTCGCACCATGTCACAAAACAGCTTTGCATTTGTCTCCGGACCGCTCCGGGTCGGTTCGATGGACGACGGAGAGCTGCAGGGTTATTGGATATGTCTGCATATCCCAGCGTGACCGTTCTGCCCTAACCTCCACACAAGTGATTAAATATTTATAAACAATAATGGAAGATGATAAAAATGAAAATTGCACATCATATGCAATACTTCGTCTTTATCTGCGGACGAGACCACTAATGAGAGTAGTGGTATCTATCATGCTATTTTTAGAGGCAAAGTAAATCAAATTATGGGAAGTAATTCATCATTCATTTCCTAATGGATGCCAAAAGAAACGCAACAGAAAATATGGCTGTGTGCGGTTGCGTAAGTCATTTTCCAGTTTCCACATGTTTCAAAAAGCATAGATCGCTCGAAGAAACCAAAAAGCAGATCTTTTTGTGTGTAGTATGTGTTTTGATGTGTTTTTAGCATGCCTCCTGTTTGCTCAACCTCAAGTCTAAATATGTTTAAGTTCACATCCGCTGTATTCAAACTCCGCGTGTGATTGGTCAGACTGGATCCTACTTCAGCGATCATCTCAAAGGTCCAAGTGCCCTCAAGAGAGAACAGTGAAATGAGGGCATTAGTTCAACTGGACAGAGTCTTGTTGTTCTGTCTCCGAGTGAAGGATCGGCATGATTTACTGTCAAATAAAGGTTTAAAACCGTCACTCGTTCTCCTGACCTCAGGCTCAATACGGGACCATTTATGAACCAGACTCTTAATACAAGGTCAAAGGTCCTTTATACACTGAAAAAAAGTGTGTGTTATTTTGTACAGGGAAAATAAATTAGGATCCTGATCGATTTTATGGAACATTTTAACAGATCGTAATACGACTTTCACAGGAAAATGTGTTCTCACTTCTCTGTTTGTGTTTTCATAGGTTGAATGGCTGAAAAACGATGAGGTTATTGACCCTGCAGATGACCGAAATTTTTACATCACCATCGACCACAACCTGATCATCAAACAGGCCCGTCTGTCCGACACCGCCAACTACACCTGCGTGGCTAAGAACATCGTGGCCAAGCGGCGAAGCACCACAGCGACCGTCATAGTTTACGGTGAGTGTTCTGCATGTCAAAGCATATAATTGAATCATAATGCTGTACAGATTATTAAAAATCCTTCACAATCTTTCTTCCATGTAAGCCCTTATCTGGGTTTATCCACCTGCCGTGCACCTTTTTGAAATTCAGATTGAGCATTTAATTTTGATAGCATCCGGCCAACCTGTCTTATCAGAACCCCTAGCGTAAGATCAAAGAGTACTCGTGTAGCTTCTCTCCGTGCCAGAAAAAACTTTTACGACCAGCTGTTTTTGTAGCTTTATTTTGTGTATCGCAATACTTCCCTTCTAAAGATTCTTTAAGTTAGCTCTCGCCGTGGATTTCCCTTGAGCTTGGAATTTTTTTCTTTTAAGAACAGAGAGGCGCGCTGACAACCCTCCTGCAGATGCTTTCAAACATCTCTTTGAGCGTTAAAAGAATAACATGGTGTAAATTTTCCCCGCAACATGGCGCTGCACTTCTACGAGTCTGATGCGCTGTGAAGTCGCGTCCCGGCGTCTGCCGCGACGCTCTTTCAGAAGACGGCTCTTTCAGAAACACTTCAACAAGTGAGAGCGAACCACCTGCTGCAAACGCTTCCCGGTTTCCCTCCGGATGAATTCCCAGATCGGTTTGAAGCCAGGAAGCAGATGTTTTCTTTTCCCATGCTGTAATAAATTGACTGCTCTTTCTTTCTCATTTTAAAGCCAATGCAATTACATCTGCTCTCCGGTCCCTGAAAACAAACGATTCGCGTCAGTTTAGGTCTGCGATTGGTTGAAGGGGTAATAGTGCGGCCAGCTCGAGCGTGACCGCTGAAAAGACAATACTTGTGTTGAAATACACCAGCGACCACATATCTGCCTGTTTTGCTTAAAGTAGAAGTGAATGTGTGTGGTGCTTGACTGCATCTTTCTCATTTATCTTATCATTAGTTCTTTAGCAGAAGGGAGATTTAGAGATGCTGATGTCACCAGGGTCCAGATTCACCTCATGCTTGTTCATCTCAAGTCTTCACACTCACCCAGTGCCATTAGTCTACTCTCTTTCTTCTATGTTATATCAGTCAACATGTCTTACTGTCCACAGCAGCAGAGAAGGACCATCCCAGAGGAACATCCACCATGTTCAGTGAATCCGAGAGAATCTGTATAAACTAAATTCTGTCATGGATTTATAGAGACATGAGGTCACAATCCCTCGTCTGCTTATTCAGGCCTGAACGCGGTCTGGGAGGACAGCGTTCCCAGAGACGGTCTTTGATCTCAGGCTCATCCTTGGAAGAAATACACCACAATCCATCCTCCAGAGAGCCTGTATCACGCACATGTGGCAGAGCGAGAGGCTCAGATGTGATAGAGACACAGAAATGGTCTAAATTCCTGTTAAAAGAGAAGATCAGTTCAGTAAAACTCCATCATAAACTTTTGTAGGGCTACATCACCAAAAAATGTAAACTCTTTAGGATGTCTGTTTTAGCTGCGATCTGTTTATGCCAGTGTACTCGCACATAAATGATCTTCTGTTTTCCTGTGTAGTAAACGGAGGCTGGTCTACATGGACAGAATGGTCCGTTTGTTCTAGTCGCTGTGGGCGGGGCTATCAGAAGAGAACGAGAAGCTGTACCAACCCGGCACCCTTGAACGGTGGAGCTATCTGTGACGGTCAAGCCATCCAGAAACTGGCCTGCAACCCCATGTGTCCGGGTATGACACTTTATAAACATGATGCTTTAGTGCTCGTTTCACCTTCAGTGTTTTTGGTCAGAGTGACCCATGGCCACTTTAGCACCGAAGAGATGAATATGCTTTTTGTGTTCATACAGTGTATGTTACATTGGAAAATGTTTTAATATTCAGTTTGTCCTTTTGCTGTAATGCACTGGAGCTGCATTGATAAAAGCTGATGATCCGTAGTCTCCAGCATGATTTGAGTTTGTTCCAGAGAGTGACTTATGAGCATCAGTGGAAAAGGAAAATCTGCCCTTTACTAGAAAGGAATTGGACATGCTCAGTGTCACGAATTTGATAAGTAAATGAGAAATAGTCTAAAATCCAAAATGTTTGACTTAACTTTACATAACTTAAAAATCTAAAAACTTTATTTCTATAACTTGATATAATTTCTTATATTCATTTCCTACATTACACTTTTAAAATATAAATATGAATTATTAATATTACACAACATGAATGCATTTATTATGTACTGTATATACAATAACATTCATTTTACTGGAACATAAAAAAGACTTCACATTTAATCTCTGCCAATGGCAACAATGTCAAAATGTTTAAATAACAGTTTATTAAACAGCTTGTCTGATATGTGCATGTCTATCAGATTTGTGCACGTCTGCAGTTGGTTCTCTTTGTGTGTGATGATGTCAGCAGGTGTCTGTGGATCTGTTCTGTGAGGATTTTGTTGTATGTTGCAGTTGATGGCCTCTGGACCGAGTGGAGTAAATGGTCCACGTGCGGTACGGAATGCACCCACTGGAGACGTAGAGAGTGTGGCGCGCCCGCCCCTAAAAATGGGGGAAAAGACTGCGAGGGAACCGTTCTCCAGTCCAAGAACTGTACGGACGGGCTGTGTATGCAGAGTGAGTACCACCTCTTCACCACAATAAACTCCTAAAGTTGACATGCTTAAAGCAAAAACAATTGCAGTTGACTGCAGTTGTTTCTTATTTTATACAAGAACAGTTCATAGTTTCCAGCACTATCCACAACAAACCAAACATCTGAATTTTGACATCGGCGAATCAGATTTTAAATTAGTTTTGTCTGTTCCTCACAAAAAACGTTTTGGCCATTCTGGAGCCCGACAGCTGTGGTCACTATGAACTGTTGTTGTGTGAAAAGAGATTCTTCTGAGTTCTCCCTGTTTGTTCCACTGATGAATAATATCAGCATACAGGTTGGAAGGACATGAGGGTCAGTAAATAAATAATGACAGTGTGGGGAAAAATAAAATCTATTCCAGCTGCGGTTTGGATGGAGAGTGTTTTTCCACAGGAAAGGTTTTTGGGTGTCGAGTCATCCGTCGAATGAAACGGTAACCTGACTCGACTCAATGTTTCATGCTGTTTGTCATACATTATACATGCAGAGGCTGGAAAGGCCAGAGGAGATCTGGCACAGCGTCGCTCGGGTCTCTCCATCGCCGCAGACGTTTCCCTCCTTCTGAAGCGAAGCTTCCTGCTAGCTTATCTGTTTGCTAATCCTCTCTTACTCATCCCTTCCTAGCTTTCTCTATTTCTCTCTCTCTATGTGTGTATACGTGTCTCTCTATTTTTTTCTTGCTCTTTTTTTCTATTTCCTTTGTGTTTTGGTTTGTTTCTCACTTTTTTTGACACTGCAAACACACACATTACAGAAATGCTAAAGCGAGGTGTTTTCTCGGTGCTAAATGTGTTTGTTGATGGAAAAGCTTCTCTTGATGCTGCATTTAGCCGCTCGGTCACAGTGTTTGGTATAATAAACATTGACTTTTATATTAATTTTGATTAGGTCATGAAAATTAAACGTCCAGGGGCCGAAGGGATGCAGAGCAGATTGAATGAAAGATTCTTAATGATAATCGGCAAACTAATGACCAGTTTCATTTCAGCGTCGGCATGTAAATGTCCAGCGAGTATTAATCCAGAGTATTGATCACACGAGTCTCGGAAGAGAACAATATTGCGTTCCTGTAGATCAGTTGGTGGAGCAATGCGTTAGCGGCGCTAAGGTTGTGGGTTTGATTGCCATGATGACATTATTAGCAATGACATGATACCTCACTATATATTATGGTATAGAATGCTAAACCGTAGTACTCCATGGCCCTTTGTACTTATATCACGAGTTCAGTTGCTAACTCTGTTAAAGTAGCTTTCAGGAAACATTTCTCGAGTTCAGTATTAAAGTCATTTCTCTGCCATTTGAATCTTCTCATTGTCTTTGTGAAATGCATTGTGGGAGCATTAGTTGTGTGTCAGATTGATGACTGGTTTGCGGGGAATATAAAACCCATAACGCTATAGATTTAGCCTCACTTCCCCTGATTGATTTTCCCCTCTCTCCTGCTAAAAGGGTGAAAGCTCTTATGTCCATGCTAATGACCGTTTCACTGGCCGTTTAGCAGAAATCCACATTATCTGAAAGCTCACATTATTGCAAATATCATTGGGAATGATTTACTCTCGATATGTGAACTCACCTCGTCCAGCTGAAACGCGAGTTCAAGCTGCGAGGAGTCATTTTCCCGACGCTAGAAAGCATTTAGGGAACGTTTTCTCTGCTAATGGCGTCGAGATGTTTTCGAGTAAAATGCGAGTTTGTTCTGCGGTGCTAATGTGTTATTCGGTTTTTGAGTTTGTGAAGTGCTCAAATCGTGTTTCAGGTGGAACGTCAGGTGAAGTGAGATTGAGTTTGACTTGTTCCCTCTGAAGTTTTAACCTTTGGCACTTTTGCAACGCTGCTTCGATCGTTCGCCCGCCCTGTTTGACTGTCTCGCTGCGTTATGATGTTGCTTTGAGGTCTTTTGGTTGCTCAACACACACACACAGATGCCATTTTCCTGACATATCGATTCTCAGAAAGGCCACGACGGACACGAGGCCAAACATCGGCTTTTTGTTCTCCCGCACGCTTGTGCAAATTTTGCTGTATGAAACAGAATATTTGCCCCGTTGCCCTTTTGTTCCTTCTCACGTGAAGTGGAAAGTAGCAGAAAGTACCACGGTACTACTATCTAACCATGGATTTATAATAGTAAAAATATAGTTTTTGGAGGACTGATTATCATTACCATAGTTTTAGTTTACATAATGCATTACAGTCATTAATTTAAGGAGTGGAAGGGTCATAGAAAGAGCGTTCAGGTCATAGGTCACATCAGTTTCTCCACATCTCCATCTCTCTCCGTGTTCATCTCTGCTTACACACAAACGCTTGCTCTATAATAACATTGATTTTTCTGTCCTTTGATATATCCACCTGTCTGTCTTGCCTTTGCTGTGGACCCATAAAGAGCTCATTGTGTGACTGTTTCCTGTGAGACCTTCAGTGTCTGCTGGACGTTAAAGACTCTCTGCTTGCATGCTCCTCAAAGTTGACTAATGTGTGTAATGTCCTTTCTTGACCATCAGTTTGTCGTGAAGGGAGTATTTATTTTATTCAGCTTTATTTAAAAAATGTATTTTTGGGTAAAAATCAACTTATAATAATGATTTGTAATTTGATCTGTCATGTATGATATCACAGGAAATGTCATGTGACTTCAATACACACTAAATATGTAAAGTAACCTGCTAATGAATCAAACAGAGATGATGCTAAAGAGGCAAAAGACTGTAGTTTTAATAAAATGTGAAAAATAGAAGGAAAAAACAATATATGCAATATATGTATATGAATGGACAATACATCTGAATATTATCTGTTAAATTACATATGAACATCAACAAATGACAATATTTGAAAATTTCATTTTTAGATGTACTGTTCCTTTAAGAGTCCAGTCGGTATTGTTCTACACGAGTCTGATGGCTTGATGTAAAGCTCTTCCTCGCGCTGCATTAGCGAATGTCTCTCCAGAAGAGATGCTGATGTTTGTCAGACTCTGAGTGCTTTTCACTCCTCGACTCGGAGACTGTTTATCAGGTTAAAACAATCCATCCCGCTCTCTCATTAGTCCTAATGAAGCACTAAAGCGCCGCTGACAGATGGTGGCGTTCCCTCGCGCCTGCAGCCGCCTCGTTTGTCTAGAGAGCAAGCAAGCGGGAGGCCGTGGAAGTGACCCCAAATGGAGAAGAATGGCCTCGGCGGTCGCCATCGCTCATGTCTTTCATGTCATTGTTTGATTTTTGTTCAATCACTTTGTGTTTAATTCGATTTTTGATCCCCACCCCTCTCTCCCAAAGGTTCCTTATTTCAGAAGTCCTCAGAACCCAAAGACGAGAGCAATGCTCTGCCTCACCCATGTGAGTCATTCATTTCATTTTTTGGTTTTGCATGTCTCACCAAACACTTTCCTCATTTTACTCCTTCCTCTGTTTTCTTTGTCTGCCGGCCGGCCGTCAACCACAAAACCTTCAGTAGTTTACCTGAGGATGAAAACATTGCAAAACAAAGTTTCAAAAAGTTGTACAAATCCTGATAGAAGATATAATAATAATATACTTTATAAAATAAAATATAATGGTGTGCGTGTGTGTGTGTGTGTGTGTGTGTGTGTGTGTGTGTGTGTGTGTGTGTGTGTGTGTGTGTGTGTGTGTGTGTGCGTGTGTGTGTTTAAGAGGCTTTGAAACCCAGGGCAGTTTTTTCACACATGGCTGCAGTGATCACTGTCTCAGGAAATGTGCCGTCTGTTTCTCTCGCTCGCCCGCCTCTCCTGCACAAGCGTTCAATAATCCTTTTGATTTTCATCCTGTTTTTCTCTGGTTGTTCTACCTACACACCCTCATGTTCAAAGAATCATACGATACATTTTAATGCTCACCCCCAATGAGTCCTGCTTTATCATCGAAGTACAAACGGTAGACATTCGGACACAATGGAGGGGCTACACTTTCATCATTTCGGCCCGATTCACTTCGCCCATACGGGCCAGAATATAAGCAGCGTCGTGGTGCTGTAGAGAATGGTCATTTAGCGTTTGTTAAAGATAGCTGCCTCTGTTGGTCGGGGAATGTAATGGAAGTTTATGAATAATACAGAAGACGGCTCTGTTCGGAGAGAAATGTGGGAGTATCTATGTCAGGGAACTGACCAGAAATAGATTTTTACATTTACTCTCCATTTGCTCAGGTCAGGTCTCGCTCTCTCACTCGCTCATTTGAAATGCAGAGGGAGTGCGATGCTTCACCTTGGCCGTGTCAGAGTGGCCGCGTGTAGGAACGCCGGGCTGCCTTCGGGCTCAGAGTCTGTCAGATAATCAAACCCTGTTACCCAGCGTCTCTCCGCCCCGCGGGCTCCTAAAGATCACAAGCTGATCGATGGGATCGGTTCCTTGCGCACTCGAGACCGTATCCAACCCTAAACCGCAAAACTGAGCCACAGAACTGCTCACTGCAGCTTGTGATGGGTGGACGAGCAGAAGATTTTGTGTTTTTGAAGGAATGATTAAGCACAAAATCATCTTGATGATAATTTTGGATGATGCGATGATGCTTTTATAACACATCCTTTACATTTATTTCAGAATGATTCCCTCTCAGAGCTCATGGATGTCTTACATCTTTAAACGAGAGCGTGTTTGTTGACACACACAGCTGGAAGCTGAGCTCTGTAGCGTTTCGTTCCTCAGGTCAGAGCGTTTGCTTTTAGAGGGCAGCGTTCACATTAGTGAGATTAATATGGGATGTCACAGTGATTAAACTGTGGGGGGGGCGGATGCTGCAGATCGTAGCAGTGAGTGCTGCTACCTGTACAAGATGCAGACGTGTACACGCGCACACAGTTTCCACCAGCTTTACTCTTGAGAGACCAGACACGAGCGATTCATTAAAGAGACACAATATATCTGTTCTGAATTAAACCTTTGTGTGATGATTTGATTTGATCACAGCAGGTCTCTCATAAACCAGTACACAAACAATAACTGAACACAGTTGGGTTTGTTTCCTGTGTGTTTTAAGCTTGTGTTCAAGCCTATGATGTAACTATGTAGTATTCGTACTCTGAACACTGCATACTGTGTTTTTAAAAGAAATATTTTAGAATATACATATCAGACAAGTTAGGGTATGCTACAATATTGTCATGTGACTTTATTATGTTGGTCACATGATCTCATGTTTAATTACAATTGAAATCTGAGTTACTTTCGCTTATCTCTTATAACAAATATAAATCACACCAACACTTTCTCTATTAATAATCCAAAATTCTGTTGCTTGTCAACCGTAAACATGAACTCAAACAAAAGTGAACTCAAAGTGCAATTATTTGATGATATTGATTATTTTTAGTGATAATTAACTATTATTTATTTATTGCATCCATTTTGAAAATGTACATACAGTAGTGACCAAAAATGATGTGCAACAATTTAAAACTGACATCTTCGCCCTTTTATGTGAAATATGTATTAAATATTTTGTATGCACGTTGCCTAGTTGTGTTTAGTGTGTAAACTGGAGTTCAACTTTAAGAAGATTTTTTTTAAATGACATGCAAGATGAGCAAGGCTTGTTAAGTCAAGGCCAATGACTGCTTTAGTCAATAACAAAAGAGGATGAACAAAATATTAATAACAGATAAGATTGTTGTTCATTTTTGCCTCTTAGCTTTTTGTTTTTCTATGTATTTTTTGTATATTACAGTAAAACCAATATTCTCTGATACACTGAGTTTGCCAGTTTCTCCATTTTATACCATAAATCTCATATTTCGATGGTTTAAATTGAGCCTGAGGGGGTATTAAAAGCAAATATTGTACAAATATACTCTCCAGACATCACTTAGCCACTACTGTACTGTGCCCAGTGTACAAACTGCTTACTGCAGATATGTAGCAAGTGCACTAGAATGCTACTATATCGTGTAATGATGTCTGATAGTGCCATCTGCTGGTGAAGGTGAGCGTTACAGCCCTGTATATGTACTGGAACTTTAATCGAGTGCTTTGGCTCTCTGCATGGCCTTCACTCTTAGAGTTCAATACAATGGCAAATGAGAGAATTAGGAACATGCATTCATTTAATTCAGCCGTCAGGAGGTTAGCTGCCTGTCGGCTCTCTCTATTGATGCAGGAATCGATGTCCCTCATGAGGTTTTCTCCATCGGTCCGACCGTGTTTTCTGAGCGGTTCGTGTTGCCCGAGGCCGGCGGACACCTTCGTATTAAAGTCGTTGTCACATTTGCCATTGCTGTGACAGGAAATTGCATTTTTCACAATTATCAGGGGGACAAAAGGACTGTTTCTATGGAAATGAGGGCCAAGTATGGCTTCTAATGATGGCTTGTCAAACACTGTATGGACTTGCTTCCATCCTATATAATCACTGGGATTTTTCCAGTCGGAAAGAACCGAAGATAAAATAAGATGTGAGGAGTGACAGAAGGAGAATAGATGTCTAGACGTGATTCAAAATGCACTGCAGGCCTAATCTGTGTGAATATTCTCATGTTTGTATACATGCATAAATACTGTAAACATGTGTGTCAAGTGTATGAAGATACTTTCAACTAACACAGTGTGGGGATCTGATCTGTCTGTCTAAGTTTATAATGTGTTTTTATGACTTCTGTGTTTTACTAGCAGGCTAAATCTCATAGATACATAGTCACATTTCACCTTCCCAATTGTTTTTATTTATTGTATTTTATTGTTTGTTATTTGATTTCTTTTACTTTACATGTTTGTTTTATTCTGTCGTGAATCTTATTGTTGTGATACGTTATATTACAGTGTGGCGGATTGATTTTATTAAAATCAACATCATCATTTAAGGCATTGGTAATAAAAAACTGTTGTAAATAATATAAATATAACATAAATATATCAAACATAATATAATGAATAATGTCAAATTTTTTGCAATTCAGGAAAGAGAATTTAGAAATGAAATTATAAATGACTAAAATAAGAAAGGCTTAGTTTACTTTTGGGGTAAAATATGATCTTTACAGGTGGTGTTAGCTACGCTTAACAATCATTTGTTTATATTTTCTAGTTGATTTTGACTTCTGTTTAATCTTTGCTGGATAATATTAACATGCCGACTGGAGATATTTGCACATGAAGGACAGATCACACTGTGCAGTTGTGACGGTGGGGAATCTATGCTGGGTTTTGGCAGCACTTTATCACAATACATCATTGAAGAAGGTTTTTTTCACTCAGCTGGCTGTAATGAAGTCTTACCGTTATTAATATCCCGAGCGAACGGTGAGGAGGATATTGGACCCCAGATAGAATCTCTCTCCTAATTTGACACAGCTTTAATAAAAGAGCTATCAATCAGAGATGATTCCTCTCTTGTATCAAGCTCTTTAACTCAAAACCCAAGACCTGTCTCTGTTTCTTTCTCCAGCGGCTCCCAGCACAGATGATGTGGCCCTGTACGTGGGTATCGTCATCGCCGTCATCATGTGTTTGGTCATCTCTGTCATTGTTGCGCTCTTCGTGTACCGGAAGAACCATCGGGACTTTGACTCGGACATCCTGGATTCGTCAGCGCTCAATGGAGGATTCCAGCCTGTGAACATCAAGACTGCTCGGACAGGTACTGTAGGCCAACACAATTTTTAAAAAAAATTTTAAGATTTATTTTTGGGTTTTTTATGCCTTTGTAAACAGTAGTGATGGAGAGGACAGGAAATGAGGTGGGAGAGAGGGGGGGGGTGGCGTCGGGAAAGGACCTTGAGTCGGGACTCGAACCCGGGTCGCCCGGAGCGCAACCGCGCTATATGCCGGAGCACTACTCCATCGGCTCCAGCTACATTTATTTTTTTAATAAATCTCGATTTTCAATAGTAGCAGAACTGCTCTAAACTTCATGCCTTACACACGGCACTTCCGTCCAATCAGAAACGCTACTGAACCTGTGACATGTCTCTTTATATGTCAATGTCACAGTAATAATAAAGAAAATGACGGGTCATTTGGGGTGATGAATGCCGTGTGTGACGCCTGCGATAGCTGCAGATGGAGAATTGATACGTGTCAGAGTCTCACTGACGTGAGAAGAAATGGAGAGACGTTCGTAATTCAAAGGAGCGCCGGGCGAGCACAATGACGCCGGGTTGGGGGGGCGAGTTTCTGTTGTGTGTGCGCCACAATGCTTGTCACTTTGATTTGAAGGCAGTCTGCAGGTTATCACGACGGCGTAATTAAGTTTGTCTGTCTCACACATTCACTGTTAATTACACATCGGCTGGAGGTACGAGAGCGGAATCGTGCATCACACGCTTCACACCGATGATGCTGTTTACTTGTGTTCGACCTTGTGGCGTCTCCTCAATGTTTGGTTTGGTTCTCGGGTTCTAGCCATGTCTGATACCTGTTGGCGGCACGAACATACAATAGATGACGTGTTGCCATGGTTTCCAAATCTCGCTCGGTTAAGCGGTTGAACGTGTAATGGAGAGGCACTCGTAATGTCAGTTTAAGAGGAGCTCCGCGTCGCGTGTCGTGAGTTCAACAGCTCTCGCGATGAAGAGGAAGAGCTTGTGGCGTGACGCTACGCCCCCTCATCGTGCTCATGAATATTAATCTGTGTACCTGTGAAAGATTAGCTCATTTGTAAAGAAGCCATCTGCTCTCGTGAGCGTGCCGCCGGTGTCGCTGCCCTCTGAGGCGGTCGAGGTCTGCGCTAAAGAGAAACCAGAGTAATGCGGTAATGAGGAAGAAGACTAATGATGACTTTATAGGTGACAGTTATACGGAAACACTTCATCACACCTCTCATATAGATCAGCCGCTGGATCTGGATGCACTAATTATACTTTCACACTTTCTCCCGAACGGCACAAAACAACAACTTCTGACCTGAAATCATTTGTATGTACAAAATCACAACCAAATGTATTTAAGTGTAAAAATGTAAAGATAATTGTGTTCTTTGTCTTCAGCTGATCTTCTGACAGCACCTCCTGACCTGACGTCAGCCGCCGCCATGTACAGAGGTCCCGTTTACGCTCTCCACGACGTCGCCGACAAAATCCCCATGACCAACTCTCCTCTGCTCGACCCACTGCCCAACCTGAAGATCAAAGTGTACAACTCGTCCGGGATGGTGACGCCCCAAGAGGACCTCTCCGACATCTCGTCCAAACTCTCGCCCAAACTCCCGCACGCTCTGCTCGACAACGACACCATTAGTCGGCGTACGCAGACTCTGGCACGATCGCGGGACCCCTCGTGCACGGCGTTCGGTTCCTTTAATTCCCTCGGAGGGCATCTGATCATCCCAAATTCAGGTCGGTGGAGATTCTTGTGTCACTGTTCCATCCATCAGACTCCTGTTATATCCAGATGGATAAAGTCCTTTTTTTTTTTTAAGTTTACGAAAATATTGCATCATGGAAGTCGAACAGGTTACAAATGTTGGTCCTAAAAATCTAATAGTTTGTGTTGTGTATAAACTATCATAATGTCATGTTTGGACATTGCACACGCTGATGTTACAACAAAAAGTTCGGACCACTGTGTCTCTCCTGTAAGTCTCATCCAGACACGTTTACCAGCCGCTGATGTCAGTGTGTACCACCGGAGACTGTAGTGTGTAAATGATGTCTACATCCAGCCATCTCTACAGGTCAATAGATCTCTCCGTGTCTCGCACACACACTCACACACTCGAGCGTTCCTCATGGGCGCTGTGATTTTTATAGCTCTCGTGAGAGCTGTGCTGGCAGAGAGCGCCTCTTTTGTGCCTGATGTTTCCTGCTCGTAAATTAGCTGGAAGCAGTTGTTCAAAGTGACTTACAACGGTGAGTCAGATATAAAGGGATTAGAGCGCTCTGAAAGCGTGATCATTCCAGCGTCTGACGCCCATCCTCCACACCCGTCGCCAATAATTCATTATGAAACTGGATGAAGCGCCACTTTCCAACGTTACGGTAGCTAATACAGCCGAGACCTGAGCGTGAATGTGATTCTCTGAAGAACAGGAGAAGAGAGAGAGTGATACAGTCTTACAGCAAGTGTCCCTGCTGAGACGATTATATATTCCTGATGCTTCATTAACTCAATGTGGACGTGCGAGTTTACTCGATATCCCACAAGTGCTCAAATGTTTCACATGGCACATCACTGATGGATATTTCAGTAGAGCTCACTGCCAAAAAAGTATTCTACATTTCTGGGTTTAATCTGTAATTTAATGTCAAAAGCGGTACATATTATATAGTTCACCCAAAAATTATTTTAATATGATTTTTTTTATAACAATATCAATATCAAATACATGTTTAGGTCCTAAAAGTACATCCATCCATCATAAATAATTCAAACGACAGTGGGCTAACAAATGTCTTCTCAATCTAAATGATAGATGTGTGTGAGAAATTGAATGAATTATATATTAATAAACTCGTATTTTGACCCTATTTAGTGAAATTATAACCAGAGCAAATCCACAAGAGCGCAAGTATGGTGACATCAAAAAAAGTCTCGTTTGTTCTTGCGTCTCGTGAAAGGTTATCATATGACAGCTAGAAACGGGACAGGCAAGAACCAATGAGAGTCAAAGTTATCGACGTGTTGGCATGTTTAGCGCTCACACACGCGTCGTTTCGCATCAAAGAGAATTTTTATTTTTGGCTGAAATGTTCCTTTAAGAGAGTAAACAGATTTTCAGCTGATGTCACATAATTCCTCCCAGGCCTGTTGTATTTTCTTCTGTTGTGCTGTTTCGGTCTCTAGCGATGCATTTATTTGCTGCGTTGTTGGTGATTGACAGACGCTCAAAGGAAGTTCACATGAAGGACGCAGGAAATCAATGAATGTCTGTGAAGTCTGAGAGATTTACACTGGAGAAATTCATCAGTCTGCGGCGCTGCATAAACACGTTGTGTGTTTGTGACATTGACTCCTGGCACAGGACTGTGTGTGGCGGAGGTCACAGGCTGGCAAACTGACATTGTGTGTGTGTCTCTCTCCACAGGAGTGAGCTTGTTGGTGCCAGCGGGTGCCATCCCTCAGGGCCGGGTGTATGAGATGTTTGTGACCGTTCACAGGAAGGAGAGCATGAGGTGACCACGCTGCTCAGATTTTCCACCGCTCTGCACTGACAAACAGCCTAATGAGAGAATTCTGGGTGTTAGTGCCCATAAACATGCCCACTTGAATCACACTTACTGACACAAATATTTACTGTCAAACGTTTATGAAGTTCTCAGCTGTTTCGTTGGAGTACCAACTTTGTCATAGACATAGAAAAGCATTCATGCATTATATGGTTTTTGAAGAATTAGACGTTCAAGTATGTTTGAAACCATTTGAGATGTGAGATTGTTCTGTCTGTCGTGATGGTTTGATGTGTTTTAAATGGTTTGGTTTGTCATCAGGCCGCAGGTGGATGACACACAGACTGTTCTGAGTCCAGTGGTCAGCTGTGGTCCTCTTGGAGCTCTCCTGACCCGGCCCGTCATCATCACCATGCACCATTGTGCCGAGGCCGACAGCGAGGACTGGCTCATACAGCTGAAGAGCCAATCACAGCAGGGCCAGTGGGAGGTGAGTGGGCGGGGCTTAAAAGCAATGCATTTATGTACAAGCTAGCATGAATGTTAAAGCTTGTCTCTATTGCCATCTCTGTTTAAAAACAGATTCGTTTACAATTAAATCTTCACGTGGGTTGAAGTCAAATGCTGTCAAACTGACTTTTACGCTAAAACCGTAACAGACAGCTCAAATTATAAATTAGTGAAGCGGTTAATGTACAGCGCTGCGTACGAGGGGGTGACGCTTTTACGGCTTGATGAATCCGAACAGGAGAAATGAAATCACGCAGAGGCGTCTTCAACAAACAGGTCAACTAAACTCTTGAGTAACCGTGATGTCAGTGTGCGTATGTGCGTCTGTTTACATGCCTGACCGTGCGCCCACCCCTGCTGAGATCCGGCCGGCATCCCGTTGGATATCAGGCAGGGTGCTCGCTGTGGCCAGATAGTGCTGCGAAATGAGACAGCTGTCACCGAATACACCCAAACGGGCCCGCGGCATGCTGAGCGGGTTCTGCTCAACACAAACTCGGAGTTAATTAGGAGACGGCAATGAAGAAACGAATGTTATCAGCCAGACAGCGGATGAATTCAGAGGGGCTCCGCGGAGGGTTAGCGATAGCAGCCCACCCACTGACCTTGTCATTAATGCCGGAGAGTAGAATTTGGTTTTCTTGACCGGGTTGAAGTGGAAGACGCCCCCGTGCTCCCCCCCTTAGCATTGCCCTTTATTGTTATCACGTACAAACACAATGACGGCGAGTTAATTAAACGTGCAGGAGGAAACGGAGGCGACACGGGCGCACACACGCGACCTGTTAGACACCCGCATCTAACACACACACCCTTATTATCTTCATTCCCTACTAGATATATATTAAACACATATTATATGAACCAACAGCCACTCTGTTCTTGAGACTTTCTCTCTTTTAGATCGTGTTAGCATGACTAATGTCACAACAGTCGCTTTGTTCAGAAAGGATCTTAAAGATCTGATGACAAGCAAAAGAAATAACAAGTACATTACATTAGCTAGCAAGTTAAAAGTATGTCTAGTCAGTATTATTACCAGTAGAAGAACAGTTACTTCGGCTAAACTTAAATGCAACAAAAATACACGACCCATTCAACAAATTGTTTATTTAATACAATTTAAATACAATTAAATATTAATATAAATTAAATAAAATTACAAAGCCCGATCAACAAACACAGATCTGAAGTTAACTTCGGAACAGGAGCGTGCGTCCGATGAAACCGTATATTTATTCAAAGAGAGAGAGAGAGAGAGAGGCTCAGTCAGTGTTGACATGTATGAAATCAGATCTCATTACACATATTTGACAGAGATGGATACCCGCCAATGACACGGCGTGTCAAAATACATATTCATCCTGAGGACACGTGACTATTTAAAGCAAAATGTGGCATGTCAGACCGAGCGCGCGCACTTCTTTCATTCGAGGTGTTGTTGGAGCGCCGTTCAGAAAATGCGTTTTAATGTTTATCTTCTGAGTGAAAATATTTAAGAGCCTATTTTTTCCAAAATCGCACACGGATCCCGCGAGTGTTCGGATAGACGTGCACTGATGAATGGACTGCGAGTAAATAAATCATTCTGGAAGGCATTAGCCCAGTTTGCTAACGCTGTCGAATCGCTCGCTCCCACAGGAAACGTTAAAGAGGCTAATGACCGATCATAATGCTGCTGTTTAACGGCCAAGCCGACTATAAAGTATTTTAATTCCTTTTCTCTCATCCGTAATGGGATGAAATTAACGACAGTGTGGCACCGATGCGAGCGTCAAGATTAGCGCTAATAGACGCGGACGCGTCCCGGCTGCGCGCGCATCAGCGCTGTCTGTAATGAACCAGGATGACAAACCGTCACGAGCGCGACTCCACACACACAAACTCATTCCTGCTGTGCAGAATTAGCTTTAATGCTTGAATATATATTACTTGAACACATTTTCAAGTTTGTTTTCAAGTGGTCCCTGTTTTCTTTCTTTTCATCGTTCAAACTCGATGTTTTCTTTCGTGTAGGATGTTGTGGTTGTCGGCGAGGAAAACTTCACCACCCCCTGCTACATTCAGATGGACGAGGAGGCATGTCACATCCTCACAGAGACGCTGGGCACGTACTGTTTGGTGGGTCAGTCCGTGAGCGCCGCCACCACTAAGAGACTGAATCTGGCCATCTTTGGACCTGTGAGCTGCACGGTGCTGGAGTTCAACATCAGAGTCTACTGCCTGGATGACACACAGGATGCACTGAAGGTCACTTTAATACCATAGTTTGATCTCAAAGGAAGTGTTTGTGTCACTGATTGTTTGTTTGTTTGTTTGCGTCTGTCAGGAGGTTCTTCAAATGGAGAAGCAGATGGGTGGGAAGCTTCTGGATGAACCAAAGTCTCTGAACTTTAAAGACAGCACTCACAACCTGCGTCTGTCCCTGCACGACGTCCTTCACACCCAGTGGAAGAGCAAACTGTTGGCTAAATATCAGGTACAGTTGTGTTGACACGGATGAGATGCATTGACTTATTTTGAAGAATAGGGAAATTAATGTCCGTCTGTCTGTGCGTGTGTGGCAGGAGCTGCCGTTCCAGCAGGTGTGGAGCGGATCTCAGCGTAACCTCCACTGCACCTTCACTCTGGAGAGATTCAGTTCGAGTACGCTGGAGCTCTCCTGTAAACTGTGTGTGAGGCAGGTGGAAGGTGAAGGACAGATTTTCCAGCTCAACACCACCCTGTCTGAGGTCAGTCTTATCTCAACACCAGCACACACACACACACGATGACGTCATACAGATTGTGTTAGTGGTGCGGTTTTTAATGCATCAGGTTTGTGTCACGTGTGCAGGAATCTCAGTTCATTGACACGTCTCTTCTGGACCCGGCCAGTAACATCACCACGCTAGTGGGTCCAAACGCTTTCCGGATCCCTCTGTCCATCCGACAGAAGCTGTGCGGGAGTCTGGACGCCCCTCAGACCCGCGGAAACGACTGGAGGATGCTTGCACACAAACTCAACCTGGACAGGTGTGTGATCAAATATTAAAAGTTAAAAAAAAGTTCTTCTTTCTTAGGACACTTTTCAGTTCGTCAACTTTTCTCTGCAGGTATCTGAACTATTTCGCCACCAAGTCAAGTCCGACCGGGGTGATTTTGGACCTGTGGGAGGCGCAGCACTTTCCCGACGGCAATCTGAACCGGCTGGCTGCCGTGCTGGAGGAGATGGGTCGCCATGAAAACTTCGTGCCCATGGCAACCGAGCACTGACACCTGTCCGCGGGGCCGGGCACAGGAAGCTCCCGGGAGGCGAGAGCGAGTCACAGCGGGCGGCACTGAACTGCAGCCAGATCACTGTGACATGAGCAGACCTGCTCGAACCGTCCGCTTTTCTGTTTCATAAAACGAATCGACTCGAAAGTAAAAATCTAAATAATGAAGCCCTGCCGTCTGTGCGATCCTGGTACAGTTGTTTGCTTTTCTATTTGTCAAATCAGTTTCTTAGGAAACGCGACCTCTGCTGTCCAAATACTGGACCCCCTTCCCCTTTACCGTGACGTGTGATGGGATAATCAGAACAGGAAGTGGCCTACAGACAGGCAGGGCCGTGTACTTACATTAGTCCGTTTCCTCCTCGTTTTTATTTTTTCGAATGGATAACTGCTTTTATTTATACTTGTTGTTTTATTTCACTCTCTTTTATTATTTTATGTTTTTAACCGAGTGCTAGTTTGCATTGGCCATCACCGTGGATTGTTTTACAGCATCATCCAGTGGACAGAACCTGCAACTACACTCGTGTCCTAACAGCCTTCTGTATATATGCATTCACAACATTGTAAAGTTGATCAGTGTTATTATTCTTATTGATGATCATTTTCTTTATTGCGTTTTGACCTGTATCTTATTGCGATATAGACATAAAAAGAAACTAAAGATGTTTCAGCAAAGATTGTGCCGTTTTGTAAATCGTCACTTGTCCTGGATGTTTGACACCTGCTGCTCTGGATCAGAAACACGAGGGAGAATTTCTGGAAACCATTTCAGGAAAACGTATTGGCCAGAGTTCTCTCGTCTTCACCGCCATCGGCTCGATTATGTTCCAGATCTGACTTTACAGGACAGCAACATTTGTATGGAAACCGAGAGAATGAGACGGACAGAGCCGTATCTGAGACGCGTGTGAGAAACGCTGGATGCATGTGAATGTTCTGATGTATCTGCTGCAGTTCAAAAAAAGAATAATTGTATAAAAGAAAAATAGCCATTTGAGTGTTTGCAATTTACAGCAGCATCTCTGTTCATCCTCACTTTCCTTGTACAAGTTGTCCAACTTTCTAAAGCTGTCTATGCAAACTCTGCATCCTTTGTAAAACAAACGCTACATACTAAAAACCGCTAGCAGTTGCTTTCCATAGTTATCATACGATGATTATATTTATAGTGAGGATGTCACTTATTCTTTTATGGCACGTTCATGATGTAATTTGCAAACGCTTGCATCTCTGTGAAGTTTCTGTACAAAATGTAAGAAAGAATTTTTAAACAAGTAATAAATTATATTTATATGCAACACTGAATTCAGACGCCTCTCGTGGGTTTACGTGGCTGTTTATTTATTTATTAAAAGAATTTAGGTTTCTAAAAAAGCTCATCATTTTGGATGACATTTTAAATCTCAGAAGGTAAGAGTTTTATTAAACTGTTTAATGTCAAGTAATATCACATTTGTAAAGTCAGACATCCCAGTTTTGACCTTTCCAGGATTAGTTGGGACTTTCTTATGGATATAAAGCTCATCTAACTGTCCTACTTGACCAATATTTATGCTTATGTTTAGAAAACATCCTCCTTTTAGAAAATTGGTTTTATTGTTCAACAAAAATATAATAGCCCCACTTTTACTTTATTTACAATCACATTTATTTCATTTAAATTAAATCGACTTAATGCTACACTGAAGAAATGAAACTTTGGACCAACTTTAAAAAAATGTGCTTGTTACAAGCAACTGAATTAGTTCTCAAATTATATTTATG
The DNA here is from genome assembly GCA_026939265.1 of Oreonectes daqikongensis. Classification (NCBI taxonomy): domain Eukaryota; kingdom Metazoa; phylum Chordata; class Actinopteri; order Cypriniformes; family Nemacheilidae; genus Oreonectes; species Oreonectes daqikongensis. The sequence continues at coordinate 1,533,219 of JAOTQM010000056.1, read as the reverse complement.
GCTTTACATTTCAACAAACCATCACCATTGTGGTCAGTGTTTGCTTTAGTTGGGCTCTTGACTCTTATTTTTTAAACGTTGTCTGTTGTGACAGTGTATTAAAATGCATTTTTAAGGTAATGAAAACTAAGATCCGTTGGGATCAGGTGATTCGAGACTGGAATTAAGGTGGTTTTCTAAATAATTGTTCAGGAGTTTAATAATAATGTGTGGAAATACAGTGTGAGATTAAAACTGTACTAAAACCCAATATGAACTAACAGAAAATAATCAAAAACTGGTTACATTACTAATTCAATTAGACATGAAATGAACAAAAGAACACGTCATGCTGCAATGCATGCTAACATGTTTATCTGATTTAGTTTGATGATTGTCCATTGCTGAGGTTTGTATGATGAGTGTTGAATTGCCTGTTTACTTTATTACAGTATCTTTGCATGTGTGAACCAGAATATTCAAATCAGTCATAAAAGATCAACTTCAACATTATTTAGTTTAACTTCTCATCTTTATCACAACTTGATAAACAGCACAAAAACTTTACTTTAAAACACACCATCATCTAAAGAGAAAAGAGATTTAGCCAACATCATAGATCAAGAGCCCAACTAAAGCAAACACGGATCACAATAATGGTGGTTTATTGAAATATATAGATTTTGATTTGATATGATTAATAAATATAATTGCTTTTAACAAGTCAAAGTCATTTTTGTTTTTCTATATAATGCTTTGTAAGCAACTCTTCAGCACAGTGGTGACCGCAAACCCAGCAACTGGGTTTACAAAACATTATTTAAAAACCTCTTCTCATCTTTTTTTATTATTCTCATTACTATCATTTCATAAGTTAAACTGTTGTTGTATATTTAAGATCAACTAAAGCATTCATTTTAAGTAAAAAAACCAAAAAACCTTTTTTTTTTTAAAGAACTTTTTAAAATATTTTTAGGATTAAGTGACTGAAAGTGTTGAAGTGTCAAGCTGCATGTGAACTTATTTCATTCGAGTCAACTATATAAAGTATTTCTAAATATACATAAAACCATGCACTTAATGGATAAAATTAAAAACTTAAATCTTTCATTAGTAAACAAAGCAGCATGCAGCAGAACATCAATGAACATTTTTTTTTTTTAGTTGGCCTCTTCACATTTTACGCTTAAAATATTTCTCTTTTGCTCGGATTATGTTTGTATCAAACATATTTGTTATACCAAAGAAAAACAAAAGATGTGATCAGATGTGTTTTGTCTGATTGTCAATGATGATGTGTCCAACTTGCACAACTCAAGGTAAAGGAAAATTTAACACTAAGACCAAAAAACCAACTAAAGCACTTTTCAAGAGACTCGCTCTTCTGAACAATGGTAACCACAAAACTCAACCAATGAATTCACGAGAAATCAAAAACACTAGCAAGTGAAATAAAATAAACCCAGTTTGAAAATGTACTTTCCTAATGCAGTCTCATGCAAAGCATGCTGGGAACCCCCCTCAACTAATTGTGTTGAAAGAAGCGACATTACGATTATATATAGTGAGATTCTACCATTGTGCTCAATTCACAAATAGCTCATATAAAATATTGAAATTCAACGAATTTAACCGTAATGCACATGAAAACGAATTGCTCTGTATTAAAGAGATGATGCATTGAATAGGATCCATGTTTATTAAAGCTAACACACAATCGCCTGAATGGTGACTACAGAAACACTTTTTTTGTGTACTCGTATTTTAAAATAATAATCTCAAGTTCATCGCACTTACATTTTTAGGTGGATGGATTTTGTATGAAGTTACATGAACAGAAATGTTGAGTTTTGACCCATAAATGAATTTTTTTTGTGCATTTTTTATTAAGATTTATTAAGAACTGACAAGAATTAGTAATAGTATTCGGTTTTGTTAGTATTTATAAAAAAGTCTATTATGTATGTCAACTGTTAAACTGAAGATCTGTATTTTGTGTGTATATCAACTGGTTGATATATAAAGAGTTTCAAGAGGTTACCATTGTGCTGTTGGGTAAAGTGTTTGCTTGGGTTCAGAACACATGTGATATATTTCTGAATGTTGCATTATATGCTGTCATTAACACTTTGGCTGGAAATGTGAAAACGAATAAAAAAATGTTTGGTGAACTTAAAACTATGGTTTGTAAACGTTCACATTTGTGTTACTTAAGAATGCAAGTTGAAAACATGAGATGTCGAATAGGTCATGCAAACATTTTACGAGTGCAAAATACTTTTTTTGTGTAAATTGTGTAAAAGTTTCATGCTACAATATTTCTTTCTGTAAAACTGATGTCTTCAATGTACCGAATGAAACATCGGAGAACGTCCGAATTTAATCCACTTTATTAAATGTGGAATGTTAAACGCATACATACATTTATTTCACTCCATTTACATAAACTATCAAATATTAAAGGTGTACATGTTAAATAAGGCACAAGGCAAATCGAATCGATCGGCAAAACATCCTGTACAAACGTTTAGGGTGAAACTTCTTCTCTGACAACATTCAATATATACATTCATATGGAGGCTCTCAAAGAAACAAAACAGTTTAACATGATCACAAGCCAAACAATAAAGTTCATCATCGTTTTAAATAAATCGGCATCAAAAGAAACGTTACATGAAAAACAGATTTTCTCTTCAACATTTCTCTTTCAACGATTGATGAAGTATATATTTTTACCATCTTGTTTTATGGCTATATGTGGCTCATCATTACATTAATGATGACCAGTCACATCTCTCTCTCTCTCTCTCTCTCTCTCTCTCTCTCTCTCTCTCTCTCTCGGATGTGACCTGCATGTGTTGTCTGTCTGTCTGTCTGAGCTTTCACGGAAAGCAGGAATAAAGCCGCTCTGTGGGCGGTTCAGTCTCGTCTCTTTCAGCGCTGCGGTCGGGACGCTCGGGAGCGTCACAGTTTAATGTCCTGAGAGTCAGACATCTTGTAGAGTGTCTTCTTTACCCTCAGCGCGGTCAGACGTGATGCAGGATTGTGCGCCCAGCATTCTGTCATGAGTTTACCCAACTGCCGCAGACACTAAACACAAAACACATTCAGGTAAATTAAACCAGATTATTAGTTGCTTACATTATATATGACCTGGACAACAAAACCAGTCTTATGGGTCCATTTTTTACTTATTCTGAAAGCTGAATAAATAAGCTTTCTATTGATGTATGGTTTGTTGGGATAGGATACAACTATTTAAACTCAAGATAAAAAAATCAAAATATTGAGAAAATCGCCTTTAAAGTTGTCCAAATGAAGTCCTTATAGCATATTACTCACAAAAATAAAGTTTTGATACATTTACGGTAGGAAAAATTATCTTCATGGAACATGATCTTCACTTCATATCCTAATGATTTTTGTCATAAAAGAAAAATGGCTAATTTTGACCCATACGATGTATTTTTGGCTTTTACTACAAATGTCCTCACAAATGTTTATAATGTACAAGCTATCTTTGTCTTAGGCGTTGGATGTTTGTACCTCATCGCTGCTCCAGCGGTTTGCAAAAGAGGGTCTCTGTCTCTTGATGCAGACCACCTCCCTCATGTCCTCATATGAAGGGTCGCTGGGTACCAGATCATGATACGGTAACTGATACTCCTCCACAATCCCTGTTAGTTCAAAACACGTTAACATCAAATCAAGAAACGACGTATTTCACGGTAAACGTAGCGTGCGCATGAGCTCACCGACAGACACGCATCTCCTGGCGATCTCCCACAGAATGAGACCGAAGCTGTACATGTCTGCCATGATGTACGACTGGAAGTGACTGCGGTTCAGACTCTCGTCCAGAACCTCGGGGGCCATGTAGCGTTTGGTCCCGACCCGCGTGTTGGGAGGGATGTCCACATCATTGGTGTCGCTGCGTGACGTCAAACACAGGTCAACATCTCACGAACATTTACCGGACATCAAACGCGACATGGTCCTACCTGATGAATTTGACGGCGAGCCCCAGATCGGCAATGCAGCAGGTGCCGTTTTTCTTCACCAGGATGTTTTTGCTCTTCAGGTCTCGGTGCGCGATGGCCGGTTTTCCCTGCGTGCCGGAGATCTCCGTGTGCAGGTGACAGAGACCCGAGACGGCGGAGTAGGCCAGCCGCAGCAGGGACAGGGTGTCCAGCGTTGTGGATTTGAGGTAGTCGTACAGCGACCCGTTTTCGTGGTAGTCCGTGATCAGATACAGCTGCGTCCACGAGCCCGTGCCTTTGATATCCGCGGCAATGAAACCTGCAAGAACAAAGCGAGACGCTTATAAACACCTGCAAAAGCACCATCGGCGCAGAAGCGTCGCCTCTCGTACCCAGAATGTTCTCGTGTCTCATGAGGACGGTCTGGTAGATCTCGGTCTCTCTGAACCAGCTGGCCTCCTCTGTGGTGAAGAAGACCTTCACGGCCACTCGCTCGCCTCTCCAGCGGCCCATCCACACCTCACCGTAGCGTCCCTTCCCGATCTGCTTCACCATCTGGATCTGCTTCGCGATCGTCCGCTGCACCTGCACGCAAAACAACGCCATTCAAAACTTGTGAGATATTTTCCAGTCTCATATTCTGTCATGTATATTTGTTAGATGTACTGGCTCAAGTTTTTCCTCCACAACTAATATGTGACCCTGGATCACAAAGTCTTAAGTAGCACAAGAACATTTGTAGTAATAGCCAAAAATACATCGTATGGGTCCAAATTTGCCATTTTTCTTTTATGCCAAAAATCATTAGGATATGAAGTAAAGATCATGTTACATGAAGATATTTTGTAAATATCCTACCTTTATTTTTGTGAGTAATATGCTATGCTAAGGATTTTATTTGGACAACTTTAAAGGCCTTTTTCTCAATATTTAAATTCTTGAGTTTTAAATAGTTGTATCTCGGCCAAATATTGTCCCAACAAACCATAGATCAATTGAACGCTTATTTATTCAACTTTTAGATGTTGTAAAAATCTCAATTTCAACAAATTGCCCCATAAGGACCCATTTTGTGATCCAGGGTCACACATATGTCATGCAAATATAAGTTTGGGCTGGTAGGATGTATTTAAGATGGGTATGTTTTCTCAATTAATTTATCACGAGTAAAGTGTGAAGAGATAAAGTTCACACAAGAGTGAAAATTCTTCATCTGAAAATTCATAACTTTAAAAATGCAATCTTGTGACTAGTTGTCATATATTTATAAAATGAGACTTACAGTTTATGACATATTTGAATCATTTTGCACTCTTATTGGTTTGTTTTTGTTTTATTTTCACTTTGTGTTTGTATTTATTTATTTATAAAGCATGTTTAAAAACAACTCATGTGGTTTCAAATATGAATGGTTTTCTTTAACACGTCTATCATTTCACTTCAAAAGATATTTATTAACACACTGGAGTTGTTTGGATCACTTGTATTATTGAGCTTTGGCATTTGACATTGAGACCAAAATATGACATAACATAATATGATTATATGCTATGATTATATGATAATAAATGTCCAGCTGTGGCTGGATTTGTAAATGATGTTGTAATGAGCGTCTCTCACCAGCAGAGGGAGTCCTGAACCGCTGCCTGAACTCTGAGACTGTTCGATCAAATCCCTCAGGGATTCTCCTGCAGGAATGAAGGACTCGTCCTGTTCCAGACCCATGCTGTACCGCGCTCGTGTCTCCTGACGCTTGTGTCTGATAGAAGCACACCATTCGTGTCGTGAACCATTAAAAAAAAAAACATCTGAACTTTGAAACAACAAAAACCTAAAGACGACGTGATGTACCTGTAGTAGCTGAATATGATGATGAGGAGCAGAACCATACAGCAGATGCTAACAGAGATCACGAGAGCCATATGATGAACACTGCCATCCAGATCTGAGGACGAGACGGAAAACACACGTTAGATCGACATAAAATATCACATTGAAGAAGAAACAACAAAAATGGGCTTTTGAGTCAGAATCGTTTCTCTTCGCTTTATTTGTCACGTGATTTCTCATGTTTCTCCGTGCGCGAGTTTGTTTAGTGTGTGTGTATTGAGAATTAGCGGAGAGGTAATCGAGTCCTAATCGATTGTGTCTCTTCCTGCTCGAGTTTCTGACCAACGACACCATTGAGAGTCGCTCGTGGGACTCTAACCTTACACGCACGCGCACAGTGTGAAAGTTTTGTAAGCTTTAATTGATAAACACTACTGTTTTGTAATTTTTCCATTCAAGTAAGTCCTCAAAGAGATGCTGCTAGGTCTGCAAATAAACCCGAACACACATCACAACATCTAGAAATAAAGCGTCTGGTGTGATTTCTACAGATGACAGATGCTCTTCATTTCCTCCCGTTACTGATTATTATAGCAGATAAACACAACACACACACACACAGATCTGGACGTGTGACAGATTCTCACATGTCAGAAACTCGATCTGTCCCGTGAGAACTCGTGTCCTTTTCATTAGAGACAGAGAACACACTTCCACTGCAGACTGACCCTGCACCAGCAATCCCAGCAGCCCCTGCTGCCCCAAAACCTGCGGTTTGTAACAGTTTAACCTGTCAAAAGCCATCAGCCAAGAGACGGCCATACGCGACCCCGTGTGTGAGACATCAATCCGGTTTAATAACAGCAGACACGTGTCACAATGTGACTCTCACGTCCCTTATAAAAGTAAAACCAAAAAAACATCTCAACGCCACGATGTCACCACACAAAACAGGTCAAGAAGTTCAGAACATCCCTACACTGCAAAAAATTCTTGCTTAGTATTTTGGTCTTGTTTTCCAGTACATATGTCTAAGAATTCTTGATTTTGTGCTTAAAACTAGCAAAAAAAAATTCAACTTAATTCAAGGGGTTTTCTTGCCCCATTGGCAGATTTTTTTTTGATGGTTTTAAGCACAAATTTACTTAAAGTAAATATGTTTTGTCTACAAACAAGACTCATTTGCTCAGGTCATTTCGCTCATTAAGAAAATGAGCATTTGTACTGGAAAACAAGTAAAAAATACGAAGTAAGAAAGTCATTTTTTGCAGTGTATGTTGGGATGATAGCAGCCGTATGTGGACAGCTTTAAAAGTTTGTTGGCTTATAAAGAATATAAAATGAATATTCATGGCAGTAATAAAGCAGAAGATGCTGTGTGTGTGTGTGTGTGTGTCTCACCGGGTATCTTGAGCGGAGGCAGCGTGGGACGGAAGTCTTGGTTACAGTAGTCCTGATCTGTGCAGCATTCCATGATTCTCCTCAGACGAGCGTTTCCTGTGTCCTGATAACCAAGATTGTGTGTTTTATATGTGCAGAAGATCTCACACGAGCGTGCGTGCGTGTATATGAGACTCACCCGACACTGAAACTCTGATCCCACAGACGACAGACAGCCGAAAGCGATAACAGGAGCTTTGCCTTCCTCTTGCTCCACCATAGAGAAGCAGTAACCGTCCGTCCTGTGTGGATGTCATCATCATCATCATCATCATCATCAGTAACAACATGGACAACATGTTGTGTGTGTGTGTGTGTGTGTGCGCACGCACGCACCTGCAGGTGTTGTTGATGGAGTCTTCAGGACATTGATTGTAACAGTGACACAATAACATCTTCTCTGGCATCACAGGTGCTGTGCCGCCACTGCTGTCCCTCCTGCTGCCCACTGTTGCCTTCCCAGAATTCCTCAGTAACATGGTGTCCAACACGTTCCCTGCAGAAACACACATTCCTGTTTAAATGCCACAGCGGAGAAATTCTTCCAGAGTCTAGACGCAAACCATCCAGCTCTGAAGAATCACAACATTACAAACGTAATAGTGAATCTCACAAGCTGACAGTCATGTGACTGCAGCAGAAAGGCTCAACGATCAGCTGTGACGCGTGTTTGTGCGAGTGAGACGCAGTGAACGGTGCGGTGAGATTTGTAGGGTCTGTAAACACGTGAGGCATTTTAAGAGAGTGCAGAGACGGCCGGCGCTAGAATAACAGAAGAAGAGCAGATGAGTTTACAATCCAAACTCACAGCTCATGTGACCTGTGCTGTGTGTGCTGAACATCTCACTCACTACACAATCACATCCACTGAAAACACAACACTGACGAATGTGACATTGTGTCAAACCTTCACATGAATAACACAATCATATCTGTCCAAAATCTGTGCACGGTGTGTGTGTGTGTGTGCGTGCCTGCGTGAGTATACAAAGGGTCTCCGAATGTTGTGTGTAAATTCTAATACAAGTTGTGCAACTCATCTAGTGTTGTATTGTGTATCAGTGTGTTGTATTGTGTTTTTATCATCTGCGATTCATGCTGCGTGAGTCACACTTGAGCGTTCAGTGTGCGCGTTTATGAAAAACAGCTCGTACCGGTCTGATATCACAGCTGCCAGGCAGATAAAGCCACAGATGCTCATGGCCTTGACAAGATTATCAAAAAATACCCATGAGTCTTTGAGACAGGCCGCTGTCGCCAGGACAAATCGTGACACAAGACACTCTTAAAACCTCGGGGTCTGAATCGAAAACAACAGACATCATAGCGGAAATCCTTCAACATCAACAGATATGAGAAGAATCGTACAGGTTGATATGATTATTTGTTTTGCTCTTTAAATCGCAACACAGCAGGACAGAGACTCATAGCAGACCTGATATAACACCTCATATAAAACACAAATATATCTTCATCGCATACAGATATGAGACTAGGTTTAAAATGAACTGCAGCCCTTGTGTGTGTGTGAGAGAGAGAGAGAGAGAGAGAGAGAGAGAGAGAGAGAAAGAGAGAGAGAGAGAGAGAGAGACTGTGTATATCCATTAATAACAGTGCTGGTGTCAGGCAGGCCTTTTAAAGGCTCTCTGTGATGTATAAACATAGCGGGGGCCCTGAACAGGGTCCGTCCTCACAGAATGAAGCCATTTTATTCCCTCACCTTTAACAAAGACTCGCTCTTCATATTTCACTGTTGTTTTACATTTATGAAGAGCTAAAGGAGAGATCTGCGACTTTCAAGAGCGACTCGCAGATGGACGGAGCCGATCCGGGTGAATATTTACAAACCACAGACCAAAGGCTCAATCCATCAACTCGATCACTGAGGAAACCCGAGACACACACACTAAACTTATGAAGCGGATGTGATGTATCGGAGTTTTCACATATAAACATACAGACTTCACAATCAGACACAAATGCAAGAAACACACATACAGTTAATGTCTGAAACAGACTGGAGTGAATTCTCCAGGTGTGGGAAGTAAATCACACACACACACACACACACACACACTTCAGAGATCTCTGATCCCGCTGAGTTCACACAGAAGTCAAGACAGCTCATACATCATCCCCCCCATCCTCTTCTCTCTCGTTCACTACAAAGTCTTCACTCATCAGTAAACACTGGCTCATGTTCAGACCCAAATGGAACCGGCAGACTTTTGGGTGTTTCGTGCACAGAACGGATTTAACATGAAAATACTGCATTCGTAGCCGAATAGAATCTTCACGTTAGATCTCTGCAAATATTTTGTGTAGAAGTATAATGGAATAATAAATATGATCAGGAATGACTATTTGAGTCTCTGTCAATAAGTTGATTTGGACAAAAACGATGGTGTGAAAATCTTCAGGATGGATTCTTCACCAGTCCAGTCCAGTACAGAGATGAGTGATGAACGTCTCTTACAACCACGAACTTCATCAATCTGTTCCACATTTGCCGCCTTCGTCGAACCCTAAGCTGGATTTTTATAGGGTGTGACCCCCGTCCCCCCCGTGACCAATGAGCAAAGATCAATGGGGTCCCACAATCCCCCCCGTGTCCAATTCATTCTCACAGTCTGCACACACTCGCACATCAAAGACATTTTATTACACCAGCCGAACGATGACTTCATTCTACAATCCGCAGAAAATGTACCATGAGAGACTTTAGAAATTGTTCAAATTCATTGTTATTATTACTATTATAGCTGAATATAGTAATTATTACAGTAGGAACTACAATAACAAACTATAAGATAAACAGTAAAATTTAAAATGACAAGAATTAAAATGTACAAATTATAAGTAAATCATATATATTTTAAATCATTATAAGTAATTATATAAATTGGAACTTCCAGGAAGAAAATTAAACAAAAAAAATCATTTTTAGAGTCCGAATGATGTCACTTCGTAAATATTAAATCACTTTTTATATTTTAATTCCTACCGTTTAAATGCATTATTTCGAACGACAACTTAATTGCAGAATTCATTGCTGTCTATAATAGAGTAACCATAAATCTTGTCAGTATTGTGACTGCGTGCAATCCCACGATCCATCATTTTCTCCTAAACGTGTTCAAACGTGACGCTGCCATAGTGGCACGATCACACAGCTCCCTGCCAACATTCAGCTTTACGGGATATTTTTCCGTTTCTCAGAGAAAACAAACCCGTCGAGCACAAGCGTATTATCGCGGCGGGCAGCTGCGGCCGGAGGAGAGGAATGAGCGCGGTCACGCTGCCCGTGAGACGCTAGCCGGTTTACCTGAGAAACACCTGCGCGGTCAGACCGGCCTTCGGAGAGGCTTGAAAGAGTCCATCAGATAAGAATGAGCTTTAATTCAGAGCGGAGCAGGTGTTCGGGGGTCAGCGTGTGAATGGTTTTGATCATTAAAGTCTGGATTACTTCCTCTGCTATCTACAGACGATTTACCACAGTTTTACTATAGTAAAAGCGTAACACACATGTATTTGTGTTAAGTATCAACTTAGTCTCAGATATTAAAACAGAACCAAATGAGACAAACACATGAAGAGTATGGAGGTGAATGTAAAAGTAAAATAATCTGGATTCGGGTCAATTTGATGAGAAATGAGTTCATATTGAGATCTTCAATAATATTGACTTTTGATTGCAGACTTGACAAATCTGATCTCAGTTTGAGACGTTGAGATCTCTTCTGAAACTAATGACAGAGACATTTGTACGATTTCTGTCTTTTTATAAGGAGAAAAATTTACTTCTGTAATGTGATACATTTCCCAGTGAAACAATACAAAAACCTGCGAGCCGAGATATGATTTTATAAGTAGGCGTTTCACAGAAGGAAGGAGGTGGAGAGACGCTGAATGCTACTTTGCTCAAACAATGTCTGAAAAGCTGTTGGTTCCCATAACACCTGGACACAAATAACTAATCACTATTTGATGAATGTGTATTGAGAAATCTGATATATGATGACTTACTGCAGATATAAAAACAGGAACATTGTTTTAAGTTCAGATGGACCAACTGCGTTCCTGAAACTCGATCGAAGGCTTGTGACAAATCGGGAAAGCAGGAATTGTCATTCTGGTCTTGTGGTTGCGAACAAAACATGTGACGGGCGAGTATGAAGATTTACTAGTTGGCAACAGGTCTGCTGTTCCACACCATGTTTAGAAAGAGAGAGAGCGAGAGAGAGAGAGAGAGAGAGAGAGAGAGAGAGAGAGAGAGAGAGAGAGAGAGAGAGAGAGAGAGCGAGAGAGAGAGAGAGAGAGAGAGACGGTCTTCTCTCGGTCCATCCACACACAGGCCGGGCCGCAGGGACCTCAGATAAAGCCGTGTGTTTTATCACGCGCCAGTATCCGCTCACACCTGTCTCCGGTTCATCATGTGAGCGTGTGTCACGGTATTATTACTCGCTGCCGCTTGTGCAACAATTATTATTTGAATTCTAATAACCTTCACACCCGTGACCACTCGAACATCCCGTTTCACATAAACAACCAATTGACTTTGAGTTTACTGTACACATTAAAAATGGAATATAAACAATGCATAGAATATAATAAACTTACGGAAGAGACTAAACGTTTAACTTCTATTGAAATTCTAAAATGGAATGAATGGAATAAACAAAATACCTAATTGCATTTTTAATTTAAGCAATTGTGGGAAAAGTGGTAACACTTTACATTAATGTTTATTAAAATTAGTTGACGCATTAGCTGACAAAACTAACATAGTTTTAAACCATTTATTGATCTTTTCTCATGTTAGTAAATACAAATACAACTGTTTATTCATGTTCATTTGTCATGCATTAAAATGTTAACAGATACAAATTTTATAAAAATGCTTAAGTTAAAATAAACTGTTAATCAATTAATGTAGTGATGTAATGTTTAATGTATAGTTAACACATTTTTTTTTATTATTTGCTTATCCTCAAATCTGTATGGTTTTCTTTCTTCTGCAGAATACAAAAAATATATTTTGAAGAATGTTGGTAACCAAACAACACTGAACCCCATTGACTTCCACTGTATGAACACAAAACCACAGAGACATTTCTCAAAATATCTTCTTTTGTGTTCCACAGATGAAAAAGTCAAGTTTTAAACCACATGAGGGTGAATAAATGATTTTTTATGAACTATCCCTTTAATAACAAAACCACTTTGTAAAGTGTAACAAATAAAATCATATTCAACATTTAATGTAGTTTTCAAATTAGCATTATATATGTAATCACATTTTATGAGCCTTATGATTTTAATAATTAATGCTAGACATGCTTTACTTCATTTCCCAGAATGCTTTAATGCACAAACAATGTTTTTAAAAGTGCGCCACGAGAATAAAAATCGGAAACTTCTCTCCGTCATTTTAATTCAAACTTCAACTCATAAACTCACAGTGAGACACAAATTTGCTTAATCCTGGACAATAAACGTAAATATATCAAGTAAATCCCGACAGCTCCTCCCTCCAGGGTCACAACAGTGCAACAAACTTTTTTCAATTTCGCTACGCTACAAGCCAGCTTACCACAGTACATCGAGAACAATACGGCACAGATAACTAACTGAAGTCTTCCGGTCAAGAACAGAGTGTCTTTGAGGAGCGATAACACCCCCACACCGCCTCCAGTCCCCGGGGTCCGGGACCACAGGTGCGGCCCGTGAGGGGTCACCGCTGGAGCCACATCTGACTGCAGATCAGATTGTGTTTGGAGGAACATGATCCGTATCCTGTCTGGACGTCCGGCCGGCCCGCTGCTTCACACAATCTCTGTTACGTCTGCGAGCGTAATGAGGAACGCCGATTGTTGAATCGGCAAACAAGTCAAGCGAGTTTGCATATGTTACGCTCCTTTAAGACACATTGTGTTATGTTGTCGGCCTTCAACTTTATATTCGCATTATAACGCGAGCTCTTGTTTAATCATGCGAGAAACCTCGACTAAAGATAAAGTGTAGTAAAGTAAACAAGAGGCATTAAACGAAACAAAGCTGGCAAACCGTCCGTAGCCTTGAAAACACTTGCGGTGGAGGAGAGAGAAACCTTCTCCAAACTACTGTTCACATCTCACACTTCAACTACTACAAACACACTTCTAGAGAGCAGATGTGTTTATCTGAGAACGTCTGAATCATCAGGGCGAAGAGCTTGTAGCAAACAAGAAACAAAATAGCGTCTGATAAGAACCACATTATTCTTGTTTCATACTATGAATAATATCTAAATGTTGCAATTGGTCGAAGCAAAGATCACAGGTTTGATTCCCGGGGAACACAAATGCTGATATACTTTGGTTAAAAGCATCAGCCGAAGTGAATCTAAAGACCGTGACAGCAACATATCACCCATGCAAAACGAAAAACCTGTCAGAGCTCAACTCAAGAACGATTCTCATTCCACAATATCTTCAGATGAGGTCTGAAACCATCAACATTTACTTCCTAGAAATCCACTTCAACACAACACACGTGCAGATGTGAGATGTGGAGGACGTTCAGGAAGAGAGAGCTCCTGTGACTCATGTGAGGGAGGAACTGTGAAGGCCACAGACTGTGTGCTGAGTCTACAGATAAAGCAAACATTTCTCACCTCCTCACGAGTGTCCTTCACTCAGCGTTTCATCTTATCGAGAGCTTCATGAAGCCCATGAGCACCTGCTCAAGAACAAATAAAAACTGATTCATATTGAATCACAGCATTGTTTGGTGTGTGTATCTTGTGTCAGTCTGGTCAATAGATCAAAAACACTTCAATTATAGAAAAAGATGTATTTTAAACTAAAATATTATCTATTTACTAAATATATTACTTCTCATTATGTTAAAGAAAACCTTCTGTTATTTTATCCATCATACAATAAACAATATAGACTATTCCAAATTTTCATTCAATCAGCATTTCTGGATGTATCGTGGTCATTTCAGTCAAGTGAAGTCATCCAACAGCAATGAGAAAGACTGACGGCATGACAAGACACATGAAAACTGTGATAAAAGGTTATCACATAACTTTTGAACTTCTAAATACATATTACTGTTGTGTGGCTTAAAAGTGAATATAACGTTTTCTTTGCAGTATTTGAGGTCTGAAGAAATGCAGAGCATCATTTCTGTTATTTTGACCGGTTTCTCCAGTTTTCTGTGAATAAATGCAAATAGAAATTTTTATTTGACATTAGGAAGAAATATTGTTCAAAAAATTATCATTTTACCGAAACACATGATTGTAAATTCAGAAAAAGTGAAAATGGTCTTTGATTTAAACATTTTCTGTGGCTGTATATATGTATTATATTGATCATTTGTTACATGACCTAGTAGTGCGATTTACAAATATTTAGTCAACCACTAACATGCTAATCATGAACATACGGACCACAGCACTTCAGAGATCATAGACGTCACATTTCATCTTCAAACGTGTCAAGGAGAAGCTGAGATATTGTTTTCTTCCGGTACTGACCTTCACAGTGATAACAACCCAGAAATGACAAATATAAACTCGATTACTGTGTAACACAAACATGTATGAGCCACAGATGACAGACGCCATAAAACTACCACACTTCATTTGAGTTGTTTATATAGCAAAACATCATTGTTAGTCATCATAAATGACTACATACGCTCATTTTACTTTTAATATAAAAACAAACAAGATCCAAAAGTGATCTTGAAAAATGAAAATTCTTTCATTATTCACTTTCATGTTAATGCAAACCTGTATGACTTTCTTTCTTCTGCAGAACACAAAAGAAGATATTTTGAAGAATGTTGGAAACTAAACAACATTGAACCTCGTTGACTTCCATGTATGAACACAAAACCACTGAGACATTTCTCAAAATATCTTCTGTTGTGTTCCACAGAATAAACAGTCACATACAGGTTTCAAACGACATGAGGGTGAACAACTGATAAGAGATTTTTTTATTTTTGGGAGAACCGGCCAAAAAAATCCATACATATCTGACTGGTGGCTGACGAATAAAGACATTTTTGACTTCTACAATAAACAATAAACACCACATCCACAATAAAACCAGAAACACGTATTAAAGTTTGATTTTTACTTCCAACAATACCAAAAATAAACAAACAAATGCACAACACAGACACGCAGAAGTTTTCTAAACACATCAAGAGTCACGTTTGTATTCATGTGTGTGTAAAAGTGTGTGAAACAGCAAATTTTATTTAGTAAACCAATGCCACACACACACACAATTCTTCCATTAGTTTAAGACAGGGTGAGCACATGTGTGAGGCTGTGATTTTACAGCTTGACGCCCAACTGCGTGTTTAACAAGCGGCAGACAGCAGATCACTTTCCACATCTCAAAGACTCCGCCAAATGCCTCACCAAGGAGCGAAAAACCAGAACCAACAACACAAGACGACAGACCGAGACCTCACGATCATAACTGACACCTGTCAGACTATACAAGAAGTGAAATTCACCTGTTGAATTACGCACATTTCCGATCTAAAACAACAAAAAGTTCTTGTTTTATATTGAGCGTTTTCCACCCACATGAGTTCGGAGACACTATCATTTTAAACATTCATACACATAAACGCCCATCAATGCAATCGTGAATATATCAGACGGGATGTATTTTACACTTCTCCGCAGTGCATATTTGGCAAACGCAGCGATGCCGTCCGACAAATATTCCAAACTTGAAAGGAGACGGGGGAGTTAGACACAAACAGACATAACTTAAGCGCCCGGATCATAACACAACATCAATACCAGCGCACAAATAACAGAACAAGCGCCCATCTGACCGACAGAAAGTACATGACGGATACTCACCCTGAACGGACGATAGCAGCGACATCAGACCCAACAAAACCAGGAGTCGCGTCGGCCGGGTTTCCATCCAGACCTGTAGCTCCATCCCTGAGACCTGAGCCGCCCGCCTACACCAGCAGGGCATGAGCGTGTGTGTGTCGCTGCCTCACAAACACACACACGCGCTTCTCTCTCCACAGTTACTCCACACTGACGGCCCGGCTGCGCTGGACGAGAGAGAGAGAGAGAGAGAGAGAGAGAGAGAGAGAGAGAGAGAGAGAGAGAGAGAGGGGGGGGGTTTAAACACCTTGTGAGAGACAATAATAATCTGTGTGGCTCTGCCGGGACCCTCAGGACCCTCCTCACGCACAGGGGAGGGTCGACTGCTGAAAAGAGGCCAGGGGCAGGAGGGGCGACTACCAGTGACCCCCAAAAGACACACAGTGACGGAAAAAACAGCCCTGGGTCACATGACCACAGCCCCTGAACTCCAGACAAACCAGAAACAAAACTACCGTCGCCCGCGCTAGACTCGAGAGTGTTCGAGAAATCCGAGAGCCATGCTCGATCACGCAAAAAGTGTCGTAGGTGGATGATACGCGGTGGCTAAGGTCGTTCTTAAGTTGTAATGTGGTTTTGCATGGCATTACATTGTGTTTCAATGTGTATGATATCGTCACTCAGATCTCGCTTTCGACGTGAATATGTGGGATTTTGTATGAATTTCACACAACAAGTCGTCGCTCACACGCTGAAGTTTAAGAGAAGTGATGAAAACTCAACCTCGAACATCCATCTTCACAGTTTGCATGCAGTTTAACATCAAACCTGTAAAAGCGAATGAAGCAAATTCTCAGCATTGTAAATACTTGAGTTGGTTAAGCATATCCTCCGTTCTCTTCGGGGTGCCGGCGCTTGACTGACAGCTCATTATGGGTCGGTTAAAGGAGACAAAGCAGAAAGTACAAACACAAAACAGAAAGGGCGCATGACAAAAGCTCTTCACACGTCAGGTGACTGCGAGACTCACCTCGGGCTGTGTCACGCCCCCTCTGGCACTAATCTCCTGTGAAAACTCAACCAAACGCTCGCTGTTAGCTACAACTTAAGACGATTAAGTGGCTATTACTGAGATTACATCAAAACCGCAGCGGCTGAACTTCACATGATCAGAATGTTTGTGCGACGAGCTGATGGGGATTGTGTATACATGCATGCACGTACACACACAAAAAACAACAACAACATTTATTTGTAAAATGATATATGCTTTAGAATGTAGTGAAGTATTTTTTTAAGTAAATATATTTTACCATCTTTAACGTAGCCAAACGTTGCATAGAATTGGCAAAATCGTACACTTGACGTTTTAACATTCAGCTTTCTTCTTTTTAAACAGTATTGAAGGAATTTCCTGGACTCTTATCGGCTGCTTTTATTCCTTATTTGGCCAAAGAAGTTCATAGAAAAAAAGTGCTTTTAAATTAAATAAATGAATATGTTGCCATAATAATATGTCTGTCATACACATTCAGATTAAAAGATTTTTAAGACCATGAGAAACATTTTTCAAGAACCTAAACTTTTGACTGGTAGTACACACATACACACACATAAATACACATGCACAAACAAAGATATTCATGCAAACATACACACATCTGAACACTTACATACACATAAAACAGATAAACACACAAATATAAATATGCACACACACATTTATGTAAACACACATACACACGTATTCAAAGAAACGTGAAGTTCAAATAAAAAATCGAAATATGAAGTCACATGATAAAAAAAGATGTCAATTATTCCTAAACTCCTAACAACAGGTCAGAGCACAGCACAGCAGCATCACGTCAGCCATTTTGTCCCCAGTAAAGCTCCACTCCCATTTGCTTTGGATGTAAAAATCGAGTTTATTAATGTTATTTCAACATGATGTGTTCACCGCGGTGAGCTGAGAGATGAATCGATCATCTATTCAAATGAAAGAATATCCTTCACTCCGAGATGAATCACTCTACCCGCTGTGCTCCCCACATTCCCCTCCGATGCCTCACAGCTTCCTGTCTTCTCCGGCCATGTGTGTGTGTGTGTGTGTGTGAGCGTAACGGTGAACCAAAAAGAAAGAACCGAAGGGGGAGCGCGGTGAGCCGGCACTGAAGCGATCTGCGCTCTTAATGTGTCAGCGCTGATTTGGTGTGCGCGCCAGATTACATGCGATCGCGGTGACCTCTGGGAAGCTGTGGCGCTCGGAGCTGTGAGTAGGTCAGGCTCGCTCACACACTCCCTGTGAGCTCTATCAAACGCCCAGCGTGAGGCCAGCTCGACCCGCTCGGGCCCTCGTGAAAAATGGGCCGCCCGGGGGAACGCGGGAGGGGAGAGCTGCATGCTCTGATTCCATAACACAAGCTACACAAGACTCACCAGAACGGACTCTTACATAATGCGGAAGATAGTGAACGTTGGAGAAACATGGATCTTGTGGATGACTTTCGTTTCTTCTGCAAAACATGATATTTTCAAGAACATTGGCAACCAAACAATGCTGAACCCCAATGACTTCCATTGTATGAACACAAAACCAAGTTTTTTTTAATAATTATTTACAATATTTCATTATTGATTGAAATGGCAATACGCAAGTAACACGTGTAAAGCTCTGTATGGATTTACAGCCGGGCGGCTCCGTCTCTCACGTCTCTGGAAAATCTGTCAGACAACCGCAAAATTCACAACTCAAGTGAGAAACAAAGACAAGAGCACAGGAGCGGCCGAGATGGCACGGGCTCTTGAATTACACCGGTCACCGATGGAATGCGAGTCATGAGCGATGTTCCCCGACCCCCGCAACCGTCGCTTTTTCGGCCTCTTTTTCTTCTTCGGGGGCGCTTGGTCACGCGATCCGTGAAACGAATGCACTTCCTTTAAGCCAACAGCTGCATGCAGCCCGATGGGATCCCACCACCCGGCGGTCTCGGGCCTTAGGCATCTCCGGCCAGCTTGTGATGGGACTTTCCTTGAGCTCTCAAACACATCAGTCTCACAACTTCAGTTTCAAACAAGATGAATAAATCACATTTCCATACGTCCACATCCAAACTTGCTAAATACAAAATCTCATCTTTTATTAGAACACTTGGTTCTTGTGGGTTTCTTGAGATCTCAACAGGGTTCTGCTTTCAATCCCCCAGCATCCCAACCGTGAGCCGAGAGAAAGACGCTCCTCATGAATATGCAAAGCCGGCACAATGGGACGCAACAATCGCTGAGGCTTTGATGTCACTAGGAATGCTGGGTAAGAAAGAAAAAACTGCTCAAGAACACAGCAAGGATCTTTCCAAAGAGAAAGCCATTAACATCACAACATTAGAGAAACCTAAACTAAAGAACAATCTTTTCTCTCAGTCTAAAGAAAAAGGTTTTGAGCTGTTAAATAAATCCCTGACACCAGCAAGCCACGGCTTCATCAAGAGCACAAAACCACTTCAAAAAGTTGAAACAATGTGCACCGTAAAAAAACTGACATTTTCTGTCAGAAAAAACGTGTTTTCTCTGGGTTTTTTTTGAAGATAAAAAAATTACAATTCCTTAAAAAAACTGGATTTTTTTTACATTATACGTGGAAAATCTATAAAAGAAAATAACAAAAAAATAAAATAAAGTGTGGGCACAGTTTCATCATTGAAATGTCATGGCTTTCTCTTTTAAATCGTAATATGGAAATAGCTTCAATATATTATTTAAACCGTCCACATTTGAAACCTACGATGTACAGCAGCAAATGGATGTGATTAAGTATCTCAACCTTAGAATTTACAAAATCAAACCTCATGATCTTCTCGTCCTGCTTTTCTGGATGCAAAAAACTCCTACAAGAGAAACGGGCACAAGTGTGTTCAATGCCAGATACCAGCCGTCGGTAAATATGCCACCTGTGTGAACATCTCACGGTTGTTGTGTCTGCATTTGCTCAGCTGGGTTTTTACACTGACATGGTGGCAAAAAATAAGTCAGTATCTGAGCTGGTAACCCGGTTCAAATCCCAAAACGGGCAATTAATGTAAGGATTTAACTAAGTGAGAAGAGAACTCAGGTTTGTCAGAGTCTGTCTGTGGGCGACTGCTGGGGTTGTAAAACGTGAAATGAGTCTCTGCATGAGTCATATGAAAAATATTATGACTGGAATGAGTCCGTGGGCAATTTTACTGTGCGAGGTCCAGAGTTTCTTTATTTCATTCAGTAGTGCGCTGTACGCTCACAAATCACAAACCTGTTACTGAGCTGCCTGTGTTTCTTTAAGAATAACTGCATGTAAAACCCCAGAGAAACCAAATACAACAAGCGTTTTAAATGATATATAATAAACGGAGGTGTGTGAATTAAACAGCGCTGAACGTAGATTGTGAGTTTGTATCTGAGATGCGAGTTGTTTTTTAACATCTAACTAAAGAAGCTCTGATATATCAGTCACCAATATTTTGATCAATTTATAACCCTATTGGCTATATAGTGCTCAAAATATCTGTATTTTTTTGGCCATAATTTGTGCCTTTTTTATAATGTTTTCTAGTATACCGGCTTAATGCATATGTTTTGAACTTTGTTTAATCTATTTTAAAGACGAAAGTGCAAATAAATAAAAAGTTTAAATGGGTATAGATGCATCCTTAAAGTCCATCTTTTATACTGTAGGTCTGGCCATTTTAAAGAATAAAAAAACAATTGCGCAAATGTAAATGTTTCTCGTGATTGTTATTCTCGTTTCATATTATTAGCTTGTTGGATTTCCCAAAGCGCAGAATGTTTCTGATAAAAGAATCAAAGTCTGATCGGTGTAGGCGTCACAACCGCACCCAAACAACAACACAAAACCACAGACACATCTACAGTTGTTCACAATCAATTACAACATGCAAACAGGTTAAATAAGTCGATCAGAATCGATGGATCACATGCTTATACCTGTGTTTCACAATGCTGTGGTGGGTTTAACACACACACGCACAAACAAAACATTCAGCCTTTGGCTATGATGGAAGTGTGCCATTATTTCCATTGACAAGGCAACAGCGGAGAGAGGCCAAAATCTCTCTCTCTCTCTCTCTCTCTCTCTCGCTCTATCGTTGGAGGCTTGTCATATTGCTGTTGCCTGTTACAATCAAATTATTAAACTACACAATAAAAAGTCAAGCAACTGGGGAGTGTGTGCGCGTGCTAGTGTATATTTGTGTGTTTATGTGACTGTATATTAGTGCGTATGTGTGTGTGTGTGTGTGTGTGTGTGTGTGTGTGTGTATATTAGCCTTGTTTTTAAATCTCTGTTGGCGGGACACGTCTCACACTCACTCATGTCATCATCAGAGTAACGCCCTCATCACAGAGACGTGTCTCACCCGGCATCAGTGGAAAACAGACTGAATGCTGAATTTAACAGAACAACACAGCAAAGAAAGTTTACTGGAGGGTGGAAATAAAACCACACGCCCCTGCTGTGACTCACGATGTCTGACACCTTCACAACACTGAACTGTTCACCAGAACATCACGCACACACCTCCTCCAAAACAACTGCCTACACCGACAGCACCTACAGGCAACATTACCATCATTTGGCCATGTGAGATGTTGAAGGAGGATCGTATGGATCACATCTGAGTTTGAGAAGTTTATCACACTGACTTTTTCAGGAAACAAGCAGGAATTTTGGAGAACAGAGACACAGTTTCACACACACATATATATATATATATATATATATATATATATACATAGATGCCACGTTCAAACAGACTAGCAATGCTGATACGTCCACCATCTTGGAACAATACAGGTATTAGTTGCGTTTTACAGTAAGATTTATGTTTTTCAAGATAACATAACACTGAGAAGCCTCTGGTTGTAAAAAACAAATTAGAAATGGTCTGGTCTGGTCTAAAAAATGGACCGCTTCAAAATGTTGGATGACTGCAAATAGAAACAGGTGCTAATGCTGCATATGTATATATAACTATAGTTTTGTGTTCCAATAAAACAATATTACAAAGGGAGTCATTTGAGAACGTGTGGACTATCATAAAAAAAACCATACAAAATTGTAGATTTTTGAAGCACACTTTGAGTCGACAACTAACCAGCACCACACAACATATCAATATCTTTACTGTCCATTAGCAGCAGGTGTATAAAAACAGAGCAGTCCGGAAAACCATCTTTACACAAACCCCGATCAAGCTGAACTTGGAACATTCCTCCTGAATCTTTTATTATAAATAATGTGCGAAAACACGCGGCCAACCAGCCAAACCCACAGAAACATTTAATGAAGGGATTGTTTGTAAGTGTCTGTGCACAAAGGCTCTCATTAAAAGTGTTGAACAAAGCCAAACCAACAGCAGGGGTCACGACACTGACCCATAAACCCTCGGTGACCCCCACACCTGCCTGAATACATTAAACTCTGTGTGCTAGACATTCTCATACAGGGGGGCCGATGACCCCCACATTCTGTCTCTCTCAAAAACACATGAATCTCTCTTAAAGCTCACACTGTCTTGACTGTCAGGCATCATAACAGAGAACAGTTATATATAGAGTCTTAAAGGTAACATCGTGCGAGTATGGACACCGATGTGGACTGTGCGAAGAGTTCACTCGTTCCTTTCACACCGTTGAAAAGCTGCCGATGCGCACCTGCTTCTGCTCGCCAATTAAAATCCCACGAACAAACTCCCACAGCTCACCATTTAAAGCCACAGTGTGTCCAACTATCAGCAATAAACAGAATCCCACGGCCCACACACATCTGATAACATTCACGCAGAATTCTGTGAAATTGTGTTAAAGAGTTACTTGTATGACTCTTTCTTCTGTGGAGGACAAAAGAAGATATTTTGAGAAATGTCTCGGTGGTTTTTTGTTCATATAATGGAAGTCAATGGGGGTCAGTGTTGTTCGGTTACCAACATTCTTCAAAATTTCTTCTTTTGTGTTCTGCAGAAGAAAGAAAGTCATACAGGTTTGGAATGACATGAGGGTAAATGATGAAAGATTATTACTTATAATCCCTTTATTAAGAATTATTTACTTATTATTCAATTCATTTTTTCACTTTTATTTATATAGTGCTCTTCACAATTTTTACATATTTCCCATCACATGACCTTATACAGACGGTTTCAAAGCAACAACATAAACGTTACTGAGCATGTGCGCTTTTGTTGTTGTTCCAGTACACATCCTGCTGATTATTTCTGATAACAAGCAAAAGAAATAGCAAGTACATTACATTAGCTAGCAAGTTAAAAGTATGTCTAGTCAGTATTATTACCAGTAGAAGAACAGTTACTTGACTAAACTTAAATGCGACAAAGTTACACAACCCATTCAACAAATTGTTTATTTAATAAAATTAATATACAATAAAATTCAACAAACTGTTTATCTAATACAATTATTATACAATAAAATATTAATATAAAGTAATATTAATATAAAATAAGGAGTGTGTGTCCGATGAAACCGTCTATATGTACAAAATGTGATAAAAAAAATAAACATATCTTGTTTGGCCTTACTCCTACTGGTCAAATTCTAATTACGTGAAATAATAATGAGACTGAACATCTGAACATCCAAATAAAACGCATCACCTTTTACTACAAATATTGAAAGATGACAGTAACTGAGCTCTTGATGTTTTGTTGACACAGCTCAGATCTTCCATACGTGTCAATGAGACTCAAGTCTGGGTTCATGTCATGTGCGTGTTATGTGAGGTCAGACATGTAGCGTGTGTGCTGTCAGCACACAAAAACAATGACAGTCCAACAGCTTCAATCCTACAGCAGGTGTGGAACCATCAGCATCGCTCGGCCAACCAAATATAGAGCTGAGATTGTTCCACAGCAAACCTTCGGAGCGCTCAAGTGTGTCTCTCACACACAACAGGATCTTAAAATCAGTGCGAAGGGACTTTTTTGAGTTTCATTTTGGCAGTTCAGTATCGAATTGAGAGAAACATCTGACTTCTGAAAACTACTTTGTGATAAGACTATTAAAACCAAGCATTAAACAGCACTCTGGAAAACGTCCTTCTGAAGTCAAAGATACCATATATCAACCAAAATTCTAACATAATTATGAATCGGATTTTATAGATGATGTCTTAAACTCACATCACAGTCTTCACATGCAGCACACACAAACACAAACACATGCACACACAGGTTCAGGTCACAGGAAACAAAGCCTTGCTCAAGTTTCTCATACAGACAGACAATCTCTGACGGATATTTCTGAATGTTTGGCTCCGCGACCCTGCCCGTATTTCCATCGCAAAACTTCGGAACAGATTTACGGCGGAGGAGAAACGCGATACGGGCGATCAGCGAGCGGCTGGAGATATACTCGGCATGGCTGCGGATATCTCACCTGCGTCTGTCTGTCTGTGGCCTCACGAGCACCTCAAAACGTCCCAATGTGTCGTCCCGCCCTGATCATCTGCACATTCACAGCTGAGCTTACACACCTGAGAAAGAAAGAGAAAAAGAAAGAGACATGGAGAATGAATGGAAGTAAAATACTATTTGTTTCCTTGATAAAGAAATTGATTTGACAAACAGGATTTATATTACAGAAATTCAGCAGTGGCACATCTTTATAAATAGTATAAAAAACATGTATTCATATACAATATATAAACAGTCTAATATAAATATTATGTAAAATTGTTTAGCTATATTTCTTTGGTCTTATTTGGAATAAAACCATAGTAACCAAAACATTTTCAATTTTCTTACTATAGTAACCATAGTGTAGTCATGATGCTTATAGTAAAACTATGGTCATGCATGGTCAGGCAATCATATCTGCCAAAAACATGGTTACTACACTT
The DNA here is from genome assembly GCA_026939265.1 of Oreonectes daqikongensis. Taxonomy (NCBI): domain Eukaryota; kingdom Metazoa; phylum Chordata; class Actinopteri; order Cypriniformes; family Nemacheilidae; genus Oreonectes; species Oreonectes daqikongensis. The sequence goes on along the minus strand of JAOTQM010000056.1, from coordinate 1,508,222 downwards.
TTACTATAGTACATTTTCCAAAGTTTCACTTTCTAATTGGATTACATAAATGTTTCATTTTCCACCAATTTTCACATTTGTTCTTTTGTTTCGAATCCAAGTTTCTACTGTTGGTTAGGCTTGTGATCTTTTATTTTATGTTATATATTCTAATCCCTATAAACAAAACAAATGTGAAAAAGAAAAACATTTCCGGAAGGCTGCTTGAAAAGTGGACGCTCTCCGCTGCCTCCATCCACTTAGGAATGTAACCCAATCCTGTTTTTACTACCGAACACACACACACACACACACACACACACACACACACACACACACACACACACCTGTGCTTTTCTTTGTTTAATTTTATCTTCAAAGTCTAATAATAATGATGAGGAGGTCTGTGTGTGTGTGTGTGTGTGTGTGTGTGTGTGTGTGTGTGTGTGTGAGTGTGCGCGTGTGTGTGGAGCCCTAAAGCAGATCTGATTTAACTCACACATGTGTTCTCAAGGCCATGAGAAACTTTTTACCCCAGAACACTCGACTAATGCCTCCACCCCCCCTCAAATGTGGCCATGAGGAGCTGCTTTGGAGAAATAACCACAATAAAGTGCGTCTCGAGTTTCTCTTCCACTTTTCCCTCTTCACAAACCATCTTAAAGGTGAAGAAAGTCGTTTTTTGGATGTTAAAATACTTCCTGCACTAATGTGAAGAGACAGCTATGAAAATACGACATTGGTATCAAAACCTCGCTTCTGTTCAGACCAGCACACAATATTGAGTCAGGAATGAAAAATCTTGGGAGAAACTGAAACGGGAAAATGTGTCAAGTCTGGATCCGTTGACAAGCAAATTCAGCATAAAGAAAAGTGAATTATCCCTTAAATCTGTTCAGTCAAATGTGCATTTTAAAAGCACTTCATCGATATGGAGCTTCACATCTGTATCTTATTATCATGGGTGAGGTCACATCTTCCATATTCACTAAAACCACAGTGAAATATGCAACTTGCACAAGATGAGCCGAAACGCTCATTAAAAATGTAATATTATATAAAGAATTAAGAAAACACCACAAATTACATTGTGTCATTTGCTATTCTCTTAAAGGTGCTGTGTGTAATATTCAGGAGGATCTATTGACAGAAATTTAATATAATATACATAACTGTGTATAAAGACCTTACATAATAAAGTGTTTTTTGTCCTGGGTCAGCCACCGTAGTGCTTCGAAAGGGAGAGGTGTGAGTGGTGCAGAGAGCCATTGGTTGCAACTCACAACCTCACCACTAGATGCCGCTAAAACCTTCACACTACTCCATTAAATTAAAAATGCTTTTTAAATGTCTTTATAGTCATAATCATCATCATTTGTGTGAATGGATGTTAAGTGTTGTTTCTCTTAAGTTTGTTTCACAGTGTTTACATTGACAAGCCTCAGTGAACTCTGACTTTACAAACATGACGTGTATGCTGACACAATTCAAACCACAAGACGTCCCAATAACTCAATCTGAATCATCTAAATGTGGTTGTGAAGGTTTTCTTGAGGTCTTGTGCTGAAGGTGAGATGCTTCTTTTCTTTCACTGTGTGCCAACAAACCAATGACTCAATTACAAACATTACGTCTGTAAACATTATCAGATAAACGCATGACGCATCTCACATACAGAGCAGGCACGTAACACTGCTTTACTTCTGGTTTAACAATGAAAAGTCCTATACATTTCATCTTATACTTTCACCTTCAAAGACACTTTTCACACCCTATACTGTTGATATTTCATTTATGATACGATTAAAGCAAATGTTTAACCATGAACCTCTTTTAAATGTTTTTGAATGAAACGCATCCCTTTCTCCATCTTCTTCCCGTTTTCATGTTAGCAGTTGCATCTGCGTGGCACCGATCGATTCTTTCGCTGCCTCTCTCGTATAAAACGTTTTCTCCTCTGCTAATGTATCTCCATAACCTCCTGCCTCTCACGTGCTTCTCCGCAGTCAATAAACGTTGGAAATGCAATCCATCTCTGAAATCTCACTCCATTCACTTACTGTAAAGCTGAATATTTGTGGGCACTGACATGTGGAAACAGGATGGATCTGTTGTGTGTAGCGAAGCTTGACGAATATCCATCCAAACTCTTCCTGTCACACGATTTCTTACCGCCTCTATTGCATTAATGATTCTCATATTAATCTCTATATTGTCACACTGCGATTCACCTGCTCTTGTTTTACAATTTGTTGCTGAAACAGCGAAGCACAACCATGGGAAAATAAAGCATGAGATATAATGACTGTGACATATCACAGTTCAAATTTGGGACGATGTAAAATCTATTTGGCATTTGTGACAGATCAGTCTGGTGACGTAAATTCATTCATCTTTGAAGTGCACACCAGTTATTTATGCAGGATGCATGTTTCTGTTTTGTGACAATCTGTAGCCCATCACCTCTGTGACCCCTGTGATGCGTTTCCTGAACGCAGGCTGGTTAAATTAGCAGCACCTGATCCGTGAACACAGCAGTCCATGAACGCTACATTCACAGCAGGTTCCCCATCACATGGTTATCATTAGAGTCAGAAGCATGCAGGAACCACACACACAAACTCAGACACACAATACATTAGACACACACACAGAAAATCAGACATACACACGTGCACACACACTTGCAAAAAAAGTTAGACAAACATTATACCTGTTCTTAACAATAGGGCTGCGTAGTTTTAAATATTCATGATATATTATTGATTTTGCTAGCAATAATAAATGCAAAAAATGTCATAACATCATAGTTACTTTCCTATACTTGTTATCTGGATATCACATTTGTTAAAGACTGTATTCAATTATGTATTATAATGCTATTTATTTACTTAAATGTTTCATATAGTTGCATATCATTTATCTGCTCATTTACTTTACATATACAAACCCTGGAGTTGTATAGTCAATAGCTATTTTTTACATAAAAATATCAAATATCTAAACATCAAGCACTTTAATGCTTGCAAGTTGTCCTTAAGCTCTGAAAACAGTCAGGTGCGCAGTATACGGTAAATACACTCAGCTTAAGTGTCAATTATCTTCAAAGAGGTTACAAATTGCCTCTTGAAGATGATGACACCAGCCCACAGTGACAGGCTGATCCACACCTCAATACACTAAACACACTTTATCTTCCATCACTGAGGAGAACTGTGAAAACAGAGCTAGTTATTACATCTTAATCCTTTTACAGCATCTCTGACAGTGTGTGTCTGTGTGAGAGAGAGAGAGAGAGAGAGAGAGAGAGAGAGAGAGAGAGAGGTCTCCTCCTCAACAAACAACATAATCTTAAGAATAATTCATGTCTGTATAAATGCATCTCACCGCGACTAAACACAACAAACACAAACACTGTCAGTGAAGAAAACCCCCAGAGATGAAGTCAAGCTCTTATCTAATGCTCCGCTCCACTTCTGACAAATGAGCAATATCCCAGACGTCCCATCTCTTCTTTTAAAAAGCGCTAACCGCGTGAGGTCAGGAGGTCACATGATGCTTCACTTCAGCTCGACATGCGTCTGTCGCTCCGGGCGGGATTAAAATCTCTCGTATCCTGTGTGGAATCAAAGCCGAGTTTAACCGCGGGCCCGGGAGCCTGTAATTATACAATCTGCCAGGATTAAAGCGACGTGAAGGAAAACGAGTCCTGCTGAAGCCCTAATGATGTCAATCACACATCTCTCATGAAACACAATAAACATGTTCATTCACATGTTACGAGCTTCGGTTAGAAAAGTGACATTTCTATTCTCTTTTACGCACTCCAGTCCATATGACTTTCATTTTTCCGTGGATCACGGAAGAAAAAGTGAAGGATGATTTCACAATGCTCTGATCAGTGTAACACACAGGGACTTTCAATGAATAATGACACGCAGCGAGTGACCTCAGAAGACACGGAACACAGTGCGTAACTCAAACGAATGACTTTATAAATGGATAGTTCCGGTCCTTGATTATGATTGGTTAAGCAGTGCTGTAAATGACTCGAGAAGCACATTTGTAACCTCATTACATCAGTGCATCTTCTTACGCCACCTTAACTTGGCTTAAGAATAATATTTTTATACCACGGGGCTATTGAATGCTTCATTCTGATTGGCTGAGGAACGTTCTATGGGTGTGCATTAACGCACACCTATGAAGTAGTTCCAAATCTGTCAACCAAATTACAGTTCCATATATCACTCCGCCAAGTTTAACCACTATAACGGATTTATACTGTACAGTAAAGTCCATCACAAACAAATAAAACAATTGAATAGAAAACAGATTTAACATAATAATTAATAGCCTACACAGGAATTTATTAGTAGCCTAACTGATCGCCTACATGTTCCGCTTTTATCACCTCATGCAAAGAAAGAATAAATGCTAAATAAATAAATAAACATGGATTGAATAGCTTACTTGTTCCGTTTCTTCACATCATGCTTATAACTATAAAATACGAACAAATTTATACATTTTGACAACCCTACTTGTGCTGAAAGCGTGCTCTCTCTCTCTCTCTCTCTCTCTCTCGAGCATTACCAGTGGCTTCGGATGAGAAAATAGTCCCCCACTCACAGTAGCATTATAAGCGCGGCAAACATAACAAATGTCTTGAGATAAAACATCTGAAAAATACTTGTGATTTGGTAACCGTGGTATATGCGTAATAATTGACTTCGGCCCTTGAATTCTCAGAAAATAATGCACAACTCGAGGTGTAATTCAACGGTCTGTCGTCAATTATTCCTTACATATTTTACAATATTTTTTACAACCTTGCAAGTAGTCTTTTTACATTTTTTATTCAACACAGTAATATAGGCTTCATATCGTCCGTCGCTGTCATTCCCTTTATAGGAAATGTAAAAAACACGATACTTTTACGATTACATACTGTGTTGTCAAAGTTTTTATTTTTATTTAGATATTTGCAAAACCCCATGACAAACTTAAAGGGTGACTAATAATAATGATTTATGGGGGAAAAAATTTATCATGAAACATAGAGATACAAGGTTTCAGATGCGATATGTAGTGAATGTTATTGTATTGTATTTTGGTAATCTCTGCAAAAAAATAAAAAAAATATTTTAAATAAATTAAAAAGGCTTAGGCTAAAATAAATATCTTTTTTATTTATTAAATAAAAATATATTACAATGTATTTAAATAAAATAAAAACATATAACATTACATATTTTATATAATAGAGATATGCAAAAAAAGAATAACCATTTTATAAACGCAAAATAAAAGTCTTTATTAAAAATGAAGGATGAAAATGAAATTTATTTAAATGGGTTGAAAATGAAGGATGAGTGAATTATATTTTCTGTAACTATTCTTTGAACTGTTACAACTAACTAAGTGTTTAAAACCATTGCATTTGAACTGCTTTCAGAGGTAATTTACCATGCAAACATCTTCCTCTGTCAACTGCACACATCATCTATCATAAACCAAACAGGCTTCACATGTTTTACTTTACACCAGACTGAAGATTTTTCTAGAAATAACATCGGGAATAGTTGTTTTTGATAGTGCTGAATAAACTCTTTTGGCTGACAAAGCCGGGGACAATCTGCAGAATGAAACTACAAACCCATGTCATTGTAACAAATCTGATCTGCTTGATGTGTGGATTCAGGAATGTCGTGTGGATTTGGGAATGCAGAGTGTACGTGGTCAGTCCTGCATTCTGTGCATTAGCCAGGACGGATGGCACAGATGCGGATTTTAAAGTGTTGCCGCTGGTTTGGTGGGATGGTGTACTGGAACTAATAGAGAACACATGAGCGAGAGACGAAGAGAGACCCACAAGCACCACCCCACTCTCAAAATCCCATAAACCTCCATCATTACTGAACGGTTGAACTGCTGCGGCTTTCACAGCTAATATTACACAAATACCATTACCACAGTCAAACATGAATGACCTTCATTCATTTAAGGCAAACGTGCACCCCAAAAATTTGAAACTCATCATTTACAAACATGGAAAATTTACCATGGTTTTACTATAGTAAAAGTGTGGTAACCATGTTTCTTTGGGGAATTGATTACCATTTGTATAACTAAAGTAAATACAATAGTAAAACCACGGTTAATGTGAGGTTTCCGAGGTTTTAATACAAACTAAAAAACCAAGGTTACTATGATTAAACTGTGGTAAATTTTCATGCCGGTCTGGAACATCACAGTGACCAAATCTTTTATTTTTAGGAGAACTATTTCCTGACCTAAAACGCAAGATAACATCAACATATCAAGTTTAAAATGACTGTGTGTTTAGATTTAGGAGCGACTCTTTATGATGAACAACTCTCCACCAGACTCCTGACCGTGTCCCCCAGAGGCCACTAAAACTCAACACCGCTTGCCATTCTGAACATATACTGCCCACAATAAAAATGTTTAGGGTTCGACAGCCAACATTGGGACAAACGAAACAATAGCATATTTGTCGAAGGCCTTAAGAGTTTCCACACGCACGTCCAATTTTCTTCTGCATCCAGTCGGAGCAGTAAAAACACAAAACCCTTCGATCCATAAAGAGGACAAATGGAGCCAGCAGACGACCTTCTCCGATTATAAAGAAGAGGCATTGTTCTCTCTCGCACACACATGCATAACATTCAGCACATGCAAAGCTTTATGTACGTGCGTGTGTGCGCCGGGGGGCCGTCGGGCGCTGAGATCGTGGAATAACTCGACAGCTGTTCAGAGTTTTGGCTGCATCTCCAGCAACTGCGATTATACGGTACAAAGCGAGAATGCGATCAAACTGTCAGCTCTCCACGCACGTCTGTCTCCACCTATTTGCGTTGAAGCTTCGCCTCCCGCCCCGCCGTATCTTAAACTCTCAAATCTCCGGTAATTTGGCCTCATTCTGCAGGAATGGGTGTCTGTCACTACACGGCTCTGATCACAAACCACCCGCTATCAGACATCACGGAGAGCGTTTAACCATAGCCAAAAGTGTTTTGGCGCAATCGCCATCTAATTCTGTTCACGTCTTAAACGCCCCCATCGGACCCACAGGTGCTGAAAGCTTCTTTTGACAGCCCACCTGAGTGGAGTCGGGCTTTTCCTAGCCGCTTCACAAAGGAGGTGTGACCTCGCTGTGTTTTACCTGTAACAGGAGCCTTTGCTCGAATAATGGAGAAATGCTTTCAGACAAAGGCTCCTTACACTCGATATCTCCGGCTAATCCAGCACGATGACACAAACATTCAAGACTTTACAGGTGCGCTCAAAGAGCCCGTCAGCGGCCTATCAGAATACAAACAAACACAACTACGACCACTTGAGAATTTTATGTAGTCTGATGTCATTTATAAGGGTTCTCAAACAAAACAATAAACATGTATTGTCGAGCAGAACACCTGAACTGAAAAACCTTTGAATGTTCAATGTAAAAAAAATTACACAAAACAGATCATGTGCAAATCATATGCATCCATGATATCATAAATATGAAATTGTGGTTTGCATAAAGAAGAAAAAGAAGAGCCTATAGGATCAAGATTAAGACCTTTTCCAATTATGACAATATTAAAAACTGTTTTACATTACAATCACAACAAAACTAAATTGAAATTACATTCAACAAATTACATTAAGCGTAACTACACTGTTAAATTTCCAACAAAAAGTAAAAAAGTTTTTGACTCTAATGAAGTAAAGAACTAGAAATCTATATAATTGCACATAAAAGCAAGTTTTAAGTTAATACATACAATTTTCCTTTGACAAAATATATGTACTTTTCTAAACCAAACAACTACTAAAGGAAAAAAAAAAAACATTGTAATATAAGATTTTAAATAACAGAATTTGTATTTCTGGGTGAACTATCCCTGTAAATAACCTTCGTTTCCCACTTAAGGTATTTTCCAGTTTTACATCTGCAACAGGCTCAAACCATATCCAGCTGGCGCATACCTGCAGCTACGCGAGAGCAAGTGACGCAGATCGCAGCCTCATCTCTGCATGCTTTTCTCCAGCGCGCTACACAAACACACGACCCATCACATAAACACAGTTATTCCGTGTTATTCTCCAGCTCGTGTTACTGCCAGACAGGAAGATTAACAAGCCGGTTGTGGCACGGCTCGCCCCCATCCCTACTCCCTTTTAAGGGCAGCGGTATTCAGTGCCTTCGGGTGTCAACGCCAAGACGCGGCCAATGGCTTCCAAATGGCGCGAGAGACCCTCGAGTGCTCCCGTGTCGCGGGCACGTTAAAATGACGCGTCGGTGAAGTCGTACACTGTTTCAGCATTCTGCTTACTGCTGTCAAAGTCAATTACATGAAGTGAAGGTGTTTCAATGACGTGTACGCAATCTGCAAGCCGATACCACATGCATCACCAGAAGAGCAAAATTGTGTCATTGTAATTGTATTTGTACCCTGACATAACAGGCTTTTCTGCGATCTCAGGTGCGCGACTCCCTCCCCGTAGGTGCGGAAACATGATCCGGCGAGATCGCAGACGCAGTGATTATATTGCGATTGTAGGAGGATTACAGCTAAATCCCCTTCATTCAAACACTTTCTGCGCACCGCAGACCAAACAAGAGCAGAGGTGTTGAGATTGACAGGAACCGCGATCAATGCGTCATAGTGTCGAGAGGGAACGGCAGCAAACGTGCGACTGTCGGACAATCCCACAGCGCTCACGGGCATCTGAGGTTATTTTAAATAAAGTACTTGAGGTATCCAGAGTTTTATGCGCTCTGACCTGACCTTCTCAAGCAACATCAACAGTTCTGCAGTCTGCCGCCAACTCGCGCTATCCAAACAAACCTGGGGATGGAGAATGCTTCACTCAGTGTGTTTATTTGACTTCAGAGAGCAAAGGGTTTATTTATCAGGCTTTGGTTGCATCCTGCTAATGCAAGCGCTAACGGCAGAGAGGCTCGTGTGTCATTGTGAAGGGCTTGAATGATCGTAAACGCACAGATACACACATGCATACGCATGCATACATACTATCACACATGCATGCATGCATACATACAAAGAAACATGCATACATAAAACACTTACCTTTTTAACACAACACTGTTTATTTGCTACCTGGACCATGCACAATTATATGGTTAGCTGCATTTTATCATTTGTAATCAGGCGTTTTTTTTGTTGCTCTCTGTATCCCTTTCAGATCTGCACTTCACTGCTGTTACGACAAATATAATTATTTAATTATAAATAAGACTTGAATACATGGAGCCTCATTGTGATAATAAGATGCCGTTTACGATCAAACAGCTACCGGGCAATTTTCTTAATTGAAAAACGACAATCTGGACAGCTTTCAAACCGCAGGTGTTATTTTTCCGCAGTCGTCACACCTCGAGATCACAGCGGAGCGAAAATATTTTTCTTATGCCAAAGGGAATCCATCAGGATCAAAGAACAAGGAAGTTGCTCATGAGTGAGACAGACACACAAGCTCTGGACCCTCTGGCCACCTGGCTGAACCGAAACCAGCGCGAGACCTCTAGACTCATCCTGATGTGTGTCTCTGTTTACCCGAGAGGCCCTCGGCCGCTCTCGCTGGATAGACACACGGCTGGGTTTCAGAGTCTCACAGCGTGGCGGATTGCTCCTGCAGTAAAAATAATTAGCGGGGCGTGACTCGCTCCCCGGGTGAGTGCCGGGTCAGAGCCCTGAACGACAGCACTAATGAAACGCTCGATTCCTGCTCACCTATGACAACATAGCAGCCGGACAGAAACTGATGATCAAGAGAGAAATGTTTTACATTCCACTGTCTTTAGTTCACTATTCTTTTTATTTAGCACAATTTTTTCTTTTTAAGTATAGACTTGTTAACTTTTAAAACGTAAACCTTTTAGCTATAAATGATAACTATATTAGTGCTCACACCAATGTATGATAACATGTTTATTCTAAGCTTGAGTGCTGCAGTTTTACATTTTAAATGTGCGGTCCCTTTAAATTTTAATGGCGTTTGATTGGCTGTCAATGTTTCATCATTTAACATCTGAACATCTGCTCTAAAAGGGATCCCACACAGCAAAACTGGCAGTGTTAAAAAATGTCAAATTAACACTCAATATTTTTTAACACTGCCGACTTTGCTGTGTGATAGTACCACTATACTGATATCATAATAGTAATGACCGCTAAAATTTAGAATGATGGTTAACGTCCATACTGTAAATGGGCCTTACATCATATACATTGTTTTGCAGTGTTATTTTAATTGATTTGTTTCATCTATAATCAACATCAGCTTCTGCGAGTTCTCCTCAGAAACAACAGAAGAGAAACACCGAGCCGTGACATTACAGAGGCAGAGCCAGAACTGTGCTGGAAACCCAAAATCAACATTCACCAATTACGAGGGTTAATTGTGTTTACGAAGAAACAGCTGGTTTTCATTATGATCAGACTGCTTCTATAAAAACACACTAACTCTAAACACAAAGACTATCTGTGAATCCACAAACCGCCCACGCGGACGACAACCACAACCTTTCCAACCGCTGTCCCGTTCAAAGCACATTTAATATGGCAAAACACTGAAAGATTCACTGCTGTACATCTTATAAACACAGATTATACAAATGTACTTGTTGATATTTATATTCTCATCCTGCTAAATGTCTATCTGAATTTGTTTTATTATATTTTTGACACGTTCTTGAACTTGATGATGCAACAAATAGGATCAAACTTATATTACAAGATTTGTCATCAAAGGAGATTCCAGTAGGCACATGAGAAGATACTCATTCTTGACTTTTCTCCAGTATCATCATCACTTCCGCCTCATCTCTAAAAGCAGCTTTCCAGATGACAAGAACCATGCAAACCTGAGCAGAACCAGACTTTCACCAAACTGCCACAAACACTTTGTACCACACACATGCTGGTCAAATAAAGCCATATACAGTTACTGTTTCATGTAAATCAATGTAAAAAAACAACACATCATCAAAATTAAAACCGAGTAGGGAAAAATTAAGAATACCTCCAGACTGGTCCAGTGTTAATGTCATGGATACTTAAAAAAAACACAGCTGGTAAAATTTACCATCCTGAACCTGTCATTCTAGGTTCAATAATGTCGAAAATTCATTTTCCACTGTTAATTCGTGGCACTGCAGACATAAAGCGGGCGGCAGTGGTGAGATTTAAGACACGTGGAGGAGGAAAACACAAACTCCCTTTATAAGCGTTCTGCTCTGGCACCTCCAGCCGGTCCCCCAGACTCTCGTGCCACTCCGCTTTGTTTTTCCTGTAACTCTCCCCCCTGTTTTTCATTTATTTACCATGACACAATGTTAATCAGGTCCAACCAGGATTTTAACCCAGACCTCTCGTTGGAAGGTGGAGTATGAGCTACTTCGTGAGCCTCAAGACAATTTACGTTTCTGAGAAATGAGATCTGAGAGGGTTCCCTCGTCGAATGCCAAACCGCCGTAACCCTTCACGACCCGTCCCGTCACCCCCTGTCCTTCTTGATAGGTGTGTGCTCATGGCACCAAAGATCTTCATCAAAATAACAGAGGTTCAAAGACTCTCCAAACCCTCTCTGATTACCCCACGGGTCTGGACGGGCGAAGGGTAAAAAGTGAATTTAAACTGCATGTCTCGTTGCGACAATACATGACATGCATTGCCGAACGATATTCAATTTAATACGCTAAAGTTTTAGGGTCACAAGTATCATCAACAGCAGTTTTGTCTTTCCCTGTGATCTCACAACCCACTGGACCGCCTCCAAACCTCTTCCTAGAATAACACCGGTACCTCAACAGCGGGCGTCTGTACGTGACGGACCGCCGCGGGTGATTGATGACTGTATTGGTGAAGTGCTGGAGAATTCTGCCACTGCCGGGTGTGAAAGCAGAGGGGGGGGTCAGAGAGACCCGCTTTACCGCCCGTCATCATTAATATTATTAGTTATTTCTCTGCTCCAGCTGCGCTCGGACGTCGGGCGTGGTCAGCCAGCGCTGAGGGATTTTCCATGCAGTAAGTTGTCCAGGTATGTGTAATGAAATCCCTGGACTTGTTTTGAAAGCTCTTGGAGTTTTACATTTGAGGCTGAAGGTCTGCTGGACTGATGATGGATGTCAAGGCCGATATGAGCTTCATCTGTAAACATCGCACTCTTGACACATCAACAGGGTTTTTGATTTTTACCAAAAACTTAACAACACATGAACACAACACATTGCCATTGTTGTAAATGCAAGCATGATATTAGCTAACTGCATCTGCGAGGGATAGTTCACTGAAAAATAAAAAAGACAGACGTTACCCATTGACTTTTTGTCTGTAGAATAGAAGTGAATGGGTACCACTGTTGTTTGGTTACCAACATTCTTCAAAATATCTTCTTTTGCATTCTGCAGATGAAAAAAAACCCTTGTGAAACATAAAGCTCCTTCGGAATGCTATTGTGAGGGACATTTATTTTAAGTGCGTAAGGTAAAAAAAATGTATAAATTAAATTATTTCATTTTAAAACATACATTTTTACTATAGTTAAACCATGGTAACCACAAATGAACCATGGTTTTACCACAGTAACCAAAAATTTACCAAAAGTAATTTTTATAAAAATATAATGGTCACTAAACATGTATTATAGTAATAACCATGGTTATTTTTATAAGGGTTAAATGCTACTGGATATTTTTAAATGGGGAGGAGCCCATTTTAAATGCATATAACAAATCTTTCGCAGACAGTGGGTCATTAATATTAAACTTTGCAAATAGAGTAAATTTAACCAATGTCAGCACTGAACTTTGTTCTAATAAAGTTGTTTTCTAGAACTAATTTTCATACAGCAGCAGTAACAAACAGACACTGACTAGTATAAAGTTGGTACCAAAGTAAATCTCAGGATGTACTAGCCTGTGGAAACACATAAGCAGAAGCATACGCAACTTTTTTGGAGGCAAAAACCAAGCTGAAAAAGATGACTACACAATCCACTTCAGTTAACCAATAAAGCCACACAAACCCTGGAACATAAGCACACGAGACCCACGGCTGGTTTATCCTCCAATTTCCTGCAGTCTAAACTCTCATTAATTAAAGCTGATCTTTATGAAACACATGTGAACTACCGGAGCACAGCATTCGCTGACTTCTGCAGGTGGACGTCCCGAAAACAACTGTTCAAACAAACGGCACAGATCCTGATCCTATTTCAAACAAACACGAGCGAGAGGAAATTTCTTCCACATTATTCTAAAGCTTTGCTTTCTATCCGTCTTCCACAGGAGATCTTCATCGGGCTATGGAGAAAAGCGGGCTCACCAACTTGTTTTGTGCATTAAGGAGGTTTAAAAGGCTGACGGAGAATGATTTTTCTTGGAGAGCGGTAGTGAAAGGAAGGTGCAGTAGTATACACTTAAAAATGAAGGTTTCTAAAAGGCTGTAATGAACCTTTAATGCACAAAAGATTACAGATTTAGGAAAGAAGAGGTTATTTTTTAAGAAGCACCATTATTTTTAAAAGGTACAGTAAACACTGCTCTCCACAGCAGGTTACAAATCCAAACATCACACACATTCTTCACCACATTTACTTAAAGTAAATCCACACCTTCAACTGGAAACAAACACAGCAAAACATCCAAAACCTGGGTCGGAAAAGATATTAAAAAGTGCTATTATTAAAAACAACCTCACGCTTCAGTGCTCTCTGCTATTTTAAAGTCTTTAAAAATGTTTTCATTGGTGGGTAAAACAAGTCAAGCGCAGATTGAATTGCTCGCAGGCCGCCCGACAGTGAGGTTATTTCATCACACTAAAAATTAAGAGTCACTTAAAACACAACCTAACAGCACACGCCACCTGCAGCATTAATGCATTTCACAACACAATAAACCCTGTTGATATTTCATTCTTGCTCAATTCCCCTTTTAAAATAAATATCGCGACATAATGTGATATTGTGTGAGGCGCTTTGAATCTCAAATGAAGAGATGACCGAGACCCCTGTCTCTTTACACTGTCGACACGGTCTTTCAGGAAAATGATTAGCAATTATATCTGTTATTGTTATAAATATCAGTGGGGCTTCAAATAGATGCGCGAAGGGTAAGAAATATAATACAAAGCACTTAAAGACACAGTACACTGAAAATTACGATTCTGTCATCATCTAGTCATGTCGGATGTATTTACAGCACAAACAGCGCTGATGCTGAGACCGGTGGCACCGTAGATACGTATACAGTTTACATTTCAGTTGCTGTCATTACCGACAGTAAAGATCAATATTTTTTTCCAAGATTCCACAACATAAAAACAACTGCTAAACTGCATGACTAAAATAATATATTTTAAGAGTTAGAAATGTATATCGTATAAGAAACAGACTCATTAGTAAGTGAAAAAATTAACCACATACATAATAAACAAATACAATATTCCAAGACAGATTTTAAGCTATCGTTGGACATTGACAGACTTCAACACGGCATGCGAGTCATATGATCTCATGTTGCGTATTTGTTCTTTTTGTACAAAAGAAAGTTATTCAGGTTTGGAATGACATGAGGGTGAATTTTTCGTTTTTAGCGGAAAAATAAAGCGCATCTTTGCCAAATACATCCTGCAATTCTGACAAGGGGACACCATGTTTTGTTTGGCCATCGCCTGGAAGCGAGTTCTGATACTGAAATGGATTCGTTCGTATATTTGTTCAGCTGTTCTACAGTGAACGCCAGCCAATATGCGCACATTACCGTCAGAATAAGACAGCGAACATCTCATACAGAGATACCGACAACTTCTGATCGAGAAAAGGCATCCAAAAACTACCTACTCTTGACGTCGCAGCCACCAAGTTGGATCTAATTTGCGTTGGCCGGCTTCCTAATCCCGACAATATGTGCTGAAAGCTGCCAGGCATTCCTGCTCTCTTTAACCTGCGTGGACGCCAGCATACGCCATGTGTCACTTGGCTATTAATATGTCGTCTGATTAAGGGGAACAGGCCCAGCTGCACAGTTTCCATCCCGGAGTCCAAAAAACTCACCTCAATGAGACTCATTGTGGATGGAGGCAAACACGTGACACGTTTGACCAAAACCAGAAGAAACACCTGATAGCTACACCTGCGTGATTCAGCTAGAGCTGAGTATCCAACAAAAAACATGCTACCTACATTTTTTACTATAATAAAACCATGGTAAATTTCACATGGACGCATTTTTTTAAGTCGTCCATGTTCCAGGATATGCAAATGACCATCAGCTAATCCAGCCACATCAATGTCTGGACAAGAAGATCCGTGTCACAGCGTTTTCATTACCATTATGCAAATATCCAAAGGTTACGAGCATCACGCAGGAATCTGATCACACGCGAAGCTCAGATGTCATTTGATAATCCATGAACACACAACAACACATGTGAAATGCAATATGAATGTCTCATGAAAGGCCGTGAGGATGGATGAAGTGTGCGTTAAGGCGTCATATCTCATCTGGTTCTCTTTCCCTCATGCTTAGAAAGGCACTTCCTGTCAAAAGCGCTTCAAGGAAGCGTGCAGGCTTGTGTTACCAACACTTCCAGAGGAGCGGACGCTCTGGACTAAGGAAAACTAACCAAGAAGTTTAAAAAAGGACATTTAACCAAACAATCTACAGGACACACAATATTTGAAGGGACTGTTCTAGAAATGACAAGAAAACTCAAGAAGAGTTTCTGAAAAAAAAAAGATGATCTGACTGAAAGCAGAAGGAAGCTGCTGCCAGAGGAGCTTTTTCTGAACGTGGAGATTTGGCAGACGGTTTTTCTGACGGCTTCTGTAAACAGATCCGAGCAGTAAACATCCCCTCACATTAACCTTCACAGGAAACTTTATTTTACACACCCGCAACTACACAACAACAATACAGCAAACACAAACATCTGGAGAGCTACCTGTTCACATCAGAGTGCATGGACAGACTCCAGACCTGAAGACAAGAGAATAAATCACACTCACTGTACACAACATGAATGGCCACACAACTCATCACAAATTAACTTAAGCACACTCTTAACTCAACACACATACAAAACTAAACACACACACACACACACACACACACACACACACACTGAACTCAACACACATACAAAACTAAACACATACACACTCAACTCAACATACACTCACACACAGCTGCGTTTCATTTTCCCATCATTCAGCTGCAGATGGAGATATAGTGTGAACTTTAACACAGGGATTCTTGGCATTCTAGCAGGTTCTGCATTACTCCAACAGACACTGTAAAACAGCAGCTCTGCTTTACTCTGACAAGAAAACACTTCTCTTCAGATGCACTCTGGTACACGCTCATTACTCTATGGATCAGGAATTAAATTAAACAGCAGACACAATCAAACATACACTTCATCAAAATATAATTATAACCCCACAAGACCACTTTCCTCAAATCTTGCCAATAGTTAAAGTATTCCAATGATGTTAATAAAGATTACAGAAAAATATTACAAAATAAAAACATTACCTTTGAGATGCAAGTGGGGATGCGTGACGGTCAGCCTCCTCAGAAGAGCATGCCGCTGGCGTTTCAGGAACAGAGTAAATCCCCCACAATGCACTGGAAAGAAATGTCATAATCAAAACCTCCAGTTCAATTCATTAGAAAGATCATTTCAAGAAGCGATGATGGCACTGTTGCCCCTCTGATTTCATTAGCTCTCATGTCGGATGTGCTCTGATCAATCTGTATGGATCTCAGAGGGAGAAGGTTTGTATACAGTCATGATGGAGCAAGACCTCTGCTGTAAATGGATCGATCTCTAGATCAATAGGTCCCTCTCTCTGGACACAGATCGCTTTTATTCAATGCTGTTGGACGCCGCCGTGTGAACGTTCATCAACAACATTGATTTTAGTTTTCACACATATGAACGATCTGATGCGACATTGTTTTTACCGTAGTAAACATTTGAGTTTAAATTAAAAAAAGTGGTCCACAGTGACAACACTACAAAAACCGGATGTAAAACCCACACCAAAACGAATCTGTTTTCGTGCATTCAGACCCGATTTCTTTCTTGAAAACACAATGAACACATTAAAACCCCAAAGAATTGGATTTATCCGCTCTGCATTCGGAGTTTGCTCAGTCCGTGTGTGCCACAAGAAGCCTGACTCATCTGCTGATCTCACTGCAATCTCATTACGACTCCCAGCGCTGAAGAAATTAGATTTCAGCTCCACTCCACACACTCCACGCTCTTCCTCTTCCTCTAATGGGGGCCACTCTCACGTCTCGCTGGGATTCGAAGACGTTCCGGGCGGCCTGCAGCTTGAACTAATTCACCACCTCTTTTCTTCCCATCCGTTCGCGCTAAACAGATTGAATATCTTCTCTTACATCTACGGGAGGTTTTAACCGCAGTAGGCGAGAGCTCTGAGCTTCACCGAATGCGGAACAACATGGGCACCGTTCTGCTAGAGGACTTACGTTCAATTCATCGTCAATAGAAGTTTATTTTACAATAAAAGCCAAACTGAAAAGAGACTCTTCATAATAATTCTCAACGGAACTTTCGGAGCTTTGCGTCTGGGATTCAGAAGCGTCTGTGCTCTGATCCTATGACGAATGGATGGCTGGACTAGAAGACATACACCTAGGAGACAAGACCATATCACAACAACAGTGATTGTGTTTCAAAGAAAAGCTTGTGAGCTTTTATGGATGTGACGGTGAAGGAAAGTCTGCCGTCACAGAAGCCAGCGGCGGTAAGAGGGAGGATGTCTGGTGTATGCAGGCGAGCCCCTCTTCCCATCACATAAACACATACCTGAGCAAAACTGTGAAACCAGAAACCATACTGGAGAGAGAGAGAGAGAGAGAGAGAGAGAGAGAGAGAGAGAGAGAGAGAGAGAGAGAGAGAGAGAGAGAGAGAGAGAGAGAGAGAGAGAGAGAGAGAGAGAGAGAGCGAGAGCGAGAGCGAGAGCGAGAGAGAGAGAAAATGGAAAAGCCATCACTGAGCCCCAAACTTTCGTCCAGCACGTGTAAAAGAGCCGGGAATCAAGATCTAAAGTTTATTTATCAAAAACAGGGAATTACTGGAACCAAATTATTTTCATAGCATGTGGTCCCATTATGTGATAGATTGTGGAAAGAAAATGAAATAAAACACTTTTGCACTGCAACTGAATCAATATAAATAAATGATTCGGAATGTCGATAACCAGTCGAACTTTACATCTGGAAAATTCTTCCTGTCTGAATATGATTCTCATTCTTGTTTGTGGCCTCATGGCTCCAGTCTAATGTTTGAACCTCACAGAACAGACCCCAGCACCCATAATGCATCTGAACACAGATGGTTTCCTAATGGAGCGCACGCACACATACACACACTCTTACTGGCAATCTTTAAAACGTTTGCTGAGAATATCTCCATCAAACACTTCATAAAGTGCTGATGATACACACACACACGCGGTGAAACGTTAATGGAGGAGTTTGCATTGGCACTCAATTGTTTCCCTCTGCACAGGTCGCCCTCGTGAGATATCTCCTGCTGCCTGCGGTCACCGTGTCAAGAGTCAGAAATGTTCATCTGCACCAAAAAGATAATCATTCAAATTATCTGTGTGAACCGGACAACACAGACACGTTGATGATGAGTCACATGCAAAGATCTTGTGATGGAAATCACCAACTGAGTAGTTACACTAGAGGGTCAAGTTCAAGCATCAACCTGACAACCACCCACAGCATCAACCTGACAACCACCCACAGCATCAACCTGACAACCACCCACAGCATCAACCTGACAACCACACACAGCATCAACCTGACAACCACCCACAGCATCAACCTGACAACCACACACAGCATCAACCTGACAACCACCCACAGCATCAACCTGACAACCACCCACAGCATCAACCTGACAACCACACACAGCATCAACCTGACAACCACCCACAGCATCAACCTGACAACCACACACAGCATCAACCCGACAACCACCCACAGCATCAACCCAACAACCACACACAGCATCAACCCGACAACCACACACAGCATCAACCCGACAACCACACACAGCATCAACCCAACAACCACACACAGCATCAACCCGACAACCACACACAGCATCAACCCGACAACCACACACAGCATCAACCCGACAACCACACACAGCATCAACCCGACAACCACACACAGCATCAACCCGACAACCACACACAGCATCAACCCGACAACCACACACAGCATCAACCCGACAACCACACACAGCATCAACCCGACAACCACACACAGCATCAACCCGACAACCACACACAGCATCAACCCGACAACCACACACAGCATCAACCCGACAACCACACACAGCATCAACCCGACAACCACACACAGCATCAACCCGACAACCACACACAGCATCAACCCGACAACCACACACAGCATCAACCCGACAACCACACACAGCATCAACCAGACAACCACACACAGCATCAACCTGACAACCACACACAGCATCAACCTGACAACATCATCCTGGCAAACCCACAAAATAATCAGGAAGACATTATTCTCATTGTTAAAAAAAAAATTAAAAGACAAAGACTGTTACAATTTAAGATGAACAAATACTGCACACCTGTAAATGACTTAACAACAGCTGTAACTTTTTTACTTACGGTCAGACTTTCCAACGCGTTTTCTTTTAAATCCAGCGACCATCAGCAGCAGAGCCCTTTTAACAACACTACCACCTCTGTGCTCATTAATGCTTACCCACAATCCTCTGCTCTCATCGGCCTCACTCCCTTCCTGCAATTATAAGAACGGAAGGCAGGGGTCAGAGGTCAGCTAATACGCTCAGATGGCAGACAGAAGCACAGCTGCAAGAAGCCACCAAACATCCTCCACCGACAAGATCTTCCTCATTCTGCCTCTCTGTATTCTCACGTCGCTCCGAGCATCTGTCGCTCTCATGTTTTAATAATGCAACGCCGTCCAGCACACCGCTCATTATTCACAATCTGACCTCTGACCTCCACAACTCTAGGCTTCAAATTTACCTCGGTGAAAAATCTTACACGACTCCGTTCTGTAGGAACATCAGAAGCTTGTTAAATTCTCCCAGAAGCCCCTGGGGCATGTAGATTCAGAGAGGAAAGACGCGGTACAACAGATCCTTTTACTTTATGCGGACACAAAGGCGCAGTGTTCGACAGCTTTAACCCGAACCTCACACCTGATGGAAACAGTGTGTGTGGAGCTCACGGAAAACATCCACAACCACAGGAAAGATAAAGAATTGTATATAAAAATGTTTCGAATGCATAACCATGGCATAATTTTTTATTATATTCATATTCAAATTGTGTTTTAAATACATAACTTTAAAATACAGCGATTTACATTTTTATTACAGATATCAGAATTGTACAGACCCCACAGTTCTCACGTCGATCACCAGTGTTAACGCAACATTGTTTTTACAGTAAATCCACACAAACGTAATGTTGCATGACCTCAGAACCCGCCGATGAAAGCCCAACCACCGATGTTCATCCGCGACAGAACGTCATTCTTGCCAGTTATTTTGCCGCCGTGAAACACAAGCAGTAACACAGCGCCGGCCCACTGGGTTTAATTCAAACAACCCAACGGCCGCCAAAACCAGACCACACAGACACACGGCAGACAAAATGAGCACTTTCCCACACGCCGGCTTTTAAAGATCCCACCCAAAACACACATCGGCCCTGTAATGGCATTCTCTCATTACAGCTCAGTATGAATGACTCCTGTAGCCACTGCCACTCAATAACAGCCCCTGCTGACACGCTCCGAAAGAAGCGCTTATCGGACACGCGATACTCCGCCGCACCGCGGTATATCACAACATGCACCCGGCGCGGGCCAGACGAACCTGCTAAGATTAAAGACAAATTCACTTTATGGCAAAAGAACGTCTGAACTGATATTTCACACTTTCACAGACTTGATATCAGATGGATTGAGATCAGAGGGTTTAGGCATAAACTTTCACATATTTGCTTTGTAATCCACTAGATGCAGCATACGGATTAAAAAAGTAAAGGTTGGTTCAAACCGAGGGCTCGATTTATACAATTTTGCATAAATTTTATCCTCAAATTTGTGAAAATAATGATGATGTGAATGGAAATTTGCGTACACAAAACGTGCATTGAAATGTGCAATTTTCCATGCACATATCATATCAACATTTTTACAACAAACCGCAAGAATGATAAATATAACTATTACTATATCAGCGTTTATTCTAATGGTGGGTTTACACCACATGCCATGACGTGGAGCGTCTCCACGCATTCGCACGTGTCAAACCAGACACTTCACATGAATTTCCCGCTCGAGTTGAAATTTTTCATCTTGCGCAGAAGACGCGATCGAAGTGAATATTGCTCGTTCGCAGCAATCGCGCTGCCCGATTCGTGTCATTTGGTCACGCGAACAATGGTTTTAATTGGCTGTCAAAATATTTTCTCTGTATAGTTATAGTTGTGTGTGTTTAACATTGCTGTTTTCTTAAATTTATAACAATTTATAGACATTTTTCTTTATAATTATAATTATCATAATTGGTGTGAACACTTCCAAGTAGTTACACTGCCAAATAATGCAACACCACAAAATATTTCAAAGTGAAAATATGTATGTTTACCGCAAACAACGACCCAACCTTAAGAGATACTACTCATGGCTCATGTTGGTTGACTAGTTAGCCCAAACCAGCTAGTTTAAGCCATTCTAAAGAGTTTAAACCTAGAGCTTACATGAGGCAGATCATAAATGTTTAGATGGCATGGGCAAAATGACATATCGTAAAATGACACAAACATGTTATTCCTGACAGAGAATCTGCTTATTTTTTCCAATGTTAAAACTTTGTATATTCCCAAGCTGATGCTACAACAGAACACTATTCAGGAAACCAAACACAATAAAGAATCTGGGTGTTAATCCACTGACATGATTCTGGATTCTGTAGTTTCTAGTCTTTGACTGTAAATGAAGCCTCTTACTGAACTGTGATGCTCAGTCCTGTCAACATCTGCAGGAAGAGTCAAGCAAGACTCTCATTAACACTATAAATCATTTCTGTAAGACGAGTTGTGCAACATCTTTTATTGCAGCATAAATAGCAGGTAAAACATCTCCTGGAATCATTCCTGGCCAAACTTTAATTCCATGTATTAACACGTCAACATAACTTTCCATAATGAAAGATGTATTTTCAGTGTGGTGATGGATTTAATAGTTGTTTGCTTAAATCTGCATGTTTGGCTCCAGACACACATGAACTTGATCAAATATATTCAGATCGTATGTGCATGAATGCTGTCACATCGTCCATCAATGATCCAGATGCGTTTCAACACATCAGCATCAGTGAAAGTCAACTCAATGTAGATGTGATTGAAAAAAACGAGTCAAACAATTCACTGTTTGTGATGAATGTTATAATAATAATATACAGCTGTGATATAAAAGTGACATCAGATTGTTACTTTAGCAGCGATGAATGTCAAGAGTTGTTGCACTGTAAATTTAGCGACGAAACTTTCACAAAAACACGTGAACAACACCGAATCCGACAAAGAAATGAGAGAAAACCATCGAGTCTGCACGAAAAGTGAATCGCAGCGCGTTTGGTTTGGTTGTTTATCGCTGAACATCTCAACATTTCAAACCCTCACCTTCATTCACGAGCGTTTCAGATCCTCCATGTTCACGCGTGTCCGCGGAAGGAAACACATCCAGCGATGAGTTAATCGATAAAGTTGTGAACGGTGTTAAACTCGCTTCTCTGTCCTGCTCGAGGAGGAACGTTGCTTTTCTTCAGACTCTGAGCGCGAGCGAGCGTACGAGCGTCTGCGCGCGCGCGCTTGTGTGTGCGTGTGCGGGCGCAAAGGCTCCGACCACTGACGCCTCTGAGAAATACACCTTCATCCATCCATTCATTCATCCATCCATACCTCCATCAATCCATCAGAACCTGCTCTCCACTTCACACTAATGCTCAGAGCACACTGTACATCTCATAATCGATAACCTGAAAACAAATAACAGTACACACACTTCCTCTCCAGAAGCGCATGCTGGTCAGCATAACTATACTTACATTCAAACAACACTCGTTTATGATAAAAAATACTTTTTAATACTATAGTAAACCATGGTAAATTGCAGTCTACTGTAAAATATGATAGTAATCACTTAACTTTGTTAATGTATTTTACAGTATTTTGTACTAACTTTAACTGTAGTGAATACAGTGCATTTTGTTTAAAAACACTAGCATGTCGAAGAATTTTACTTAACTGTTATATCTTAAATAACTAAGTATGAATGCTGAATCTGAACTGTGAATTTTATCAGGGAGAAAAAGTAACCATGGTTTTATTATAGATGTTTTTTGCACATTTGTATTAACACATTTTAACTATGGTTACTATAGTGAGACACAAATTTACCATAGTTTCGTTCAGTATTTATAGTTATACTCAGTATTTTGGCTTTTCAAGTATTCTAAAATCATGATATATCTATTGATTTAAGTCTTGTTTTGTGAAAAAATAATGAATTTATAAACACACACAAAAGAACACACAATTTCAATATTAGTTTGAACCCTTTCACACATTCAAACAAAAACGTTCACATCTTTATATTTCCTAAAGAAAAAAACATGCAAAAACTCCTGACTGAGGTTATGATAAAATCATGGATGACAGGGCTAATAAAACACTTAAGTCATATCTTTTGTCATTTTGCTGTTCATGTAATTGTATCTTGGTTTAATGTTTATACAGGAAAAAAACAGCATAAGAAAATCATTTTGTGAAGTTTAGAGATGCACAGAGCCCATTATAGTTTCTATTAAATTTTTAATTCTATTAAATCCACCAAAAAAAGATCTGTTACAGTTTCTATTTTTATTTTTTATTGCATGGAGTAAAGGGTTTCATCACTGTTAGAATGAAACAAAAATTCACAACTGATGCCTAAACATTAAAAGCGTATCAGATATGATTTGAGAAGTTTGTTTGTTGTCAGCATTATAGTATAGCCCTGGTTTCAGGTGGAAATGTTGTTGTCATGTTGTGTAAAAATCTAGAATGAGTCTGTATTGTTTATAACTATTGATAATCTGTTCAATTTGACATTCTTTAGTATTTCAATAAGCAGCATGCTGTTGATGTAATACCATGAAAAAAAAAAAAAAGAAAACTTTTTTTAAAGTTTGATATCTTTTATCTTAGAAACCCACAGCACAATTTACTGGTTGTAAACTCGATGCTTACCGGAATGGAGATCAGCGTTTATTAATATCCATTTACCAGTGAGTGAAATAATTTGATCTGATATGAAACAGGAGTGCAGGATGTGTGTTTGTGGTGGTGTCATGGTTTAGGATCAGGGCTGCTGATACAGACATTGTGGGATCGCTCTGATGTGATACGACACACACTATTACGTTATTTACATGAATGATTTGCTGTGAATGTTTAGTCCGACTCTGCCACAAACACTGATTTTTATTATTTTAGGCATTACAGTTAAAAACTACGACAAACTTAAAAAAAGACATTAACCATCAACCCCTTAAAATCTAGTGCTAAAACATGTAGATTAACACAGCTGTCTGAATTACCAACACATGTAAATGTCTCTGCATATTAATCCTTTTAATCTGAGCACATTAAGGCACTTTAGACAATAGAAACCGTACAAATACTGATTGAACCCCCTAAAGATCAACAGACCTCACAGATAAAGCCGCACAAAAAAACTTTAAATATCACTGTCGCCCTCGAAAAGCCCCAGAAACCAACCATCAATACCTGCAGAAATACAGCCGAGACCACAAACGTGTGGTTTCATGTGCGAACAGACGTCAGAAAAATATATTATGAAGTCAAAGCCTCTTTTAAATAGCTGTGGAGAGTAGAAATATAACTTCTGCAATGCTTAACAAATAGACCGATATATTTCTTGTAAGTCAACATTATTTTCTATGACGTAAATGGCCTCGCCGTGTTCTCAAAACACTGAATCACATTATATTCATTCAACATAAAGACATTGTAAAATTACATCCACAATGCAACTCAATGGGCCGTTAAAATGGTTATGCGGGAATGTCGAACCTCATTTAGCAGGTGTATTAAATACTGACACAGCGTCTGTCAAAATGTGATATTATAGTCACCAACAAACATTTTCCTATCATCATATATTTTTTAGCAAAAACATTCACCTAGCAAGAATTAATCTGACAAAACTTGTTTTCAATATTTCTCGTGTGCCAGCATGCATTTAGAATTGGACGGTGTGAGCATGTTTCTTGCATAAGGGCTTGTCTTTCTTGGAGAAGAAGGTTTGACCCTCTAGACTCGTGGTGCAGACCTACAGAGAGAGAGAGAGAGAGAGAGAGAGAGAGAGAGAGAGAGAGAGAGAGAGAGAGAGAGAGAGAGAGAGAGAGAGAGAGAGAGAGAGAGAGAGAGAGAGAGAGAGAGAGAGAGAGAGAGAGAGAGAGAGAGAAAAGCATTATTACAAAATGCAGCACAAAGTCTAGTAAGTACTGTGAGGAATCGTGGACGACAACTTACCGAACACACAAAACAGGTGTCGTGCCAGGTATAGCCCAAAGCCTCCAGGAACTTATCACCGGCTTCAATCGGGAAATCGCAGCCGTGACAGCTGGTACCAAAGAGGGTGTAGTAATCTAAACAAATGAGAACGAAACTCCATCTGAGTGACCGAAGACGCTTTTGACCACCCTGAAGCATCGACTGTAAAGATTTTACGGTTCCAATAAAGATCAGTGGTGGTTGACTGGTTTATTAGGGAGGTTATAATGAACGATTACGGCATTAATAAGCAGTGACGTCTGTGTTCTCGGGACAGAGATGAGCTCACAGGCCCCGGGGCGGCGGGTGGGTTTATGGGTAATTGCGGGACTCTGCCCCCTCTCACCTCTCTCACAGTACGGCTGTCCGTCCTCCAGGTGGAAGGTGTCGTTGCGGATTGGCTGCTGGCAGGTGGTACACAGGAAGCAGTAGACATGCCAGGTTTGCTTCAGGGCGTTGATAACTTCCTGTCAGCAGATGAAAACATCAGATTAGCGCTGAGCACAGACTAGAGCTGCTTTGTGAACATCTGCTCGCGGTCACTGCCTGTTACAGATGTTTTTAATTTGAAATATCTATTCTAAATATTTCATACATTACTGAATAATTCATCTTTTCTGTTCCAGATAAAAAATTATTGGTTGAAATGGTTTCTTAGTGAGGGACCAATGTACAGTACATTTATATATCTGTCAGTAATTATCAATAGATCATTTTTGTTGGTTTTATATGAGGTAATATTGATTTTTTCTCTTTGAATTCCTCTTTGTTTAATTCATTATAATAAAAATTTAAATAACAATAGATCCACATCATATAATGTCTTATTCACCTGAAAATATTACTATATATATATATATATATATATATATATATATATGCATTTAAAAATAAAGCTGGATGGGGAATTTATGGATGGATAGACTAAATAAATATAGATAGATAAAAATTTTGACTTTAACCCACATAAAGTAAAAGTATGTACAATGACCCGCAATATGTTTCAAACAGAGATGGCGCTAGAGAGCCAAACATGACGGATTGTAGTTTTAAACACGTTTCATTTCTGCACTGACATGCCAAAAGTCCTCTACACTTAAAGGCGTAAAGCACGTCTCACCCCCGCTGTGTCACATCCAGCTCTCTGACCATGGTTTTGTGTCACACATCTGAGCCACTAAAGCCAGACATTATGATCCCGATTAAAGCTCTTCCCACAGTCCATTGGGAATCACTGGAACAGCCTCTCCACTGGTTAAAGAATGAGCTGGGATTCATTCACGCAGAACTTTGTGTCACTCACCCCTAGAACCTTCTGATGACAGCGGCAGCACACGGGGGCAAAGAAATCTGCGTAACAGTGCTCGCAGTAGACGGCCCCCCGTTCCTCCACAAAGCCAACATCTGCCAGCGAGCAGTGACAGTGGGTGCAGGTGAACTCATCCTTGTGCCAGGATTTGCCCAGGGCTACCAGGAACGGACCCCTGTAACGAAACCGTGCAAACGTTACGCCTGTCAGGCTTTCAAAGAACAAAACTGCAGCAAACATCCACGTGGCCTTTATATTTTAGACATGTAACGTTCTGCGTGTCTGTGTTTTTATTTTTGGCCAAACTATTCCGAAGTCAATCTGAGGGCACCTTAAAGCTGGAGTTCAAATCAGTTTCACATGACATCACAGCCGGAGTCTTTCCTGACACCGTGAAAACAGACGTTTTGAGAGAGTCGATCTGTGATGAGCTATCTGTTCAGGTCACGTGAGGATAGCTGCGGGGATGTGGCTTACAAATCGGATGATTAGCTGGAAGGGAAAACAACAGACACTGCCGATATCAAATGCAGAAAATGGAGACTTTAAGCTTGGATGTCACGGGCACTTTGGACAGGAGTCTAAGAGTCTGTGCCCGGGCCGCGGCGGTGTAAAGTATACGGCAGCTCGCGCTCTCTGGGGAATGAAGCGGTCGGGTCCGAGCTACCGAACGACGATAAGCCGGCAGAGAGATCATGAACTCGGAACGTCAAATAAATCGGATGCTTCAGGTGATCTGGCGACATGTTACCATCACACCAAAACTAGACACGACTACACAAAACCCATCTCACCTGATGATGGTGTTGCAGTGGCCACACGTGGGCGTGCGCGTGTCCGGCAGCATGTGTTCGGCTTTTTGCACCAGCGAATCCTCTTGGTCTTTGGGTTGAGCTTGAGGCGCGGGGGGGTTCGGGCCCTTCGGAAGGCTGTTGCTCACCCGTCCGTACGAGGGGCCCGTCTGCGGCGCAGGTGCACCTGCTTTGGGAAACCCTAATCAAAGAGAAAGAGATTTAAATCTGGATGGCCAGTCGGTGAACTGTACCTACAACAGCGTCTGTGTTACACAAGACAAAAGCGCGACAGCGCAGAAGAGCCGTAATGAGATCGGACGATATTGTGCGCGGCTATGTAGCGTGACCGAAGGTGATGGAAAAAAGACATAGGGACTGCAGAAGGGCTCATCTCGCGGGGGCTCGGAGGTCGGGACATCCACACCGCAGCGCCACAAAACAAAGGATCGATTTACTCGGTGTGGGGAAAAAAACACAACATTCCCAGAGCTACAGGAGACACCTGGCAAAATAATCCACCCGTCTCCTGGAGCTCTGGACAAGCCTTCCCTTCTCCGCTCGCCTCTAGAGGGACAGCGGGGGCAGAGGTCAGCACACTGCGGTGGGCGGCACGGAGCGTCTCGTTCAGACGGCCGCTGGAATCAAAGATGAGCAGGTCACAGACCAAGTGCCCTGTTCATTTCCATGTATTAGAATGAAAAAAGAAACAGAGAAAGAGAGCAGGCAATATTGTGTGAAGACTTTATCTACAGCTGATAGACATCTGGAGGATGTGTGTCGCTCTCTGACAGCTAGGCTGCTATATAGATCTGTGTGTGTGTGTGATTTCCTGTTCTCACCGCAGGCCGGTGTCAAAACTATTACACACCAGTTGAGAAAGTGACTATAATAAGCTGCTATTTGCTCTAGAATTATTGTTTTCTGTATCTGGAATGCTGACGCAAATTGTCATTTTACAAGGTCAAGGGGCAGAAGTTTAGTGGCATAACAAACTTTATCTCTCAGCTTCTGTCAAAGAGAGAAATTTTTCATAAAAATGTTGAATATTTTCAACTTAGTGTCCAACCTACATTTCACTCTAAGATCAAATAGAAAACAAAAACATGGACATTGTGATAACACTTTTACCAAACTTAAACAAGCACACGTTCACCCCAAATGTTCATTATTGTAATTGCAATAAAAAATAAAAAATAAATCATAATAAAATATATTTATAATATTATTCATTATATTAGTTTTATACCAGAAATAAAAATAATTTTATTGTTGTATAAATAATTGTATAAGGGTTAGGGTTAGAATAAAATAAGATTAAAATATAATTAATAATAATTATATGAATAATACCAGAAATAAAAATGATAATTATTTTGTTAATAATTGTATGCATTTTAATACTTTTATTATGAATTGAATTTTTTTTTATGCCATATTAACAGCATGGCAAAAAATGTTTATATTTAGTAAAAGATTTATACACAATAAAAACAACAAAAATACCATTACTAATCTTACATTATTGTAACATTTTGTGGTTTACTGCTGTGAAAATAAAGTGTTCTCCATCTAACCACCTGTCTCGTATTTTCTTTCGATTTCAGCGTAAAACGTGACCTGGAAGATTCACCTCACAATCAGTGGCATTAAAAGCCAATAATATCTAGTTATTTTGGGAGTGCTAAAGTATTTCAATGTCTTAAGGGAGGTTGTTATTTAAGCAGAAATCAGGAAAACTGAGAAATGAAGCCCATATGTGGCATCTCACAGCCGGACGTCCTGTTCCTTCAGCGTCTTTGGCTTCTAATCTCACAGCTGCTGAACGTCTTGTGCTTGCTGGCTGTCTGGAATCAATCCATCTGATGAGTTTTAATTGAAGAGATGTCCGCCTTTACCACCCCGACCGGCAACCCTTAGCTTCCCGTGATCCACAACTCGGGTGAACGGCGGACAAGCAAACGCTGCCTCTTAATGCTCATCTCAGCAGGGCATTTAGTGCATGTGGCTGAGCACCAGAAGTCTGTCCGACCCCCGAGACATACACAGAGAGTGTACCTGTGTCCCCCATCACCCCTGCCAGGACCCCTGTCAACAACCTGCTCTTAAAAAAGCCCCCGAGAGGAGAGTTTTGGGTAAACACAAGGTCTCCCTCGCTGCGTTCCTGAAGTACAGTAGCTCTGAAGGATGAGCGCACACACGGGCCGACACAGTAAAGTACTCAGTATCTGACAGAGTCAATATTTACCGGCACGAGAGCCGAACCAACAACACCTCTGCTCAGTCAAAACTCACACACGGAAAATATGTCTGCTGGATTTCATAAGTGAACCTGTTGTAGCAGATTTAATGAAACACGGCCCTGTTTTATAGAACCAATGAACGCAAAAGTGCAGCTAGTGATGAAAATAAATATGAAGCACAAGTCTGTCACCTGCAGGACAAATGAGGAATTGACTGTAGCAGCCAAATATTATTTCACAGTTTTTGGACTGTAGATACGACTCAAATAAATCAAAGCTCTTAACAAATACAATCTATATTCATAAGATGCACATATATGGCACAGAATGAGGAAATGTAATGACCTGCAGTGTTTGCAGACTGCCAGTTTTTGGTTGTAGGTGGCGGGACCCCGTTGCCCTGTCGAGGGGCTCCAGCGGGCGCTTTGTTCACGGTTTTCACTGAAGATGCCACATGAGAGATGGGCTGAACATCTCCGGTTTCCTCCCTGTTGACAAATAAACAGTAAGCGAGAGGTCAGGACTTCCTCATGTGTGAATCAGAGGATTTGTGAAAGCAAATATTTGCATAAAGCACTTTAGTTATGACACAGGATTAAAAAGATGTCAGATGTCACACCAAACCCTTTTTACCCCTGGAAGTGTTTTTTTTTTAATGATTTATTCAAGCAACCTTCAGTAGATTCAGCACCAACACATCCCAAACATATTGTCTGCATTTTAAAAGGACATTGTCATTTCCAGGTCTTAAAAAGGAAAATAATTACACACATTATGAGCCATTTTGTGTTGATTTTGTGTTAAATAAATTAAAACAACATAATGTTGAGTTAAAAGTAACACAAAATATGTTGTCCTTATCTAGACTAGAGATTGTGTTGATGCACAAATCATTTGATAATACCATGTATCTTAATATCATACATTATATTTGACTAATATATATATATATCTCTATTCTGCTTTTTTGTCTTCTCTTATTTTCTGTAAAGCTTCTTGGCAACAATGCACATTCGTGAAAAGCATCATAGAAATAAATTTGAACAAAAAATCTTAATGTATGCTGTCATATGGTATCTAAATGCTAATCATTTTCAAGCTAATAACGTTTAATATAGACGATATGATGAGTACCTTTGTAAAATGACACATGAACACATGACGCTTCTGCATTTTCTTGGAAAACAAGTAATTGTACTAATGAATTTGGTACGATTAAAGTGCATAAAACTTAAGGTCAGAGGTCACTGAATTAAACCAAAAATCTTAATGTATGCTGCCATACGGTAAATAAACACTGAGTATAAGTATAAAGTAGAAATAATAACAGGTGTCAAAAAAGAAAACTTAAAAAAACAATGAATGTGCTACAATTAAAATGCATATTTAACCATAACCTTATCTTCAAATCATTCATTGCCCCTGTTGTTCATTTGAATGTCATTTTACTCTTTACAGTTTGATTTTCATGCAAATGTGCAGTTGGACCGCAGCGCTGACAGCACTTCCAGATGGTGTGTTACATGCCAACACATCTGAATGAATCATAAACCCGAAAAAGCTGCCAGCATTACACCATATCTTCATAACCTAAAGACAGAAGAATTTTTCTTAAAAGAAAAAATTAAACCCATTGTTTAGAAAATGATTTTTGAATTATTTGCATATTATTTTCAAGAAAGAAATCATCTAATAGATTTAAATGGTTATATATGGAATTGTACTGGTTTTAATGGAAACTATAACAGTCTCTGTGGGTCTCTACTGGTAATGTCAGATGTAAAAAGTCAATATTAGTCTACTGAATGTTATTGCCTATGCAAGCAGTTTGAAAACCACTCCTCTCCTTAACAAGCTAAACAATTTGAAGTAACAATCGTGTTTACGTGATGAACTTTAATGTGCTTGACAAACACAGATCAGTGTAGAACAATGTTATGTCGCCCCCTAGTGGTCTCCGTCAGTACTGGATGAGTGTGTCATGGCCTGTGGCTAAAGGTGCATTAAAGAGAATTGAAGTATTAATATATAATGACATGTCAGATTTCTCTGCAAATTACATATCGCTTTGTTGGAAATGGGTTACATTTTTCCTCACTGTGTAATTTTGTTCTGTGAGTTTTTTGGCCCCTGGAGACGATAAAATTTTCATGGTGACAGAGGCCAGATGGTGAAATCGCATCTATTATTGATCTTTGCCAATAAATAAAGATTAGAAATGTTCAGTCATTTTCTGCCATAAGGAGCATGTGAAGGGTCTATAAAGGGTTCGTGTCAGTGAAATTGACATATGATGGCCTGATAAAGCATCAGATTATTATTTTTGGATTACCGAAAGGAAATCGAGTGATATTTTGTAGGATTATTGTAAAGGTCTTTTTTTTTATTGACTTGTATATTTGCTATAGATGCTTAAAATGAAATGTAACTCATTTTAAATACTATTTAGGACAAATGGCATGGGAATCAGGACACACAATGATTTGAGTTAAAATGAAATTATTGATAAAACCAAATAACTTTTAGTGATATTTAGCATTGCTCTCTTCCAGAACACCTATTACTCACATCGATCTACTTAACTGAAGGTCAGAGGTCAGGAAAGAATGAAGATAACAGAGAAGATACAAAGAGCTTTATTTGAGCTTTCAGACAGCAGATACTCAATTGAGAAAGATGAAAAGAAAAAAGAAAAGAATAAAAACAGATATAAGCTAGAAGCAAACACAGACACGAATCATGCAAAAAGAGAAAGACATGAATATTTATCTCCTAAAAAGGGGTTTGTCTCTCTAAAAACACATCTTCGTCCATGCAGGCTCTCATACATGACACAACTTCCTCTATTCAGTCACATGATTTTTGATGTGTTATTGTGTGATCGATCATAATTTTTGTTTAACACGAGTTGTCGGACCGGAAGACTTTCTCAGGGACGTCATACAGACTCTATTGGACATTGAGCACACGGGCCGAGACCCCATGATGCCAGTCTCTCAGCTTGTTGTACTGCGGCCGGACCACCTCGGGGTCCACTTTGGTCACCCTGACGATTCGACGATTAAGAGAGGGGACAAACAGGAAATAGAAAGAATAAACGTGTCAACATTGCTCTGTAGAGACACGAAAACCTCGACATAATAATGCATTATAACAATTTCATTTACAAGTCTAATTTCTCTCACTTCTACAAAGTGACAGATCAGTTTGCATCTCAACAACAGATATAGGAAGTGATTTCTTCTTCTTTTAAAACCTAACTATGTATGATTATGTGATTTGCTGCATTTTATTAGTGGCGTCTGCCATTATTGTTCCCTGCGTCCCTTTCACGAGTTCGGTTTCAAACACTGCTCCGAGGCCCACGTTTTCCACAATTTTCCAATTAAGAGTACAGAAAACAGCCCTGATTACCCACAATCCTATTTAATTACCAACGATTCCCTTCAATGGAAGAACGGTCCGAGGAAAAGCCCCGATCCTCTCGGTTCTTTACATGTGGTCTTTACCCTCATCGGAGGCTCAGAACACTGCAGATCTTTTCAACAGAAACAGAGCGGACTAAAAACAGCACCATATGGATTTGCATCCACGTGAACTCACTTCTTTCCGGGCCGGTTCTCCTGGGCTTGATCTAGAAGACAGAAACAAGAGACACTTTAAGCTTCTACTTCAAAACACGATTTTCTTTCAATAAACAAGAGTTTCATGAGACCACAGGGCAAAATTCGGCTTTCTTTCAAATGAGCAGTACTTCAAGTAAACACTACATTTTCAGCACATTTGGTTTTCGGTCTAAGCTTGTCTTTAGGGGGTGCTTATATAAAAACACGGCATTTATGAGAACAGAAAAACTCTCTGATTCTTCATCTTAAAAAAACCCATTTTATTTTATTAAAAATGCGAGTGGTTCTTACCGTTCTCTGTGCCTGTGATCTGTGCCAGGATGCGGAAGGATCGAGACTGAGACGTCCCCGTGCGCGGGTGCCAGTCCTCCGTGTCCTCGATCAGACGCTTCTTACTGGCGTCGCTGAGCGGAGACACGTGGTTCACCTCCATCTCTATGACAGGTTTCCGTGCGGTCCTGCAACATATACACAGATGTACAGAAACATCAGACCGATGCTTACAGGCCGATTATCAGAATGTCAATCACACACAAATCACGTCATGACAGGACATATTTTACCTGGGTGGAGTCTTTCTGCGGTTAATATAACAAAGAGAATAAAAATATTGAAAGGTGTTACGATTCACACACTATATATTTCAACTAAGGTATAAAAAGATGCAGTTGCTCTGTTTTCTGGATGCTTCTACTTACTTTAGAATACTTTGAGGTCCGCTAGAGAAATAAATGTCGGGAAATCATTTTAGTATTTGTCTAATAATTTTTGCAAAAATGAACATGTAGCCTATTTGCATTCGTGCATGCATTGATATTCAAAACCTGTTAGTGTGTGAACCATCTAAGAAATATATGTGCAGCTGAACACAAGTTAGCAAATACAAATTGTGCAGTAATGAACATATAACAGACATCCGATATTCATGCTTTAAAACCAGAACATTCGTCAAACTTTTCAGACACTCAACACAATGCGAACAAGTAGATTTTTCTTCAAACCACAAGATGGCGCCGCATGCACTGAAGTCCGTCTATCTGCTACACCAAAGTCATCTTCCGGAATAACAATACTTGTGTAAATGTCCCCCTACTATTTATACTGCCGTACAGAACACCGGACAGCTGACTGACTGCAACACGTGTGCCGTACATCGAGTTCTGATGTCACCGTGACTGTACTAAAGGAACCGACTCGCTTCAAAACATCAACATAAACTTTCAGCGACTGACAGGTGATGAAACACTACAGTGATGGTGTGCGTGCGTGCGTGACCGGACACAAACAGATACACAGATCTAGAACACTAACTTTGTCATGGGTTCCCCCTGTTGAGAAAGAACGAGAGAGAGAGAGATGGACAGTGAGACATTTGAATCCGAGTCTCGATCAAAGATCACATCAAAACCATGCAGAACTCACACGTGCACTTAAACCAGACGAAAACTGTGCAGGATGCAACCGCAAAAACAAAAGTGAGAGTCTTGGAGTCATTCAAGCGACTTACAATTGAGGAAAACATCAAGCGATTTGTCGAAGTAAAGCAATATTTACGAGAATCGGAAATACATTTAAAAATGAATTCCAACTTAAACCATGTGTCAAAATATGTAGATACACAGTATCTAAAAGCTTAACTAACTTTTCCACATATTGGAAGCAGGTTAACATTTTAGATTTTGTTACTGTGTGTAAAATTCAGGAGGATTTGCAATAAAATGCAATATAATATACATAACTATGTCTTCAGAGGTGTATAAAGACCTTTCTTAATGAAGCGTTATGTTTTTATTATTTTAGAATGAGCTATTTCAATCTACATGCACAGCTGGTCCCCTTACATAGAATTCGCCATGTTGTTTCTACAGTAGCCCTAAACGGACACACTGCTCTACAGAACGTGTTTGGTTAATATGTTATCTCCTTCGGGAAAGAAGCGAAAAGGTGATGTCATCTTTGTCCTGTGGCAGCTACCGTAGTGCTTCGAAAGGAAGGGACGAGCGGTGGAGTGAGCCGTTGGTTGCAATTCGCAACCTCACCGCTAGATGTCACTAAAATTTACAAACTAGACCTTTAGTATTTTTCAGTAGAAAGATAAACATAAATAGAAA
This sequence comes from Oreonectes daqikongensis, assembly GCA_026939265.1. NCBI lineage: Eukaryota > Metazoa > Chordata > Actinopteri > Cypriniformes > Nemacheilidae > Oreonectes > Oreonectes daqikongensis. Next base: position 1,472,432 of record JAOTQM010000056.1, on the reverse strand, counting down.
TGAAAGCCAAAGTATTACATGCATTGAATAAATATTTAGATTTTTGGATCTGGATTTCAGTTTCTTAAAAGATAAGAGCATCATTCTTTTAGGTATAATAGCAATCCTAGTTGCATTACAAGTCAATGGTGACAGCTGAACAAAGAGAAAAAAAACTTTTGTGCTTGTTTTTCAAAGTTTGAATGCCTGTAACTTAAAAAGTTTTAAAGCTTCCTTTAAGATTCTTTTTCATAAACTAAACTTGTCTTTTAGTATCTACATTTATAATCAGAGAGATATGAGGATCTTAATATGGCCTCAGTGTGCAAACAGTACAAGCTCGAAAAACAAACTTGGCTCCCTTTGCATACAGCTGATACTCGTATTTGAAGAGGAATGACAACTGAATATAAACAGGCAAACTATTGCTTTTCCAACCAGAAGCGTCTCCGTTCACATCGTGTAATACACACAAAGATACACACAGTTATACGAGCGCACCTGCTCCGCGAGACAACCGATCACGTCACACGTCATCATAAGCGCTTGACAACAACCTCTCTGTGTTTTATAAATGTCCACAGAGCGACACACAGGACGTTTCTCTCCGTCACCAGCGTTAATGACTTTAATCAGATGGAGAACGTGGGTCAGGAGGAGTCACGCCGCAGATACTAATTGGTCGAGTCAGTAAACGCAGCTGGAAACTCCTGCAGGGAATTTTACGAACATTCCGGCAGATTCCTGTGGGATATGCATAGTAAATGAGCGGCATTAACCAGACTGGCCAGACGTAAACACATGGAGACGCACAGCCCTATAAACACACGGGTTATTGAGAGGACATCAGATCACCGGGCAGGAAACACGGCGCAGGTGCGCCAACACCACACCCGCTTTACAATCCCAGCACACGGGCATCTGGACCGGCTGCACAGTGAGACATCTGTTTCAGCATGTTTCTGGATGGTTGCTATGGAATTCTGTGGGGTTGCTAGGTGGTTCATGACAAGCCAAAAGAGCCCAGAGAGCGATATTCTGGTCTGTATGACTCAAGTCATGCCATGTCCGTTTTTCCTTTTTATTTGCTTGTTAATCCACCAGATGAAAAGTGTGAACACACTCCTTCGGATTCGCATAGCATTGATAGGAATAGTTTATCTGCATTGGAGAGGATCCGTGCTAAACGTCCCGTTGTGACCCGCAGAACAAAGAAAGTCAGACAGGAAGATCAGACATCAGGACGAGTTAATGATATTTGGGCGAACGTTCCTTTAAAATAAACAGAAGAGAGGATATTATACATTATCCCGCCACTAAACCTCTCTGGATAACCCATCAGCGCTCCGGGGATGCGACCCCCTCTCTCTGCTCTTTTCCTGTTGACTTCGCTAACACAGGAATCAGGAAGCTCATAATAATATATAATGAAACACACACCCAAAACAACCAGATGTGACAACGGCAACAATTCAATATGATTTTCTCTAAAATACTAAAGCCTTCGAACCATCCAAACATCCCTGAAACATCTCCAGTAGTAATAGTGCAAACTAACCGCAGCGCTCCTGATGTTTCTCCACATTAGAGATTCTTTCCTGCAATTGTTTTTCTCATTCTGTGGTCAGATTTAAAGCAGAACCGTGTTTACTCGGATCTGCACATGTGGGACAGTTTGCGTGTTTACTAGTCAATAAAAAAAACACGAGAGAACACGCGGCACGCCGTTACGACTTTACGAGGTTTCTTTCATCTATTGTTGAGTTCAGTCATAACTTTACCCACCGAGGAATTCACACCACTGATCTATGTAAACAAACTTAATATAAAACCAGAAATAATCATAATTTCTCTTATTTAAAAACATGCACAGGGAAATATTATTGTGACCGATTTGCATGGAGACGTCCATCAACACAAAACAAAAATCTGCCCTTCTTCTGCTCTACACAAACCAGCAACGTCTTCACCTGACTCAATAGAACAGGTTCATCTGCACAGGTAGGATCCTGGATCCATTACTAGCGTCCTTCGGTTTTTCTGAATCACGTATAGTGTGGATTTGGCACGGACGGACAGCAAATTCGCTGGCGTGTTTTGGAAAACCCTCGCTTTTAAAGTTGACTCCCAATTTTCCTGTCTGCTTCCCCACAGAGAGTTCTGCATATTTTCAAAACATCCAACAGACTGGAATCGTCTCTCTGACACACAACCAACTACGCTTTAAACCAAACACAGGCTTTGAAGAATTATTGTGGGTTATTTACAACTCATGGTTGTTGTTTTTTTGATACACCATCTGACCATAAAACACGGCAAAATTTAAATTAAAGGACACAGGAACAGATTACTAGAATATCCGAGAATAATTTTTACTAAGATGTAGAAAATATAAGTTAAATCGTTTGCTGGACGATACTGTCTGTTACTTTTATAAAATGTAAAAATGTCCGATTCTTTGGTGCTTTGCTTCTGTACACTGGGGATTACAGGGTCTATAAAACATCTGCTCTGTGTTTTCCTTATTCTTGTTTAAAATGAAAGGAAAACTAATTTTGTTTAAACTCACTTTGTTTAAACGCTCCTCAGTTAAAAAAATGAAATCACTCACCGAATCGCTCTACTATGCGTAAATCCACAAAAACTAAACGTTTTTCTAAAAAAACCTCAAAAGATCTGCATCTCGCTTCTATTTGTTTTTTATTTTTCATTAAGCAACAACTTATGAGATTTACTTAAGAAGTCAAAAAGTCTTGTTTGTGCTGTGTTGCATCATTAACATAAAAATTAATAAAAATAAAACCTAGAAAAAAGTGCGATCTTTTTTTTTTTTTTTTATTAATTGAAACGACTTCATGTGGTAAAAGACAACATGTCACACAGTAAATGCTGTCTATAAGTTGTAAATAACCCTGTAAATTCATTAAACAGAGCCAAAAGAAATAAAATAACTTCAGCGCCTCTGACAACAGCGAGGAAGGTTTCCTGTGACAGAACAGGTGAAGTAAAGAAGGTAAAGATGAGGTTCAGGGATCCATTCATACCCATTAAGCTGTTCCCCTTTGCTCTCCAGAAGGCCCCGCCTTTGACCCATGGCCACCTCACAGGCGTTCTCATTGGAGTAGAGGTTGAAGGGCGTGTTATAGACCGAGGGCTGAGGGGCGGTGGGGGCAGATGAGGGACCTGTCACTCTCGCTGGGGAGGAGGAGCCAGAGGAGGAAGTAGAAGAGGAGTTGGCGAAGGGAGAGCGGCCGGATGAGGCCTTAGCGCCGGATCTAGGAGAAGACAGCGTGCGGTTGGTGCCTCCGCCCAGAGGGAAGGGAGGCTGAGGGGGCTGCTGGGAAGGAGCTGCTGGTGTGAAAGCGGACGTGGCCGAGGGGATGGAAGCTTTGGATGGCGTGGGGCTGAGGGATGGACTGACTGATCTCACGGAGCTGACGCCGCCTCCGAACGGGCGTGCGGTCTTATTGTAGGGGTTGGAGCCCGGGGTGAGGTTGCTGGTGCTGGTGGAGGTTGTGCTGGCTGGTGGCGGTTGGCTGATGGGCACAGGCTTTATAATCTCCTGTGGTTCCTACAGAAGGTGATAAAACACATGCAAAACACGCTCAATCACAGCACACGCATGCAGTTCCCTCATACACTTTATTCATCAGATAATGGGTGACACAATGACAAATTAATTTTCATGACTTCATGTTGTTTGCGATTTCAGAACTTTACTCTTTTTTTGCAATAGCGAGAAAAAGAGGTTTAAAATGATTGTTTTCTGAAAGCCTTAAGATTAACTAGGTTTTGATTACAGGATGATAGCTTTTTATTTTGCTGTATTCAGACCTTTAACCAATAAGTGATTGTAATAATAATTGTTATTAAAGTTTACTAAAACTATAAAAAATATTTTGTGTATTGAAATCAAATTTGTTGAAAATGTAATTTAAAATATTGAAATTAAATTTATTGGAATAAATATTATTGTAAAACCTAAGCTAATGATGTTGCTCCAGTAATAAACTGAAATTGATTTATTTTATTTTAGTTCATTTAAATTGAAGCACTAAAATTATCACCTGAAAAGAAATAAAAGTAAATTAATTCATCTTATATAGCAACATAAAAAATATAATGATAATAAATAATAATATGACAAAAGTACATAACATAATTGCTAAAAATGGTAATTCAAAAAATAAAAGCAAATTGAACATATTCATAAATACTACAATAAAACAGAAAACAAAACTATACTAATTCTTGTAAAAATTTACAAACCAGACCAATTGAAATGAAAGATGATTAATACTATATTCAATATAGAATTAACAATAACTATAATTATAATTGAACTGATTTGCATTTATTCAAAGTGTGTTCATGGCTATCTGACAGCAACTTTAAATACACATAATATTAACTACTGTACCAAGTAATCATGGGAATGCAAATATCTGTGAATAAGTCAGTAAAATTAGATTGTACTATAATATGGGAAGTAAACTTTCATGACTAAGAAATAAATATTTAGTTATTTTCTTCAGTCTCATGCAACAGGTCATGCATTAAAAACATGCAGCATCATAGTGTGCCCTAACCAGGTGTGATGCAATAAAATAATAATGAACTTTTCTGGCTTCTTTAAGCACCGAAGGCAGCATGCAGGTTGTGCACTACTAAGGGTTTATGCACCACTGCCATTGAGAAGAACAGAAAAGCTAAATGTTCGCTTCTCCAGACAGCTTTGCTCACATCTGATCAAGGCATGATGCTACACATTTACATTAGATTTAGTATGAACTGGACATACCTTCTCGGTTTTAGCAACACTGGACGATCTGAAAAGAGAAAACAAACATTACCATCAGACCTTCAATAATAAAACAATTGAGACACATAGAGAATGTGTGTGTATATACAGTAAATGCTATTCTGATTGCCTTTAACACTAAATTATTCCCCCTGTGCGTTGCATTACACGGCCCGTAAATAAATACAAAGAGAACACGAATGGCATTCAATCCCAGCATTCTCCATTCAGAACTGCCAAAAGCTGACGGTTACAGCCAGCCGATAGCAGTAATAACTTCATAAATCACGCTGTACAACATCAACAGCGGAGTTCAGTCTCAGATGAGCCATAATCACAGAGGAGAAAACTCAATGTAGTAGCTGAACTGATGCAGATTTCCAGATGAATCTCTAAGTGGTTTGGCAGCTCTGACACTAAAATAAACATGTTTTCCTCTTTTATTTTACATTTGCACATATGGATGGAGTTTATAGTATAAAGAAAAGGGTGGATCAGAAATCACAGCATGGAAACAGTAGGGAACGAAATCCCACCTTTCAATTTAAGGAGACAATCACTTAACTAGGAAAGCTACAAGATGGGTTTGAAACAACATCCCTGCAAACAGATTTAAATCCGAAGTTGACCTGAAAAATATCTGCCGGTGAAGACACCTAAGATGTGTCAGAACCAACTTCCTATATCCTATATAGTGCACTATATTAAGTGTTGAAACAACCTCATTCCATACATTTGTTCACTCTTTTATACCCACAATGCACTCTGATTCTGAGTACATCGATGTACACTGGCGAACTCTTTCAAAAAAATAAACACATTACATAAATATGCCAGACAGTAGTATTCTCTTTTTAATATTAAATATATTTAAAATAAATATAATAGTATATAAATATGACAAGCAGTTGTTTCGTGCTCTTCATTATCAACAAATAGATTTTTTTTTTAAATTGTTTTAAGATACATTTTATGAATTCAAAAATGGAAGAAAAAAAAGATCCAGGATTATCCACGGCAATACCCTATGATGCAAGTTATTTACGCAAGTGTCTAAAATATTCGTTCACTACATAGTGGACTTATTTGTCATTCACTACATACTAGAGTGAACGAGTAAGCGGTTTCAGATGGTTGATCAGAAAAAGACTTTTGTATTTTTATAGCTGTAAATTACTATTTCTAAACTAATAGCATGAAAACTTAACACTACGTACAAAAGTTTAGTATGTATGTAATACTTGAACATCCACAATGTCCCGGATTGTCATAATATGTGTGAAAACACTTCAATTAAGCACACAACATAATGAGGTCACAGTTTGTCATTCATTTTTATTGTCCTCTCATAAAAGCTGTGTTTGTATTGACCTGAATCCGTTCTCATCATTTATGCACGTCTGCGATTCTTAAAATAAATAACCCTCCATCAGGGTTCATATTTTTGAGGTTCTCATGTATGCGAACATTCCTGTCACACTGTCTAGACGGCTTCATTAAATCAACATTAAACCCGGCATGAGGTCACATAGCTCATAAATAACCTCTGTCCACTGGACGGGCGACAAACGGTCTCTTTCTACCCCAAAAAACGCTGTGACTCGGCATAATCTGTTCCGGCTCGTGATCTCGAGCTCTTCCATATTAGGAAGACGCGACCGAGAGGTTCTGCGAGACCCGAGTCTCTCTCAGCTGAGCGGTTAGGTGGGGCGCTGCTGAGGACACAATGAGGATGTTTAAAGCGCTCATGACTTACACCTCGAGGGGACAATAGAAACACAGACGGGAAGCAGACGTGTGGAAGTGGACAGGGTCACACACAGATAACATCTTAAAGGAGAAGTGTGTCATTTCTGGGAAGAAATGATTTAATAATATTGTGTCCGTTGGGTTTGGTCAGGTCGGTATAAGCTAAAGCACAAAGTGAAATCGTAAGAAATTAAAATGTTGGATGTGTCTCATGCAACATTTTACAACCGTCATCAAAGAACGAATCCAGACACAAGTAGATACCTTTAGATTCACGCTAACACACACACACACACAACATGAAGCAACCTCACGACTAAACGTGTCATCTGAAGATTTCTACCGCACAATCCAAAACTCTTTGATGTCATTTATGATGTCATCATTCTGTTGCATCAACAGCACATCAAATAAACAATAATCATAGTCATTAAAAGTTGAATAATTTGATAAAACAAATCATTTAGACTTATGCAACAAACATGTTTATCAGTATGTGTGTATGTGTGTTCAGTATGTGTGTTCCCTGAGGATCGAACCCATAAACGTTGCGTTGCTAACACATGCTTTACCAGTTGAGTAACAGGAACAAAGATCACATTGATGATGGTTATTATCTGAATTACCGCAGATTTGACTTCTCGAGTCGAAATCTAATAAAGCTCTCGCAGGACGATTGTAAATTTATAAACTTTTACTCCATAAACTCCCCAACTATGTCATGATGTAAATCTGCTTACAGTACATTTACTTTTAAATGAGCACACAACTAACACACACACAGTTGTGCCCAGGGCTGTGACAGACCGACAGAGCATGCTGGGAAACGCACGGGAGGCGGAACGGGTTTCAACAGCACATGAGCCAAAATCAACAGCGTGACGTGACACGATTCTCTGTTCCTTTATTAGTCAACACTTATAAAGACCCTTTCACACACACAATAGACAAACACGCATACCTCGTCGTTTCCACCGTCGCATACTAAATATTTAAACACATCTGCTGAAAAGGTACAATAAACATTGCATCTGTTGTTGGTCTCTCTATACAAAACTTTATTTTCAACACCGTGCATTTCTCACTGTAACACCAGAGCTACAAATAAACAGTAGATACAGCACGACAAGTGCTGAATACTTCATTGAGTTTTTTTGCATTTGAGTTTTAACGTTTTATGTGCTGCTGTGTACATCACCGCACGGGCCAAATGAAGTTTTATTCTAAATTGTTTAATAAAACTGAAATATTAGGAACGAAACGCTCCATTAAAATGGTAAATGGTATCCGTTAAAGCAACGAGGTTACGTTATAAATATCCACTGCACATCGTGCCAACAATATCCTTTGACTTAATATACGCCCGACTCCCAGTATCCTATTGCCGAGTTATTATCCTACAATAGTAAATGTTATATTTTGGCAAAAAACACAGGCACTATGGCAACTGTTTGTTGAGACTGATGATGTCTGAACGGTAATGAAAGCCATAAGCCCGACGGGGACCCGAATATGAGCTCCTGAAACTGATTTCCTCTTGTTATACACACACGCAGACTCAAACGCACCAACAGATGTTTCATAATGTCTCTCACAGATCCTTTCTAGACGTCAACCGCGGGCAAAAGCAACTCGAGGAACACTGGAACGAAGCAGGTCACCTGTTATTCCACTTAGACTTCCACCTCTAATACCTGCATTTCAATCCGCTTAAGACTAAGAGAGAAAATATGTCGAGAAAATGGATTTTCCGTTCGCGCCGAGACGTGACTATACAGAATAGCATTCTGAGAGATTCATTATCAACTCATGTGGAATAAACTGCGACGAATAAAAACATCATATATAACTTGATGAAACGATGAATTATGTAAAATAGGTTTCACGCTGAACATACAGTTCAACATAAAAAACATACATCAAATAACGTTTTAGCTCATTTTGGAATGTGGACTGCCTCTGTAATGGTTTACGGATGGACATATGGAAGAACTCAACCAGTGGGAAAATGACATCATACCCCAGTTGACAGGGTTCGAGCCAGAAGTGCGACCTCGGATGACAACAGCTCGCCAGCCATACCAGAGCCGACCTCAGCTCAGCGGGGGACGGACGCGTACGGGATGGAAACGTCATATATTAGTTCAAGTGGAGATTTTTAGACCGCTCCAAACGAAGCGGAGAGCCAAAGCAGCATCTCGCGGAGACACTTTATCTGCGGGGATTTCAGTTTTCTTCATTGTTTTGTGGCCAGCTGTTAAGTGCTTTTGAGTAAATATCACGACGTCTGAAGTCTTCCCTAAATAGAGAACACAGAGTACGATGACACAAAGGAATAGTTTACACAGGATTTAAGACTTCCTTACCTCGGTTGAACAGAAAGTAAAAATAGTCCCGAAATGCTGAACCTCTCAAAAAACCAAACACCCATCAAAAAAGTTATCTAAACGGCAACGTACCGATAACGTCAAACCTCTTGTGTCTTGTTCCAAATGTCGCCATACTTGAATCATCTGAATTACTTTTATAATCGATAAAAAACTCTGGGATGGCATAAGGAGAGAGAATGAGAATTTTGGGGTGAATTATTCCTCTCAAAGGAGTGTAACACAAACTGTTATTTGAGCTTCAGGGGCTGTTTGGGAAAAAAACCTCCTGGAAAAACGAGGCCAAAAGGCCATTAAAATAGGAACAACCCCCTAAATAACATTAAAGAACAACTGTCATAACCAGACCGTCGGTTGCTGGTCTAACTCCTCCAACAACAACCGCAATCACTTTTATTTTTAGGTCAACTTATTAGAACCACATCAAGGGTTAAAAACAACTCATGGGGAATCTGAATGATTTGTGTCTGTTTTTCTGACCACAGAGCAATCAGACAGGAAATGTGGAAAGGTCCAGGGACCGAGCTCATGTGGGCTGCGGGTCGGGCTTCAGACCCGTGCGGTCACTGGTTTCTCTGCGTTTCTAAAAGGTCTACAACCCGACAGCACCCTGCTTTGTTCCTCCGTAATAGCCCCTCTTAACACCTACATGCTGCACATGAGAAATTCAACACAGGAAAGAAGAACCTCTGTGAAAATCTCACATGTACATTCAAGTTTCCATTAACAACCCCAATTGATCATCAACATAATGCAAAAAAACCTACTGTCATCACTCCAGTGGGAATTTAATAATGTTGTTGTTTAAAGTGCACAGATACCACAGCAAACCTGCCCCAAACCTCAGGCGCCGCTCCGTGCATGAATCTTAAAGGGGGCTTTTCGATTCCGGGCTGGAAACAACCTTAAGAATGTAAAAGAGAGAAGTGCATGCGGTCTGGAGCGATCTCGTACCTTCAGTCCTGCTGAACCGACACAAAACGCTAGAAATTTTGGTTTGGATGTAGATGGGGGACACATGGAGACCTGTGCGATTCCTCTCATTTATTTAGTGCAGAATACCGTGTGGTTTCACCGCAGTCTGAGATGCTTCAGCGTCTTTAAGTGCTTCTCTAACAGAGGGAGTCTATGTACAGGGTTTAACAATACAACACAATAACAATGCATCAGCACTAATGAAGGTTTATTTGTGAGCATCACTAAACCAAACATTTAATGCACGGGTCTTATTTTGCCAAATGCATGGATCACGTAAAAAATCTGTTTTTACATTACAAAATCTGTTAAAGCTGCAATCTTTTTTTTGTTAAAAATAAACAGAATGAGTGTTCAAATTTGTCTTGCCACCCCGGTACAAACAGCAAAGCGTCTAGATGTAAAGGCAATAGTAAGAGAGCAAAGTTATAGTTGAGATGAGATGAGAGTGCCGCTGTGTTCTGGGTGGATGGATTTCTAATGGCTCTCAGGGAGTCTGTGCAAACGTTCATCTCTTCTTAACACAATGTTATCTTAATAGTAAAAGCTTTAGTGCTGCACTTTCTCTGATGATCTTTGCAGATTCACTGACTTTGAAAAAACCCACTGAAACACTTTAATGGAAGATTCCAGAGCTGTTGCACAATCTCTAACCTCTACATTTCCTTCCAGAATATCAGTCTTGCCATTTTCTGTATCGTGCTTCAAACTATAATACAAAGATGTTTTAAAGGGATAGTTCACCCAAAAATTCTGTCATTTTTTACTCGCCCTCATGCCATTTTAAACCTGTATGACTTTTTTCCTCTGCAGAACACAAAAGAAGATATTTTGAAGAACGTTGGTAACCAAACAACGGCGCCATTCACTTCGATTTTATGGACGCAAAACCAATCAATGGGTACCTCCATTGTTCGGTTACCAACATTCTTCAAAATATCTTCTTTTGTGTTCTGCCGAGGAAAGTCATACAGGTTTGAAATGATCAGTTAAGACATAACTTGTGTTGACAAAAACAGTAAGTCGTACGGTTATGTAATGACTTACGGGAGTAAATAAGGGAGAAGCTAAACTCCTGCATCTGATCCGTGTGACCTCGCACAAGTCCACAAACAGATTATCGTGCAACAGAAACACAGTGTCCAGGACAACCGACAGCGTTCACGCTCTCTCAACCCTCTTCAGATACAACGGAACAAACAGTGCCGATGTGCGCCGAGAGGCTCGTAAATACACGAGGGCGGCCCAATCCAGACATCTTGAGCGCATTAGATCTTGCGTGCCCGGTCACGAGAAGAGGCCCCCTGGAGGGACGAGACCTCCTAACCAAACAGCTCTTCTCCATCTGCAGGCTCCGCTGTCATATTTACACAATCCCTGATCTTATCTGGAGAATGATGCCATCTTCCCGAAACGCATGCGAGTGGATGTCTGTGTGTGTTCTCGTACCTCATCAGAGACAGACTGAGATTTCCCGTGCAGGCTTTAATTTTGTTTTGGGCCTCCAGGTGGGTCATGGAGTTGGTGGCGATTCCGTCGATGGAGAGCACGACGTCCCCCACGCTGATCTTAGCTTTAGTTGCTTTTCCTCCGTCCGTCAGCTACACAAACAAACACACAGATAAGAGAAGAGTTACACAATGACAATAAAAGTTGTGGTCAAGATTCTGATCTGGCTCCAAATTTCAGTCACTATGGATCACGGTGTGCTTTAAATCGAAACTGTACACAGAAGCAGACACACCAAAAGCCTACATGACTGATGCGGCGATGACCTCTGACCCCGTTGGCCCCAATTGAAGAGATTCCATCAGATGAAAAAGACGGATCTGTGAGCTTTGATGCTGAAGTGCGGTGAGACGTTCACAGTGAAATACTACATGCAGTAGACGCGACCGCACACAAGAGCCCAGCCGGGATGGAGGGTTGATTTATTAGGGCCTTTAAATCCGTTGCTCGGAGCTTTGAGACAATACAGTGCTGTTTTCTTTATCAGACTACGACTGACGGGCTATTAGACTCCGTCACATAAATGATTCTTGTACTTGTTAGTATTGGGGGGATTCTTATCTTGTCGGGGCTAATAAACAACTCAATAGCTCACAAGCTACAGCCAGTGAAAAGTAGAGTCTTGAACGATTTACACAAAGGCAAATCACCCAGAACAGCTTCCACAGTCCTGTGAAGACTCACACATAGCAGCGTTAGCAAGGTGGTCATTTATGTAGTTTGTAAAAAATGAAAAATCAGAATTTACACACCCTTATATTCTTTAGAGGTGCCATAATTTTATAAGTACATTAAGACCATCACAAAAGTAATCCAAAGGATTAATAAGTGTGTAAAAACAATTTGAGCTTCAACAAAACTGAAACCAAAAGTGCTCAATTTGAATATGGTGGCACATCTCATGGCGAAATCTCATATCAACTAGTCGTCTCCATACGTGAGAACCAATGAAACGTTATCAACATGTTCACAAATCGAGTATTTTCCTAGCAAACACACACAATATTTAAACAACTTCATAGCAACATCATATCATTATAGTTATATATAATTAGGGCTGTCAAAAGATTAATCGCGATTAATCGCATTCAGAATAAAAGTTTGTGTTTACATAATAGATGTTACTGTGCATATTCATTTTGTATTTATAAACACAAACACATACATGTAGGCCTATATATATTTAGGAAATATTTAGATGTATTTGTTTATATTTACCAATAATTGAAATTATATTTAAATGGTTTTTTATATTTTTCTTAAATATATACATGTACTGTATGAGTTTGTTTTTATAAATACAAAATTAATATGCACTGTACACAGACATATATTATATAAATGCAAACTTTTATTCTGGATGCGATTAATCGCGATTAATCGTTTGACAGCCCTAAATAAAATACAACTAAAAGAACAAACCTATAAGAGCTTGGAAGCAGAAAACAAAAGACACACATTTTTTGTATTTACTGCTAGAGAGAGAGAGAATTAACACAACATGTTTAATAGAAAAAGCAAACAGAAAAACCCATGGTCCTTATCAAAAGTGAAACGCACACATTGTATCTGGTTTTGCATAAATCGTAAGTGACACCGTTATCAACATTTCTATCCGCTGTCATTGAAGCGTGATGTCTTCTGGAGAGCTGTGATAGTGAAGAGCCTCTGTTTCGCAATCCATTGTGACACAAGCTAGTGTTCTGATTCACAGGGTGGGTAGCATGTGAATTCGGACAGTCTCGACATGTCTGGACAGGAAGATCTCGGTACGACTCAGCTGCAGATATGCGCATGCGATTATGTAACCAGGCATGAAGAACATAAATCTATCAGCACACCTGTAACTCACCTCACTTCACTCCTGCTAGGCAACAACAGTAAACTAAAGCAGTAAAACACCTATAAACCTACTGGTTGTTTAAGACTAATGTCTCTATAAATCTGTGAATGACTGACATATTGTTGACTCGTCTTAATAAATTCAAACGTTACTTTAAAGGAGTATTTTACACGAAAATGACAAATCTCCTACCTGAGAGCATGGTATTACAATAGGTAAATACAAATCAATACTTACATATTAGAATTAATTAATACATTTTATGCGTAATATAAAAAATATTATTTGAAAACATTTTAAATATGACATAATAAATATAAAGTAATTAAATAAAAATATAAAAGTCTGGGAGTACATTTTCGGGGGTACTATTCCTTTAACAAGGACATGCATGACATTAAAAAGCTAAATGTCAAGTTTGTCGTCGTCTAATTAGAACTAAATCTAATACAGTTCATACAGTTTATTTCCAAGACTGACAAATTCAAAGAAATACAAAAACAACACAATCACGACTTTGTCCAAATTCCACAAACTGCAGATAATTGAACATTTCTCGAAAGTAAACAAATATTATTTACACTTATTCAAGGCTGGAAAACAATTTCTTGTCTCTAGAATAACATTCACTGATAAATCGTGGACCGTAAGGAATGTATATTAGGAATGTAAACAGGGAAACAGGAAATGTTTGAAAAATCTTTCATCTTGACATGAGCAGTAAAATATGTCACATCACTTACATACGCAGTGGGAAACTAAAACTAGAGGTCACACAACTTTCAAATTCCTGAACACAAATCTACCTAAGACAGTCTGACGGGGTCAAACAACTGCACCTCAAAGCCCGAATCTGATGTAAGGGTCCACACAGAGACCCCAGAAGAGAAGAACAAACAGACGAGAGAAGTGCGGTGAGAAGAACATGTCCTAAATATACACAAACACACATTAGATGTATTTCATTAAAACTATCAATTAAACCTTAGCTTCATAACCCTAAAGCAAAAAGCGGCTCATTTTTCCTCTCCAGCACTCGGTCCACCTGAAATGAAACGAACGGGACAAACATCCTTTGTTCGATATAAAACGAAGCTGAACGCTTTTCATTACATGTGTTTGGCAGATGAGAATCTCTAGAAAGCCAAATGGATGAGATATCTGCCCTCTTCCACTTGGCAGACGGTTCACGCACCGCAGAGGCCGCGCTGGTGGAAAGCCGCTACGCTCCCAGGCGCTGGTTTTATGTCGGGCAGTAAACGGTAACGACCGGTTGGCGATCGTCCTTTTATTGCCATCAAACGTGCTCGCGTATCACAGCGTGAGCTTTCACAAGAAGAGCACTCACAACAACTCTCCAACCATCGTGAGATTCCCACTAGACGTGCAAACCATATAAGCCAATAAGACTCGGTGACCCTCAATTTAAACCAAAGCGGAAGGAGAAATCAAGAGAATGATAGGAACAAAATATGAATGAATGATTACAGAGAAGCGGTTTCCGAGCAATTGACAAAGAAAAAAAAAACTCCACATGTTGTTAACCAGAGACGTGAGTTATGCTGAACGGGACAAAACAGGACACAAACGTTCGTTTCAGTTTCCTCATGGACGGCAGCCAAACGCTTCCATCTGCATCTGGAGACATTAACCACAATCGCACAAATCGAATTGAGGTGAAATTCCCCATAAAAATACTTGATGATAAACCTATGGATTATCATTATCTGCTCAGCATGAATCCGTCAAAACCTCATCCACAGAGATCCCACAAGGAATACTAAATAAAGCTTTTTTAATGTAAAAGGTCCGGTTGTAAGGGTTCGGTTTAGGTCTATTGCACGTCCCCACAAAGTCACCAAACCAAAACAAACATTCAGTCAACTGTATTAAAACCGCAACTGTGTTTGTGTAATACGGTGTGATATGATGATGTAACTAATGTATTTTTGCACTCGAAAGTTTCAGTGAAACACCTGGTTCAATACCTGCATTCTCTGAATGTTTGACACGATGACACAACGTCTCTGAAAAGTTTCCCTGTTCCTTATAAGATAACCAAAGACACATTAAAGCCTGTTAACAAGCGAGCAGACATCATAAAAATGTGAAGATCCGCAGCTATTGGGAAAGAAACCCACTGGCATTTCAAAGGCCTTCGGTGAGGCCCGGGGGAAAACTTTGGCAAAGAAATGATGTGTTTGAGTCTATAACTAGAGTATGAGTGTGGTCTCAACATGTTGACAAGAAAATATGGCATCAAGAACGTATGATAAAGATGAATGAAGAAAACGAAGTTGAACATTCAAATATCTTTTCAAGAGGAATAACGGGACACAACTGATTGCAAACCATTAACTTTTAATAAGCTCATATTCGGGGTCAAGAGTTTGATCACAATAACAACAATGATGCTTGACTGAGGAAACACGACCTCCATAGCAACACAAACTCATCAAGCATTGTGTTTGCAACGCAAAGGCTAAGGGTTCAATCCCCAGAGAAATTCTATCGTTTTGGATAAAAGCCATGCATCTCCCAAACACAAAAATCCACATTTAAGTAGTAAAATGCGTCGAGAAACACTAGCATCTGATGCCAACGCCAAATCTTTCTTAACAAAAGCAGAGTATGAGGGCTGTTTAAACTCAGATTACATCCAGCCGTCCTGCCAACAACCCCAAACCCACACAAACCCACAGAAGCTATAAATCAGAGAGTGAGAAGCAGGCCAACGGGACATGATAGATGAGCTTTCATTCACTATGATTCAAACCAGATCATCTCACTATAAAGCTAAACATTTTATGGATGTAAAGATCGTACAAGGAGTTTAATAGGACTGACATTCATGGAAAACTGTTCAAAACTGTCAAATGTGAAGTCACATAGACGACAGACAGATTCAGCACATGACGCGTATTGCTTAAAACTGCAAAGCAATACTTTCCTTAAAAAGTCTTAACACAAATGAGTTATTTATTTTCAGATTCATTCTTCAGAATTGCATCTGAATGTCCATATTTGGTATCATACGTTTGAAGGAGAATGATTTAAGTTTTCTGCAAATGCATTTTATTAGATCAAAAAGAAAACTGAAAGTTTCAATTGATCAGAAATGCTACAATCAGTTCAGGATGAAGAAGAAACGTGACCTGCAATAAACCTGTCTGGGCAGCTCCACGATTCTTTCATCTGGACCAAATATCTGAGTGATTCAGAGTAGCTGAGCTTTCTGTGAAATAAAAAAAATGAAATTGAAAGCGATCACTGAAAGGCTCTCAAAGGTAACTTGCTGAAGAATTCACTTGGTAGACGCCAAATGAGGCGGATGCCAACATGAACGGGCTACAACAAAACCACCTCAACCGCAAGACATCGCTTTCTAAATGTCTGAAAAATCATATGGATATTCTACAGTAGTACAAACTGATAAAGAAACTGTATGAAAAGTTTGATAACCAAAAATGAAAATGTTCTTTCTTATCAGCAACACCACATGCAAATCAAACCAAAAACATCTGACATGAATCCATCCATGAAGCAACAGCGACTGATATGAACTCAAATGATTTGTATACATGTGAAGTCAAAGATTAACACTGACCGTGAGCTGCCTGTAAAATCAACGCTTGTATTATTTAACTGAAATATAAAGCCAGCCGACTCCAAATATGTGAAAGAGAAAATTCTTCATTTATGAAAGTGTAACTTTGTAAATGTTAAACCTTTGTTTATTGAAATATATTAATGTTTATTACCCGGAATGAGAAATGCATGTTTATTTGTCAACAAAAGTGACATGTGGCACATTGGGAGTTGTCAAAAAAGTCAAAAACATGCATTCCTCAGTCCACGCCACAATGAGAAAGAGTAAATATTGTATATTTACATTATAATAATACTGTACAAATCTGGTTGAAAAACTCTTTACACGTTGTTATAATAACCATCTTCATTCATTTAAAACACTATACACATGCAGACAAGGCAAGGTATTTACAATTATACAATTAAAACAAAGTCTAGATTTAATAAATATACTCCACAGAACATGATGTAATTGTATTTTTAACATGGTGCTCTAAACTTTTACCCTAAAACTGCTCTACTGACCCACTCTGGAGGTGAAAGATGTGTTTTCTATGACTGCTGGTGTTGTAATTGGCCTCTGTGTGTTTGCTCCCAAAAATGACAAGTTAAAACGTGCCACAAAACATCTTACAGACTCTAAAGTCGAAGCCACAAAGCCGTAGTTGACTTTTATTTGCCGAAAGCCGCAGTAACCTTTCAGTGGAATTATTCTGAGATGTGGGAAGTCGTACGCCAGCCCGACAGAACTGAACAACGCGCCCAGTCAGACCACTGGATCCTGGACAGACCAACAACTGGAGCCTGTCCTGCAATGTTCATATTGAGCAGAGAATGTTACCATTAAATCCTTCAGAGAGAAGCAAATGTACTAAGATGGATTGTGATGTACATTGCCAAGCTGAAAGGACAAAAAAGCATTATACGTAGTTCATATGACTCATGGCCTATATTACAGGTCTTCTGAGGCTATTTAAAATAAAGTCATACGTCGGGAGAGTAAACATGGCAGAGCTCTTAATTTAAGCTATTCCACATAGAAATTAACATTTGGATTTTTAGATTTACACCATTACTCATAGCTTTGTCTTAAGATAACAGGCAATAAACTGAAACCCTTTATGGAATCCTTAAGCAATTCGTCACAGACATGAGCCAAGTTTTTGTCTCTGGAAATCTGAGGCCGACGCGGCCCACTGGACGCCATTCATCTTCCAGTTCCTGTTCTTTTAAAAACACCTTCTGCTTATGCAAGTCTACATTATTGTTCTGAATGGAATCTAGCTTTACGCTCGAACAATAACACACGTGTGAAATCCAGTCACGGAGACTAAACTCTACTCTACAAAGACATTCCGGGCTTTTCTGTAATGTGAAGTGGGGTTATGAGGAGCGCTCATCTGGGAAAAAAAGTTCCAACGCGAGCAGCCGGCTAAAATTAGAGCAGATTTGTCCAGCTTGAGTATCGAATGTCAAGCGGACACAAAGCAGACGCTTTTTGAGAATATGGGATGATGGGAAGGGGTTTTGAGAACCGGTCGGAGAGGCAGAACCTGGACTGAGAGGAAGCGATCGGTAGCAAATTTCGAATATCACGACGTCAGAGTGCGAGCGCACTATCCAGTGTTACCAAAAAAGGAGCATTTTTAGATTAGATAGACAGGAAGAAGCTTCATGGACACCTACTGCTTCCTTCCTCTGATAATCCCTGCTGGAACGTCCCGAACGTCCAAAACTTCAGCTGTTTCAAAACCTAGTGAGCTTCTTTACTGTCCACGGTTTCCTAAAGCTAGAACTCAAATTCAAGATTGTAAGAGATTTAAAATGCTCTACATATTTCAAACACATCATGTGAAACTCTAGAAAGCACATTAATATATTTTATACTAACAAATATTTAAATACATTTATTAATACACTGTAAAAAACAAATGTTGGTTCAACTTAAAAACATAAGTAATCTGGCTGACTCAAAGTTTTGAATTAATTCAACTTAAATATATGAGTTTGCATGAAATTAATTAGTTAACTAATATTTTTTAAGTTGAATGAAGGCAGAAAGGATACTTATTTTTTTAAGTTAACCCAAAAAATTGTGAGTGTTCATTGTTTATTGAAAGAATCATAATTCTTTCCATAAAAACTTTCCAAAGTGAAAACCGTCAGAGTTTGCTCTCCGTTTAATCTTATTGATGTCTAGAAGAAATAACTTTCCTATCTAAACTTTTGTAATAAACAGCGTTCACATTGAAAATCCACCTATGATGCTTTAACATAGGTAGGCAGCTCTGTCTTTGCAGAAAACACTAAATTTATGCCCAGCTAAACAAGTCACAACCAGTTTCTAACATGAATAAGACATAAAATCTCATACTGATCCTCCTTAAAGGATAATAAAGTTTTATTGTAGATTTCGTAACACGTTTCTGACTAAACTCGCCTCTGTTACCAAGAGACAGGATGTGTATTGACTCAGCACGCTGTGAAGAAATGTCACAACACGCTGTCATGCTAGTTAATCATTCTCAATGAGATATCTCACCTACGAGCCAATCGAAATAAAGACTTTGCATAATGATCATGGTCTGTTACGTCATGGCATTAGATATAATCGCCATGGAAACATCATTATGAGCCGTCTGCGAGAAGCCAGAGAGATGAGGAGGAAAACAGCATCTTAGCCGCTGTCATAACAGGTGTAGATGAGGGCATTGGTCAACAGGTTCATTTAACCAAAATCAATGATGACTTTTGAAATGCAGATTATCATTTAAACAAATATATTGAGTTAACTCAAAGTCAGCCTATGAATACCCTGCGACATGAGATTATGCTTCAAAAAGAGACACAAAAGTTGAGCTTTAAACTCCATAATGATTTACATGAGTGGAAATTTGACTGTGTTGTGTTTTATTGCCTTGCTCAAAATCAGCTTAAAAACATTTGTTCCCCACATCTCCAACATCTGGGGGTCAGCATTGCCCACCAGTAAATCACTTTCTGTGACATTCTTCTGTTGACTAAAGCTCCCATAATGGAGTCTGTTACGTCTAAGACTGAGAACGTATTCAAATTTCACGTTGATAGATTTGGGACTCTCGAATCTCACAAGGCCCATTTGCTAGTGGAGAAATGCAACCCACGTAAAGTTCCTGAACAACTGTTTTGTCTTGAGAGTTTCTCGCTCAGCGCTTCTTCTTAACAACACTGTTAAATCAAAGTCAGACATGTAACAACACATACTTTATTTTGGACAGATTTCTCATTTCGACCTCAGCAGCTGTCGCTAAAAGAAGCACATAAACCTATCACAACATTCCAGATCTCGGGTCCATCTTCTCAGGTCATGATGAGAAGATCCGGTCAAGGATGTCACAGAAAACCATCGACACCAAGCCTATACACAAACATGCAATCTTCCTACGAAGCCTTCATTTTCACTTTTATAAAGTTAATTAAACTTTTAAATCTAGCAGCATAAATAACATCACACACAGTTTAATGAAACCGAAAGTTAAAGGTTTTATTGAGTTTTATTGCCACCGCAGTAATGCAAAGACGCACGCTAAGCACGTACAACAGTTATTTATGCACCACTGGACTGCACGCATTCAATGCGCTTTTGCATCTGTGTTTGCGTACTCGCCGCGTCTTTGGCCTGACACATCACTCAAAAAGCCGACTTTAGGTTTTAAGACTGAGAAACAAAGATAGCTCTGTGGTTCTGTGCCTGGCCAGCGACCATGGCAATATCAACACTTCACTGCCGCTCCAAAAGAAAAACAGCTCCCGTCTCAACTCTGTTCAGGATGACATGGGTTTTAAAG
Source organism: Oreonectes daqikongensis (assembly GCA_026939265.1). NCBI lineage: Eukaryota > Metazoa > Chordata > Actinopteri > Cypriniformes > Nemacheilidae > Oreonectes > Oreonectes daqikongensis. Next base: position 1,451,771 of record JAOTQM010000056.1, on the reverse strand, counting down.
GGATAGTTCAACCAAAAATGAAAACTCTTTCATCATTTACTGACCCTCGTGTCATTCCAAACCTGTATGACTTCTGCAGAACACAAAAAAAGATATTTTGAAGAATGTTGGTAACCAAACAACACTGAACCCCATTGACTTCCGTTGTATGGACACAAAACCACTGACACATTTCTCAAAATATCTTCTTTTGTGTTACACAGAAGAAAGAGTCATACATGTCCTGAACGACATGAGGGTGAATAAATTGCATAATTTTTACTTTTAGTTTAGCTTCTCAGCCGGATGGGAATGGTTCAAATGAAATGGTTATTAAACTGATGTACTGATGCAAAAGGACCGACTCCAGCAGGTTGCATTGCATTTGCTCACATAAAAAAAAGGAAATATAATTGAAACACTTCTGAAAATGAGGAATAAGCACTACTCACTGTCATATTAAAAACATTAGGAAGTCCTAATCATTTTCTATACATATGCCAATAGTACATTGGCTACTTACACATCCTGTATTTAAACAGCTCAGTGTTTTATGTCTAAACCTCTTTGTCTTTTATGTTGCATTTGGGTCATAAATCAAACACTGCATCTCTTTATCGGCACATAAATCAAACCGCTCTCCAAGACCAAAAAATCCAGAGAACTGCATTCGGTTGCAAACCATCGGATTCTTTCTCCAAACCATATGTTTGAGAATATTATTTCCACCATCCCTGTGATGTTCCTCCTCGATGCTGGAGCTGCCAATCAACATTTGAGTTTTTTCAGAAACCCATTTCTCACGGATGTCACGATCGCTTTTACCACAAACCCTAAAAGCCCATTATACACGAGTTGCGGCAAAAGCATTTGTGACACCAGGACATGAGGAAAGGGTTTCTGAAAGAAACTCAAACTGGCAGCCAGTCTTGGCCCGAAATGAAGTTCGTCTACGAATGCTTTGCGTGAGCATTAAGTCTGGACGCATTCAGGGTCCATTCAGGCCGTCGCTTGCTGCTGCTGAACTCGACACAGACGTGAGTACGACAAAAATGTGATGTAATCTGTATGAATCGAAAAGAAGCTGAAATGCTTAAATGAACCGCACTACCAAATAAGGACAAAGATGTCAAATGAAAGATCTCATTTCATTTCCCCCCCAGTTTTCTGCTACAGATTAAGGCTGTTGGTCCCTGTATCTCCCCCTCTCAGTGGCCCGAAGAGTATAAATAACTTCCTGACAGGAAAGAGCCATTACGTCCCATTGGGACAGGCTGTAGTGGGCAGCGTCGCAGTCCTGCATGCAACGTCCCACGCGTCATTCAACCCTTCGGGGTAAATGAGCCGTGCCAAGGCGCAAGACCACTTCAAAGGAGGGCACTGCCACTCATACATCACCGCGCACCTCGGCGCTCCCTCGAAACCCCGCGGCTGCAGAGGAACACCGCGCCCCTGCGTAGCCCTATTAATACTTCTACCAGATAATCCATGCTTATCGTGGACAGCTTTCATCCGGGCAGAGGTATGGCGTTCGGTTGGGGAGATCAGTTCTTACGCATGTTCGCATGGCATGCACGGTCACACTTTCCACTCCATGCTGAGATATCCAAACCACCCCATGAAAGGGTCTGCGTTCACGGAGAAGCCCACAGGAGCACTGGGTGGGCCGTCACGATCTGAAGCACAGAACCACACATTTGAATGACAAAGGACATAAACATGCTGATATATTAAGCGTGATGGAAGCCAAAACTATCACTATCCATTAGACACCACTGAGCCGTGGATGCAAACGGGTCAAGAGAGATCTGTACCAAATCGACCATGAGTAACCGACAATAGAAATACACTTACTACATCCAGCTCTAACCATTCATCAAAGTATGGCTTATTCTCCACTTAGAGAGCCCATGCCAACATCTTTTCACTCAACACACGCCAGGCGGTGACGACTGCCAAAGCCGAGCTCAGATTTATGGGCACCGAGCTTCCAGGAGTTTAAAGTCTTCACTTGAGTGTTAGGAGTGCAGCTGGTGCACTGGATGTCCTGTGCAACCTCAACAGACAGATTCATCTCCATCATACGTGATACATCAGAGTGCATGTGAAAGCCATGTGAGAGAAGCTCAGGACCGCGTCTCGGGGCTGTCCTACACTTTTACACGGATGCTAAGATCAACTGGAAATGCGCCGATTAAATACACCAGATGGTCTGTGTTTGAGCAGGACTGTTTTCTGGGAGCGGTTTTACGGCAGAACTACATCCAGCACCAAACAAATACATTGACTTTCTGCCTTACTCTGACATTTTTTATTTCTTGTGGCGATGAACCCGACCGCAGACAGATGCTGGCTTTCCGGGTGGTGTATTTGGTAATAATGTCCTGATCTTAAAAATAATAACCTCACATTTGAAATCAAGTCAACATAAAACAGCGGTTGTGACCATGTGACGTCTATTTAACCGGATATTAAACAAACATGAAAAAAAAATGTAGGGCACTGTTTTGTTTTATCTGAGACTATGAAAAAAGTGTCCAGACTCTAATGTTTGCATTTACAATAGCCAAAACAATCAGCATGTGTGGTCTCTAGATGACATTATCCCAGAAGACCAAAGCGGTTTCAGAGGCTCAGCTCTTTGGGGATTTTTGGAGCAATGCACACTCATGTAAAAAGAGCCCATTTTGACTTTTTTAAAATAAAAAATTAAAACTGTACAATATTTCCAGTTCTATGTAGCTCCTGGACTTTTCCGAACACATCCTTAGAAAACATGAGTGATGTGCAAAGATGTGCAAAGCAAGCAGCCAATCACAGCTCATGAAAGGAAAGGAAAACATCAACGAGGTAAAACTGAGGACTGGAGAGATCACAAAGATTCTTCCTAACGTTACCGAGACTCACCTTGGAGATGGTGAGGGGCATGCTGAAGTCTTTCCCACCCTGAAGTCTAAAGCCCCAGGGTGAAGGTCCGATCAGGGTCACGCTGTAGCTGTTGCTCATGGTCAGCCGGGTCACGGTCACAAGGACGGTTCAGGAGAGGATGAGTTCTACCAAAGTCCAATTCACAGCCTGAGAAACAAGAGCAGAGATTTACACAACATTAACGTCAGCAAGACACGAAGTAAAATCATGTTTTCATACAAGACGAAAAATTCGCGAATGGATTCAATCCTACCTGTACAATCTGGAAAACGTTACAGAGCTTTCTAAATAAACCCGAGGACAAGCTGGTTCACAGTCTAAACATATCAGATAACACAAAAGAGCAGTCTCTATTTATATAAAGGTGATGGGTGGGGGGGGGCATTCTTGGTCCACACGGGCAAGTATTTTAAGAGCTTGTGGGTAGGCAGTTGTTGTTATGGTAAAACCCTAGTAAAATCCTGCACCGGCCAAACACAAACATTCCAGAAGAACAGATTAGAGTCGGGGGGTTTGTGGAGGAATGTCCCATTGCCTTAATTGTGACCGTTTTAGAAGTTAAAAGCCACGTTAACATCCTGTTTTACTGTGTCGCAGAAGGCTGGGAATCCATCTGTTTTAGAGGAGACGGTGCGCTGCGGGACAGGTTTGAGAACGCATTTTCGACCACTGAGAGGCGGCTCAATGTGACCTTCCAAAAATTAAACTTGCAGCTCTACTGCTTGGTTTTAAACTCCACACCCTCGAAACGCATTTACACATTCCTATCCATCAAAGTTTCCATTAGAGCTTTTCTCTAGCGTGCAGGAACCCCGAGGAACGCGCGAGTGTTATTTATATAGCACGCTGCGATATTTCCAGAGCTCGGATGGATTGGCGTTAATTGGACATGTGGAAAGATGAGGGTTAATGAACATTAATGAGCAGGCGGGTTCAGGAGAAGGACAAGATGCTACGCAATATCACGACAACATCAACAGATATACGGTACAATTACAATCCCTTGGACGAGTAAGTAAGTTTGTGGTGCTTATGTACATCTTATGCATTTTTAAATTTAATATTATATAATTGATTTTCTTATACCTCTACGGCATTTATTTTCCGTAAAGCTGATATGCAACAATGCAAAATTGTGAAAAGCACTACAGAAATAAATTCATTATTGTATAACAGCTGTGGACAAGAAGATTAAGATGATAAAAAGCCAATAAAAACTTGTAATCAAACTTTATCTGTGACTCGTGTGATGAGTCTGTTATTGGATGTGTTGTCATGGCACTATGTGATGCAACAAGTTGTTTTGAACCAGCTCTGGGTGCGGTTCCCGAAGCATTGTGTTGAGAACATGCCGAACAGACCAAAGGAATCAGTTTTCCATGCCTGAAGCCACAAGCCCTGCACGAGATTCTACAGCAAACGCTTTCTAATTTCACCCAAACCCCGCCATTTACAATTATCATACTCAACAGAGACTCAAATGTACACAAATGTAGCACATATACAACTTTAAAATGACTTATTTTGGCCAAATGTATACCGATCACATCGGTCACCAAGTAGCAAAGCACTAAAGACTACTGCCTATGAAGTCCCACCACAATTTCCTGTTTCAACAGGAAATAAGACAACATATGTGACCCTGGACCACAAAACCAGTCATCGCATGGGAACATTTTTAGCCAAAAATAAATGTTATGGGTCAAAATTATCCATTTTTTTATGCCAAAAATCATTAGTATATTAAGTAAAGATCATGTTCCATTAAGATATTTTGTACATTTCCTACCGTAAATAGCAAAACTTTATTTCTGTGAGTAATATGCTATGCTAAGGATTAAATTTTTCTCAATATTTAGAGTTTTAAACAGTTACATCTCCGCCAAATATCCCTATCCCAACAAACCATACATCAATGGAAAGCTTATTTATTCAACTTTCAGATTATAAAAATCTCAATTTCGACCGTTAAGACTGGTTTTGTTGTCCAGGGGCACATATATTCTTGTGTACATTTACAGTATGTAAACTATAAACATGAAAAAATAAGCAAGCGATAACAGATGAAGGCCCTTTGACAACACAAGGCCAAAACTGTGTGCTTTGACACGGAAGACATACACGTCCATCACCATTAAAATAAAAGAACTACAACTGTGTGAAACAGACACGCCTTTCCGCTGATCTGTCAATTTGGTTTTCCCATGATGTGAATAGCATCAGGCCGCACGCTGATGGGAATGACATAATGCCAAGGGCACACCCAGGAAAGCCGACAGCACAATAATTGCAAAGTCAAAAAACGTATTCCGTTTTACGAAAAACAGAAATTGGTATGATTAATTTCTTTAAGATTAAAGCCAAGCATCACATTTGCCAGCATGGAGCCTCTGGAAAGATCCAGTTATGGAGTAATGACGTAATACGCTCAATGCAAACTCTATAATAATGCACATGACTGCAGCTAATCCACTGCGTGCGAGGACCGAGCCAAGCTGCTGATCACCAGGTGGACATTTATGAATGCTTTACAAAGAAAACAGGCTCTGGACTTGCAAAGAGACTTAACATTTAACAGTTTAATGTTTACCCATAGGCATCTGACCTCTGGACACCGAAACTACCACACAGACCCACAAACAAATCCTCTTGCTTGGTTAGTCAGTAAATCCCAGGTGTGCTGTGTAACGTTGTCTAACGTATCCCTCACAAGTTTTCATTACTCTCTCGTTGAAAGGCTTCTCTTATTTAAGCTCAAGAGGAATCCACTCACACCTGAATACCACTAGACTATAATCAATGTATTATTAAAGAATTTGTGTGGCGCTGCAGATCCTCAGCAGACCGGAGACGGGCAGCCGCACCCGGCACAGGTTCTTTTCGGGCGTGCTGGATCATGCCTGTCTCCAGTGACTCGATGTCTATCACATGGAAAGTTTGGGGGGGATGCACCTGGTTATAATACAACAATGACCCCCACGTTTTAAATGAGTCCCTAAGTAAGGGTCTCATTTAACTCACTTTTGCGACCAATAACTAAGTAAATACAAACAACACTTTGAATCTAATAGCTTCATTATAGTTGCTTAGGGTCACCAAACGCTGGTCATTTAAGCTACCAAAATTGCGCTCAATTCCTGTTAATTTCACCATTACACTCTATTGTGTTAAAAACGTTGTTTATTTTTCTCTAAGTGTATAACATTTCTGACTCTGACCATTGCATTGTGTTGTTTAAAATGCCGCTATTCTGCATGCAAAATGCCCCAAAACACCTGTTGAAAATACTTGTAAATACTCGTGTCTAGCACAAGTTGCGATTCAAGAGAAATAACATTTACTTTCCACGCATTTTATTGTGGTCAATTGTTTCCGTATTTCATATATTATCTAACGCGCACCTTTACAAATGCAATGACATGCATGAAATTTGCAAATAATGCATAACACAGTATAATATATACACATCTATTATACATTGTCTCCTATAAAGCATCTTATTTACGCTTGCACCGACACACCCTATTTAAACTTTCAGAAAGTTACAAACCACTTCCTCAACATGACCGCGCTTTACTTTACACGCTAAACGCAAACAGTTAACACCATACATTTAGCGACAACGTAACGTAAAAGTTTTGTGGTTGTCATTACTGTTTCCAGAAAAAATCAAGTGTCACAGCAATATCTGCGAAATTATACTTCAGTCATTATACTGTAAGTCATGTCGCGGTGTTAAGATCAACGTGCACACGCGTGTTTGTGTCACTCACCTCTGATCTGCTGTGCGTGGACGCGCTGCTGGAGTTTGAAACTGTGTGTAACTGTGGAGAGAAAAAGACCTTCACGAAATCCTGCGACTTCCGCCCCTACCGGGAAAATACATCCCTCCGCTACCCTCGCGTGACGTCACCCCACGCACGCACGCACGCACGCACGCACGCACACACACACTTGCTTACTTTGTGTTCAGCCCTATGAATGTAAACTATACACTCTTAAAGATATTATTTTTATACTATGAATATCCCAAAATTCGCTCTCTTGAAAATGTAATTTTTTTTATCTTATATGTCAAATTCTTTATTCATAAACAAAAATCCCCTTTATATTTTCCAATTTTTCTTGCTGAATTTAAGTCAATTGTTTCATCCCTATGATTAGTCTACAACAAAAAAAGTATAACATTTTTGAATCACTATGATGATTTATTTTCAGATATGACTTAAATTTGTTTATGTGCTTTTCTTTTCTACTTACATAGTTTTATTATTTGTGTAGGCTACGTAAACCTTGTGATACAGTGGATATTTTTCGTTATTTTCGAAGTTGACTTACTATAAATTCAAAGAAAATTAATAATAACTTTTATTCCCACTTTTTGCGCAATACTATGAATGTGGTTAAGCAAAAGGAAAAAATATAATATAATCCAAAAATTGTGGATCTACAATTGTGGACCAACAGCAACTAACACTATGATTTGAAGCAACCAATACAATTATTTATCATATTTCTTCACGAAGCCAAAAGAGCTTTACATTTCTTTCCAATATCGTTTTAGGGAAAATTGCTCAGATGTGTTATGCACTTTGCGGTTGATTTATGAAGTGCAGGTCCTGTGTAACAAATTGCCAGTAGAAAAGTGTCAAATATTTCAATGGTTTAACTGAAATAAATGTTACAATGATGCGCAACGGACTTGCGTGAAGGTTTCCGCTCTGTTGCACTTCAAAGAAGCTATAAGAAGACTACTGATGATGACACATAAGCGGCATTCAGGATGCTTGCGTCAGTGTTAGTGACCCAATGAGGGGTGACGTCATTCTCTCCCCTCTCTGCTTTTTATATGAGAGGACGTGAATGGCAATAAAGACATTCCTTTTGCCTGACTAACGTGTTTCACAACAAAAACGTGTTGATCTCTGGTGTGTGTTGCTTTGTAGGAACAAGGTCTTATCAAATGTTTTTCATCTTTGCAGGTGATTTGATGTCATCCATGTACTAAGATTGAGATTTTGAAGAAAGTACACATTTTCTAGACATATACTACACTCTAGTGGTCACAATGTAGTATTGGATCAGCACTGTGTCCTAAAACAGTTTACATTTATGCATTTGGTTGACGCTTTTATCCAAAGCATTATACAGTTTAATCAATGGTGTCGATCTGTAATAGAGATTTATTAATGAACGTGACGAGAACGTAAAAAAAAAATAAAACAGGGATTTGAATAATTAAGATGTTTGTGTCCATCCTTAGGTCTATATATGGTTTGTTTAACATAACCATACGTTTTAAAATAACCTATAAAAAGACCATAATTCAACCATGGGGTTGAAAAAACAGTGGTACATTTGTTCAGACATGCACCTTGGTAATATGTATAGACAAATATGGCAAATACGACCTGGATCGTTTTTTATGTTATGGTGTGACCTCTTTTAATCCAAATCCAGATAAATAATCCAGGAAATATGTACATGTTTGTGATTTTCTTTATTTAATCTCAGTCAATGACAGTGTTACATAAATTTGATGCATTTTTGACCTCACAATTAATAATGATGGTATTAATAGCAAGAACACGTGGGAATGTTTAGTTTGTCGCATTTAAATAATGACTGAATTCAACTGCATATATATATATATATATAGGTTTTACTATATTATATTATATATAATCTGAGCTTTGGATCATAATGAAGGTTACGCATTCTTCACATACATACCTTTCATCTCTCACACGAACATACAGACTGCACAAATGCTTTTAGCATACATTAATAAATGAAAGGATTGGGCGATATAATAATTTAATGAAGACGTGGGATTATGTGCGTATAACTCAAAACGTGTCGGGTAAAGACCAAAGATAATGACACACCATAATCAGAGAGATGTCTACCTGTCTGAGATAAATGTGAAATAACCATTTCATGTTCAATATCAGCATCTCATACATAATGTAAAAAAATCCACAGATCAAAATAAACCCCAGAAAGGATTTTGATTCATGCCAAAATGACGGAGGTTATTATACAGCAGTGATGCATATTTGTACAATATTTGCTTTTATTCCCTCCAAGATAGATTGAACTAATAAAATATAAGGTGTATGATACAAAATGGATAACACTCTAAACTTGCTTGTGGGTTTTAAAATGCATAGCAAAATGGGAAAGAAACATCTACAATAGTTTTATTACTATTTTGTTGGTGCTTAAAATCTTCTTAAAAGCTGAATGTTAGTTTACGCCTCAAGCGCAGCTACAAAACTCAAAATGTTGAACACATCTTTATACATAAAGGGGAAAGTTGCAGACAGTACATTACTTTTGTCCACTACCGTATCTTTCAAATACATTTTTATTTTTTCCTAAATGAGAGATGAATCAAAATTGTTTTCCGAGGTTCCTAAACCACCGGTTTCCTAAAGAACTCGTAACATCTCTTGTGTTTTTGGTCTCCTTATGATGCAACTCTTTATGTAACTGGTGTGTCGTAGTATCATCTTTTGCTGGTAGGTTTGGTCTGAAACATTTGTAAAGTGTCTTTGTTTTTCTCAACACGTGGCCGGAGTCACATGAAGCTGAAGGATATTCCAGGGATTAAAGCACAACACTTCTCTAGGAAAATCCTTGCCACACATTATAACAACACAATCTTCACCTGAATTTCAACTATGAAAGTGATGTGAACATCCCGAGGTCTTGAACGGGAAGACTGCTTTTCTCCAGTGTGCTGAACCGTCTTCATGTCCCTGGTTTTGCCGGCTCATGAAAGAAATTTCTTCACAGACTCCACAAGCTCAGGGGAGCAGTTCAGAGTCCTCAGACTTAGTAGAAAATCATCTTCTCTGGTTTGTGTCACTATATTTTCCTAATTCTCCGATGTGGGGCTGACAGGCCTGTCCATGTCTTCATAAAAAGCAAGACCTTTGCTCAATGAGCTCACAGAAATACTGTCCCGTCCTGTCGGGGAATCTTCCTCGTCCTCTCCTGGACTTTGATCTTTGGCCATAAGAAGAGAGACGGTGGCCATGTTGACAGACTCAGATAGCCGGTCGTGGCCAGAACTTCTCAAAGCATCGCTGTCTGTCACTGCAGACTGTGAGAAATAACAAACCGAAACATGTGGCAAAACTTGTACAGCGATGGAGAATATTTCTTTCACATTTACTGATGTAAACAGAACAGAAGCACCTTCTCTTCATTGCGGTCTTCACTTGACCTTCCTATGATCCTCATCTCGACCCGTTGAGCGTTCTGCTTCTTCGTTTCGTCTCGCAGCTGGTCCATGGGATCTAACTCGACTTCACTCCAGACCTGGAGAACCCACGGATGCGCTCATAAACAATCTTACCATTTCTCAGTTTCTAGACAAAACTATTGGAGCATTAAATAAGTTAAGACAACTGAAAGCTTAAAGTCTTTTTGTGTAAATGAGTTCTCATAGTAAAAGACAAACCGTATCACCCGTAGACATGGAGGACACACACTGGAATCCAGAGGACTGTCTGCTGATCACGGGCTCTCTGAAGGAAGACTCGCTGTTGGACACGCAGACGAATTCTTTACGCGCTGACTGCGTCAGAAAATGCAAACACGGCACCTTTTCTGCCAGCGTGTCTCTGTAAGTTAGTCACATGTTAAAGAGGTTAAACATATAAACTTGGTTTCTAAGAACACTCGAGCGAACCTGTATTTGGAGCGTATGATGGCATAGATGAAGGGATTGTATATGGCTGAGGCTTTGGCGATCACCGCAGGTACTGCCTTCGAATATGGTGTAAGAACGTGGCTGTAACTTGAACATAAAAAGAAGAATGTCACATAACATATTCATTTTTAATCTACCAACAAGCAAAGCTGGTTGCTGGTTTAACTATGCCAATAATAAGCAAGTTATCAGAGACCAACCAGATGTTCTTTTGCATGTCAGTGACCCAAAGGTGCTGAGCTGAAAGAAGCACATGCTTGATCTTCTCTGCTTTTGTAGAGGTGTTACTTTCTCTGAACCAACCTCTCACTTTTCACATCACTTCTATAAAAGGATGTTTCTTTACTGCTGAATTTCAAAGTCTCAGTTCTTTCCCCAAAAAGCACTCGTCTCTTCTGCATGCTTAACCTATTTATATTTCGTTTCAACTTGACTGAAGAGAGGTCAAATTATTTCTGCAACTGTATTTTATTTATGATTAAATAATATTTAAAAACAATGAATCGTGCAGAATATAAAGTCTGATTTGTCTGTAATAATAATAATGAGAGGATTGATATTTTACATTTTAAGATCTAGCATTGGGTTTAACTCTGTGTTTTGTAAATGACATTCTCATTTTTCTTTCTCAAGGACTGTCATTTCACATCAGCTAAATACATCAAGTAACAAAAAAAAACCCAATAGTGCAAAAGCCCAGATGAGAGACAGATTTAGATGCTTTAATTTAAGAAACATGAAATCTGCTGCAATCATCCACTTATCATTATTATTTTGCAAATTTTAGAATAATATTAAAGTAATTTCACATGACAATCCATAATAAATCAAAATATTTTATTATCTTTGGAGAAATGTTCTTTTGCAAAAACTGTACTGAAAGGCATCTATTCTTGACTCTGACTGCTTTTCTTGACATTTTAGTTTAGAAAAAATAAAATAAAAACATTTCAAGATCATGAGAAACATTTCATTCACTTATTTAACCTTTTTCATGCTTTAGACAGGACAGTAAAGGAAAGCGTGGGGTGGAGAGGGAATGGGATCAGATTCAAGTCAGGATCGCTGAAGGTGCAGTTGCACTATATGTTTTTATTATTTAAAGCAGTCATATAAAGAAAAAACAGATAGTTACCCGGCCCAGGCAATAAGTGTGACGCAGGCATAAGGAGACCAGGACAACACAAAAACAATGATGACCACAAAAGCGATCTTAGCCAGCTTCCATTCTGTCCTTATGGACTGCTCCTGGATCAGGGTGGTCTTCCTCACATGACTTCCCAGCTTCTCCACATCTCTGAACACACAGAAACATGGCATGTTTCCCAAAATTGACACCGTACATCACGAGACACAGACTTGTACCTGCTTGCATTCCGAATGGCGAGGAACATGAAGATGTAGCAGTAGGAAATGATGCCAAGAGGGATGAAGAAGACAAAACAGCAGAGCATCAGCGTGTAGCTCTTGTTCGCTGGAGTCGACGTCACATAGTCCCAAGTGCAAGAAGTCATGAGGCCTTCAGGAATATAAGAACCTGACCAGTAAGAAGCAGAAAATGTTACACTTTACCATTAAGAAGAAAAAATACAAAAATTGTTTAGATAAAGCTTGAAACTTACTCCATCCCAGTAGGGGTGCCAGACTCCAGGCCAGTGAGTACATCCAAACCATGAGGATGATGAGCAGGGTTCGACGTCCCGATGTCCACCGGATGGCCTGCAATGGTTTGGTGATCACAATGTAGCGGTCGATTGAAATCGCCAACAGGTTGATCATGGATGTGATTCCGAACAAAGCCCCGCAGAAGGCGTACATCTTACAACCTGCTTGGCAAAGCAAGAGTTCAATGTAAAGCGTAAGAATTTGACAACAGATCTCCAGTTGAGTATGTTTTATATATACTGAATTACCCATTTCACCAAACACCCATTCCTTGTACATGCAGTTGACAAAGAAGATGGGCGATTGGGTGACGGCCATGAGGAAGTCGCTCGCCGCGAGGTTTATGATAAAGTAGTTCGGCGGTGTCCGAAGCTTCTTGTTACTAAAACACAAATTGTTACAGAATTACAATCATTTATAGTTCTGGTATTATATAAAAACTCTCTTCACCTTACACCCTTTACTTCTGCACTCTGAGTTTATTTTGATGAGACATCACCTCATTAATCTCATGTCGTTTCATCGCCCGCTTACAAACCTCAGAAAACAGAAAACTCTCATCCTTTCCCACAATCCTTTCTAAAAGCAAAAACATGTCTTTCACTTCTGGTCCCAAAACCACCTAATCAAAGATATTCACAAATTAGAGCAAATGCTAACTTTTGACTCAGATATTCCTCTTGAGAAAAGAGCAAGAAATCTCACAAATGTCAGCAGAGATCTCAACAATGTCTCAAACTGAGCTCAGATTTGTCAAGTCTGACAAATATTGAAAAGTCAATATTATTAAAAACCTTAATATGAACTCAAACATTTCTCATCAAATGTACCCAAATCCAGATTATTTTACCTCTATAATCTACATTCATTTTACACCTTCATGGATTTCAACAATTGTCTTTTTCGTTTTTATTTTTAAACTGATCTAAGCTGTGCTGTACATCAACAACTTTCTCATCAACAGCCTCGAAAATAAAAACTCTTATTTAAAAGAATATTCACTAATAAATAATAACTTAAAATTGATATGGTATCAGAAATGCCAAACATTGATCAAAAGTGTTGGCCTACCTGAAAAAAGCATAAATAACCAGAATGTTTCCAGTGATCCCTACAGCCCCGATGACAGCCACAAAAAACGCCACTACGTAGTGTGCATGATCTGGAACGTCCACCTTCCTGAAGAAGCCTCGATCCATTTCCACTTGTTCCTCCATTCCTGTGACAATCACAGAACAAACATCACTTTAACTAAAGTGTTTCACGGATGTTCTTCAGAACATTCGTAGTCTCTGGAAAACTCAGTTTAGGTTATCCCAGCGTTTCTCTGTCAAAGAACAGTGACGCATGTGATGCACAAGGCTTAAGGGAAACAAGAACATGCTTTATTTGTGCAATAAACATCAGATTCCCTCAAGCTCTGGAAACACAGACTGACAAAGCAACTACACATTACTCAAAAACATTCAAGTATCTTAGAAATGAAACATTTAGCATCTGAGAACACATTTTATTAAGCATGCCTAAGCAATGTTCATGTATATATGTGACCCTGGACAACAAAACCAGTCTTAAGGGTCTTCAAATCTTTCAAAATATGATCTGGAAGCTGAACAAATAAGTTTTCATTGATGTATTGTTTGTTAGGATAGGATGATATATGGCCGAGATATAACTATTTGAACATCTAGAATCTGGGGGTGCTAAAAAATTTAAATATTGAGAAAATTAAAGTTGTGCAAATGAAGTCCTTAGCATAGCATATTACTCACAAAAATAAAGATTTTATATATTTAAAATTTAAAATTATCTTCATGGAACATGATTTTACTTCCGTATTTTGATCCGTGAAATGGAATTTTGAATGAGAAAAACGGTGGGCGTGACTTTCGTCTTTTTCTGCGATTTGACTGGCTGTATAAAAACAGCTGTTCCGTTTTTATTTGGAGCTGACAGTTGAAGGGGAGGAGTTAACGGTTGCTCCGCCCAAGCCGTCATTTAAGATAATGAATAGTCATTACAGGACAGAAGTGCATTTTTAGATTTTAACTGAACACTGTAAAAAAAGAAAATTCAGAATGGCAGAAAATTCCCAGTACATATTCTGTTTATTTTACGGACATTTCCGTTAATGCTAACATGTAATTTAATGCAGAACAAAATGTAAAATACAGGTAAAACAACTGTAAAAAACGAATACAGAAAATTCCTTCATATTAATACAGTATATTGTGCCCTATTTTTACGGATTTTTTTTAGTGTGAAGGTCATAAAGGGACACAAATTTTAAAAAGAGAATGATCCACATTGATAAACTATTTACAATAAACGCTGCAATATTTCATGAAAAAATTTTCACTGGGACTTTAAGTGCAACAGTGGTCAACTTTGAGTACACGACAAATGTATTTCTTTATTTTGAAAAGTAGATAAAGTATATTTCTGAGAAGTACCCAAAAAGTGGACTGTAATTAAACTTTCTTATTTTTAGTTTAAAACAAGCAAACCTGTATCAATAGCACACGTTTTGTAAGGGAGAGCAACCAGTGAGCAATAAATGTTTCGCTTCTGCCTTTCTCATAACTTCTGGCATCCTGCAGTGCTTTGCGGATATTGCGCATTTCTGGATCTGAGTATATTAAATCAAACCCCTGAGCCCACCAGTGAAGCTGAGCCTGTGGCTCTGAATATTGATTACTTCCAGGTAAACGCTCCTGTCCTCACAAGAACCCCACATTCAATCCATCTGAGCAAACGTTTGCATACAGCGTGAAAAACAACATGCATAGAAGTACTGTTGTGGATGTATTGAACAAGATATAAAAGATCACGAGCGGCTCTTTGAAGACGGATTATTGGGAGACAAGCAGCTGTGAGAAAAGCATATAACAAGTCATACAGAAGAGGTTACAGTTTTCAGACATTAAATGCACAATAAAGGTATGGTTCACCAAAAAAATTGAAAAAAATACTAATTTCAAACCTGTATGACTTTCATTCTGCAGAACACAAAAGGAGAAATTTTGAAGAATGTTGACTTCAATTGTATAGACCCAAAACAACCAAAACGTTTCTCAAAATATCTTCTTTTGTGCTCCACTGGAGAATTTTTTTTGCCTTGAACTGTCCCTTTAAGACATTGACCCCATCAGATGTGCAATGATTCTGTAACTGTAATAAATTAAGCAGGGTCCTGACCGTAGCCATTAAAAGACAAAGAGTAATTCAACTGGAAGTGAGAGAGATTAAATGATTTCTAAGCTCAAGCGCATCCATGTACAGTAGGTGACAATCATAAGAGGATTTATTTTTAGTTATTTATTTATTGCTCATGCAGTGAGCACATCAAGGCCAACAATAGTCACGTAAGGACATAAAAAAGGACATTTTTGCTGACAATTTTATCCAAAGCATTCATTTACTATGATTAATAGTTTCCCTCATTGTTATGGTGACTTTAGATCAGTGGGCAGTTGTGGCCCAGTGGTTAGAGAGTTGGACTCATTATCAGAAGGTTAAGTCGCTTTGGATAAAAGCGTCTGCCAAATGCGTAAATGTAAATGTAGATAAAAGCATCTGCTATATGCCTGAAAGAAAATGCATTATTAAAAGCACTGATTTATACTGTAACAAGGACAGTTTTCTAAAACGAAAAATAAACTAAACTATAATTTACAGTACTAGTAAAAGCAATACATAAACATTTTAATATTTATGAGACAAATGCTCAAATTTAAAGCTATAACTGCTTGAATACTGAATCATTTCCCTTCAGCACTGAAAGTGAGAAACTCACAGAAGACATTAAACTCAGAATTTATAAATGGATTGACAAACATCTAATGGGATAAAATGTCTTCTGATAAGACTGATTTCCAAAAAAACAGACTTTAATTTAAATTGTATAATATCAGAAAGCATTTGGCATATTTGTTATCAGAAAAAGCATTAAAGTGACCATTTTAATGCAGAATAAATCAATTAAATTAATATTGTAAAACAAAAAGTGCAATACCTGTTGTGTGTTGTATCCCCTCTGTGAGACTCTGTCTTTTACTGTTACTTTGACATCATGTCAATGTGTTTATGGGATGGACGATACGCTTGGGCTTCAATTCTAATCCAGCAAGGTGGAGCTTAACTTTGTGTTGTACAGTACTTCAATCTCACAACCCGGCAATTATCATCAGCGCTGACACATAGAGCCGACCCACAGGCCCACGTGGACGTACACGCTGAATTGATTTTCTACACGCTATTGTCACTTTCAATTGCTGTCGCTTTGTTCATCTGGATGGATGAGGGCTATAGATGTGTTCATCCTGATAACATCATTAAAGCTTTAAGCTGTAGTTTTTCAAGTTACTGAGAAAAGGTCTAGCTAAAAGTCATTTAGCACGTATCCCATCCCTCCCATGGCCAATAGAAAGCAAGTGGACAGCTTTTAAAATGAGCAGCCGTGTGTGAAGCGGCTCCTTAGAGAGGATTCCTCACAGATAAAAGCTTTACAGATGCTGATCGACGTGTGCAAAGTGCAACCCCTGAGATCCTCCGTCCTTCATTTCGACTATCACACGCACATAAGAGCATCAAACGTGTGCTATTTACTTTGGCTGACATTGACAAGATCAGTTACTGAAGAAACGTTTCAATGCTGCAGTTTGCGATTTACCTTTTCATTTCTCATCTTCAGAAGATGCACATGGTGTCTTTTCACGCACATGCTGTCGTGATGCTATAGTGTATCCTGGTGGTTGCTGGGATGTTGCAAAGGTGTTTTCAAGCGCTATGTGGTTACTAGGTGTTGTATACTGACCTAGATCTCCAGATCTGTTGTTTTCTAACTGCTTTATGAATCTAGATTTTTTTGGCCAGTTCACAAACTCTGAGGATTAGCAAATATAACAGTGACAACAATTTCAGCAAATTGTTACAATAAATGAAAGCAAGTGAAAACAAAGCCTATGCCATTTAACATTAAAATACCATCTTAATGTTGTATCTGAAACTTTATATTACTGGCACTTCTTGTGAATATTGCTTTACTCAGACGAATCGCTGGCTGTTTTCCTTGCTTTGGATAAAAGCTTCTGCCAAATGAATACATGTAAATGTAAATGCAAATGTAAAATCAAATATATGAAGGTTGAAATAATATGATAAATTGACAAACTTGATTGATATGCTTCACCCACTATATTTCTATTTATCCTTTTTCTTAACACTCCTGGGTAGCTTTCCTTGAACGTCTCTTTTTGGAAAAGTCCTCAGAGGTGTGAATGTACAATCCTGCTCTAAAAATAACTGTGAAATCTCTTGGGAAAACCCGCATTTCTGCCCATTCACAAATGAGATGAATTTCTACAAAATCCTCTCTCATACCTGCTCTGTATTCACGAAGGTCTGCTGTTTGTTTGAATGTTCGGAGGACATTTCAGATGCCCGTAAACCAACTTAGTCTTAGTCTTCTCAAAAACTCATATTGCTTCACTCAAAAAAAAAAAAATCATTGTAAAGAGATTGCTTTGCACCGACTAACCTAAAACCATTAGAATGCATTTGGGACAACACAATGAACAATGAAATCACAATATCACAGCAACATAACGTCCACAAGTCATGCGAAGTGAAATAATTTAGTGTTACTCACCGGCAGCCTGCGGTTGGTTTAGATCCAGCTCCTGCAAGATAGAGTTTAGCGCTGGAGTGATTGACGTGTGTGTGTTGTGTGCTGTGAGCTCAGACTGTCTGACTGATGCTTCTCAGAGATCCTCTGACCCCCTCTGACAGCAGAAAACATGACGCTCGTCCGAGACAAGACGAGTTACAAGCATTTCTCAGAGTTAAAGTTTTAATATCTAAAACTTTAAGATTAAATCTGGGATTAAATTTAGCATGTCAGTTGTTTAAAATAAACAGTGAATTAAGAATACAGGTGTTGTCACCTAGACATCAGGTTTATCTTTTTTGTAACAGGACAAAATTGTAAAAATAGCTTTTTGATGCATTGAATTTTTTACAATTTTTTTTCATTCTAAACATTTTAACCAGTATTGAGTCGCTGTAACTCATACAAACAAGTTGAAATTGCTTAACGTATTCTAATGAGTACACTGTAAAAAAGAAATGTAAAAATATTAGTTAACATAATGAATTTGTATTTAATAACTAATATTTGGTAAGTTGTATGAACTCAAAAAGGCAGCCAGGTTACCTATTATTAAGTTAACCAAAAACATATTTTTACCATGTATAGAAGTAAACTGTAAATGTAATCTAAACATATATTTATATATATATATATATATATATATATTTAATAGTATATTTAAAAAGCCAATATGATAGTACAAAAAAAAATTAAAATGTATAGATTTATTCAAGTTAGGGCAGGACATACAGTACGAAGCTGAAGTGCAGGATGATGTCATCAAAATCGTTGATTCGTGTTGACAAAAAGCTTGGAACGCTTTTACCTTCAATTTTTCAAATGCAAATTTTGTCAGTGTTTAAGATCACAGTAGTTAATATTTTCTTAAGACTACACTAAGCGGAAAACGAAATTTAAAAAACATAAGTAACCTAGCTGCCTTAAAATGTTGAACTAATATCAAGTTTGCATGAATTTCATTAGTTAACTAATATATTTTTAAAGTTGAGTGAACTGTGATGTTCTGAATGGGCAGAATGTAAAAAGGCGATCAAAGGAAGATGCATCTACAGTAATATTTTTCATGACTGGTAATAAGTCACATGGCTTTAATCACTAGAGGTAAACAAGCTCTTTTGATATTCACTAACGGATAAAATGTCCACCTTCAGCTGAGAGCTCAATGGAAAAGGTCTGCGATACAAGTGCACTACACCGGCAATAAAAAATATGATTTCTATGACTAATCACAACTCAAGTTTAAACTTGGTGACCTTACATTCTTATGAAAATGAAACTTGTATTTCTTCATCTATGATACATATAATCACTTGAAACGTGTTCATTTTACAGACTCATATGCATACAGAACATCATCAGAGGTTCTATACAGAGAGTCAAGTTCAATCTGCTCCTTCAGTTAATAACAGAGAGGACATTCAAAGGACTGATGGCTTTACTTCACTTGTCTTAAAATTCTCGAATACATTATGCAAGACACGCGGTGTTGGAAACGCACACTGGCCAATGAGACGAGCACATGCTACTCGTCCTTCCCCGAGGGTAGATCACCACAAACTCTCCATTTCTTTTTTACAAAAAAAATGCATTCTGACGTGTGAATATTGTCTGTCGGTTAAAATAAGGGCCTGCCGTCTGTCAGAAAGCGATAAATATATGTCTTATGTTAAGGGTTTATCATGAGGAAGTTGACAGAGAGAGAAAGAACTTCTATGAGGGGCGAGAAGAAGTGAGAGAGACTCAGCTTCTAGGGTTGAGACACATAACTTCAATGAGCTCAATAACATCACATGGCATGTGAAGTTGTAAAGTTGTAAATCCGAAGGTGAATAAATAGCAAAGTTATTGGCTTGGAAAAAGTGTGTCACGCTCTAAACCAATCACAGCAGACTAGATCATCTGACCAATCACATCAGACTAGACCATCTGACCAATCATAGCAGACTAGATCATCTGACCACTCACATCGGACTAGACCATCTGACCAATCACATCAGACTAGACCATCTGACCAATCACAGCAGACTAGATCATCTGACCAATCACAGCAGACTAGACCATCTGACCAATCACATCAGACTAGACCATTTGACCAATCACAGCAGACTAGATCATCTGACCAATGTGAGTGTTTTGAAGGCCGTGTTGACAGCCTCAGGTAGATTCAGCTGTCGTATGTGACAAGCTGCCACATGAGCCCGTGGCGCTGGATCACTGTCAACATCCGTCTTGTTTTTATAACCTGATGAGAACTATAATAGACCTTTAGTGTTTCTGATGAAGAATCACATTTCACATGCTGGTGACGTTCTGAATAACATCCGATCCGACAAAACCTGGAGAAAAGACTTGTGTGTGGTAACGTTTTCAGACACTTTAATCTCACTGTCCAATTGTCATTGCGTTGAAAAACAAAATAATAATAGTAACGCATTTTATTTAATGGCGCCTTTCAAAACACCCAAGATCACCTCACAATATAGGCAAAGAGAAATAAAAAAATTTAAATATACAAAAACGAAACACACATTAAACACTACTCAAGTAAATTACAGTAAGAATTCAATAAAACAATACAAATCACTGCGAGAGTCCAATATCTAATATCAGAACTAATATCTCATTTCAAGACATTTTACAGTGTTTCTCAATCCTGAATCAAAATTGTATGTATTCATAAATGAACTAAGAATCACTATCCTTTGACAATTACATTGCTTTTATCTAAAATGACCTTCAGTGTATTCAAGTGACACATTTATTTTTAGTTTCTACACTACCAGTCAAAAGTTTTTGAACACTTACTCATTTACTCATTTATATTTCTCCACGACTTAGAATAATACTAAACTCATCAAAATTATGAAGCAAAACAACAAAAGGAACTACTATATTGCAACTTTATCCAAATTATATTCCAACTAAAAAAGATTAAACTTTTAGCACCTTTAGTGTAGTCTCACGTATAGGCAGAAATGTTATTTTTTTCATTCGATCAGCAACTTCTTGAGGTTTCACCCTGAGATGCTTTTTAAACAATATTAAATCTATTCTGAGCTCTTATTGGCTGTTCTTTCTTTATTATGCAGTCAAAGTCATCCATTTCAAAAACATTTGTTATTAAAAAATCATGTTCCGTAACGATAAAAAACAATGTTTGCAAAGTTATGATTACCAATTTCATACATTTAAGTGAACACCTTCAGATCAAACGTTTGTTAAGACTGAAGTGTTCAAAAACGTATGACTTTCTCGAACCCTTGGCCTTTGCTTACATTAAAAATTGAGCTCCACACTTGCTTTGATATTTTATAAACTTAAAATAAATAAACACAATTTTATGTGCTAAGTGTCCAAATGCATTCTGGGTCCACTTCATTTAAAATCTAAATCACATACTGTATGACACAATGATGATTTTTTTTGGGTTAACTTTTAAAAAAAATAGGTAACCCGGCTGCCATCAAATTTATAATATTGGTTAACAAATTAATTTCATGCAAACTCCCTATGTTACCTAATATTTTTAAATGAACATTTTAACGCATCCAGGTTACTTACTTTTTATATGTTGGACCAACATTTCTTTTTTTACAGTGTATCTATATTTTTTGTAAAATAGGATTATATATGAAGTGTTTAAAAACAATTCTACCGGTCTAAAATGACTCTTGTCAGATTCCTCAAGAATCAGTCCCATGAGACAAGACTGTGAGGATGCAGAGTGACATCATCAGCACATCATTAGTCAGTGACAGCACACGGCGAAACTGTGCCACGAATCGACCGTTCTCAGCGCAAACAGACGTCATTGTTCTTGCTCCCTGTGGCTTCAACCACCAGACTAATGTGGAGAGTCAGATGAGAGATCTCGTACATGCTGCTTATGTATGAGATGAGGTCCTCCTGAAAATAAACAAAAGCCATCAACACCATCAGCTCTGGACTTCAGGGGCCATCATTAATAACACACAGACGAACCAATATACAGTGACCCCCTGCTGTTCAGCTGCACCACCCTGATGTCAGAGAGTTCAGTTCTGAGGTGTATTACACTGGACCCGGGTGAAAGCACCCTGAGGGACAGGAAGAGAGAAACATCTGCTGAGACAGGATGTATGAAGTGTCATGTACAGTATGTGTTTACATCTGGACTGTACTTTAGATATGACCATCTGCTCATCCAGATGTAGAGATTCTCTTCTGGGTGACCGAGTCGGCCGTCACGCCATACTGTAAAAAAGATATGTTGGTTTAACTTAAAAACATAAATAACCTGGCTGCAGTTAACATAACTTTGCATGAAATTCATTAGTTAACTAATATTTTTTAAGTTTGAAAATTAAAACAACATTCAATATAGTACAGAGGAGTAAATGATCGGACAATCTCATTTCTCTTCCTGCTTCTGCTTTTAAGAAATGTAAATTAAATAATTATCATAAATGCAAAACACAACTGTAAGCATTATTTTTCACTTGAACAATAAACCCATCACAGAAAATGTGCAATAGTAATTAATTTTGTGCCACCAGATGGAGACATTTGCACAAAGTTGAACCAATGAACTGAGACTATTAGTAGATCGCAGGCTTCAACAGATCAAACTGATTCATCATATTACAGACATGACAAGATTCATGACGTGCATTTGCTTTTGTAAACATAATAGGCCTGTGTTGTGTAACCAAAAAGAAGTGAAACACTTAGTGAAAAATCTTTCTTCTGCAGAAACCAAAAGAAGATATTTTGAAGAATGGTAAACAATCAAACAACGCTGGCTTCTTGGATGCTGCATACGCTGCATATACGGTTTTTAAACATTCCGAAGCGTGTAGTAAGCAGCAAGGTTGTTTTAGTTGTTTATTGAAATCAAATATTATACTGGCCTAAAAATCATTGGAAAAAATGAACTAACAAAAAAACTGAAATGTTGAAATAAACTGAAATAAGTTTAAATCACTGAAATTATAATAATAAAAACAAAAACAAAAATTAAAACAAATTAATTAATCGTATAAAGCAACATAAAAAAATGAACAATTAAATAATAAAATGACAAAAGCATATAACAAAGTTGCTACAAATCTAACTAAAATAAAAAACTAAAAATCTTAAAATAAAAGCTCATTTAAAATAAGCTATTAATAAAAACGAAATAAAACTAAAATCATAACTATAATAACTGCAGTACTCTATTTTGAACCCAACCCTTGTTTCCTCTAAATCAAAGTAACATGAGTCATTTAGCCTGCAGGGGGCAGAGGTGAGAGGTTAGAGGTTATAACATGCGTACCATGACTCACCTACATCAGCCCCGCTGAGGACTCGACCCCGGGGCCACGGCCTCGTGTCAATCACCTGCCCGGTGATGGACAGACCGCCGGTACACCCCACTGTTACCGATTAGATGAAATCACAAAGATATCAACTGTAACTGCTTTTCTTAAATGGCTCATATTATAATATTTCACTGATGTGTAAGAGATATTGCGCCTCTCTGAATTTCGAAACCTTGACAAACTCGTGTTTGTTCGTCCCTGTTGATTTATCAATATAGCCATGAGCCGCTGAGGTAAAGTCACCTTCTGAAGATTAGAATTACAAAATAAAATGATGATTGACAATGTCCGCATGCTATTTTTAAAGCAGTTCGGAGAAGTAGGCCTAGTAGTTAATAGAAATGACGTATCTGATTCCTCATGCAATTTCTACATTTCTGATCTCTGATATAATATCATCAGGTTTTAAATCCGTGTCTCTGCACATCGGCTGTCTGCATGCTGTGCACCTGCAGACGCTGAGCATCAGCACACAAACCATCACAGAAAACGTACAAATGACAAGACCTAATGGCTTCATTCTTTAAACTTTCTGAAGACCAACTTCTCATTATGTGTTCCTGTGGATAAACCCGGAAATTAAAAGGAAATTAAAAGGATAATTCAAATTAAATTCATCATCATTATTCACCCTCATGTCATTTTAAACCCGTATGACTTTCTTTCTTCTGCAGAACACAAAAGAAGATATTTTGAAGCATAACATCGAACCCCATTTACTTTCATTGTATGGACACATTTCTCAAAATATCTTCTACGAGAGTCATATACAGATTTGAAGTACACAAGAGGGAATGAATGATGACCACATTTTTATTTCTGGGCAAACTATCCCTTTAATAGACCTTTTTAACAGCAGATTCTTTCACCGAGACTCTTAATAGTTTTGATATAATGTCAACAGTCGATCGCCGTCTTACAGACTATTAAAGCACCTTGATTTTAACCAGTGACACAATAATCAGTTTTCTTGACTTATTCTCTTGTTGTTTCTGGCAGTAACTCTCTGCAATACAACAGAGATTGTAAATTAATAAGTCGGTTGCTAAATGTGCTGGACTCTGAACACACATCTGTGTTTATCTTTAACAACTCACTCCGTTATTGAACAACAAGGCCAAAACCTCATTAGAAAAACATGAAACAATCCCAATACAAATAGCTATTTATCTCACCAACTGAACCAGAACATAACACACATTACAGTTTCTCAAAATATCACTCGGAAAATAATAACTACGTTAGCCAAGTGAGTCTATTTTAAGAACGACAATAAGCAACCAAAATAAACTCAGATGTTTACGAACGCCTCACATTTCAGTAAACGTGTCTTCACGTGTAAATTCAGGCATTAAATGAAGAAAATTTGAGAATTTGGCTTATTTTGTGATGACAACCAGCTAGATGTACATTATTCTTTAAATAACATACCTTGGAATGTTGTGACTGACCAATCAGAATGAAGTATTCCAGAGTGATGTTTCATAATAATGAATAATGTTACATTACACATTATAATGTGATTATATTACATGATAACTAACTATTTTTAAAGTGAAGCCCATAGACTTTTCTTTATAAGATTTCCAGGAACAGATCTGTAATGTCTCCTTCTACATAAAATAAAATTTAAAAAAATAAAACCACTTTCACTTTGTTTAAATGAAAATATATGAAAAATATAATAAATGAATGTCATGATTTTTAAGTATATGTGGTTGTCAAATGTGGAACATAATGCCATTTTTTATAACTCTGCTAGACACCCTCATACCACTTTGGTTAATACAACTTCGTTATAAACGAAGAGGTTTATAAATCTTATGTTCTGAGATTAACTCATTCAGTATCATTTGGTTTTAAACGCCACTTGCTTTGATATTTCCAATGAAATGATATTCGGACATTTTTAAGTGACACTACATCACACCACACAGTATATTCAAATAAATACAGAACAAGAAATAAATACCAGAAAATCTTCGTCTTCCTCACTGCTCATTGTAAACCTGCAAAAAAATGAAACATTAATTTATTCCATAATCAATGTTTAGTATGAAATATATACAGAGAATCCTAATGTAAGGATGTGTTTATAGAGTGCATGCAGAGGGACATCTAGTGGTTTTCTACCTTCACTATATAAACGTGCGTGCTATTGTTTTTGCTGAAACTGTGTGTGCCAAAGCTCTCCTGTATTCTGAGCTCTCTGAGCTATGCACACAGCAGTAGAATTGGAGATGACAGTCTCGGATTGCACACACAGCTTTACTATTTAAACTATATGAATGACATATTTAGGATCTTGAACCTTTGTACTCTGAGCTCGGGGCGACTCGAAAACATTCCTCGACTCTTACCCAAACATCAACCCTAGACATGACCTCCAGTGAACCCTGACATTCACATGAACCCAGAGGTCACCTGCGATGTTTCCACACAGCGAAAATCTCCCTACGCTATTTCCATAAAATGGAACCTGAAGTTGATTCTGATGTTTATTATTTCATGTAGCGAATGCAAACAGTCAAATCCAAATAAATGATGTAATCAGCAAAAATGAATTTGGCTCCATCCCAAACTTCTCCTGTGAACTTCATGTGAAACGCACATCTCAAAATTATTTATAAGCTTCCAATATACGTTTAGGATGTCAGTTCCCAAGATTTGGCTGTTTTCCTTTAACTGTTTCTCATCGCCATCATGTGGACGGAAGAAACAACACCGCAAATGAGCGTGTGGAGAAACAGCTTGTGTTGGTGGTCTCAAGTAATTCACCACAGCTGTGAACAATACAGCATGTGTGTGTGTAGCATCTCAAAGCTTTTGGCTTCAACACCTGGAATCACCGCTCTGCTCTGGCAACAGAACACACAGCTTTTGTTTACTTCCCTTGTTAGACTGTAACCCTCCATTAAAGCCCTTCTGATAAAGTGGACACACAAACCCCCAAAAATGACCATTGTACTGTATGGGTGCTCTTGAAAAACAGAAGAGTAAGAGCAGCATGAAGATGCAGATTTCTCATGCAGAACACAAAAGAAGATATTTTGAGAAACGTCTCAGTGGTTTTGTGTCCATATAATGGATGTCAATGGGGGTCAATGTTGTTCGGTTACCAACATTCTTCAAAATATCTTCTTTTGTGTTCTGCAGGAGAAAGAAAGTCATACAGGTTTGGAATCACATGAGGGTGAATAAATGATGAAAGAATTTTCATTTTTGGGTGAACCATCCCTTTAAGCTACTATTAAGTCTACAGCATTTGTCTCATGTTCTAAAAATGCAGAACATACCAAAAGTAGATCTTTTTACTTTTTTGACCAAGACTTCCACATAAACTTTATCATAATTCTGCAAAATTCAGGATCATTTTATCATATGTGACCCTGGATCACAAAACCAGTCTTAAGTAGCACAAGAACATTTGTAGTAAAAGCCAAAAATACATCGTATGGGTCAAAATTTGCCATTTTTATTTTATGCCAAAAATCATTAGGATATGAAGTAAAGATCATGTTCCATGAAGATATTTTGTAAATTTCCTACCGTAAATATATCAAAACTTTATTTCTGTAAGTGATATACTATGCAAAGCACTTCATTTGGACAAATTTAAATGCGATTTTCTCAAAATCTAGATTTATTTTTGCACCCTCGGATTCCAGATTTTCATATAGTTGTATCTCGGCCAAATATCACCCTATCCTACACTGCAAAATTTTCTTTCATTTTTTGTCAGCTGACAGTGACAGAACTATACCGTAAAATATATATTTTTTTCATGTAAAATTAAAGGATATAAAGATATATAATAAATTGTTTTAAATTTGCTGTCTTTTTCTGTAAATGTACAGTTTTTGATCATATTTATAACAAACCATACATCAATGGAAAGCTTATTTATTCAGCTTTCAGATGATGTAAAAATGTCAATTTCAAAAAATTGACCCTTAAGGGTCACCTCGAGGTTCTGAGGGCTCAATAAAACAGGTGCCACTTGATAAGCTTTATCTTTCCATCCATAGCAAAACTATCCATCAATATCATAAAACTGTTTCTAACCCCCTTTAAAACTTCTAAAATGATTATCATTCCCCTTAAATCTTTCATCTTCTCGCCCACATACAGTACAATACCGCCAAACAGCGACTGTAATCGGAGGACACACCAAAGAGCACCGAGCGCAAGCCGCCCAGCTGGGACATGTGTCACGATCCAGCCCATCTTCATCTTCTTGTGGTCTGTTGACTCTTTTTTGTGTGTGTTTTCAGCCTCGGGCTGCGATGTTGAAGTCTCATCTTCTTTTGGAAGGTCTGGTCTTTCTCTGGCCGTAATGATCCCTCCAAGCCAACTCTCTTTGTGAAAGGCAGGGATCCCGTTTCTCTTTTGAAAACGCTTCTCTTTCGTTCTCTTTATTCTATTCTCGGTCGCGTCTTCTGTGCCGCGTTCTTCAGTTGTTAAAGCGATGTGTAAAAAATTATTGAGGTCCTCGTCTGCGTCTCGAGCCGTCCGTCAACATGACGTTCACCTCCAGGTGACAGCGACACCTAAAAAACACCAGAAAGATGTCAACGAAAGAGAATAGATGCGGAATAATGTTGTCGTCTTCAGTGAGGTGGATCATTGACCCCAGGATTGACCTGCACTTAAATATTGTGTAAGAAAATATTTCTTTATGAAACCACCAGGAGAACTGCGCCATGTTATATTTGCACAAAATAGATGGGAAGATATTCAGAAAACTTCCATCGTATGAACACAAAACAACATTTTTGTGTTCAACATTTGCAGATTCTGTGTCTTTTTTTAATCTAAAATTGAAAAAAACAACATGAAGACACCATGCACTATTAGACGGGTCACGGGTGTCTCTGTCGTTTTAACAGCTGCTCACAGACATTCACAGCAGCTGTCTGTAAAACTACATCTCTCAAAGATTTTGTTTGGCGACACAATATAGACAGCAAGTGTTAGTAACATGATGAGAGTGTGTTTCAAAGGCTCAGACGTACGGTGCATCCGCAGCGACCCGGAGCTGGACAAACAGGTGGACTGCACGCATGCAAATGCATGTTCATATCTGTGCACAGCGTTACATGTATGTTGTGAATACAGTATATTCTGCTTGTGTAAGTAGCCTATGTGTGTTCAGTTATTTGTTACTGTATTATGCTGTAAAGTCACAGAAACAGAAAAAAACGATGCCCATATTATATCAGCATCACGACACTTTTACATGCACCTGTCACAAAATTATGTTTAAAATGTATAATACATCAAACTGAAATGTAAATATGTATTCAAATATACATTTGAAAGGAATACACCTCTGTTTATACTGAGAGAAACCGCGTGGCAGCCGATTGAAGCATTAAAGGGACAGTTCAGCCCAAAAATGAAAATTCTGTCGTAATTTACTCCCCGTCGAGTTGTTCCAAATCTGTGTACATGTTGTTGTTCTGATGAACACGGAGAAAGATATTTGGACGAATGCTTATAACCAAACAGTTCTTGGCTACCTTTGACTTGCTTCGTTCACCAGTCTGCCAAAAAAACACATGGTTAGTAAGTTTTACTACAATAAAACCGTGGTTATTTTCCTGCGAGGGATTGAATACAACTTATAAATATCAAACATTT
Organism: Oreonectes daqikongensis; assembly: GCA_026939265.1. NCBI lineage: Eukaryota > Metazoa > Chordata > Actinopteri > Cypriniformes > Nemacheilidae > Oreonectes > Oreonectes daqikongensis. Next base: position 1,422,820 of record JAOTQM010000056.1, on the reverse strand, counting down.
TCCAAAACTTTCTTGTGAAAACAACATTGCGGTCATTAACCTCTTTATCCAGACAAAGCTCCCAGAACACATTCAGCCTATTTTACATGATGTAATCTTCATTATTAGTAATGACCATTTATTGTTTGTAAGAGCTTGAATAACATTAATGTAATTGATCGCTTCCAGAACACATATCAGCGAGCCAAAACGTTACAGAAAGATATTCATCGTGACCTATGCTTGTGTTGCGTTGATGCTGGGGGTCTCTGAGGGGCTGCTGTCGACTTATATGGCAGACACACATCTTCTCTTTGAATTCCTAAATCTAAATATGAGTGACACAACAGCAGTAACAAATAATAACTTTAGATGGCACTACGCTAATATCAGACATTGCCAAAGGTCATATGAGGGGATAGTTCACTCAACGGACAGTGACAGAAATAAACCATAAAATAAAAGGATATTACAGGAAAAAAACTGAAATTTAGCAGCAATATATAATACAGCAATAAACTTCTTCTTTTTTATTTGTACGTTTTTGCACAGTATTTCAAAAATACATGAAAATCTGTTTTTTTACAGAAACATTTTTTTTTCTTTCATCATCACCCTTATGTCATTCCAAACCTGTTTGACTTATTTCTGCAGAACACAAAAGAAGATATTTCGAAGAATGTTGAAAACCAAACAACATTGACTTCCATTGTATGAACACAAAACCACTGAAACATTTCTCAAAATATCTTGTGTTCCACTAAAAAAAGAGTCATATAGAAGTTTTGATTGACATGAGAGTAGGTAAATTGTTTTTTTGGGTGCACTATCCCTTTAAGACACAACTTTCAATTACCTCTTATGAAGCAGGTAGTTAGATCACATCTAAATCTGAATATTGGACTTGTTGATCACGTTTGCAATGTCTGCTACATACACTGTCACGTTCAGAACAAACCAGAACCATCTCTCTGACCTTGAAAACCTTCAACGCCGCACCACGATTTCAGAGAGCACCTTACAAGCCAAACATGATCCGCCGGTGTCCAACCGACCAGCTGCCGCAGCTACCGAGAGCCACATAATATCCTCAGAATATAGTGTGACATGGATCCAGCGTGTGGCTTAACTGCAGCTTCTTTGATCCTCTCGGCCGCAGGTGTTGCCAACTCTGCGATCGGATGCACGCTTCCCTGCCCCCCGCGGCCAATCCTCGCCCCGCGACTGGAGTTGGATTAGCTCAGGACCTGGAGGAATTGGAGGCAGAAACAGGATCCAGTCCCGTTCGGATCAATTCCTGGGTCCTCGAGCCTATTCGGCGTTAAACATGAACACCGCTTCCTGCTTCAATTAGTGCAAGCTTGTTACATGTAAGTCAAGACTAAGTCCGCGCACTCCACGCGTTTAGCGTGCCGTGCTGAATGTTAGAGGTTAGCATCAAAATAGCATCATGTCCCAACCTCAGGAAATCGACAGCCCGTGAGAAACCAAGGACGAATGAAAATATCAACACGAGATGAATATGAGTTTCTATTTTGGCCGATCAAACTATTTAAAATATTACACAAGCAAGTGTGCTGCTGTAGTGAATATCAGCACGGCTGTAATTGGACACAAGATGTCATGTCGATATTATTTACTACACAAACTAAACTACACAAATACATAATGAATGAATCAATGAATGATTACTAGACAAAAGCAATACTGAACCCCACACCTAACCCTAACGTCATTGCCGTGAAAGCAACTTGTATAAAGATGTACGAATGAGTTTGTACAAATTCATACGAATTAGCCACATCATGAAATAGTTTCGTTTTTGCCGTGAGATTAACTTTTGCCTCTCTTTTGCCATCTCTGTTTGAAACATAAAACATACAAGACTGAAACTCAAAACTGTACGTTTATTTATGTGATCATCTTTATGTGCATTGAATTCAAATGATGTCAGACTGACATTTCTTGCAAAATCGTACCCGATTTTTATTTATTTTAAACCAAACAAAGTTACAGATTGCAGCTTTAAAACCATGGAAATGTCAGTAAAATAAGCTGCAATTTTTAACCACAGATGGTGATAGAGAGGGAACAAATTTAAATAACATTTCAAATCAGACTGTGATGCTAAAATAAATCCAGATGGACGTTAAAACGTCCTTAACGTGACGTGTTTACTTGTGTAGCTTCACGAATCTCTCGCCCAAGCACCATGTGGACGTTTTGTAGAATATATATAAAAATTGAATATAAATTGTAATAATAACCTATTTTAATGCAAAAGTTGCTTTGATAACACAACATGTCCTTCTGGACTGTCCAGGATGCCTCAGGGTAAACCCACAACACCAGCAGCTGAAGCTGAAGCTGACAGGTACCTTACAAAGCGAAGGCATGCGGCGAGTGAGATCAGAAACGCACCCGTGCTCGACCGCAGAACGTGACGCGCTCTTCAGAGCTTACACAGACGGCGCAGGGCCTGAAACAAGCACTTAACTGACCACAGCACATCAAACTCACCGGCAGGAATCAAACAGACCCTCAGATTCCTGGATGGGTTATGCAGGCTGCCGGACATCACGACTCCTGTAAGCATTCAGCCCGCTGGAGACCGGCCAAAGGGATCAATATACAGCAGTTCTTCACAAGCGCTGTCACATCCTAAACTGAGAGGACATGATATCATGGGTCCACATTTCTCTTATAAAGTGTACGGTGGGCGAAAGCAAGTTGCACAATCTCCCAAATTTCCATTTGACTTAGATTATAGACCGTGCATTTATTTTTTCTTATTCTTATTTCAGAAGAAATTTGTTAAAAGAACTCACTTCAATCTCCTGAGATTCCCCAACAGGAAACAATAATACATTTGACCTCGTCTTCCTGCAACGCTTTGAGTCTGGAGAAGTCACCTGATGACACCTCTCTCTCATCTGGATTGGCTTTTGGACGGGTGAGGTGAAAACAGGATGATGATCTATCACTGCTTTGATACATGATCCAGAACACAATCCATAATGATGAAAGTCCAGGAATACAGTATCTTTGGCCCTTAACTTGATTTCTTATCTGCATTTATCACTTCAAGCAAACACGCCCCGCGCAGCAGAGCCGAGCCTCTGGCAGGACGGACATTGACTCAAACTGCTTTAACCTTGACAGTAACTAGTTTGAAGGTTTTACCTGTCTCCTGCTGCCAAGCGATGACATCATTTCCCACATGCACAGGTAACCCAGGTGGAAACTTCAGCGAGGTATCAAGTGAGATGCAAACAGGTCTATAAATGGAGCAGATAAGTTTTGTTGTGAAAATGTGTTCACAGTAGCAATGTGCATGTAAACAATAAACAATGTTAAAGCAAAGCTAGACACCCTAACAACCACCTTAGCAACCGGATCATTAACTAAAACTATTAAAACATTTCTGTCAATTGAAATCAAATAAAATGTATAGGACATTTTAACATTATATGTATAATTTTTTTAAATTGTTGCAGAATTGTTGCATTAGCAAAAAAATGAATGCACTGCAATTTTTAACTAAATTAATTTAAAAAAACAATTATAAATAATATATTAATAAATATTAACATGAAACAAATCAAATAACAAAACTGATAAGGAAATAAAATAATCAACTAAATAAAAAATATATTAAATTAAATAAAAACATATATTATTAAAACACAAAACTGATTCAAAATTATAAAATAAATAATAACTAATAACTAAAATAATGAAAAAAAAACTACAATAAAATATAAACAAAACTATAATAACAAATAAGCACCCCTTACGTTATGTCTGCAAAATCAAGTTTGCTTTTGCTCTTTCTTGGTATACAGAAATATGCAAGAATAGTTTTTATTCTTGCCCTTAAAAAATTATTTTTAGCATGAATTGTAGTATTGTTCCATGCCAGAAGACCTATGACCCATTTTTGGTTGGTGACACACCAGGAGTACTACAGCCGAGAGTATATCCCACACCTGAGACCTGCTGCCAATTAAACTTCATAAACTCCACCTCACACAGTTATTACTGAACGCCACATCAGCAGAGGTGATCACATCAAACCCAATGCAATTCCGAATAAAGGTCACATGACTACTAATGCCAAACATGACTACATATTTGCAAAAGATTCACCGAACATGCAACTTTGCGTTAACATTCGACTGTATCTCAGTCTCGGAGTGAACTTTGACACCACGCCGGTGAAGCAGCTTTTATCACTGTGGCTCTGTAATAACATTTCTTTTATCTGTTCGCTGTATTTCGCTGTGGTGAGGACAGCTTTTTTAAATCAGGAAAACACCCATTAGAGATACGGCCTATCCAAACACCACGGCACTCTGGTCTTTGTACTACTGTATGGCCGTAATTCAATTAGCCCCAGCGTTTCATCCAAGCAAACATCTCTGATGCATATTTTCCACATTGTCATTAAAGTGTTTGACATTCATGTTAAACTGCCGTTCGCTTCCAGAACCTACTGAGCTGCCTTGGTGCCACTGTTTACATACAGTAGATAGCTGCCTTCTAAGGCATCATCCGAACTGTAACTTAAGCTCATAAGTGACCCGTTTCAAAAACACTAGGGAGCTCATTTTTAACAAAACATTAACTGTAAACTAGTACATTTAGAAAATGAGTTGACTATAGTTCACAACACAGACACAAATGACTCTTTTTAGTCATGTGGATTAAACTAGGAGTCAAAGTAACGCTTACAGACGTGAGACGAGGATCGAGATGTCTGATTCCCTCCTGAACACCTAAAGCAGCAGATCTGGGCTTACGGCCAATTATGACAAAATTACTCCAATATAACAACACACATATCTCAATGTACTTTAGGAGAGAAAGACAGAACGGTGTGCTCAGACTCAGATGATAAACAGCGTGTACTCGTGCATTCAATAAGATCGCATGCAAAGCATTTGAGGGAGACGCTTCTGAAGCGACCCTTTTGTCTGAAATTGCATACTTCCAAATGAGTAGTATGGCCCAAATCTTATACGTAACCTATATAAATTAAGAAATACGTGGACGGTGTACTGCTTCTGCCAAGATTTCACAGTATGTGTTAGATGGACACTACTTTATCCCGTGAGGAGTCAAAAAGTGAATACATTCGGAATATCGGAAAAATATCGGACAGTGAGGCAGGCGGGTTTGGAAAAATGTGGAAAAAATATGTCATGGTCAGATTGAACTTGTTTAACAACAACAATTCAACATTTTTACAGTTGTTGTCAGTACCAGAATTATTTTTGTCAACTAAAAGTAAAACTATGAAAACTTTACTGTTATTTGAAATCAAATAAAAAGGCATACATATTATTTAAAAAAAATAAATAGAAGTAAACTGAAATATGTTTAGTTAGTTGAGCCACTAATATTATTAACTGTAAATAAATAAAAAACTGAACTAAAACTAGAACTGAAATAACAATAAATAAAACATTGTATAGACGCAACAACATAAACAAAACTTTTGTGGCCCTTACTTAACTTCTGGTATACATCCGCAAAGAATAGAGTCCCTGGAGATTATTTCTGATATAAACAAGCAAAAGAAATAACAAGTAAATGACATTAGATATAGCAAGTTAAATGTATGTCTAGTCAGTATTATTGTCTAGAAATGTGAAACTTTAGATCAAGAAAAAAAAACTTGTTTTATAACAATCTATTGGAGAGGCATGTGTACACCTGGTCCACATACAACATCTCTAAAAAACATTTGATCGTCTCTTCTTTATAACGGCATATAAGTTTGATCTTAAGTCAATAAGAAAGTGCTTTTGCAATTCAATATTTTACAATGCAACATTTGTCCTGCACTGTACAAGCCATGAATTTTAGAGGTAAGAGTTTTGTTCATTGTCAGTAAACACAGAGAAACCCTGTGACAGCTCCTCCATACACGGCATTATGACAAAACCCTCTGACAGGAACCACATAAAAACACACGGCCCATTTCTGAGCCCTTATTATAAGAAAACAGAGCAGGAGAACATGCATCACAGGGCCATCCAAGTTCTCAATATTCACCTTAATACCTATTCAAAGCGCAACATGTCATGTCCTGTCTGTCAGGATCTCTCTGTTAGGTTTCAGGGTTTGGCCCTCGACGAAGAATTATATGACAAAGATTTCTGCAGGAAATCACGATGAAAGGCAGCGTTTTAACATCGACAATAGTCCACACAAACAATCGGGAAGGCATTTCTGAAGCCGTGTATATGAAGATACCCGTGATTAGATACACCCTATAGAGGGAGCGTTTCAACTCTTGTTGGAAAGTGTACAAACCAGAGATTTGACACAGACATTTCAAGAATTGAAATGATAATCTTCAGAGATCTGCTTTTGCAAACCACACTTTTCTAATTCGACACACGCAGTGTTACGGCTGTCTGCTTGACATTAACTCCTCAGATCCTCAGAATCGGAGCAGGATGTTTGGAGACGTTCGCTTTAGAATGCCAGACAAGTTTTATTGTCTGAACAGGCTGCTGTCATATTTCGCATTGTTTTTCTTTAAATCAACGTCTGTGTTTAATGTGGCTTGTATGATGCAACTTGAGATTAATCCTTTGGAATGGGGCATGTTTTGACAAAAATACACAAACTGCCTAACAAAACGCCATAAAAGATACTATACAGCATGCGCTTTGACCGTGGTGAGGAAAGTAGTTTTTACTTTGCTGTGTAATACATGGAGAGGAGGATTTATTTTGTTCATTCACTGCATTTTTCAGAAAAACGCACACTGAGAAATGGCAAGTACACTCTTACAATAAAGGTGCTAAAAGTGTCATAGAAGATTCATTTTGGTTCTCCAAACAACCTTTCAGTCAAAGTCTCTTTAAATAATCATGTCTTGCATTTGAAAAGTGCTTTATAAAGAAATGAAATGATTTAATAAAGCCTAACAAAGAACTTTGTTGTTAAGAGTGTAACTCAGGTCTATCTTATACTGTACCACGTCCATGGAGGCTAGCACACATTTGGTGATATTTTGTATTATTGTCCTATAGCTCCAGCAATGAGGATTCTGATTGGTTGATGGATGTCTCCCGCGGCTGATATTTAGCTCTACGAGCATGAGAAAAATGAGGGTGGACCCGGAATGACGTAAGTGCGCTCGAACCCGTCAACGTATTTAAAGGCGCTCGGAGCTGAGCGCGCGCGTCAAACGCGTTGAATGTACGCGCGAGTGGATCAGTGCACTGCGTGACTCACCTGATCTGCGTGGATAACACCATTCACCTGTGTCGAAACGCATCGCGTTGCGCTTTGGAGGCAGAATGCGGCGCGTTTTCGTGCGCCGTTTGGACACGGGAAACTATCACAGTTAGTTTGGATCCAGGCTCGTGCTCTGGGGTCCCCGATGTCTCCATCTGACGCCCCGCAGCTGCTTTCCTTCACATGACAGACGCGCAGCAGCAGCAGCAGCATCACAGGATCGCGCGTCGCGTTGCGCACAGTGAGGCGCGCGGCGCGTCAGCTGGACACTGAAGATCTGGACACTTGCGCGCTCGCTCCGTTTGGATCTAGCGGATAAAATGCTTTGAATGGATACAGGATCGGGATTTTTGAGGATACTCATTACGTCTCTTGGATCTGTAAATGTTTCCTGATTTACTGGGAATTTGGCTTTTCTCTGAAGCGCTGGTCTGCATGGGCCACATTTAAGGTGAGTTATTGCCTGCGGGAATGGACATTACAAGAGTCATTTTTATGTTTTCTATTCTTTACCGTGTTGCATATATATATATATATTATTAGTATTTTTTAAATATAGATTGACTGAAGAACAGCTTGTGCAGTATAGGGTTTGTAGAGCAAGAAAAGTTATTGATGTTTTATTGCTTTTTGAGGCCTTAGAAGCAGCAGACTGTAAAACGCTTTAAAAGAAATAAATTAGTCAATCAAATGCATTTAAACAGATGCGTTTTAACAGGCAACACCCTTAACACATAAAACATCGCAGGCATTTATGTGGCGTTGACTGCACTTCAAAAAACGATGCGTTAGTGTAAATCTACTGTAAGCCAATAACTAATTTTAGCTTTTTATGAGCTAAACATTATGTTTTTACAATCAATAATTGGAGCTATTTAGAGCAAAGTGCCATTTACTGCAATAAAGTACCATAAAAGCCATTGTAAACATCATTATATTCATGAAAGCGGTCTGTTTTATTTGCCTTTCCGTCAACAGGAGTTAGACATCAGTGCGTGTGTATGTGTGTTGGGTGGTGGTGGTGGTGTGGGGGGGTATCTGGCAGAAAACACACATTTTTTCTGCTCTGTAATATTGACAGAAATCTGTTCGGTATTAACAGGGCTGCAGCCTGCAGAACACATTTCATGCTGGACCATCATCTGAATGTTTCATTCTGCACTTCTCACCACTTACAAGCTCTTTTCCCTTTGATTTCCTTCTACCTCCTATAGAGCCAAACACAAAATAAACGCTGTATTTATCCAAGTATACCATGAAAAAGACCACCACAGATTCTTGTGTGCAAATATTACAGTGTTTACCGTCATACCGTTGCAGCTTCCCTCAAAGGAACTGGGTCTAAAATGAAGTTATGGGACATTATAGCCACGTGTTTGTTGCTCCTGACCTCCGTTTCCGCACGTCCCCTCTTCCACAAGCTGCAGCCGTCCAAAAGAGCCGTCGGTGAGACCCCCGCTCTGGACCCCATCATAGACTCTCGACCTGAAACTACAGACCTTAAACAAGCCTTCATGGAAGAACAATGTAAGTCACACAACTGGAATGATTTCTCAGGCCCTGATGGCAAAGAGAGAATGTAGATTTCCTTTACTGTGTTTGCATGTTTGGAGCATTATTGGTGTTTTCTGTTCAATTGCAATTGGAGAAATTCTCCGAGCTGTTTTCAATTACTTACATAGCTGCATGTTGAGCAACGTGGCTCACACGCAGATGCACAAATCTGACCATACGTTGGAAGAATATTTGAAATATGTCTCCGTTTAAATGTGACCTTCGTAAACGCATGCTTTACATAACAAGATGAAGTGTTTTGTGTCTTTGTGTTATGGCATAAATATCTGATAAAGTCAAAGTGTTTGAGCTTTTTAAACCCCCTTAATTCCTATGGAAACGTTCTTGATGTTTTATAATCTTATGGATTATGACAGCGAGGTACTTGAGTTGAGGGAGTGTTTTATCATCAAAGCTGTTCACACTTCTCTCGAGTGAGATGCTGCTGTTGGCACCAACCGAGAACGTCGGGACGTCGCGACCCCGTCTCACGCGGTAGTAAAATTACACGCTTTCTACGTATGACGGCCAAGCGTTTGAAGGATGTTCTCGCTCGAACCCTTCACCTTCCCTTCATCATGGGAACTGTCTGAATTAGCGCATTCCGACATCTCAAAGCGGTGACGTGGTTTTCATTAAAGTGACCGATATGGTCTATAGGCTTGTAAAGTATGCATGAAGTTGTTTCAGAAGACAATGAGATCCTTACGCGGACCCCCGGCCTGAGCCTTGCATAACGGCAGGCGTGCTGAAACTATAGTGAACAACAGCCGATGTGATCTGGAGAAAACAAACACATGTTGAAGCACTCAGTGTCTGGTGTATTGGGGATTCGGTCGCTGTCTGTTCCTCTGTAAAGCGTTCTTACAAATGCTAGTTTGGCCGTCTTAGGACGAGTTTAGCACCTCGTTGCCAAAAACACTTTCTTAATCCCTATTTTTGTCTCGTCTTTTGTGTAGAACAAGATTCATTTATTGCATAAAACCAAGACCTGCTGTGTGTTGAAATTATTATTTTGAGAAATATTCTTTTATTATGCAATCGCCAAACTCTTGTGGTGGAGAATATACTACATTTAAAGGGATAGTTCACCTAAAAATGAAAATTCATCATATATTCACCCTCATGTCATTCCAAACTTGTATGATTTTCTTTCTTCTGCAAAAAGGTATTTTGAAGAATGTTGGTAACCGAACAACACTTCCATTGACACAAAACCACAGACACATTTCTCAAAATATCTTCTGATGTGTTCCACAGAAGAAAAAGTCATATACAGGTTTTAAACATGGCGGTGAGTAAATGAGGTTTTTTGGGGGGCGGTGGACTGTCCAAAAATGCTTTCTTGGGGAGATTTTGAGACGTGACCACTGTTGTTCGATTCATTTGATAGCGTTGTGCTCCGTCAGCTGTGTAGCAGATCATGTAGCCAAGTGGCTGTTAGTTACACAACTGACACCAACCCAAAGGATATAACACTGACCTCTATCATCACACCTTCAGTGGTTGTGCAGACGCTTGAAATAAAGAGGGAACTGGCACCACACCCAAAACACAGCCCAGTGAATACTTTACCTGCCATATGTTCAGTGTTCAACCCTAAACAGATGTGCGTGCGTGTGTGTGTAAGAGATGCGCTTCGTGTTGTTTTTAAGCAATAGAGCTCAAATACAGATATCACACCTGCCTCGATTAGACTTCTTATTTTTTGCTCTCTTGAAAGTCACTTTGGATTAAAGTGTCTGCTTAATGAATAAATGTAAATGTGGAGCAGTTTGTTCGGGTGCTGTGAAAGCTGAAATGCATTTCCATTCATCGGAACACAAAAGAAGATATTTTGAAGAATGTTGGTAACCAAACAACGTTGAACCTCATTGACTTCCATTGTATGCACAAAGAGACATTTCTCAAAATATCTTCTTTTGTGTTCCACTGAATAGCTAGACAGGCGTAACACAACAAAACGCAGATCTGATGGATTAACAGTGGCATTACGTTCCATTATTGAAAACACAAGCAAACTTATTGACTTCTTTTTATTGATGCATGTGATTCGTTCACTCCAAAAAACCAAAATGGTTGTTTTAACATTCTTTTAGGTTCATTTAAACCAATTGTTCCATATCTTAAAACAACGCAACATTTGTTGAGTGAGTAAACCGCATACATGAATAAAAAGAAAAGGTACATTCATATTTACTCTGGATCTGTCAGTTTATTCAACAGTTAGTTGGCATTTATATATATAATATCTCCATTTCTGAAGCATCTCTGGAAACTGTGACATGATGTACTTTGTGAAATCAAAGAGGGAGTTGAGTCTATAATGAAATCATGGTGTATTATGTACAGATCAAAGGACTCTTACTCTCTCCTGTCATGCATGTTTTGAGTTAGCGGATGAGCAGATGTATTCTGCTGTACCTCAATGTCATCATCTATAAGATTTTCCTTCCCTGTATAAGAGAATCATGTCTAGTGAGCCATCAACAAACAAACAAACAGTGAACATAAAGTACATGATAATATTGTATTGCAATGAACACATCTGATATGTTTTCTCTGTCTATTAAAGATGATGTAAACAGTCTTTACCCGGAACAGTTCGAGGACGTCATGGACTTCATCCAAGCGACAATCGGCCGATTGCGGCGGTCGCCGGAGTCAGACGGCGGGTCTCAGGGGAAGAGGGGCCGAGCGCGGCAGCGAGGAGCTACAAACGGCGAGAGGAGCAGTCGGGGTCGAGGAGACAAAAAGAGAAGACGAGGTGGAGGCCGAGGGGGGAAAGAAAATCGAGACGAAAGGGTCAAAGGTCCCGGGCGGGGATGTCTTCTGAAAGAGATCCACCTCAACGTGACTGATCTGGGCTTGGGCTACAGGACCAAAGAGGAGTTGATATTTCGGTACTGTAGCGGCCCGTGTTATGACTCCGAGACCAATTACGACAAGATCTTGAACAACCTCACCCACAATAAGAAGATGGACAAAGAAACGCCCGCTAGGACTTGCTGTCGGCCGATCGCTTTCGACGACGACATCTCGTTCTTGGACGACAGCTTGGAGTATCACACGCTAAAGAAACATTCCGCTAAAAAGTGTGCCTGCGTCTGACCCGCCGACCGTGGCGATGGTTTTTACGCGTCGGGGTGTCGAGCGAGAGAAACGCTATCGTGCTGGGGAACAAAGACGACGGAGCGAGGTTTGAGATGTGTTCTGATCTCAAGCTGCTCGGTGTTCATGTTACCAAATCACAACATTTCTCCTGAAATGACGGCTAATAGTGTTGATAAAGTCATTTACACAAACAAACAGAATGAGAAACGTGGATTATAACGTTGACGCCGTCACCTCACACCCTGTGGACAGACACGAATACAACCACAACAACAGACTTCTGATCTTTAATATCCAGAAAGTTATCTATATATATATATATATATATATATATATATATATATATATAGTATATATGAAAATGTATTTATTGAGATTTAATTAAGTTATTGTTATTTATTGCAATCCATTGTATAAGAGTGTTTGTTTTTTCTTATTTATTTTAGAAAGTTATTTGGTTCTCTGTCTTAGATGGTGCCAAATTGCAGCATGTGTTTCTAAAGTCAACCAGTTCACCCCAAACTCTACACTGCGTCATTTTAACACATGGTTGTGTAAAAACGGACGAACCCTAACCGTTGGTAACCTAGAAAACAAATTTTTGAAGTTCATATTTGACCACAACTATGGGTTAAAACAACCAGCTTTATCCCCCTTTCCTCCGTGCAACACAATGGCATCTTATGTTTAAGCAGAACATTAAAACTGCTCTTTTGAATTCAGTGACAGTGAATGGTGCTTTATACCGTCAAAATATAAGATTTACTGATAATCTGTCAAACATCATTGGTCATGTCATTGCTACTTTAAGTTTACAAAATGTGACCAAATAAGATCAGAGATTATCAGGCTTCAATTTATTCTGTATGTCATGAAAAGACATCATGCGACTACAGTGAAATATAGCGTCTGGTACCTTGCAATACGTTTTTGCCTTGGCGGTATGAAACTCAAACATTGTAAGATGTACTTATGTCACAGAAGAATGATGATAATATGTAGTCATGTGCGTGAAAGATTAAATGTTAATGAAAAGCGTTTCTAAAAACAACAACACGCAAGCAGTCGGAGTGATTTCATAGCAAAAATAAGTGGACCAACTAATACGCTAGAAAAGAAAAAGTTCCATCGTTCAAAGGAAATACAAAAGGCCACGAATGCCAGCGAGAGACCAATTGTTTACTCAGACAGTTTTTGGTGGTTGTTACTGGAACTCAAATGGCTCGTCTCCAATTATCTCTTTAAAATACAGCCTGGCCCGATGTGTTTATATGAAGCCAGACAGAAACACGGGCCACGCTAAAGGCCCTTTGATCAGAGTAAATGATGTTACGTTTGACCTTTCATACCGGTTAACCAGTCGGCGAGCGTATGGTAACCTGGAATTATGGCCAAGGTCACAAAAGCCCCCCACCGGCCCGCGGGACAGATTTTACCCATTAATCTGTACAAATGAAATGTCAAACTGCCGCGGTCGGCAAGACTCCCTATCGTTTAAGACCAATTATATCAAATCTGCTTTAAATGCATTAGGAAACTTCTTAACAATCCAAGACGAGGCCTGTTCTCCGAGAGTCGGCTGGTGATAGTAAACACACACGCGCTCACAAACGGATCAGTTCATCCAAACATTAGAGCAAGAAGACATTCGAGCCGAGAGATAAACACACCTTTATGTTGCCGTGTATTACCGTCCACAAACATCAGACACGGAGTCCGATTATGCCGTAATCCCCCAGCGCACACTGAACAAATCCACCGATTTCAAAAGTATTTAGGCCAACCTCTGCAAAGCATGAGCTATACCTCCACTTACCAGAACATAATTCAACCCCCATCGTACAACTAACACAGACGACGTGCAAAAGCCCAAACACACACTCCTGTTCTCCGATGTCCGACCGTTTCATACGTGCACGTGACCTGAGCTTGTAAGTTACGTTTATGGATTCCCGACTTCGAGAGTTCAGATGTGAACATGACTTTCTGTCCTGCAGTGTTTGTTGGTCCTGTGAGAAGTTATGTTTGTTTTGTTTTGTGTTACTGAACCAAAGCTCTCTACAGACTTTATTTTTGTACAATATTCATTTTATAACTTTTTACAAAATAAAACTCGTTTCTATCATGTTCTCGTGTGAGCGTCTAACATTTCACTGAATTCATTCTCACCTGGTTTTGCTTCAGAATCCAGATTTTAGCCTGGACATCAGATGTTTCTTCTACAGAAGTACATTTTAAAGTTCCTTCAAATGTGATTTGCAAAGTTATTGCAATATTATTCACATAAATGAAGATAAGCAAAGGAAAACACACTTTTATCTATTCCGTTCATTTATAAAAGATCAAACAGAGCGTGCAGCAATGCATTTATCTATATTTTTGGCACATTTTTATTATTTTACCATTTCATTTTTATGCACACTTTATTTAAAAAAATAAAGAGGATATATCAACATTTTGCAAATTTCTTTTAATCTCTGCATTGATATTTTATGGTCCTGCTCCCGTTGAAGACTATTTTGATACAGTATATCTTTTTTTGTTGGTCAAATTATTATTATTATTATTAAATTATATATTATACCAAAAAATATAATATCATTCAACCATGTATTTCTGCCAAAATACTGCAGTTTGACATCATCAACAAAATATACAGAGATCATCTTTTCCTCCTTTAGAAAGTTAAAAGGTCCATTTATTTAGCTAAACTACGAACAAGACATGCTCAGTTTTAGTTTATCATCTGCTTTAGACCAGTACATTTTTACAGCAGGTCAGGTCTCAGCACTTCTCAAAGTGAAACGTGTGGAAAGCTGCAAAATAATCATTACTGTAACCGATTAAAGAGCGTGACGAATTTTCCCTGCAAAGAAAGATGAATGTTTACAGTAGGCACCCGCAAGCCGTCATAACAGGCCTGGACTTTTGAAAAGAGCGTAGAAGATCAGGTTTTCTGCGTCCTGAAGTCGTGCTGAGAGACATTTTAGAGCTGTAGTAGCGTTTGGAGAGCCGGGATCCGTAATGCATTCCTGAACAACAGCCCAGGATTCTATGGTAAACAAAAGCTGGTTGTAAAGCCAAGCGGAGCAGTAAATCTGGGCACCCTGAGAAAATGTTTCCATGGGACTGAAGGGCCCAGAACCACAGCGGGTCTCCGGCGAGCCTGCAGCTGGTGTCACCGATCGGACCGGAATGAGACCGTCCCAGATTACGTTCGGCTCCAGTGCAGCATGTAGCGGGACGTTACTGCCAGGAAACGTCTCGCAAACTCTTGAGAAGACAAACTGTAAAAGACCTGCGACTGAGTATAAAAACATACAGGTTAAACAAAACACAGGCAACAAAGTCTCCCCAAAGCAAGAAAAATCACAGATGAGATTTCTCCGAGACATCATTGAGATTAAATGCAAATTTCTCCTTAGCAAAAGAGCCAGAAATTGCACGTCTCAGAATCTCAACAACGTCTTAAACTGAGCTCAGATTTGTCTCGTCTGCAATCAAAAGTCGATATTATTAAAAATCTCAATATGAACCCAAACATTTTTGGATTAACAATCTTATTTATTTCTCCTAGACAGCAATGAGATTAAATGAATGGCAAACACAAACGTTCGCTCAAGTCTCGTCTATGTCTCAGGTATTTCTCTTGCGAAAGAGTCAAAAATCTCACAGATCTCTCTGTCATGAGAGTTTCAGAAGAGATCTCAACAATGTCTGAACTCAGATTTGTCAAGTCTGCATTCAAAAGTCAATATTATTGAAGATCTCAATATAAGCATTTCTTTTACCCAAATCCAGATTATTTTACCTTTACAATCTACATTCATTTACACCTCCATACTCTTTCAACAATTTCCTATTTTTTTCCTTTGAGATTAAGTTGATAATAAAACAAAACTCCATCAAAGTTTGATCAACAACATTTTCATTTCATTCAATAAAAGAATGTCAAATCATCGACTCAAGCAAAATAACATAAGCGATGCATGTCAATCCCTGACCGCGTCACTTTCATTTCCATGACGGAGACCGACAGAGCCACTGAAGATCTCCGCCGGCCGCTGTTTATGAAGCGCTACTGTCTGCCATTTTAAGTACAACGTGAAAACAAGCCGCAGATATACGATCCACTGACAGGCCTTATTGACTTATAGGGCCTAGCGGGGGTCCGAGCCCACGACACGCCCGATCCCTCACAACTAAAGCAGGAGATGAGCAAACTAGGCATGGATGAGTTGTGACATCACCCACTCCGGCATTCCAACATTCTAGTAACAGACACTGGAGCGGGCGGCGCTCCTGACATCAGCACTCGGAATAGTCTCGCTGGAATAGGCCTCACGCACTTCACAATTATTAACCTGCTTGTGGGAACGATTTGCTTTTGAGGGTTTTGGGGTCGATCGTGTCCGTCACAGCTGGAGTCCGTCTTGAGAGATGATCTGAGGGACGGGACAGATATCCGGCCCGGCGGATTACTTCTGTTCCACGATCCCGTTGGGAAATCCCTGCACACATCCATCCAGGCGCTTCAGGACAGAGCCTGGACGCTTGAGGCTTAAACAGAGAGAGAACTAAAGTGCATTAGTGGGACTCGGAGAAAGTGATAGTGTTTCAAGATCATATCTCCATTTTTAAAGGAAGAAAATGTCTCGTAGGTTAGCCAGAGGGTAAATTCCATCGAGTTGTAGTGTGTGGAGACATATAATCCACGTATACTGCGGCAGCCACCTCATTCTTAAACAGTATCATCATCAACATCGGTTATAGATATCGGCTTATGCAAGCCATCTAAAAGTAGATGTTTACAATCATCCACGGGAGGCGTTTCAATAACGCAGTTATGCCGATGAAACAAGTCAGCAAAATTATGTCATTGAACAATTTTTCTGTTTTGTATGGACTGAACAAAAATGATATATTATTGAAACACAAGTACAAAAACACTACTAAGTGTACAATAAATATAAATAAAATGTGTTCAACAAGGTCTTAACAACAAAAATAAAATGTGCAAAGAGATTTTCCAACCAAATATTTAAAGTCCACGCTGACTCATCACAGGAGCAACCGCTCGGGTTCGGATTCTTCTGTGACCTTGTGTTTGTGTACTTTCTGGACATTATTGTGCAAACATGTGACCTCACACGGGCAGAACCAAACATACATCTGACTAAAATAAATATATGCACAGCATGTCAACCCGGACAATCACATGTTACCAAAAAGAAAAATGACCCCAAAAGATTGAAGAGAAAGTTGTGTCAAGTGTTTTCCAAGAAAAACTGCACTTTGGTCACACAGTGTGTTTATTTTTTATATAAAAGACAAAAACACAAGTGGACAATAAGAAAATCATCTGACAATACTGAATCTACTGTCTGATCATGCAGAACTCTGCAATAGAAACAAATGACAGATAAGCAAAAATCTCAAGTACATAGACTTATAAACGGTTTCATTTATATGGAGAGGAAACATCTCCACTGTATTATAATTCCTCTAAACTTGATAAAACTGGAAGAGGAAATCTCATCAGATCTTGCGTTTCTTCCATTCTGGCTGATCTTTGTCGTCCTCTTCTTCCTCCTCCTCCTCAGCAAACACAGGCTTTGGCTGCGTCCTGTCCGAGAGAGAGAGAGAGAGAGAGAGAGAGAGAGAGAGAGAGACGAGAGAGAGAGAGAGAGAGAGAGAGAGAGAGAGAGAGAGAGAGAGAGAGAGAGAGAGAGAGAGAGAGAGAGAGAGAGAGAGAGAGAGAGAGAGAGAGAGAGAGAGAGAGAGAGAGAGAGAGAGAGAGAGAGAGAGAGAGAGAGAGAGAGAGAGCAGGGGATTAATCCATTTCCCTACTTTGATTTGTCCACAGCACTCACTGATTAAAATACAACATCTGCTCACACACACAGAAATATTATAGGACTGCACCTGTAAAAATGTCTCAAACAATGAATTCTGATTAGAAACAATGAAAATGTGGCCAAAATGTTCATCATGAGTCACAGATAAAACAGCGAACCTGAGAATCAGAAAGCGTGCTTGTGTGGAAAAAACTCAAGATTGTTAGGCACCAAGTGACTATATTCACAATATATCACAACCTGGAGTTTTACATTCATGCATTTAGCAAACACTTTACAATAAGGTGCTTTTCGTTAACAACTAGTTAATGCATTAGTTAACATTAACTAACAATGAACAATACTTCTACAGCATTTATTAATGGTAGTTCATGTTAATTTCGACATTTACTAAAACATTTTCAAAATGAAACGTCTGGTAATATTAGTTAATGCACCACGAACTAACATTAATAACTGTGTTGACATTAACTAACATTAAGAAGGATCAATTTTTTTAATTGTTGGCTAATGCATTTACCAATGTTAACTAATTATTGTAAATACTGTAAATACCAATACTTCTGTCCAAACAGACTGAATGCAATGAAAAACTTCTGTTAAAACAGAGACACTAGAGATCTTGACCTGAATCCACAAGCCTTCTTCTCAAGTGTCATCTACACACTCCTTGTGTGTGTGTGTGTGTGTGTGTGTGTGTGTGTGTGTGTGTGTGTGTGTGTGTGTGTCACCTGAAGACAGCGATTAAAGCGCACAACAGACGCGGCATCATATTATCAGATCATTTGCTTTTCTCTGTGTCCAATGGCCTCATTAGTGTCACATGTGTCATTACCGTAGTAATTGAGTAATGAGACGAGATGTACTCTCTACTAATGATGTAGATACTGTTACACAAACATTTCAACAAGTAAAACCTGTGACACCAAAGCACATCTCATTTATCTCCATGTCTAGAAAAATACTGTAAACAAAAAAATCTAATGAATGATAATCTTTGTTATAAACAACACAAATTCGGTGTTAAAAATCGCTTTGGTGTCGTGCAACACACAATTAACACAATGACGTGTTATTTTTTATTTGTCTTTTATTTTTTAATGATGCATTTTATCAATTTAGGATTTTTATTTGTAAAAATGTAACAATGAATTACTAACACTTAAAATATCAATGGAAACCGAATCAAAAAAAAGTGAAAAGTGAAAAATGTTGCATTTAATAAACGATGAAATAAATTGGCTAAGTAAGTAATAAATACGTTTTTGCTACAAAAACACCTCAACATTTATCATTCCTGTCCGATCTAATGACTGGATTTCAAATGAAGCTTTGATCTCATCATAAACATGTTCAGCCTCATTCTGCTCTTCTAATGCATCTGAACGGACACCAAACAGATTCACGTCTTCAATCCAGACGCGAGCAGAAAACCCAAGATGAACAGATAAAAGCGTCTGACGGTGTTTGATCTGATAAAGTATATTTCAGTAATGTACCTATGACTGTAACATACACACAAACCAAAGACAGATGCGTTTGTGAACCCAATTTTTATTTTACTGCTTGTAAACAGAACGTAAAACTGGGATTTCCTTATCCACTAAAATGAAACTTTTCAAACACGTATTCAGTCGAAAATGAAGACAATTGAAATATGAAGACAGGAATAGCACATGAATGGGATTTTTGGAGCCGTATCAGACACACAATATCTGAACATCTGAGTCGCGCTTAAAGACACTGAATGAATGTCAGTCGATGACAACATATCAAGGCAAGCGTTATCTGCTACAGCTTTTATCACATGTACCTTCACTTTTCCATTTTTGCAGTGATATTAATAAAGTGTTGTCAAGGTGATGTTAGTGGATGTGTGAGGTCATTTCCCCTCATGTTCACACCTGGCCTGCAGAAGAACCACAGGTGTAGATCTATGAACATGCTCCACTAACATCAGATAACCACAAAGTGTCACAATATCTTTTGTGTCCTTTTCAACATTACCTCTCTGTTCCGAAATCCTGTGATGTGCCACGCTATCTACACTTGAATATACGGTAGCCATTATCAGTAAGAACGCCCTCATTCGTAGACAACAATGCCTTAAAATGCCGTCTACACAGGCAGCTCACAAGGTTTTGAAAGAGAAAAATAAAGAAACCTTTTTTGTTTCACCTGCAAAGTTTGCTACATTTCTCTAAAACAAATAACTTGAATAGCTTGATATTTTGTTACGTAATGCAATGACGTTCAAACCAAGGTTATTTTAGTTTACCAACTTTACATTTATTTCTGTTTATTGAAATCATATGAAATATTGGCATAAAAAATAATTGAAATGCAATGAATCGCAATCAGAATAAAAGTTTGTGTTTACATGATAGATATCTGTGTACTGTGCATATTAATTTTGAATTTATAAAAACAAACACATACATGTAGGCCTATATATATTTTGCAAATATTTAGATGTATTTATTTATATTTACCAATAATTGAAATGATATTTCAATGTTTTAAAATATATATATTTCATATTTTTCTTAAATATATGCATGTATGTGTATGTTTTAATAAATACAAAATTTATATTCACATTACACAGACATATATTATGTTTATTCCGACAGCCCTAGTTCAAATGCTTCTTTGAGCTGCTGTATGTCTACATTTTGAGATGTTAAAATAAAAGCTCTTGGCTTTTGAACAGCGTGTCCTGTAATCTGAAGTCTTCTACTCGCTGCAGGTCTTCAAACATTTATGCACCTGTTAGTGGAGGTGTGACACTGGAGGTGTGACACACACACGCGTGTAACCTGAAGCGTGCACACACACCCGTCTCTCTGGTTTCACCAGCACTTTCTGTCTGCAACACCTGTCTCACACGTTACCTGTGCACCTGCCAGCTGGCTGCAGGAAGTTGTAATGAGTGTAATATGTTGATGTCTATTTAGTGTCTTCCTTGTGAGATAGTGGCCTATGTAGGCAGTACACTAGGCTTGTCATATAACGCTCTTTCCACTCACTTTTTATAAGCCGGGGCGATCCAGAAGGGGTTCTCAGCAGCATCCTTGGCATGCCTCAGGATAGCTTCTCTAGCGTTGCTGTCGTCACTTTTGTCCAAAGCGATGTTCTTCACGATAAAAGAAGACAACGTGCCCCCGTGGGCGGCCACACGTCCACCCCTACCTGCTCCAAACACAAAACAAAAGGTCAGAGTAAAGCGAGCAGCATTTCTGTCCACTGCTATAAACACAAACCACAACACCGTTCCTATAACATTCCCAGAAAGCCCCGGGTAAACGAAGACGGCTTCGGAAAACGGGCCTCCCTCGCTCACGCAAACGTTAACAAAACATCCTCCGCCGTGCGGAAAAGTATATTTACGCTGTGTTTATACACACGGGGATATGAGAAGAACATGAGCCGTGGTGAGCGAGCGAATCTTTGGTTGTGAAGTCAAGACCATCCTGGTTCTCCGCCAGGTTTTTAATGTAATCATATGGAGTGTTTACTCAAAGCCACTGTTCTCAAAGCCCTGTTGCACTCTGGGATGGTGAGACAAAGATCATGAGGAGGTACAGATATACTCTGTGTACGCTCTTAAATGAATACATTTTTTCTAAAAAGGGTCAACGAATAAAAATGCTTTAGAAATCTTGATCACAATTAACATGACATTGCTTTGACAGATTGTCACAATTTTGACATTGTAAGATTAAAAAAAAGAAATTGTGAAAAAGTGTCTACGTGTTTAAATCTGGCCTAGTTTTTTTTTTTTACTTTAAAGTTGCAATCTGTAACTTTTGCCTCTCTATCGCCATCTCGGTTTATAGCATGAAATAGCAAGTAAGTTCTTTTTAGGTGGGTTGAAGTCGTCCTATCAGACATCTCAAATTATAAATTAGTCTTAATTTGTATTAAGGTTTCCACCGTTTTTTTAATGCATTTGCTCAATATCCGATTTGTATTTATTTGTAACCTAAAAAACGTTTTTTGAAAAGGTAAATTCGAAACAAGATCCCATTTTGACCCATGTTCACAAAAAGTGTACGACTCGGAGGTTAGAGACAGGTACATCACCTGGACCAGACATGGGCGGCTCTGGTTTGTGACTTCTGATGGGGTCCAGACGATCTTTCTCCAGCTGTTTCCTGGTGCTGCGCTGTCGAGCCTCACGGAACATGGGCAAAGCGTGAGCTGTTACACAGAGAAAACACACACAAAAAACATGAATCACCATACACAGATGTATACACCACAATACTCGCTACTACGCTCTCGAGAACATCATAGCAACCACCGAGCATAGTCATGTACGACGTGTTTTTATTTACTTTTGATTAAGCTGCCCACATTTCACAGTTTGTCAAACACAACCAAAATAAATGGAAGAAGAGATGTGTGTATGTATGTGTGTGTGTGTGTGTGTGTGTGTGTGTGTGTGTGTGTGTGTGTGTGTGTGTGTGTGTGTGTGTGTGTGTGTGTGTGTTTTACTCCAGGGTCACAGGAGATGCTCTCCGTGTTGGAAAGATGAAGCGTTTTTCCATTCAGGAGTTCTGACGCCGCTGTGCTAATTCCACTCGCGCACGCTACATTAAGCAAAAAGGTTAACGGTGACACATTCTGTGCGTTTTTTTCTCAATGGACCATCATTCTGCGTCCTGTCACCTCTTATTTTCCATCACTCGACGGGCACAGAACTCGACCTATCGGCTCGGCAGCGCCGGTCACGTGACGCGTTACGGCGGCCGGGTCTTTAAGTGCATGTGAAAGCGGACGATCACGCGCTCGGGGGGGCGGGGGTCAGGTGTGGGCAGCTCTGGCGTGACTGGCGCTCTCATGGCAAAGCGTGAATGATAGAGTGACACGCGCTAATGGCATCGTGCCCCGCGGGTGACCAGCAGCAATCCGATGGAAAGCACTTACCACTCGTGCAAGCCCACACACACAATCTGGTTAATGGGTCTGGGACAAGACCTAATGCAGGATGGCACCTCTGAGGGCAGAAAAGGGCAATATTATCATCCGTGTTGTCCTGGACTCTTATCATGCAGGGTCGTGCGTGTCTGCGTGCGGTTTCTGACTGACAGCTTTTACTTAATTTGTATGTTTGGTAAATGAACTTTTAGCGTTTTAGCTTCAGTAACGTTCTCAAAATGTAGATGCATTACCAACAACATTTTATTATAAAGCGATCAGTCACGTGACATTTTCGGCACAGGTGATTGGCTCATGACATGTTCTGTACTCACGTGTAATGATGTAATCCTGCGTCAGCGTCTCGGCGTTTTTCGCCTTCATCTTACTCTTCACCACACATAACTTGGCACCTCTGAAGAACAAACAATAACAAGATTTGAGCTTCTGAAAACATCATGTTACTATCCAACAGGATGCTACTTTGTTCTAAATTTGCAAGCAAAAAATTTTTTTTGCTTCTGCTAATAATAGAACTGGATGAATCATTTTATTGTGCGTCATTTTTATGTGACTTCTATTAAATCTTTACAAACATCCTGTTACTTTATTTGTGACAATGGAGAGTTCCTGAACAAAACTTCAGTTGTATCATGGATCGAGATGTTGCTTTGAGTGTGTGAAGGGCTGTGTACCTCTGACTCTTGACCGGGTCATAATAAACTTTGGCGAGACCGTTCCCCGTTCCAACCATGATCTGATTCAACTTGGGATGCCAAAGACAGCGAACAACACTCTGAAATAACACCAGACGAGAGAAAGCAGACGGTGAGACAGGAGTCATGATTTGAACAGGAAGTCAACATGAAGCAATTGCAGAGGTAAAACACAGCCAGAGTAAAACATGCCAATGAGAGGCTCTGATATCTAAGCCTGTTGTGTGTGTGGTGTTGAGCGGAGGTGAGAGAGTGGCCTCGCGTTCTCACTGATCTCTAGTTGACTATATTTGGCCGTTGAGTCGAGGTCTGGATCTCAAAGACGCTGTATGACAAATGGGTCACTGTCAGGGGTGCGCGTGTGTGCATGCGTGCGTGCGTGCGTGTGTTCAGCATGCTCTGACTTCTGAATACCTGATATCTAATACAGGAAAAAACATCTGACACTATGAATGTGGGTGACATCATATATTGAAAGACGGCAAGTTGCACTGCATTAAATGCATGCCATTAATGCATTACAGGAATAGTTCCTTATTGCATTAAGTAATAGTTCATCATTGCATTAAATAAATAAATCATTACTGCATTAAATGCATGGTTCACAGTTGCATTAAATAGACAGTCCATTGCTGCAATGATTAACTATGCATTTAATGCGATAAATGCCTAGTTCATTATTGCATTAAATAAATAATTAATTGCATTAAACCAATAGTTCATTATTGCATTAAATTCATGGTTCAATGAACTGTGCATTTAATGCAAAGATGAACTATGCAGTAATGAACTATTCATTTAATGCAGTGATGGACTAATAGTTTTAAGGAATAATGTACTATGCATTTAATGCAACAATGAACTGTTCATTTAATGCAAAGATTAACTATTAGCTTATCAATGCAATAAACCAATATGCTATTATTGCATTAAATTGGTAAATACTGTATTAAATAAGCAGTTCACTGCATTAAACCAACAGGCCATCTTTGCATTAAATGCATAAATCAACAGTGTATTGTTGAATTAATTAAACAAACGGTTCAATACTGTTACAGCAAAAGTTCAATGAAAAATGTAAATTCTGGCATCATTTACTATTCCTCGTGTCATTGCAAAATAATACTTTCTGTATGTTCCCTGTAGAGCGCAAAGAAGACGGTTTGGAGAAGGTGTACAGTATTAATGTTCTTGGGTCCAAATGTAAAATAAAATTAACAAAAACAATCCCTCGGATGGGACACTTGTATGCACAAGTCATACGCACGGTTCAGAGTTGGCCTGATTTCAAACAGACAGATCCTGCCGTCTATGAAGTGTACAAACTCCTGCATGCAGATCGGTAAAAACCTACGAATGAATGCAGGGGGGGTGAAAGCTGCTTAGCCTCCAGCTGTTCAGCAGTTCTAAACCCTGAGCTTCCTCTCTGCCTGCAATCCACCATCCGCCGGGCTCAGTTAAGTCTTCCTGACCTAGAATACGGCTTTACACGCCCCCCTCATTCCCCCTCAGCCTGATCATAGATGAGGTATGAGTTCAGCCCTTATTAACTTAACTGGATGTTGGGTAGGTAATCCATCTCTGTGGGCATGTGGTGGAGTAATTGATTATTTAGGAAGATCTGGAAGATTTGGCTGCGGATCTGAAATGTTCTTAGGAACGATGCAAAGTAATCTCCTGGCAGACCAGTAAATTACCCTGCAGATACTGCGTTTCAGCGTTACCATACTGCACATC
Organism: Oreonectes daqikongensis; assembly: GCA_026939265.1. NCBI lineage: Eukaryota > Metazoa > Chordata > Actinopteri > Cypriniformes > Nemacheilidae > Oreonectes > Oreonectes daqikongensis. The sequence continues at coordinate 1,397,682 of JAOTQM010000056.1, read as the reverse complement.
TGCCTGAGCATGTCTGACTGAAATCACAGCGAGAGCTGGAAATCAACAATCACTGATTTTAACTTGAATGGACGAAAGTTTGTCCTGAAATAATGTGCGTCTAGCAGGAGAGGTGTTTGTTATACTTCACAAAGGACAATGTTGGCATCCATCGATTTTAATTGTAAAAACGGGTTCATTTTAAGCTTATTTTCATCTTTGGGGATTAAAATCTATATCATGTTGACTGCAAAAAACAGTACCTGCTTGAACGAAAGATTTGGAAATTCTTTCAAATTTTGTAAATTAATTTAAATGATACATAAGCAACCAATTACAAACATAAAAAACACTGAAAATGTCAACCTGATCTCACAGGAATTCGTAACTATATCTAATTTGAATAAATGTGTACGATGTGAATTGTACAAAAATGCACGACTATTAAAAAGCAATATGGAAGCCCCTACCCCACCCCTTAACCTAACATTACTGCCGCAAAAGCAAATCGCACTAAAACGTACAAATAAGATGGTACGAATTCATACGAATTAGCCACCTCGTAAAATAGTAAGTAATGCTTCAACTCTTACGATTCCCATTATCGTGCATACATGATTCACACCTTCAGCTATCTGTACAGCAAATCTGCACACTGTACCTCCCATGCAAATTATAACACGACTTACAATAAGCCCACTTTGTCCTAACAAACAAACACAACCAGCATCATGTCACAGTTCATCTCATCAGCATCTAAAACTCAACGTGGCCCCTCGCGGATACGCCGCTGCCTCTGTGGACTCTGGAAATAGCAGCGATGTACCGGTCTCAACATGAATCTGTGCAATCCTGTTTACCTCCAGAGTCCAGCATCACGGCCACAACGCCTCTGAAACACAAACTGCAAGTATTCAAAGCTCAAATGTTTCTGCTAGCAAGAAGTGGAACGAAAACATTTTTTTTGCAAGTGAGTCACGTCGTGCATTTACTGCGGTTATGGCAGAGTCCAAAGTGACATTTCGGTTTCTTTTTCAATCTGCAATCTTTCCTAAACAAAGCAAGCTGTCGACTGACAGGCGGTTCAGCCGGGCTGAACACGCGCCACGGAGAAAGACCCGGAGCCGATCCAATATTATCAGCGGGTGCACATACAGCAGAGGATCCTGCTGTCAATCAGACAAAACCGAGATACGTCAGGGGGGCTTTGTATCCGGCGGACAAATTCTTATTTAGAGAGAAAGAGCCAGGAAGAGAGACAGGTTTAGACTTCAGTTCTTTGCGTATATCCTCTCGTGACAGTTATGAGAATAAAATGGAGATGATGCAGAATTGTGTGCAAACGTACCACGGCTCAGACCCAAAAAAAAGACACTGAACTTGTGCATGGCAACGGAGCCAAACTGCTTGAAGACACCTGGAGTATGTCTGAACATTAAAGGGCGACCGTGCTTTTAGCTCAAAGTTACATTATTAAACAAAGTCCCGCTGGATTGTATATATTTTTCGAATCAAGTTTAAGCCACGACCTGAAGCCTACAAAGAGAACATTCTACAAACACACTTTAATAAACACTACATCACTTAGGTCAGAAAAGGACCGGTTGTGTTTTAGCTTTTGGGCTTCGAACGAGGTCAGCCGCATACCAAACATTAAACCCAGATGCCCCTGCAGGAATCCAGAGGAAGGCACACGTCTCACCTGGTTTTTGCACCTTGTGAAAAGACACGGAGGCCGAGAGCCACCCCTGGAGTATTTACTCTTTCCAGCGTCCACCTCCCGGCACGGAGCGCGACCTCGCCGCGGGGTTACGTCTGATGTTTACACTGACATGATTGGTAGCTCTTGGTTTCGCAGGACGGCCTGGTGCAACACTTCATAAAGACAGCACTTAAATTCTTCAGCCGTCTTGCCGAGAGACGCGCTGGATAAACACAGTAAATAGCTGCTCGGCGGGTCGACGGAGTGCACGCTACCTATAAATAAACTCAGACCGCCGGATGGTCCAAAGGTATTTCCAATAAACGAAAGTCGTACCTTGAAATACAATTACACTTTCAGGAATCACCCTTATGACTCTTTCTTTAGTGGAACACAAAAGATATTTTGAGAAATGTGAAATCAACGGGGATCAATGTTGTTTGGCTACCAACGATCTTCAAAATATCTTCTGTTGTGTTCTGCAGAAGAAAGAAAGTCATACACGTTTGACATGACTGTGAAAAAATGTATTTCAGGTGGACTGTTCCTTTAATATTTCTTTCTCTAGTCGATCTGTACGAGGGTAAGCTGCTCTGTGGCATTCTGTCAGGTTTAAGATGTGCCAGACCGGGTTTAGACCATTAGTCGTGACGGTGTTATGACTGCACGAGGAGCTCTGGGACTCAGCGACCGCTTTCATGGCAAAAGCACTCAGAAGTGCATTCCATCACGGACGGCCACGAGAGCTTTCAGCTGTCACTCATCTCACCGGTATCTACGCTGAGACATCTCACCGTCAGGATGAGCGCTCGGAAAGACGTTAAGTCGCAGGAATCGACCCATCGAGCAGCTGATGAGAAGTCTTTAGCCATGACACTTTGAATGCTGATTCGATGCTTTAATGGCACATTGAATTCATTTGTAATGTTTGAAAATGGCTGTTAATTTTTAATCGCTTCATTTGCGATGACACACTCTGAAACTGCACACACATAAAATAAAAAGTCAAAAATGTGTCAGACACAGAACGCAGCTGTATTTCTGGTTGACAATGCAACTTGCTGTTAATGTGCCATCGCTGGTACATCGAGCAGTAAACCTCTCCGAGGCGTTAATGGACTCGATCTGTTCACGTCTTACATCAGATGGACCTGCACCAGAAAACTACTCCAGCATTTTTGTTTGCTGTCAGACCCTTTAACACTACATATGAACAGTAAAGCAATTTGCTCTATAAATCAGTTTTTGTGCTTGTCATGCACGGTTACAGGTTACTCACTTATGAAAATTGTCTGAACTGATGCTTTGTAGGATGACTTGACCCCTGTGATATGATTGAAAAGCATCTATACATAAAATGCATAAAAATAATAATGATAATGTGCATTGTTTATTATATAAATAGTAATTATTATTCAATTATTATTATTATTAAACTGATTTATTTAAAGACCTTAACTGTAATTGTGTTTGACGTGAATATCAAACACAATATTACCTTCTCTTCCAAAAAACAAACCGGTTGACTGCAAATCTTTCCATTTACAGAGACGTAAAGTTTGCCAAGTTCAGTAAATTCAAGACGACACGCTTCCTGGAGTTTGTATGATTACAGAAAAATCATTTTTTTTATTGGAACATCTTGGTCTGTAAGTGCTCTGCATTTATAACAACAATTGTAATTTCCGATACGCGCACATCTGGCAACGCCAGCCGTCCTGCTGCTTTCCTCTGGACCTCATGACTGGAAAACCATTACACAAACAGAGGCACTTTGTACACTTTCTCTCTCACTTAAACCTATATCAGCTGTCCAGCCCTGAACTTCAATTTGTCAAATCGCATTTTCTCATCGGCACACATCAGTAGACAGAACCGCTTCTGAATCAGTTTGTCTGCACTTTAGGAAACTGTAGTTCAGTTGTGTGGAGGGACTCATAAACTTACCGCATTGGCCACTTCGATCTCGTAGACTTTTGTAAGCGACGCTCTCTCAAAGAAGAGCAGTTTTCCATCGCCCTCGTCCCTCTTGACGGACGTTCCCGTTACGAGCAGTTTATCATCAGGGCTAAAGCAGCAATCTGTCCTGTTTTTGGGAAAAATAAAAGCAAGATTGTCGATTATTTTGTTTGAAACGTCACAATATCAGACTATCACTGCACGGTTATTTATATCCAATATCTATCGGAATTAAATCATATACATTTTTCACAAGTTATCATGTGTGTAATATTAACACAATATCAATATTCATGTTATCACAATATATGTTCACGTCTTGGTTATCATGGGCAAAATACTTCACAGTAGCAATATTATCACGGTATCTATATTGTGGGTGGGGGGGTTACAAATAATGATCTTTAATGTTGTTTCATTTGTGTTTTCACCGTTTTTGACCAATAAATCACACTTAAAATTCAAGTGTACGGAATTATATGTAGTGAATGTGTAGAAATGACAAGGTATCCATAATCATGGTTTATAACATTATGCTTTTCGTTGGTATCTGTATATTGTGATTACTAATATCACGGTTATTGTCTAAAAAAGGTACGCTGCAACAACCCTACATGTTCACAGAAATGATGTATACACTTGCTATCATATGAAATGATTTACATTGGAAAGAAGGAGGTCAAACCCTCAACCACACCGAGAGGTTTCCTGAAGTTCCGAATATCCCATGTCTTTAGCGTGTCATCCCCTGAAAACACACAACAAAGACAAAACGTTGAACGACACATCAGAATGACTAACATGAAACATAAGACCCTCTTCTGACAAGCCAGCGAGTGAATCAGAGTATGAATCACATCATACGTGATTCTGATGGCTCACAGTTACGCTGGGGATCTCCAGACTACTGCTGACTAAAGCTCTTCAAAGTGTTATAGTCTTACACGAGAGCTCTGTGAAGAGCCGACGACGGGCAGATTTCTGAAAGAAAGACTTTACTGTAGCTCATGTCACGGCCTCGGGACGTCTTTCTGAGGCATCAATAAGACATTGACACTTTCCTCATCTTTATAAGGTCACGGAAAAGACAAAAAGATCATTCTTTGGAGACAACTCCACTTTGTGTCTGGGACCAACATTAAAAACCCACAGATTCAAGATGGTCAAGGCTGATAGAATAAGGGTTGGCAGTATGACCGTAACTTTCATCACAGTTGAAGAAATGTCATATGGTAGAACGGCCCGAATAGGCTCGCTCAAAATATTTACTATTAAACAACATTGACTAGATTTTAATGACATTTTAATTATTATTTTAAAAACATGAAAACAGGTTGTCAATGTAATTTGTTTTTACTTTGCAACAGCAACTGTTGAAATGATCTGATGTTCCTCTAACTTATAACAGCTGCAATACGTAACTTTTGCTGGTTAAAAATCAACAAAAATCTGCATTATTCGGACCAGAGATATTACAATAAAGATTTATAAGTTGAGCCGTCGGGTATAATTTCGTGTGAAACGAATCAATTTGACTTTAAACCCACATACAAAAAAGAAAAAACATCAAAGATCCTGCAATGATTCGAACAGAGATGGCGATATAAAGTCAAAATTCAACTCTAATATTATAAAATTAATATAAAAGTATTATCATTTTAGCTATAATACTCATTAACCACCTGAACATATAGTTTATGGTGCTGGAAATATAATGGTTTGTAGAAACAGGCAGAAACGGCCAATCTGACCTCCACGTGATGCTAGAGTCACTCCGTCGTATGAGAAGGTGACACACGAGGTGTCTGATCCAGGAGCGTGTGCCTGTCGACAGTGAAACTTGGTGTGAACCTGCAGAAATAAAACAAAGAAACACATTAGAACAACAAGTAGGACAATCTTTTAACATGTGTTTTGGTGCCGAGACCTGTGATCCATCAGCCCTCAGGTTTGCTCTCTTAAGAAACAAAAACCTCTCCAGACTTGAGATCTCAGAATCTTCCATTTGTAAAAGGAGTGAAAACAACATGCAGTCGACTCTCAAAACCACCAAAATGTTGTTCAGAGAGTGATGTGTTTGATACGTGCCACTTAACACCGATGTCTTTTACCTTTTAAAGCGATCCTGTTTCTCCAATTTACCAAAAATCCTCACTAGGAACTGATATAAAAGCCCTTTCTAGGGCGAGCAGAAGCATTTAACTTACGCTACTTCCTCTGAAGCGAAACCCTCTTTCATGGACCCTCATGGCTCTTAAATTACCGGACCACCCGTGTCTTTACTTGCACGAGAGTGCGCGCAATCTCCGCCATTTATTTTCTCTGAGCTCTGAGGATCTAATGGAGGGTGAACAGACATCAGCGGCCCTCAATCATCAGCCCATGAGAACCAGCGACCTGCAGAATCCACAGATGAAATCTCTTTAAAATCTCAATTATTTCTCTGAGACATCAATGAGATTAAATGGAGAGCAAATCGACACTTTAGTCTCATATGCATTTCAGATAGTTCTTCTGAGAAAGAGAGTCAGAAATCTCACAAATGTCTCCATTAGAGTTTCAGAAGAGATCTCAACAATGTCTCAAACTGAGCTCAGATTTGTCAATCAAATGTCAAGAGATCTCAATATGAACTCATCAAATTTACCCAAATCTACGTTCATTTACACTTCTATACTCTTCATGTATTGTAACAATTGTCTCATTTGTTATTTGAGGAGAAACATCTGAGACTAAGTTGATTCTTAAATGAAACATTTTTAACTGGGTGAACGTGATTTCAAGTGTTACATGATCAGATCCATTTAGTCTGATCAAAAACCATTTGCGTGTCCTCAAAGACACGTTTGAACGACGTGTCATGCAGACAGATCACCTAAAACAAAGCGTTAAACTGATCAAAGTGTCAGATGTGATTTATCTGACAACATTTATCATTTCACATACACAACTAGCACAGAAGACAATCCATCAAGTGTGCTCAAGATATCCAAAAATGTGTTTGCTTTCTTAGAACTTCACTGTGTTGAACATTCACTTAGTAAGAGCCAAAATCCAAAGTCTGGAGCCACGAAACAGTCCGAACGCGTCTTCGTAAACATCAAGACTACATTCTTAATTTACTGGCGTACAATGTTTAAAAACAAAATTTTTGCACATTCACCTGGTTTAGTACAACCTTCACAAAAAAAAGGACAAACAAATCTGAATTCTCAATAGGAGTGAGAAATCATAAATATAAATAAATCATTTAGAGAGAGTGAAAATAGATTAGCTGCAGACTCTAACACTCTACTGAAATAAATGAAGATTGAAGGAAACTAACGCCGTGTGTCTGAAAAGCTACAGTGATCGACTCAGAAGTGTGTCGTGTAACAGCGTCGCTACAGAGAGAAGTTAAAATTCTTTCACAGGGAAAGAAAAGGAAGTCAAAAACCTGGAACGGTAAGATAACACAGCTGCACACACCCGAAACTCCAGATTACTGGTCCATGTATTGCCCCGCCGCGGCTCTACTTCGCCAAACCAATTTACTTCTGCATAATTGCCTGGTTTTTCTTTTTCTTTATCAGAGTTTCTCCACCTGTGAGTGCTGCCAATGGAGCGTGTCCCTGCTGAACGCTTTCAAGGCCGAATCAGTCAGAGAAAGTCGAAATGAAGGACCTACAGGAGCTCACAAGTGTTCCAGACGCCCTTAAAACACTACACATCAAACATGTCAAGTCAAAATTTACCCTTTTGTAACGTTTGTGGTCTTTATAAACACAGATAAAGAAAAGTACATAAAGTAACCGCAATTTAATGTTGATGGCGACACAGAGGCAAACGTTACGCGTTGCAGATATAAACATCGCAACATACGATCGACCGTGTGAAACCACAAGCAAAAAAGTTAAAGCACAACACCTTCTTCAGTTTCATGGCACAAAACATCTCTTCATGTTCTGAGGAGTTCTGGGGTTCATCTCCAGCCAGATACACACATGAGGTCAGCTCGCTGGAAAGGCAAAGAGGATTGAGAAAAATGTGATTATTGTTGACAAGACGCGTTTAGAGCCCTGCGCTGGCCCTCTCATCACAGTATACCGTTGTCTCAGCGCTGAGGGGCCGGCTCGGGTTTCCAGCACGCCAGGAGCACTGATTTAAGAAACGTCCATCTTCCATCGCCTGTCATCACCGACTTCAGGATAAGCATCAGACACTAGAGATTTCACGCACTGACTCTTTATGAAACCAGACAGAGGGAGACAGCTACTCTGACGAAATCTTTCAAAGGAAAAAGTTAGTTCTTAAAGGTGCACCGTGTAATATTAAGGAGGATCTATTGACAGAAATGCATGTAATATACATAACTATGTCTTCAGAGGTGTATTAAGACCCTACATAATGAAGCGTTATGTTTTTATTACCTTAGAATGAGCTTTTCTATCTACATACACCGCAGGTCCCCTTACATAGAATTCACCATGTTGTTTCTACAGTATCCCTAAACGGACACACTGCTCTACAGAACGTGTTTCATAAATATGTTATCTCCTTCGGCAAAGAAGCAAAAATGTGATGTCATCTTCTTTGTCCTGTGACAGCCACCGTAGTGCTTTGAAGGGGAAGCAGTTGAGTTGGTTGCAATTCACGATATCACCGATAAATATTTTGCCACTAAATTTTCCACATTGGTCCTTTAAGTGTAACTTGAGCCAAATGTGAGTATGTTAATCCACCTGCCATCTTAGAATGACTTACAGAACAATTTAAGGTATATCACAAACTTGATTTTTTTATCTTACACTATTAAAGCCCGTTCTCACACACGACAAAAACGTTAACATTTCGATGTAAAGTAAGAAAGTCCTCAAAACGACTATAATACATTGACAAACTGGAAATTACAGCCACTGATTCCTGAAGCACACAAATGTTCACCCAGATCCTAACAGCTAATGCGGGCAAACAATCCGATCAAAGACGCACGTCTGCTCCTCAGAGATTACACATCAGTCTCAGCTTTAGGTGAGATTTTTCTGATTAAATGAACAGGATCAACTGCTGCCATGAAGTTCAGAACGAGAAATGACTCGACAGATGCAATCACAATAACCTTATGGAAATTATATCAAAGAGTGTTCGCAAACAACACGAGGGTGAGATAAAAATGACAAAATGTTTCTATTTCTGTCAAATTGGGAACAGTTGTACTACTTACATAAGAACATTATCGGCCCCTTCCCAGAAAGTAACCAAATCCTCTATCGGATCTCTCCGGCCAATGAACAGCTGATACAGAATGAAGATGTGCAACATGTCAAAGACTTCCTGGAGAGAGAAACGGCTTACAGGACGTTTCCTGGAACGTGTGTAGAGTTTCAGGGTGTGATTTTAGACAGGAACCAGCAGAACATCTCTTATAAAAGGGATAGTTTACACCACAATAAAAATTCTCTCATCATGTCAATTAATCTATATATAAGGATATTTTGAGAAATGTCTCAGGGGTTTTGTGTCCATACAATAGAAGTCAATGAGGACCAATGTTGTTTGGTTACCAACATTCTTCAAAATATCTTCTGCAGAAAAAGAAAGTCACACCGATTTGGAATGAAGATCAAAGATAAAACTGATGTATTATATAAAGACAAATGCTTCTCAAATAAGATGACGTCATGTTGTTGAAGATAACACTTCACCTCTTCACCGCGACACGAGTCGGTCTGATGAGGGTTCACGACCCTGTAATCAAAGTCCAAACCCGACACAGAATGATCTGCATTTCCAGCAGGATCAGATCTGTCCTTTCCAATATCTCAACATCAGACATCAGAGAAGATCAACGACCGGCCGCAAATTGATAAAGGCTGTCCACATTCTCCGTTTATGAGCAATAGACGTCAGAGAGTCAGACAGGTTCAAGCAGATCTGGCCTTATATATATTACGGGTGGGTGGCATGACCAAAATCTTATATCACAAATGAGTCATTGTAAATCATAGAGAAAGCTAAACCTTAAGCGACAACTTCTTAAAGAAGAACACCACAAAACAAACATTATATATATGTTTATACAGGTCAACCAAAAGAATTAAAAAGATGTGAATAAATCTGATACATGTGGCCGGCACTTCTGCACTACAACAGATTTGATTCCAAGTTTTCTCACACTTGCAAAATTTACACCAGACGATTTGTGCTTCTCTCGGTTTATGAGAAACTGAGTGTCACAGAAGCGCCGGCGTCCCTCAGGACAGGGCACCGATTCTCAGATGCACCCTCGAGAAACGGGCTGTTATTATAAGCTGCTGGGGAATGCTGGGTAAATATTTAGTCTGACAGAACAAGCAGTAATAAATTACAGGTTTCTTGCCGATCTCTCGTACCGGCTGCCGCAGAGAGAAGCAGCTGGGGGTATGAGGCGACGCTTGGCAGCCGTGACCGGCGAGTTGCTCAATGAATAATGCATTTGTGATCGTTCTCTGGCACGCCGTCATCTGCTCGCACATCCTATCGGGCGCCACATTACATCTCGGGGTCAGAAACTCTGAGCTGTGTATTAGTGTCATGACATATCAATTCAATATGTTCTGTTTGTAAACTGTTTGGATCATTTTTACATTACAGTCAATCCGTGAAAGTACCTGGCAAGTTCTGTATTCAGCATTTTCATGAACCGCTGGACAACTAATATCGTAGTGCACATGAGGACATATTCGATTTGCTATCACAGACCGTCCGCATGGTCTCCGCCATCCCCGACAGTGAAACTTCTACGAAAGTGGCGGCACCTTAGGTTGCAGATGTGACGTAAACAGCGCACAACAACTTTATATTTGTTTTAAACACAGATTTTTGCTCAATGACGGCTTTAAAAAGTGTGCAACTTTAATTTGATAAATGTAACCAAAAACAGCATTGGACTGGTTAGGGGACACCACTCACTTCAGAAACACTGACCGCTTAAGTGAACTCATAAGTGAGCATATGGATGGTCACATGCACTAGACATTCCAGGAATCCATTAAACAGGTGCCGAGCACTTAGCTTATATCACAGTGCATACAGGACACGGTCAGTAACGTCAATACTGCAGTCTCAGACCTTCATATCAGATCTGAAACCAATCCAGAAACACCCGACAGCCTAACCGAGGCATGCAATAGAGAAGCTTGAAAGTGGCTTTCTTGAGCAGAATAACACACGTGTGACCTGCCGTTCACGCTCGGACTGTAACCGTATCAGTCACACGCTCATCGAGACCTGAGCAGACCCGATGGGGGATTTCAGCAGAGATGTGATGCATATGCTTCTGTGTTAACGTCACATTCATGCCATCCCTCGTCTCCTCGAACCTACAGATGCTAACGGCTAACGGCTCATGACGACTGACACGTCAGCGCTCTGCTCGTTCTGTTTAGAAGGAAAGGCTACTACAGGGGAAAAATAAATGCATTTTTGAATAACGCCAACGGTGAGAAAACATAAACGTTTCACGGTGGATAGGATTGAAGTTCGTGCAGAATGTGGCATCCATCAAAGCGACTGTGTCATGGGGAAAAACTTCAGACTAATAATGAAGCCATTAACAACATCCACTTCATCTGTTTTCAGAATAGTTTTCACAACCGCCAATATACGTATAAAGGAAACAGCTAAATGAGTTTTTAAGACTGACATGTGATCATTTCTTCTGAGTTTAAAAACACATCACATCCACTGAACAGTCGACAGACGAATTCACAATTACACTGTGATCTCATGAAAACACATCCAGTAAAATCCAATGAAATTACATTTTTGCTTAAAATGAAAATTAGGCCCTCAAAACAAATTTCATACTGAATTCTCATTAGCATAACAGAGGTTTATTTAATATTTAGTAATTCTCATTTTTCTCAATAGTGACACACATACATTACTCCCTACTGAAAGAAATGTACAGTAATGGGACTTTGGGGGTAAAATAAGTTTAATGGTCATAAAATCATAATTTTCAAAATTATTTTATCTGATTTATTAGTCAAACAGTCTGAATCTAAGCACTAGAGAATGCTTCAAAATCAACTGAGTTTGTTTAAAAACTCTTAAATATAATTATTTAGTTAAATAGTTATGCTAGTTAACACATTATGTGTTGATATTGTGTGAAATGTTATATTGTAATGATAGATGTGTTCATTTACGAACAACACGTTTTGCGTTGTCCTGAATAGAAACAAATGCTTACTCTCTTTTATTAATCCCAGATTTAAGACATCAATGATAGAACTAACTAACTAAATTAAAAGAAATATGTATGTTTGCTGTATACATTTCAGTTTATAAATAAAATTTTAATGGATTTTACAAACTTTAAAAGCACCTTTGCATTTTTCCTCAATACACTGCATCTGTACACCAGAAACCTACTAAGAAAACTCCTAAATCTGACTCTGAACTCTCTCATTCAGTGCCGGCATGTCCGATTCATTTACTCAAATGGTGCATTTCTAAATATCATGTGAATTAGCTTAATCGGGCCACTACTAAATAATCATATGCAAGCTTTTACTGTGTGTGTATATATGATAAATATAACAAACGTATACCCATATACACATACAACCTCCAGTGCTTTTAGGGGTAATATCTAAAGGACCACACACACCACAGTAATGTCCTGACCAAACAAACACACGGCATTTCTCAACCTGCAACAAATCTCCTCCAAAACCAACGTCCAGTATGAATCACCCCCATCTGCCCTATTCATCCACGTCAGACCGGCATTAGACAGTCGGGACACCCACGCTGCTTATTTACAACTCTACCTCCTCACTTCCACACAACACCACCGAAAACCTGGTCAGTGTCTCGCCGATGACCTCTGACCCCTCTCATCCCGCACGGCCGAGCGTCCAGTGACCCCCTACGTGTGCATGCTAGGTTTGGCATGACATTGGACAGCAGCGCTTTATAGCCCCCGTCAGACCAGGGCACTTCATGTCATGGTGGGCCGTAAAGATAAAGATCGCAGGATGTCTCGCGCAAAGAGCGCAGAATGATGAAGAGATAAAGATGCTCTTACGCTCAAGTTCCTGTCCCAGATCTGGATGGTTCCGTCCTGGCAGCCGGCGGCGATGAGCTTCCCATCCCGACTGTACGTGCAGCAGGTGGGCGTCACTTTCTTGCCCTGCAGCGATCGAGGTTTAAAGACGGACTTGTGCTTCTTTTCCGAGGTCAGGTCCCACGTTCGTACGGTCCTGGAGAAAAAAAATCAGATCGGTATTACCAAAACTATTTTTCGTACCATGTAAACAAAAAAACACAGAATTCAACCCATATATCGACAGTTCTACGAATTCAAACATGGCTCGTCCAATCAAATTTCAGCGCCAGAACCTCCCGCTCTGACTATTTGACCCATTTTAGCATGTACCTCCTTTACTCTACTTCTGTTTCCCAGTGATAAATCAAAACACTACACAGACACAAACGGCCCCTCGAGGGCTTCCGCTGTCCATAACAAACACATGGTATGAGTCGGCCAATGAGCACGGCCGATATTCCATAACACCCAACCGGTTCTTTATCGGGGAGGGGTCATAAAAGCAGCGAAACGCGAGAGGACGGTAGATCAGCGTGACGGGCACATTTAAAAGATCCATGTAATTCCGATTTTCTTTCCTCCATCTGCAGAAGACATCACATCTGCTGAGAGGGACACAGAGAAACAAACACACATGTACTGCAAACAGAAGATGAGCGCTGAAATGAAATTCAATGTAGTGGGGTTACGTGAGGCGTAGACAGGCGGATGGATGAACTGTGAAGGTGATTTGAATGGGTCACAACTATATTCTGACATGGGAACGAAATGCAAATGGTGAAAAATTCTTCTTATATTCTGTGTATACCGCAGTATGTAAATGAGTGTGTGTGGCTAACAACTAAGATCGTGGAGCTCAAGAAGTATGACGTGTGGTGTGCACATGGTTTGCGTTGCTATGTATTGCGTTGTGGCATATCATCACCGTAAAAATCCAACAAGAAGCATCCATACCAAGCAAGCAAAAGCTAAAAGAGGGTGCTCAACCACAAAAAATATGAACAAAAGAAAAGTTGGCACAGCATAGCTCCTGTGGTGAGAAAGATTTCTATTTTTGGACCTGTGGTGTTTTCTTATCTTGATGTTGAAAAGAATACTGTCAAATGAAATGAATAATATTGTGAAACAGGTCTTAAGTGGCCGTTCATTGACTGCTGGGATGGCACCGGTTCAGCCGGAAATAAATCTGGATTAATACCATGAGCACATAATGCAAACACAGTCAAATCATTGACGCGAACAGATATTCAGGATATGCCGGAACAACACGCGCAGCCGAGGGATAACGGAAGTTAGACATGGATGTCAATATGGATATTTCGTATCGATTCACTTCAGAAGACCTTTGTTAAGACCACGGAGCCGTGTCGAGCAGTTCTTTGATCGATGGATGCACTTTTTGGAGCTTCAAAAAAAGCGTTTACTATTCACTCCCATTCTACCGCTTGGAAGAAAAAGGATAAATGGTATCATAACTCTGACTGTATTCGTCTGACAGAAGAAAGTCATTTACACCTAGGATGCATTGAGGGTGAATAAAAATATCCCTTTAAGAGGAACCCTAAAAAATTATGAGAAGAAAGCTTTAAATATGCAATGTGGAGATTTTAGCTGCATCTAGTGGTGAGGTTGCAAATTGCACCCAACGGCACACTCCACCGCTTGCCCCTACCTTTCGAAGCACTACGGTGACTGACACAGGACAAAGATGTCATCACGTTTTCGTTCTTTGCCGAAGGAGATAACATATTTATGTAACGTGCTCCATGTAAGGGGACCTGCGTCGTATGTAGATAGAAATAGCTTATTCTAAGGTAATAAAAACAAAGCTTTATTATGTAAGATCTTTATACAGCCCTGAAGACATAGTTATGTATATTATATTGAATTTATGTCAATAATATCACACACAGCACCTTTAAAATCTCTTAAAAGCTCCTTGTCCCTTCTGTCAACAGAATCGTCCATCTCACTTAACTCCTCACATCTTCAGTCATTCAGAATTACACACAAGGTGAGAAATGAGAGCATGAGGTGAGGTGAGGTCGGGACACGTCGACCTGTTTACACACCAGACGGACGCACAGGCAGTACATGTCCGAGAGCCCCTTCCTGTATCAACCAACTGTGACCTCAGGGGTCAGAGGTCACCCGAGATACATATAAACAGACAGATAGCTTCAATAGTTCCCTGCGCTGGATTCTAGAACAGCGACAAACTCAACATGTTTGGAGAAAGGGGGGCATGGTCATGCCAGGGCAAACAAATGATGATGCCAGGGCAAACAAACGTCCGAGACGGAGAAACTCCTGACATGACAAAGATGATCCCCGGTCAATGAAAACCATCTTATTATTTCTCATTAATGACATTTAATGGAAAGCAGTGGAAGCTTGTCTCATTAGTCTCAGATATTTCTCAAAAAAGTCACAAATGTCTTCATTAGAGTCTCAAACTGAGCTCAGATTTGTCAAGTCTGTAATCAAAGGTCAATGTTATTTTATAATATTATTGAACTCAAACATTTCTCATCAATTTTAACCAAATCCACATTATTTGACCTCTACATCTACATTCCTTTTACACCTCTATACTCTTGATATATTTCAACAATTGTCTTGTTTTATTTGATCTGAGAAATTTTAGGAGAAACATCTGAGACCAAGTTGATACTCAAAGGTTTGGGGCCTCCACAATTCTCCCACCCAATCAGATTCAATCTCCCTGCGGGATGGTGTTTGGACACAGGAGCGATGGGATATTTCCCCAGTTTGATTCAAAGCAAGCTGATCAAAGCATTGCGAGGCCCCCGGAGGCGGCGTGTTTGTGACCGTGTGTCTTAACACCTCACTGGTTATGAAGAGTCGAGCTTGTTTTATTTCAGGGGCCATGAGAGTTTCAAAGGTGAAAGCGACGCAGGATGCTGGGTGGCCCGATAAAACCGTATTCATCTGTACTGGCATCCCCAAGCTGTCCGTCCAACAAACGTCTGTCATGAGACCCCCTGATCTGAGACTCATAATGGGATTTACCATAAGAGCTTTTAAAAGGCTTGGAGCAATTAAACACAATCAAATCCCTTCATCAGTTTCTCAATCGTCTTAATTGTCAACACGGTCTGCTTCAGCGAACAATACGACGCTGCCAACAGGGGGCCGCGCATTCAAGTGCACTCAACGGTACGCAGGGTTGTGAGTACGGAAGACTTCCTCTGTAAGGAGGAACATAGTTTCCGATGTTCTGTACTGTATGTGACCCCAGTGCAAATGCCCTGACTTGTTTAGAGGCCGTATGGATCGTGGTTATGGCGTAGAGCCCAGTTAAATTATGCAAAAAATGTGAAAATATTATTTAGGTGTATTTAGGTCACATGGAATGCTATAAAATTTGCCTTGACTAATCAAAAGAGTTTGACATTGAAATATTTATGTCACTTCCAGCACATAAACAAAAAAATACATCATTTAAGGAGTGACACTGATAGTTCAGAAAAAGGACAACAAAATAAAAGAAATGATCATTGGTTGGCAAATTAAACTAGTGCTTGGGAAAAGGCTTTTGTTTTTTCAAACACAATTATCCAAACATGCTAAAACAAGATATTTACTTGAAAAGCTAAATGAGTGTAGACGTTGACGTCTTGATTTGAAAGAAATGTAACAATTTTATGCATAAAACAAAGTTTGTTTGCCAATGGTAAGGAAAAATAATCTTATTTCTTTTCTTTTTTGAATTAGATTATGTTTTCTTGTTTTTAGCAAAAACATCACACAACTTTGTTAGATTTCGCTGAAAGCAAGATATACAATCTTATAAAATAAAATAAAAAAAACATTAATTGTTTACTCTCTTTCTTTCTTCTGAAGAACACAAAAGAAGATATTTTGAAGAATGCTGGCAACCAAACAACACTGACTTCTACTGTATGAACACAAAACCCTGAGACACTTTTTTTTTAACAATACAGGTTTTTAATGACATAAGACTGACAAATAATGAACATATCATGTTTTAAAATGGTTTAGATAACCGAGTTTGAAAACAAGACAAAAAACTGACTACGAATTGTTTTGTGAAAGATCACCAAGATCGAAAAAACAGCCATGAACAAAAACCTGATGAAATATTTTGGTGAAAAGCACGACATGCAATAACACTGAGATGATGACATCACAGGTGAGCAATGAGGACTCGAATGCAGACCGGACAAAACAAAGACACAAGAAAGCCCAGATTAATACTTCCAATGTATCAGAGACGTTATGGATGAAGCCCTGGAGGTTAATTAACTCTGATAAGATGAACAATTTAGGAAAGATCCCGAGCATATGGGATCTCTCCTAATCCTTCTCCAAGGACACATCTGCAGAAAAAGTGTCTACTTCTAAAAATACAAGATAAAATATCTGTTTTGCAGCGCGGAGAGAAAAAATGTTCGGGTAGAAAAATGTATAAACACAATCCTTCAGAACGTATCTGGGCAGTTGCCATAGAAGACAGAAATCAAGTGTATTTCACGGTCACCTCTTAACGAAAAATGTAAATTTTATGAGCGCTTATACACACTGCTGCCTCAAATACATACACACACCTGACTGATCCCAGCATTAAACCGTCCACAGTGTTTATTCTGCACAAAAAGTTAAAATACTACAGCGCTGGTTTCACGATTTGCGATGGAGAATTTTCAAATATGACTTAATAGAAGCTGGAACAGGTGGCAGATCTCCAGCGCTGGAGTCGATCGGAGCTTTAGTCTGGAGCCAGAAACCTGCTCTTATTCCAGTATGGCATGATGGGAATCTACGGCATTCAGCGTCTGCAGAAACTTTCTCAAGAGGATTTTTATGCGTTGCAGATCAGGGGTAAAAGAACAACACGATGGAGATCTTCCCCAGATGCTACAGCATTTCTCAGTGTGAGAGAAATGTCGCCACATCATCACAGCCCATAAAAAAAAGAAAAAGAAGCTCCTCTATTTATATGACAATTATACCGTAATGCAAAAATTTAGTTCAAACTAAAAGTTTATTAATAATTTCTAAATAATTAATGTTATATAATTATAAAATGCACACATTAAATAAATGTATTCATTATTAATATGTCATATAAACCATATGTATTAGAGAATAAAAATGTGTTTAATGTATCAAAAGTGTCCTAATACAAAATTCTTTCAGTGCAAAATATATTTTAATTGTTGGATGAAATGTGACCTGATGTTTTTTGTGAGATTTATTGTTTAAGTCAACATGAAGTATTATTCCAAGCACATATAAATTTTGTAATGAAACATGCGCTCAAGTGCAAAAAAAATCTTTGGTGGGAAAAAGGTGACTAAATTCAGAAGAGCTGTCATTTTCAGCACTCGTAGGGTCATGGGAACTCAGTTTCTGTTAATGTGAAACAATAGTTTTGTGGCTGTTTTATGTTCTTTTGACATCAAATGCCTTTAAAAGATATCGTGAGTCAAAGAGCTTTTTACTCCCAGGACAAACTAATCAAATTACTACAGCAGACGGATCTACGGAAAACAAGCTCAGAGCGCTAACATATCGCATGCTACTATAACAAACTCCCGGGGGACATTTTTCCCAGCAAAACAATGTACTAAAGAGGTGTGTGGCGTACAATAGGAGGTACCGGAGTGGCGAGATGAATAACTAGTCTCCTCCAGGCCTGCGGGGCTCATGTGCGCTGTTATTGAGACTGCTGTGACAGATAAATCATCACAGGATTTTGTGGAAAAGTGCTAGTGGGTTTAGACAAAACGAAACACAGCACTGTGAAGAAAAGAGAGATCCACATCTCAAGAGAAACAAACTGCACTATTATGATTTCCAATGATCAGACACTAAGACATGTTTTAATACAACGATGACCCATGCTAATCGCACCGAAACGCCACAAACTGTCCATCCATGATCCATGCGTTCTGATACGAGGAGACGTTTGATGGAGAGGCGAGAAACACTACGGTCACCCCCGCACACATGTGGCCCCTGTGGGTCTCGAGGGGCCCGGCGTGCTGATATAATACCTCGCAAGGGACGGTTCACATCTGCAGCCGTTCCCAACCTAAATTGCTCCCTATTTCCTCCTCTGAAACAGCCAGAAACTCACACTGAATAATGTGCCAATGGATGACTTCCAGAATCTATATTACAACCAAATAAAACACACCCGAGTCCGCGGCGGCAGCGAGCTGCTCCACTACATTGTTTTCATACGGATATTACAGGAATGTTTTACTGTGACACGCTCACACACCCTTTAAACACAATGAAAGAACAAAACTTTTATAGGGGAACGGAGAGAGGGTAGAGTTTGACAAAGTGCAAAGGTTTACACACTATATAACATTTCACAGGCCTGTGGTGACGAGAGGCTGTGAACACTCAAATATTTCACTGTAGGACACCCAAAAGGCAGAAAAACCGAAACTGTGAAGCACGCACACAAAGCGCAATGCACATACACACAACTTACGCACATTCCCAACCGACGCAGATACAACGCACATACGCACAAATTGCGTGCACTGTGCACATACACACAACTTATGCATATACGCATATGCATATACGCACATACACAAAACTCACACATGTTGACACAACGCACACACAAGTCACGCAACACCGCACACACATTTTGCATGCCTATACACAACTTATGCAGCGCATACGACGCATAACGCATACAATTTACGCACATACACAAAACTTACACATGTTGACACAACACACACACACACAAGTCACACAACACCGCACACACACATTTTGAATGCGTATACACAACTTACACAGCGCATACGACGCATATACATTTACGCACATACACAAAACTTACACATGTTGACACAACACACACACAAGTCACGCAACACACACGCACACAATTTGCGTGCATATACACAACGCACAACGAATATATACTTACGCACATACACAAAACTTACACGTTGACACAACACACACGTACACACAACTTACGCAATGCAAATACAACGCATATGCATATACATTTTCTCACATACACAAAACGTACGCAACGCACATGCACGCACACAACTCACGCAACACACTCGCACATAATGCACACAACTCCCGCAACGCTGACACGCAACACAAAAATTTGAACAATTTAAGTCTAAGAAAGAAAGACTGACATCACAAAACAATAAACACAACAAAACAACTTTTCTATTGCGATGTCCCCGCGGTACAAAGCGAATATGCAGCGTGACCAGGGAACAATTCCTGAACGCAAGCCAGTTTCAATCATTCATTCAATAACTCACAAATCAGTCTTGAACTCATAAATTAACGCAAATCACGCTATAATGAATCACTCGCAGAATCCATCAGAGCGTTACTGAATTAAAATGTGCCGCAATGATCTCAACTATGTTTATACATCAATGTGAAGCGAGTTTTTTGTTTGTCATAAAGAGCATTTTAAACATTTACAAAAACTATAATATTGAAACGTTACAAAACGGAGCAGTGTTTTGTTTAGTATGTAGCTAGGGCTCTTCTGTAGGAAACACTGGAATATGCCTCCAACTGTATAAACGTTTAAATTTGATTAAGATGTTTTTTGCGCTGGTCACAGGACCGCTGCCTCCATGATGTTTGGAAAGTTTCAATGAATAACAGCAAACTTGGACGCTTGAAAACAATCCCTGTGAGGCATCCCGAATAATGTGGGATTATCCGTAAAAACTCAAGAACAAATGGTTTCAGAAAGGGGAACCTCCTTGAAAATATGAGAATTACGTTGGCGACCGCTTGCACAAAAACATGAGAAGTTCAACGAGGCCAGAAATGTTCATCTTGTTTGTTTTAACTCTCTGTGGATGTGTTATTGTTCAGGTTAGCTACAAAAAGTGGATATTTTAGGCACCTTTAACTTGTCCAACAATTTTCTCCTTAAACCGTTAATCTGCTGTGACAGAAATTGACCTGAAAGTGAAAACTGATCATAAATGAAAAGACTAAAGCCAGCAAGACTCATTTCACTACGAACTGCATTCAGACACATCTCACGACACAGGTGAAATAAGCATGAAGTGACCAGATGCATCCGTGTTTATATAATCGTCCATGCACATGTTTGTGAAAAACTCACCCATCATTGGAGCAGGTGAGAAACTCTTCCTTGATCTTGGGGTGCCAGCATCCGTCGTTCAGCATGGCTGTGTGACCCTGAAGAGCACAGAGATTTCCAATGACATGAAAACACATTTTGTCAACTTTATTAATTACTCTTCTCATTTTAGATCACATTTTTGGTCTCCTTAAGAGACAAAATGTCATTGCTAAAAGACATAAAATTCATGCTAAACATGTTGTGAATGTTGACAACTAAACAGAAATCGAGAATACAAAATTAAGGCATTAAGTCAAGAGGCATTAAGTCAAATTGAGTAATTCTTTCATAATCAAACAAATAATCGCATACAGAATAAAAGTTTGTGACATTATGTAAACATGATGTGATTAATCGTTCGACATCCCTATTTCATGAACTCTTTTTCAAAGTATATCCCTTACTTAAACCATATTTCATGATTCTTATTTTATTGCCATTAACATTATTAT
Source organism: Oreonectes daqikongensis (assembly GCA_026939265.1). Taxonomy (NCBI): domain Eukaryota; kingdom Metazoa; phylum Chordata; class Actinopteri; order Cypriniformes; family Nemacheilidae; genus Oreonectes; species Oreonectes daqikongensis. Next base: position 1,376,353 of record JAOTQM010000056.1, on the reverse strand, counting down.
TATTCACCTTTTTGTTTTGAAAATATCTAACCAAAAAAAAGTATTTAAAACAACATTTGACAACACAGTATGTAATCATTTAAAAAGTAGGAATAAAGTTTTAGAAGCGACAAATAAAGCTGTCGATTTTTTACTGTTACATGACAATAAGCACATGCTGCAAATGTAAAACATCTGACATTCATCATCTACATCACAACAAATATTAAACATTTTTTTTAATTCGACATTCACACCGCCCAATATCAGCCCCATTGGAAATCAACATAACTTCACTAATCGCTCAAAATTCAGAGCAGATATTTGGCTTCACCGCTGCATTGTTTGACATGTTGCGCATTAAAAACCCATTATAAGGATGATTGTCACATCACAATAAACAGACTGGTCCTACAATCTTAACCAGTGACTGGGGACGGAAGACAAAACACAGTTTGTTTAAAGCTACCGAAAACAGGCGCAAGTGTTTCAAGCTGTGTGTCCACTTTAATGTGGTAGATGTGTAGTGACTGACCACAAATTACAACTTCAAACACACAACACTCAAGAGATAAGATCAGGACATTACTCTTGAGATCTACACGTCACAGTCATTCCCTCTCAGAAATGCATCATAGCAGTGAATTTGGCCACAAAGCCACAAAACACCATCTCTGACAGTAGGAAGTGTGTTTTTGACTTGTAATAGTTTCTAAATTTCTAAACCTTTAGCGATATAAAAATAACAATAGTCTTATAAATGTAAATAAAGATTTGAATGTTTATAAGAATCTCTCAAGTTCATTTTCATAATATATTCAGGTACATACATTTCTTCTAATTTTATTGTTTTGTAAATTCGTATAATTCTATTATTGTGTTTAAGTTCTTATTATTAGTTTTCAGAATTTTTCCATTTTTACTATTATTTATATCCTAATCTACTTCATTAAATTCTCTAGAGAGAGTTGTACAAGCATTTTACTGTCATATTCACATCAAAATATGTATAAATGTTAATATAACCGCCGACTTTCTAAAAACACATTTAAGAAGTAAAGATATTATTCATCAGCAGCAACAGACAGAAATGCCAGCGTCATGGTGCAAATCTACGCAAGAGAGAATCACTAATGTTTTCCAACACAACGTTAATTGTGTTTGCATGTGGAAACAATAAACGTCCAACTAAAACCCAATGATTTCGAGTATTTCTGTCATGAACGTCCAAGTTGGCATGTCAACAATAAAGAGGACATTGACGGCGATTAAAGAGAACAATGTTTCCGCCTGACACTGGGTTTCACCCGCTGGGGTACACGAAGTACCCAAAGAGTAGAGAAACCTAATAGCAAACAGAAGAGGGGAAGCGAGCGGTGACAGACACACTACATTAGCTGATGTGACCGATTCAAGCGCACTCAACAGAACCAAACCCAAATCACACAGGAAACAGAGCAGCGTAAAGCCGCACAGATACAGCGGGGCGGCGTGTGTGGCGCGGGTAAAGCACCAGGTGCAATGTTTTGTGGTCTTTTTCCTCTCTGATGTAGTTCACGTACACCTCATTACAGCTCGGACAACAAACACAACCACCAGATGAAGCGAACAAACATCAGGCTGCTGCGAGCCGCACTGCATGTAGACGTGACTCGGGACACTAGATCTGTCCATACAAAGGTCAAAGGTGTTGCAAAGATGCTATTTATTTGAAAAGTATGTTGTGTAATTTCAGCTCAAATGTCTACCACAGTAGATGTTACCTTTGTATTAGACATGTCCACTATATACTGATCTCCTTTGATACATTCGAGAACCTGGAAGCCGTCTCGGTCCAGAACCTTCGCTTGAGAGTTTCCGGCCACCACCAGAATGACATCACCAGTCATGCTGTACTGCAATGCTCTGATCTGATGACTGAAACGGAAGGAAGATAAAAGTCAGACTTTTGCACTCAACACAGTTTATATATTAATATAATATGATTGTATATAATAAAAAGAATAATGGGCTTTTTGTAAAACTGATTTTTATTTGATGCTAGCTTGCGTTTACCCTGTGGGGACTCGAAACAAACCGATTCAAATCCGAAAAAAATTGAATCCAGATCATTTAGAATAACATTAACCAACAAGAAATTTCTGCATAGTAGAAACATGTGCTGTGTGCAGGACAACGGATCTGCAGCGCATTACATAACTATAAAAATTACAATAATACAGGTTTCTAGTCGTCATAACAAGAGTCAAAAGCAATAAATATAAAGGAGTTTCATCTCTGACGGCCGATTTGTAGCAGACAAGGTGAATTCTAGACAGCTTCGATTAAAACATCACAAGCAATAATTATTCAAATTAACAATAATAAATACCCTTTATTTTCCTGGCAGTAAAAACATATCCCCTTAAATCTAAACAAAGATTTTCAGTATAAATTCAAATACAATGTGCTAATACTTTTAAAACATACTAAACCGTCTGATAAATATAACATTCAGATTAACAGTCAATTACTTTCACAGTTTATATAGATAATGCACATCTTATGAAGAATATTATATATTCTATAATTTCATCATTTCTGTTATTTAATTTTTCCTTATCTCTGTAACTGAACATAATATAAATTATAATTTTCCCTCACGTATCTAAATGACATTATAACAATATAAAATGATCTCTTAAATTACATTCTTAAAAATAAAAGGTTTCTTAAAAGGTTCTTCACAGCAATGCCATAAAAGAACCATTTTTGGTTCCACAAAGAACCATTTAGTCAAAAGAAACATCTCTTTCTTACCTTTTTATAATCTGAAGAACCTTTTTTCACCACAAAGAACCTTTTGTGACACAGAAAGGTTCTTCGGATGTTCTTGGAACCATTTAGACAAAAAAGGTCCTTCTATGGCATCGTGAAGCACCTGTATTTTTAAGATTGAATGCTTTGTTTTCTTTAACCAAAGTATCATTTTAATTCGGGGGTAAATTTTGACCTGGATATTTCACAGTCACCCACATCATTCATCATTCCTGTGTGGGAACAAAACCCAACTGGGCAGAAAGGTAAATTCATGTAAAATGAGAGAAAAATTGGCCTTTTGATGGACTGAGGATGATGAGCTTTTAACTATTAAACAGCTTTTGAAGTGCCTTTATAAAAAGCTCAGAGCAGAAGAACACGGGCGGTAGAAGCAGAGGTCCAGTGAACATTCTGGTTCCCCTCTCAGGGTCACCCACTTTATGGGCTCCACATGGGCTGCGTGTTTTCTTTGGCCATGGTGTTTGCCGTTTGCTGGTAAAGAGATGCCACTGTATGCGGGTTGATTAAGTGGTAAATGTGGCGTGGCGTTTAACTCATCGCACGCGCTAAAGAGCGTTCCCGCTCAGCCAATTGGCTTCCAATACCTCGAGACACCTAATGTTCTGACGGCTTCCACGTTCGGGGGGATTTCTAAGAAAACAAAAGAGAAGAACAAAAATACACGGCGCGCTGCATCTGGGTGCACTTAGTGTGCAAGGCTGATTTGACTTGAGAACACAAGTCTCATTCCAGACAGATGAGGTCTAATGTGAATCAAGCTCATGAAAGGTTCACAGAGACGACTCACCACTCGCACGGCTGGATCGATCGGAACGCATGCAGCGCAGCGTCCATCCCGGCGAAGTCCCAGAACTTCACGTCAAAGTCGAAGCCACCGGTGACCAGACGCGCACCGGACGGGTCGAGAGCTAAAGCTGAAACCTGCGGACATATACACATCAAACCTTGGCACAGTTACATGCTCAATGTCTGTGAGGCCTTTGGCTTCAAACAACTCGAATCTGGAAACATCCTCAATAATAAGTTTGATATTGACTCATAATGTGCGATTCCACGTTAAGAATGATTTTGTTATTTTTAACAGCCTCGACAGATTTGTGTGCGTTATCTAACACTATTGGGTGGTTTCCCAGACAGGGATTAGTTTAAGCCTGGACTAGGCCTTAGTTTAATTGGGAAATTAAAGAAGTTTTAACAAACATACCTTACTAAAAACATTACTTGTGTGCATTTTGAGACAACACAAAGGAACTGGTGTATTTTGAGATATATCAGTGCAAGTTGTTTCCAGTTTGGACAGCTCTTACATTTCTTTTAGTCTAGGTCTAGTCTAAACCCTGTCTGAGGAAGCGCCCTTATATTAAAGAGAAATCAGGATTTCAGAAAGAGTCGATTAAACACTTCAGTTTCAATAAACACTCTTTCAAGATACAGAAGCAAGTTTTCGTATTGCTTGTTTATTTCGAAAGGAAAATTAGATTCCTCATGAACTGACTTTTTAATGATTTAAATAATGTAATCCTCAAAAACTCAGAAATAAGAGCGATCGGAAGCACATGAAGGGACTTACAGTTTTACTGCCGTGTTGAAGAGTAATTTCGTGAGTATCTGGTATCCTCTTTACTGGATTCTGAGACAGAGAAAGAGAGAAATCTGGATTAAAGTTCTCATTTGCATATTAATGATATAGGTAACATTGAATAGACATGTGCATCAGAAATCTGAATTAGGGCTGTCAAATGATTAATCACGATGAATCGTATCCAGAATAAAAGTTTGTGTTCACATTAATATATGTCTGTGTACTGTGCATATTAATTTTGTAATTATAAAAACATAAACATACATGAAAATTAATAAACATTTAAATATAATTTTAATTGTTGGTAAATATAAATAAATACATGTAAATATTTCCTAAATATACTGTATATATAGGCCTACATGTATGTGTTTGTGTTTAGAAATACAAAATTAATATTCACAGTGCACAGACATATATTATGTAAACACAAACTTTTATTCTGAATGCGATTAATCGCGATTAACCTTTTGACAGCCCTAATCTGAATAGAAAGAGAAACACAACAGTTTTTCACTGGTTTTCCAAGCTAAACACAATCCAGCACCATATTTCAAGATAAACAAAACAACCCTACTTTAAGACAGGTATTAACCTGGGCTTAGAAAAACCAGAGTAAAGCACAGTGTGAAACCCCAGCGTATGTGTTTATAGCCATCTAGTGAGAAACTGAGCCGCTTGACCTCATCTTCCATCTGTGTGTTTCTATTCGGTGTCAAATGAACAAGGTGTTCGTCAACAATGCTCTTTCACTACGATAAACACTTTCAAGTTTCACTGGCAGATATCACACAGCGTAAATGCTCACAGCAGACTCATTCTGTGTATCAAACGCAGGCGCTTTGTGTGATTTGTGGTTGGCCGATTACGGTCGTACACAACTCCTGGCCATTTCTGGACCTGACAGGATACATTTATCCCAGTACAGAGACGTCACCGGCCGGCCAGACGGCAGAAGCCATCTATCACAACAGCCCACAGCGGCCCTCAAACACCACAGGCCTGGAAAACCGAACGCCTGCACACTGTCAGATACAGAGGAAGACATTTACAGCCTTCTCACTCTCCTGAGACACATGTGGATTGTGTTCAGATAAAGGATGATTCTAACAAAAACATCCCCAATGCTCACATTTCACACGTCGAAATGAAAAACAAAAGGTTTTGCTCAGTGGTCATAAAAAAGGTATATATTAAATATTATCTTATATTAAAATCTTATACATTTTAGTATTATTGGAGATTCTTAAAAGGCTCAATAATGTAATATTATTTTATAAATTTGAAGTTGCATAATTTATGGGGGTACAACACATATTATCCAAATTTATAAAAAGTTACGACTTTTTGCTTAATTGCTATGTAAATAATGTCAAGATAATATCCAACCATCTACTGCTGATTCACACAGAATAAAAACAGCATATCTGTAACATTCAATACAGATGTCTGTACAATAACAAGCTTGAGCACATGAATAATCTGAGAAGAAACCTAAAGACCATCTTTATTTTCTTCTAACATTCTAGTGATTTTGTGCTTGACATTGATGGGGAATGAACGCATGGCCCTCTAGTGTTTGAACTCACTCATTACAGACATTACATACACTTACATTACAAACACATGATAAACTCCTCAATGTCAAGTTAAATGTAAAATAACTCTGCTTGTTGCAAACTGAGTTTAATTTCCGGGGTGCAAAAACTATTACTGACTTTACTGCTATTAGCCAGTGTCAAAAACTTTTTATTAAGGGCCTTGGAATTGATTTCCATATTTTTATATAGACATATTTTTTGTAACCATATAAAACAATACTTACACTTCAGTTCGAACAAATAGAAAAATATTCTAAATCTGAAATATAATAATGTATTATACACTCAAAAAAACATACAAATAAACGTAGCTATAAAATAACTGCCCATTGTGTGTGTTAGAGCTTTCTGACTACAGATCCACTGCCAGTAGAGATTTTAAAGGATCTGAAAATGTGAAAAATCACTCACATCATCGTCGTCATCATCATCATCGTTCATATCCTCGTCGTCGTCATCATCATCAGCAGCAGCAGTGCTGCGTTTGTATCCTGGAGGCAGTGGGGGTCCCACCAAATCATCATCATCATCATCATCAGCCCTAGATCCAAATCCTGGAGGAACTGGTGGTCCGATGAGTTCAGAGTCAGACTCGCTGCTGTCGCTGTCAGTATCTGGCTTTCTGTTCACACACACAAGCGACTGAGGTCTGGTGATAGAGTGTAACACCAGGTTATGATAAAAAAAACGATAAATGCAAATAATTAACTGCAACAAACCACGTAATAGTTTGTCTTGCCACTACAACAGTCTGTGGTACAGCATCAGTTACCTAGCAGTGGATGTAGATGGCTTCACTTTCTGGCTGACGGTTTGACTTGCGCTGCTCTCTTCAACATCCTGTTTCTGGCGCTCCTCTGTGACAGTGAAACACACAGTAAGAAAAATGACTGCAACAGCAAAACATCAAATCAAGTGTTGGTGACCAAACAAAAACATCACCGACCTAAAACATGCTGGCTTCTCTCAACGGCTGTTCTCCTGGTCTGCTCAAAAATGGCCTCCAGGTCAAAGGTTCGAGCTTTCTTTCCTGAGTGAGACAATAATGATACACAGCTTTAAAAACGAACATGATAACACACACACTGATGTTGTGTTACCAACACTTACCAAATCCAGAGAAGCCCATCACAGAGGAGATATCATCGTCTTTACTGGAGCTACCTGTAATCATATTAATGTGTGTTTGATCAATGACATGTTTATGAATATGCATGAGCACATAAACACTTTCTAGAGACAAAATAACGCATTACCTTTATTTTAGGCTTTAAAGCAAAATGATAAATGATGTCACTTTGGATAAAAGCATCTGCTAAATATTTTGTAAATGCAAATTCTGAACATAATGTGTGTTGGAATTAAACATCAAACGTTAACCTGTTAATCCACCACTCATTTACCATAAAACACCATTCATGTTAAAACCTCTGAATTTGAATTGATAGTAAAAAGCATGCCTTCGGGTATAAGACATGATACGTTGGATCTTGTGAATTAAGTTACTACGTTTTGCTGTATAAAGGGATAAAAATCTGCTCGAACAACATTCACATGAATGAAACCACAGGTGGACACGCGACTCACTTTAATACTATATTACAATGTATATAAACCTCACAAATGAAAACTATCACAACTCAAAAACCACACCGTTTTTTTAATTATAGTTTGATATTATGATATTATAGTTATCATAAACTATAAGGTAAACTCACCAGCATCATTCCCGGGCGCATCCATGTTTTCTAGTAGGTAAACAGTAACTGACTCACTTCCGAGACGCCACCGCATTCTTCAAAATAAAAGTCCCTGTCACTGGGCTGCGTTCATATCTCAGTGGGCCAATAGAGGGTGACACGGGAGTGGATTTTGAAGCACACATACTGAAAAACAATGTAAGGCCATGAATGCATTGTAAATTGGATTAAAGTGTCTTCAAAATGGGTAAATTATTAACAAAATAAAAATACAATAATTTATACTGTAATTATGCACACATTATTTGTCAGCAAACATTTGTTTAATGCATGTGTTCATAAAAATAAAACAGGGAATTTAAAAACAGTAAACAAAAAAATAAACAAGCTTGCATACTAACAATTAAAGGTTAGCTCGTCCAAAAATGATTTTGAACTGAGCAGAATAACCTACCTGTCATGCATGTGGGCATACCAGTTTAAAACAAACAAAACGCTACACAAATGCTTTGTTCAACAATGAAAGTAAAACTAAACACTTGAAGGCCAAATTCTGTCTGTCAGTGTGTTATGATGGAAACAGAAACTTATGTTCTTATAAAACAGTTGTTTAGCCGTTAATGTGTAATGTAGTCTACACACAAGTACAATAGAAAAGAGAGATTCATTTTAATTTTTAAAGCCACCAGAAACCTATAAGCAATATCTAAAAGAAGAACACCAGGATACAAATTATTTTAAATGTATTCCACATCCATTGGTGTATAAAGCAAAGTTCCTCAAAAATGTTACACAATAATTGTATTATTTTTTTTGTTTGTTTGTTTTTTTGCTTTGATAGGACAAAACATTCAATATTTATGACTGTTGGCTACTTGGCTGTGAATAAGAAACCTCCTGAAATGACAGTAGAACTTGTATTTAATTTATATTAATTATATGTAATATAATTATATTGGCCTCATCTAAAACAGCAGGTGATCCTGCAGAAGAGAGAAACCGTTTCTGTGGTCAATTGGTTTTGTTTTTCTGAAGAGTAGCTTTGAACACCTTTTAAACTTAACCTGTAAGTCACCTGTTAGTCACATGGAAATGCCATGCATACCAAAAATGTGATGTGTATGCCTAATTCTCACTTTATGATGTGTATTGTAGATTTTACTGTTTTAGATAAAAACATCACAAAATAAAATAAATGCAAATTTTAACACAAATTGTTTGATTTTCAGAGCTGATGAAAATGAAACATTCTTCTCTTGCAGTCAAGACTGCAGTTGGATATGTATTCACTACATTTCTATCTGATTTATTGGTGGGTGTATTTATTTTTTAAACAGATCTTCATCTTTTATTTTATGAGGTGTAGCCTATAAATTCTTGTCATATAATGTGGTGTGCGAGTGCATGGAATCATAAACATGGTTTAAACCAGTTTTTATTTGCATCATGAGGACAATTCTGTGCCATTACATAATGATTAGAAACCAAGAGAGGGACAAAAATGGAAACTGAGAATCTTGTGGAATGTTTTAAAAGAATAAATACATTGTGAAATTATTAGGTGAATTCATGAATCATGTTAAAAGTTAAAATCAACGACGCCTGCGTCTGTATATAACCTGTCTGATAAAATCTCTCCATTCCAAGTCTTTAATAGTTTCAATGAGATCTTCACTGATGCCGTAGGTGCAGGTCTCACTAAATTCATCTTCATCTGAATGCTGTGTCACATAAACCTCATCAAACCAGACTAGACCATCCCGGGATGAATCGACAGAAACAATGATGCGATCTGTATTGCTGTCAGGTTCATCGGGATCGTAATTCTTACAGACGTCATGAGGAAGTGATCCCAGATGGTGGTGATGATTGCTCAGGTTGCCCACCTCATAATATGTCAGATGAGTGTCTGGAAGAAGTTCTTCATGGTTATGAAACTCGCGGAAGCCGAAATATCCATCCTCTGGGTCATATTCTGCAATAATCTTGCCTTTTCTGCTGATTCTGTCGACACATTCATCGGCAAACCACCACAGCAGACTTAGACCATGTCTGGGATACGGTTGACCAATCCTGTGTTTTTTTAGCTCAGACAAATCCTCCAGTATGTCAATGTCCATTGCTATTTTGCTTTTGAAGAGACGAGAAAGCAAAGTTTAGTTTTTTTCCACAAATAATATAAATGTTTTTATCTTATTCGCTGCAGATAAAACATTACAAATTTACATTTCCACAAACTCAAATTCGAAAAAAACGTCTGGATTAAGTAAAACGAATTTAATGTTACAACAACCATGAATTGTGTTTATTAACATTAAAACGCTGTTACAGAAATGATTTCCGGGTAAGGTTTTTAGTTTCACGCCGTTTATATATATATTTATAAAAAATATATAATATTTTTTTATATAAAGTGTATATACTTTATATAAAAGAAAATAAACTGCGTATACTTTACCTTGTTTATGTCTGCTGTATCTACACTGGTGAAGAACTCAGTTATTGGTTTTATTCACCGAAGGCGGAGTCAAGATTGGGAATCGAAACTGGGTACGGAAAGTGAAACTCAACATTTCATCGTACTTTATTGATAGTGGGAGGATCTATAAAATATTTTTCTGTGACAAAACATTAGACAACAAATAAAGTCACCAATTCAAACCTAGGCGTTTTTGTGTATTACTTAGCATGTGTCATGTTTTGGAATATTTTATTTCGATGGCATTCTGTGCAATGCTCAGATTTGTTGGTCAAAACACATCATGGAAACTGAAAATAATATTTCAGATTAATATTTAATAAGAAGTCACAAACAAGAGAACGTTTGTTATTTTTGCCTGATGCATATTTTATTAATATGATTGTATTTCTTGAAAAATTGCGTTTAAAACTGCATGTAATAAACTGTCAAATATATTAAAGGTTTTAAGCATATTCAGTCACTCTACTATTGCTTTAAAATTGTTTTGTTAGCTATAACATGAAACAGATCAAATTCTTGTTTATTAAGAGCACATAAATTACAGTCAAAGTCAAAAGAAATTCCAAAAATCATTCCCAGTCGTCAGATTTCACTGGAATGAAAACAAAAACATTTGACAAAAACGTCTGTCCAGTTTCTTAATCTTATTAATCTTCTTCTTCAGCGACGATTTTTTCAATGGCGGCCCAGTCCAGTTTGCTCAGAACGCTGCCGGTGCTGTCAGAAAGAGCATCTAATCCAAGCAGATCTCTTAGAGGATCCACATCTTCATCATACTCCTCAAATTCCTGAACAAAACACGAGATCACATGAACAAGTGCGCAGATCACGACTGCTGTAACATGTCTTTCTGTGTTTATATAATCAGGCCCACACCTGTTTGTTCTCTTTATCCTTCAATCCCAGAATGTCGTTGACCTCAGCGGAGGGGTTCCATTCTTCCACTCGTGTCTGATCTTTGAATGTAGATGTCTGGAAATCAAGCTCTACAAAACACAACACGTGTGAAAATATGGACAAACATTTTCCTTTAATATTACAGTTATCCCAAAAAAACACTCACTTGGATTCATCTTTGTTTCTTGTCTGGCTTTCAGGTCTGTCAGCATTCCACGTCGTGTCACCTGTGATAACCGATCACCTGGAAGAGCGCTCGCTAAAAACAAAGGACATTTTTAGACAACCCATCTAGATACGTCTCAGCTTCCTCCTTTACTGAGTTTTACTGATATTTTGTGCAGCAGTAATAGTGATGGTTTGTGGCTCTTGTATGGACCTGGTCTGTGTAGCCCGAATCTGTTGCTCAGTGATCCATGTGGTTTTGGTGTAGATTTCCTCTGAAGCACAACTGTTTTTCCTAGAGAGGACACAGAGTGTCCGCTTTGTCCTTTAGGGCTCGTCTTGTTTCTCATCGACGACTGACTGCTGCTCCTGAAAAAACAACAACATTGTTTATGCTGATTTGTAAGACACTTTGCTTGACTCTTCGGTTTGAGTTACACTTCCTCAGGAGACGTTTACACAATGCACAGTTACCATCAAACCAAAAGTCATTAACTTTAAGTGAGATTTGTGGAAGCTGACCTTTGTGGAAGTCTCTCTTGGGGTTTTGTGGGGAGGGTAATAGGTGTTGTGAGCAGATCGGTGATCAGACTGCAGGCGTCACGAGCTCTCTGTTCATGATGTTCCTGTAGAATCACCCTGAACACACACAGAACAACTAACTCATGCTTACTCACATTAGAGAATGTTTTTACAGCTCACATGAAAGAAGAATCATACTTGTCTTTTTCTTCTTTGGTTTTCTTAGTCGTTGCCAGATCTACAGAAGATGGATTCTGCAAAGATAAAAATTATTCAGATCATGAAAGAGAGTGTGGGACTTTCTCTTAATATAAATATGGGTGATTGAAAAATTGATAATCATCTCACATGTGTCAGAGGAGACGTGAAGGGTCTGTGCTCTTGTTCTCTTTTCTCTTCTCTCTCTTTGTGATATTTCCTCAGTCTTTCCCTCTGTTTCCTCCTCATCCAGATCCTCACGTCTCTCCTCTCCTCCTCCATCATGACCCCTCCCTGCTTCACCTCTGACCTGCAGCTCAAACAAACAACTCAAGCCATCAATACAACAATCCCAGCTGTACATTAAACGTCTTTAAACGTGTCAGTTATCTCTAGTTAGCACTGTGCATCTCACCTGCTTGATTTATGAGCTCCTCTTTGAGAAAGACCCAAAGCTGACCGGGACAAAGCCCCATCCCTGATCAACTCTGACAGGATGTCATTCACATCGCTGAGTCCAGTCAGACCGAGAGTCTCATCCACCCGTCTGAAGAGAGACAAACGGCCGTGTCAATCAAGCACACGACAAAGGAGACAGTGTTGCTAAAATCTACACAAACAGTAAAAATCGTTCTTACGGTTCGAGATCCTGAAACAAAGATTCTGTCAAATCTGCAGATAAAGAAACAACAACACAAACATCCAATACACAAGCGTAAACATTAATTATCTGCAGCAGTGTGTGTGATGCAGGCCACCCACCTCCATCCGTTTCCTGCACTCGTTGCTCTCGTTTCACTGAAAACAGAGATCGTGTTAAACTGAGGACATGGAAACTAACACCTACATCGCTCAATATCACTGCAAACATGGAAATCTGAAACTAGATTAATACACAAAACAAAGGAAGTAATATGGATGTTTGAGTGTACGTGACAGGAGATTAACGTACCTGCGGGAGGGGAACGTTCATCCTGGACTGAACTTCGGTTGCAAAAAGTAGAGGACAAAATCTCATCTCCTAGATCCTGGATGGCCGTCGGTCCAAAATTCACAATTGACGGGTTGTCATTTTTCACTGTTGATCCAAGACAAAAAGTGTTTAATGGTCTGTTTTATTCTATGGTGTTTAGCAGCTATGTTGTGTATAAGTATAAGTAACCTTCTTGTAAGGTTGTCAGAGGTCTGGAATAAGGTTTCCTCTCCACTCTGGGCATCATGACAGGGTTTTGTGTTTCTATGGTGTTGACCAGCTGACAGGAAACACACATTCACACACTGTTGACAGCAGATAATGACATGCCCTACAACCTGACACGCTAGGAATCCATTTAAAACTGGCTAATTCTTGTTAAACTATTATTATATATCATCCTGCAGCTTAATGACCTCATCCTAACCGAGAGACTGCAATTACTGTTTTACAAATTCATTTTTAACACTCAATAAGCAGTTACAACCCAGACGATATAGATGTATCTCGTACCAGTCTGGTGTTTGCAAACTCTTTGTCAATGTTATCAGCGATGTCCTGCAGTCTGGCGAGCTGGGCGTCCATCACTGTCAACCGCTCTGAGATTTGACTCCTGGACATTAACACATCCAGAGAGCGGGAAGGGATCTTAATGCCCGAAAGCACGCTCAGAGTAACGGGATCTCCGCTGAGCACTTCATCAGCATCCAAAGTTGGAGGAGATGAGGATCTTACAGCAGGACCTGCAGGAAATCAGTTGGGCCAGAACAGTGAATCTGTGCTGCTTTGTTGAACAATTCACTTCAAATATATGGTTAAGTGTTAAGAATCGATACCAGGAAGCTCCTCAGGCGGTATTGTAATATGCTCAGTGTTGATTGAGGCGGAGTTTACAACACTAGCTGCCAGGACGTGGAGCTGAGCAGATGAGGGCGGTGAGTTTGGTGCTTGGGATGAGGGAAGATTCTGTAGCAAAGAGTCATCAGCCAAATCGATCACATTGATAAATCTTCTTCCCTCAGCGTTCTACAAAAGAATAAGAACAAAATTTCATTCAACTTATGTTTAGTGGAACAGAGATGTTATGTTAAAGATGTAAAGAGTAACACTTACAATATGTGTGTTTGACTCTGTGTGTCTTCTGCTCTCTGGCTGGTCTGGAGATTTTTCTTTAGAGAAACGCAGATTGAAGAACACATCCGGAGGAACTACTGGAGCAACATCTAGCAGACCTCTGTTATCTGTAGCTGTACATAAAACCATGAGGCCAAAAAACAGCATTTTACAAACATTTGACAAACAAAGATTAATCTACAAAGGTCACACTGTTGCTCATATATGAATTAGCTAGCAGGGTTTTTTTAAGTTACTGTCACAGCAGCTTGCCAGTTATGCATTTTACTTAAATTCGGGCTAGGAGAATGTAACAGAGTTGAAACAGACAGAATCGAATGATCTGGACTTACAAGCACTTGGCATTATGGGAGATGAGGGCAGCTGAACAGAAGCAACTTTATCAGTGATGGACTGAGATGGTTCTAGAGTAAACACAAGCAGACCTTCTATAGTAAACAAAAGATGTGAGTACATTTAAAGTGTATGATTTCACACACAGGAACACTGAAGGGAGCACATACCTGGTTCAGTGTTCGTACAGGCGTCCTGGATTTCAGGAGGTCTCTTCTGTGTAGAGGCGTATGCATGGAGCTCGGCTGAGGTGGAATACATCTTATCCAACAGCATCTGTCCAGTTAATTCAGAATCCATCTTGCCTGAAACAGAAATGAAACATGTAAGAGTTTAAACACACTGTGTATGAGAAACACAATCTGCCCAAAACAAAGTTTGAAAGAGAAACAGAGACTGGAGAAGAGTTGTGTGTGCTCACCTAAAGGAATGACGTAACCATCATTCTGATCTGACACATCTTCTGCAGGCTGAAGAATCTATAAAACACAATGAACATTGCAATTACCTTAATGTAGCTTTGATGATTCAACACAGTACTGATGATTCACTGTAGCTTTGATAATTTACTGTAGCTTTATTGATTCACTGTAGTTTGGATTGTTTACTGCAGCTTTGATGATTCATTGTTACTTTACAAATTCACTGTAGCTGTGATGATTCACTGCAGCTTTGATGATTCATTTCAGCTTAAATGTAGCTATATTGTTTACTATAACCTTAATGATTCACTGTAGCTTTTGTGATTCACTGAACCTGTGATGATTCAGTCTCTTAAATGATTTACCGTAACTGTGATGATTCACTGTAGCTTTAATGATTCACTCTAGCTGTGATGAGTCGCTGTATCTATTGATTTAAAGCAGCTTTGATGATTCATAATCTCTTTAATGATTCACTGTAGCTGTGATGATTCACTGTATCTATTAATTCACAACAGCCTTGTTGATTCACTGTCCCTTTAATGATTCACTGTAGCTTTGATTATTCGCTTTAGCTTAAACGTAGCTTTAATGATTCCTGTAGCAATAATGATTCATTGTATCTATTAATGCAATGCAGTTTTGATGAATTACTATAATGCTTTAATGCTTGTTGCTCTCAGTATTCAGATGTTAAAGTTCTAACCTCATCTGGGGGTATGATGGACTCCTCAGGTCTGAACGTGACTTTAATTTTCTCATCCTTATTTTTCTCCTCTCTCCTCTTCCGTCTGATTTAGAGAACACTGAATCATTAGACACACAACACATACAACTGCAAACGGTTCAGTGGTCACACACGTCAGTGAAAGAGAATCACCTCTTGCTGGACGGGGTGCTCAAGTGGCTGTTCTGCACTATGTTATCTGTTTTTAACAGCTGTAGTTTCCCATCAGCACTTGGCATCTGATTCCCGGTGGCCCATTTCAAGAGCTCCTCCAGAGGAATGAGACGAGGTGTTCGTACCGGGGGCGTGTTGATCCGCATCCCCTAAACATCACACAAACACCAATCAACTTACAGACATCCCACACACAACCCATACAAAGATCAACGCGGTGGACACTCACAGCACTGGGTGGATCAGGATCTTTACGCAGCAGCTGAAGTCTAGGATAGTGACCCATGCCTGCGACACACACATCGTCCGGTTTGGCCGTGGTGGGTTGTGGGATGTGAGGCAGCATCACAGTGCGGTCAGGGTGAAAGCGCAGCAGAGGGAGACCCACAGCTGGAACGGCTCTGTGAGGAGCGGGAGGGAAACGCAGAGGTTCTGCACCTCCTCTAGTCCTCTCCGTGTTGTAATGAAGGTGCGATGAAGGTGGCGCTGATGCATCGACCCACGTTCTGCCCGTATCCTCAGCTCTACGCACAAATGAGGGTCTGGACTGTGGCAGGACGTTGCTGTGAACTGAAAAGAGGTGAGGATTCGGACCCCAGGCCTCCCTCACAGGAACACACACGGGAGGAGAGGGAGGTCTCGGGAGATTTGGTTGTGTTGGTTGCAGCTGTAGAAGGCGGAGTCTGTGTGGCAAGTGAGCCGTTCTCTGCGCAGGCGTAAAGTGGAGATCAGAGATACCCGGCTGCGCGTCTGCGTTATGTGCAGTGGTGAGCAGACCTTGTGAGGTCGGGATGAAGCTCCTGCCATCTGTGTGACCATGCTGAGGCCAGTCTGAGCGAATGGTCAACTGCTCAAGTTCCTTTAAGATGGTACAAACATAAAACATAATTATGGAATAATACACATCAATAAAAAAAACACAGTTACAAATCCTACCTGAGGTCTGCGGGGAAGGTTTCGTTGTTCGCTGTCACGTCTGTGATTCACAGCAGATGTTAAATGTACCGGCTGTCTGTTATCAGTCTGACTGTGATTGACCCTGTGATGAACGCTGTCTGCTCCAGAGACTCGTGTAGGACATTTATGGCTGTCGCATGAAGCAGTCTGGATGTTCTGGGTTTGAGCGTGTGTGAGTTCAGATCTGTGGTCAGACCGAGGCGGTGCAGACATCACAGGGGTCTGTGCTTGCATCACATTATACTGAAGCGGGTTGTGTTGAGACAGCGGCAGGTTTGAGAAGGACGCCCCCACCACTTGCATGAGACTCATGAAGTTGATCTGCTGAAGCTGAACGAGGAGACAACCAGACAGCGGTGAGTGTTTTAAATGGGTTTCTAATCAGACGAAACGTCAGGAATGAAAATCTATGCACCTGCACTAATCTGAATAACTCATCCTGAAGCAGCTGTCTGACGGGATCCGTCTGCGTCTCTGCTCTGTTGTGAGGTGGATCAGAACCAGGTGGGTGACTAGTGCGCTGTCTTTCTGTCTGTATAATGCCCTCTTCTGGCATCACGTGTGAAGACTGCTGAACATCTGATGCCTCACATCTGAGACCAAAAAGTATATGATAAGAAAAAGAGGCTGAGGACATCCTCATAAAACATCCTGTTTGAAACAAAACATCATCTTCACCTTTGTGCCTTTACAGGAGCGACCC
This sequence comes from Oreonectes daqikongensis, assembly GCA_026939265.1. NCBI lineage: Eukaryota > Metazoa > Chordata > Actinopteri > Cypriniformes > Nemacheilidae > Oreonectes > Oreonectes daqikongensis. The sequence continues at coordinate 1,358,984 of JAOTQM010000056.1, read as the reverse complement.
TATCCAGCGTTTCACAGGGGATGTGATTTTCTTCAGACCTGAAACAAAATACACAGACAAATGAAAAGTAATCTGATCGTCTGATAGGACGAGAGGTTAGTTTACAGTCACCATGGCGACCGAACCGCTTCACCGCCTGTAACAAATGACAGCAGCTGTACCCTTGAGTTTAGATGCCATGCCCACAGAGCCTTTTCAAAGACTTAGTCCTCAATGCACCAAAACACACAACTCATAATGAAATGTCTTGAACTTTGTTTTTCATAATTAACTTGAACACACATTATTTTAAATTAAAATGCGGTTATGTTATTTTCTTAAACGCAGTGCAACATAATGAAGCTACAAAAAACATAAATCCATCATAATGTTCTTTTTTCTCATGTTCATGAGAGGAAACGTTTAATATTTTGAGCTTATTTAGAAATGCAAATATGTCATGGAAAACATGGAATATCATTGATCTCGTGACATAACATGCATTCGACAACTAGTCACGAGACATGCAGGAAATAATAAGATTTGATGTTCATATCTAAAGACTTACTCTGAATCTTCTGAATGAGCATCTGTGTGGAGACTCTCCAGATCAGCCAGTGTTAACACCTGTAAAAATATCAGTTTGCTTACATTGTTATTTACATTTACGTTTATTCTCTGGTGTTTAGGTTAAACCAGGGCTAGTATCTATCTGTGGTGCTGTAGATTCATTGGTCAGCACTAAATCACCTGATCTTTGGCTTCTCTGAGAGCTCTGCTCTGATTGGACGATAGAAATGATGCCTCAGTGGCATCAGTAATACTGCTTTCATCTGCAAACCAAACGACACAGAAAAACTTTGTGAGGTATTTTTTTAAACCAAAATGTTTGACATGTAAAACTCTGTTTGAGATCTGATCTGACCATCTTCAGTCACAGGTGTCGATCTGATCGCTCCTCTAATCTCAGTGCTGTTATTCTGTAGCTCAGATATTACATCCTCCTCATCAGACAGCTGAGCGTCTATCTGATCCACAACATCTTCAACCTCACACACACTGTAAAATCACACAACTTGATTTTAAATATTTGGATTTCAAGGCTTGTTTAAAAAAAAAAAAAAAATACAAATCATGTAGAAAATACCTTTACAACATGACACTACACACTACATCTGACTCACTCATGGCTGGAGGTGTGTTGAACGTCCAGGTCTGGCAGGATGACGGGCGTTCCAGCAGATGCCGGGTAACCCGTGTCCACACTGCTGTCTCTGTCTCTCCTCTGGTCTGTGATCGACCGCTGTACTGAAGCGGGAGACGTTTTCCTGACGTGTACCGCAGAAGAGTGACGCTGCTTAAATTGCAAAGACATCTGACATCATGTGATCCAAATTATGTAATTTCTCAGTATTACCACAAAAATAATGCATCATAAAATATAATTAAAAAAAACTGAACACTTAAAATGCAAACTTACCTTAAAACCAATGTCATGTTCATCTGTGGCCAGCAGGGCGGCGGTGTACCTCTGCTCTAAAAGTTCCAAAGCAGACAGCACTGCAGGGGTCGACGCTTTGGCCCTGATGACCACAGAATCATTGGAGCCCGTTCTGATTGGCTGAGGGACCAGAACCCGTCTGTCTGCCCAGCGCATCATCCATTCCAGTAACCTGGCCAGCTGGGGAAATCGGTTCTCCACCATGGAGTCAAGCTGGACCTGAACATCTAATTCAGCAGGTGAGAGGATCTTAAAGGCCCAGGACTCGGCCGGGAGAGAGCTTTGACTGGCTCTGCCATCTGAACCAATCAAACTCCCTTTCATCTCACTGGACGTTGGTGCAGCCTGTTGGCGAATGCCAAAAAGTCCTCCCTGTTTCCCAACACCGAGTCCAGGGAGAGCGTGAGCTGACGTTGAGTTTGTAGCAATCTGGGCATTGCTTTGGACAGACAAAGCCGGCCCGGTGGATAGGGGGGGTTCTTTGGTAACCGAGATCAATTGGAAGCAGCGGCCAGCCCGGAAAAGGGGCAACCGTGTACCTGGCTTGCAGCCAGAATGATACCCGTCTCTCTGACGGCGTTTGAGGGTTGTCAGCATGTCAAAGTTCACAGAGTGGAGCTCTTTTGTATAAAGCTGTTTGGAGAAACTGCTTAATAACGGAAGTTCAGAGTCCTCGGCATCCAGACTGTCCTTCTCCAACATATAGCTGAGGAACAACTCCAGAAAGAGTGTATATTCTTCATCCTCCAGTTCAAACTCCCATGTTCCCACTGTGGGCAGGCATGGAGGTTCCACTTGGGTTGATTTTGTTCCTTTAGGCTCAGATGAGTTGGAACGTTTATCTTCTCTTTTCTCATGTGTGGATCTATCATTTGCATCCTTCGACTTTGCAGTCCTTGAACTACAAACACAGAGAAAAGGTATTTTTACATAAGTGAAACAAAAAGTTTAATGTAGTATGTCTGGAACACATTTGCTGAAACTAAATTGCAAAAATAGTACAGAAATCTTTATGATGATTAGTGTATAATATATTGTTTTATAATGCGCAAAATTTACAGATATATGTTTTATTATTTGTATATTTTGTAAGCATACAGCCGTGAAAAATTAAGAGAAAGATTCAGTTTTTCTGAGTTTAATGTGTAAAATTATCATTTTTGTTTCATTCTGTGAACTACTAAAAATATTTCTTTGCAGAAAATGAAAACTGGAGAAACCGATAAAAAAAGAAACAACTTTGTATTTTTCTCAAACACAGCAAAGAGAACAAGTTCATATTCACTTTTAAGCAATAAAACATTAATAATGTATTTAAGTTAAAAATAATTTTCTTATGCGATAACCTGGATTTTTATTACAGTTTTCATGCTGTCAGTCTTTCACATTGCTGTTGGATGACCTTATATCACTCCTGAGGTTTGATTTTGTTGAAATTCAACATACACTAGACTTGGCCACAATACATCCAGAAATTATGATTAAAAAATGTGGAATGGTCTTCGTATTTTCCGTGGCTGTATAAACACAAATACATAAAAGACTAAAATATTTCCTATGTCAGCAGAATTACCCGTGCGAAGTCTTGGTCTGCGGTTCAGGGGAAAGCGTCTCAGACATAGTCTCAGCCGTGTCTCCTTCACTATACACTAGGGGACGCCCGCAGTCAGTCAAAGTGCTGTCGCTCAAACTCGTCCCGAGAGAGAGACGCTTCAGTATAGAGTCTGCACCTCCCCTCTCCTCCTCCTCCTCCTCTCTCTCCCACAAGAACTGCTCGGCTGTGGCCAGGTGCTTCTCCAGACGTTGAAGCTCCCGTCGCCGCCGCCTCAGCTGATCTCGAATCAGAATCATCATGCTCTCTCCGGCAACATCTTCTCTTTGACTTCCTGATGGCACATCTGTGTGAACGTGAGCACATGTGATTAATGTTGGTCTCTGTACTCAAATCAGAGCTAAAGAATTAGACAGAACAAAACATCGGATTAAAGGAATTCAATAAAGGAAATAAAGTTGCACAGATTTGGATCAACATGAATGAGCTCTTGCCTGCTGTGGTGTCTGACACTAGCACAGGTCTCAACCTCCGCACGAGTGAAGTGTACTTCTCCCGTAGTGGCACGCGAACAGACTCCTCCTCTTCAGGAAACACTCTCGCCAGAGTTTCTGCTGTCTAACCATCGGGAGAGAATTACAGGCTTACAATTACGCCCTCACAAATATTAATGATGGTACCATCAGATTGTATTACTATGATGCATGTGCAAAACACTTAAAGAGAATGAATAATACCAAATGACTGGGAGGCAGTTCAGCCACTAGACTCAATACTAAGTCTTGCAGGGCTTCGTCTGCATTCAAGAAACGACAAAAAGGCAGAAGACGACATGCCCAACGCAAGGCCTCGACACACAGATCTGCCACACTGACATCACTGATCTGTGAGGTTAAAACACGGTCAGGGCCGGGACTGTTCAGTTTTTAGGAATCTGAAATATTTATACATTCACTTATTTACTGAACCTGAGCATCTTGCTGCTGGTTTCTGACACTCTGGTATCTTCTACAGGAGATGGTGAGCTGGTCTCTAGCATGAAGCATCCAGCAAAGGGCACACAAGTCTCTGAAACATACTGAAAACAAACAGACCATAATTTGAGCTTCACATAGATGTCAACTCAACCGCAGCTTGATCTACGCCCACAACCAATCAACAGAGACATACTTATGGCTTGCACGCTAACACTGTCCATGTCTTTCCTAGACCCTGATTGGAAGAATCCACGATGGCTGGACATTTTTTTCAGTCCTTCTGGTATGAAGTCGACATTCGGTTCAGACCCCTTCTTTCGAATCTAGTAACCCAAAATATTGATTATGTAAATGACTATAAACCAGCAAACCGAAGACATGTTGATTGTAAAAGCAGATGAACTGGCACCTTGTGTAGTAGATGCCTGCAGTGATGTATCTTCCTGATGTACCACTGCGCCGCAGGCCGAGAGCTGTGCGCGGCTCTGAAAAGCAAAAGAACCTTCTGAATCAGACCGGAGACCTGACAGCGAGAGTCTCTCTCCAGATCCAGACATGCCGATCGCACTGTGTCCTACAAAAAATGAAGTCCAAATGTAATCTGCAGCATGTAGTGGTCAAAACTGAAGAAACATTTTTAAAGCATGTCAGATATACCTGGATGTCTGGTGAAGGTTGTGGGCAGTACAGAGGGGGGGCAGGCAGGTAGAATGCAGCAGGTACTAAAACAGGAAGTGATGTTGCTCGTTCCTTGGCTGAATCCAGCAGACGTTTGAGAGGTTGAGAAAAGACGTCCACCTCAGCCATGACCGATGCATTTAAGATCTCCTGCACAGAAACGTAAAGAATCTCCACATCCTCGATGCATGCTGGGTCTGAAGGGCAAATAAATGATTATAAAATCATAATAAAACCCCTAAAACCAAGATCATATAAACATCTAACACATGTTTACCTGTATTATCATTTCCTTCAGACTCAACCACTCGACCCAGTAACATCTCCAGTTGAGTCTGAAAGATGACCGCGGGGTGCAGTTCTGCGGGAAGATGCAACTCTCTCCACCTAAGACTTAAAATTGCATACAAACATTTATGTAAATAATATATGAATATAGGATGACATCATCTCACTGGGACAGATTATTGAGTTGATGTCACACACCTGCTCATGTCCAAACGCTCGCTGCAGTAGCTGCTGTAGGCCAGGCTGAGGGTCGCTGCCATCTTCCAGTCGCCCAAATGCTGCGCCATCCACGCGGCCTCGGGCAGCAGCCCGCCCAGCAGGAGGAGCTCTAGAGCGTAATCCACAGTCCACACATCTGACAGATGCTGAGACCGCAAGGCAACCACCACACGGCTCTGAGACAACTCCACGACACGCCTGTCTGTGTCTGTGAGAGCAAATGCCAAGACTGATACTCAAAGGGATAGTTCACCCAACAATAAAAATTCTGTCAATGTTTAAAAAACGTATTTCTTTTGTGGAACACGAATAAAGATATTTTAAGAGATGACTCAGTGGTTTTGTGTTCATACAATGAAAGTCAATGAGAGTCAGTGTCGTTTGGTTATCAACATTCTTCAAAATATCTTTCTGTTCTGTATAAGTAGTATGTTGTTGTACCATGAGGTAAGTGAAGAGGGGGCAACACTTCCACACTGTGTGGAGGCAGAATGCAAAGAGGACGATTGGTGAAGTAAGCCGCCATAAATCTGGCCAGAGACTGAACCACGGCAAGAGCGGCTTCACGCCCCACTGGCCCTAAGAACCAGCCATCAGCTACAGGGTCATCTACAGGACACAGAGGAAAGGTAAGAACTTTTACTACTGTAAATAGATTTTTTAACAATTACACAATTTTAGAATTTATCGACCTCTGTTTGAGTTGACACGAAATGACCCACTAGCCAATCCCGGCATCTCCTCTTCCTGATGTCCTGTATGTAGCTGCAGTTGTCGTGTCAGACAGTCACACAGACCCTGAGCCTCCCGCAGGTGATACTGGAACAGGTGACCGTACAGAAGGGCCAAACAGTAGCGCGTCTCCAGATAACACGTCAACGGACCTGCTGTGAGAAACACAGAGGATGAAGTTAGTTTTATATTATATGTGATCTGAAGTCAAAACAACTAAATTAAAGTCTGACCTCTCTCTCTTTCTGCACACAAATCAGCCCTCCAGACCTGAACACTGTCTGTATATTCACCTAAAATAAAGTGCTCTTCACCTGAGGAAGGTGAAAGTGAAATATTACAACATTGCACAATTCCCTTCATTTCTTCATGTTATATTAATGTAAAATTTTTGGGCGACAACTACCTGTGAAATTTCGCAGGGCATGGCTTTCCTCAAGACGTCCAGCTGTTTGCAAAGCCTTCTGAATTTCAGGTACAATGATTGACATCTTTTCACGTTCAGGTCGTACGTCCCGGTCATGTTTGTTGTTGTTTAGCTTTATCAGGTATTTTAAAGCTTGTCTATACATGTCACGCCAAATAACCACCAATCTGAAAAACAAAATACAAATGTATTTACCATTATATGATTCAAAACTCTTTGTGACTCTTTCTTCTGTGGAACACAAAATACATTTTGAGTAAAGTCTACAATGGAAGTCAATGGGTTTTCATATTTCTTTTGTTACCAACATTCTTCAAAATATCTTCTTTTGTGTTCTGCAGAAGAAAGTCATACAAGTTGATGAAATGAGGATGAGTAAATGATGGAATGAAAAAATGAATGAAAACACACTTAAAGATTGGTTGGTACCAAATAGATACAAATCTAGTTTATAATACTTTCTGTACACACAAAAATCAGAAGCACCTATTGGATGGCAGACTTCTGCCCAGTGCTGTTGGTTGAATGGTCTCAGTGTTGATATCAGTGTCCTCATGTAGCAGCCGGACTGCAAACATGTCAGAGGAACATAAAACCTGATCATTTTCCCCATAACGCAATGTTCTCGACTGGAGGCTGTAGGTGAAATTCACGCTTCGAGACGCCTCTCGCAGGACGAGCAGAGCTGAATTAAAACTGTGTGAGGAAAGCGCTAAATCAGATGATGGGAGGAACATTCGAACGAATCGCCTGCTAAGCTCAACTGCGACTGGCAGACAGCTGCTTTCTTTGCAGCGTGTGGCGTCCCAGGGCAAAAACGACAGAAGAGTTCTGAGGATGCAAAGGGTGCGCGTGACCCAAGAATCTTTATTTCTTCTGCTGATAAAGTCGCTGACCCTAAGAAGGTTTATGAGTCGGACGACGCAGGTGATGGTGTACTTGAGAAGACGCTCTCTCTGCTCGACAGCACCTCCTAAAGACACGGCCAGAGCCCAAACTGTCAAAAGGTTCCTGTAAACCCTGGTGAGATCCTCCTGCACGGCTGACGATGGTTTCGAGTCTTCTGGGTGCGCATGAAGAGTGTCAAACATTGACGCAAACTCCAGCTTGCCTTCACTTTCCATGCGTGAGTGGAGACCATCGTCAGAATCATCTTCCTCACCCTAAAGAGATGACACAATGTTATGCACGGCCTCCCGTGACTTTTATAAGCTACAGCGTTAATCGTCAGCTGACCTGAGCTCTGTCTGTATCTCCAGGGTCCTGCAGATAAAGCGGTAGAGTAGAGAGAGGTAGTTCTGTCTCTTTAAGAGCCAGCAGACTTCCTGTGATCATCAGAGTGGACATGGACTCCAGCCTCGATCTGACCTGCGGCTTTAAGACAATAACGATACACACAATATCACATCAGCAATTACAGCCCATCATTAAAATCCAGCTCTTCAATGCAACCAAGTTTAAAAAATTACTACCTGCACCTGAGATGACCCCATGACCCTACGTATGTTCTCCAGCCCTTGAGCAGCATCCAGCAGGAGAGCACTCGTAATCGCAGTCGCAGACGGCCGTCTGGGCAACCTGAGCACAGTCACCATGTAGCCATCAGACACGATGAGAAACGGTTGCCGTGGGTGACAGGTGATGGAGTAGCGCTGTCTCATAGGGTCACAGAGTGACGCACTGGAGCTTGAGAGAGAGCCATCTTGTGCGTGAAGAGGTACTGGAGGTCTACGGGAGAAAAATAATGACATCTGGATACTTTTGTAAAAAATGTAGATTTGTGATATAAATAAAATGCTTATATTAATTCCCAAGCATTTAACCTTTGTATGGTGTTCATATTTTTGTTTCGCAGCATTGTTTGGTTTTTAAATAAATACAACCATAAAAGTATGATTACATATATGGTTCATTTCTGTCAGCTTAACAAAAATGTTAAATGCTCTCTCATTTGTAAAGCACTTTGGATGAAAGTGTCTGCTAAATAAATAAATGTAAATGCAAATCAACCTTTGATAAATGACATTTATAAAAAAGTGCTGTTTTTTGTCAAAAATATGTGTGACATGTAATATGGTTAAGCAACGTATTTCTTGTTACGAGAAACATAATTGGGTGTGTGAACAGTTGGTTGTTATTGGTAGCACCTAAACTGGAAAATGACCCGTCCATAATGTAAAATAACACTGTGACATTATTCAGTGACATTTGGAATATGACAGCAAGTATCATTAACAAAGAAACCAATCAAATCACCTGTAGGTGACCAATGGATGAAGAGGCAGGAAGTGGGCGGGTCCAAACTCAATGTTGCATCCAGTTGTAGACAGAGACACAAGTCCACCCAAACGTGCCAGCATGAGCAGAGAGCCCCTCTTCAAAACACACACAAGATAAAGGCCTTCTGGTGTCCAGCTAACACTCCCTACCCAGTATGACCTGCAAAACATTCAGACATATTTGTTCAGCCTGTGGGCATCTGGGTGACTTGAGAATAATGTGTGGATAAACTGTTTGTAGATGAGACTTTTAAAACACTTACCTCACATACTTGGCTGGAATATTGATCGCCTTAAGACCACACCCTCCTAACAGACTAGACACTGTGACAAAGTTCTGCGTGCTGACAAACAACACCTGAGTTACCTGTCAGACACACAAATATCATCACGTACAGCACGTTCATAATGTACTGAAAACAATGTACTGTACATCAAATGTTGTGACTGTACCCTAGGGTCCTTCTGGTTAAGAACTATTGCCAGTAATTGCCCATCTGGTGATAGTGCTGGAACCAGAGCTCCTCTGGACTTCACCGGTCTACATGGAGGCACAAGCTGGTTGAAGAGGTAAGACTTGGAGATCCAGTGTACAGTAAAACCTACTGAACTGTGGGATAAAACAACATTGATTAAAAAAAAGGCATTGACAGCATTGCAAATTGAAATAAAGACATAACCAAGTTCTCACCTGTGTTTCCTTTCCTTTATCCTCTCCCACTGAATCCTTAGAAAGGTGATGGTCAACTGCTCTTCAGTACTGAAGACGAACACGCTCAGACACATGTCACCAACAGCCTATAAAACACCACAGGACATATAACACAAATAATGACACAGCCTCTGGGTCACAAGCAACTTTATTCACCTGATTCTTCACAAACACGCTATGACTCGATGCCTCTTTGTCCTTCGAGAAGGGAAGCTGAGTGTTTTCTGGATGTGATATCTCACTCCAGCGTCCTTTGACTGTGAGATCTCGAGGACTGCTTAGATCCTGAGGTGCCGAACATTCCCAGAGGAACACCTGCCCTGTTAGAGCTGACAGAAAAACCCTCTGTCCATTCTCAGAAACCAACAGAGAAAGTCGTACCGTAGTTACCGTACCTGCATGACAGAGCCGGAGACAGAGTTGTTTTCTGTTAGTTGTATCTACAACTATTTTCTTTAAAGTGTTCTCACACAAACCTCTGATGGAAGAAGCCAGCTCATGAACAGCAGGGTTAACAGAGACCATCTTTAAGGAATCTTTGTCTTTATTCCACAGAAACAGTTCTCCAGAGATCAGAAGACCCACCAGCCACATACCTGAAGACAATATGACACAAAACACAGCTGTAAGATTACAAAGATAATTTACCCAAAACATTTTGTCATCATTTACTCATCCTTGTGTCATTTCACACCTGTATGACTTTCTTTCTTATGCAGAACATAAAAGATATTTTGAAGAAAATATCTAAATATATTATTTTGTGTTCTGCATAAGAAAGAAAGTCATACAGTTTTGACATGACAATAGGGTGAGTAAATGATGACAGAATTTTAATTTTGGGGTTAACTATTCCTTTAAGGTTTAAGTGTAAGGTGGGCAACACTGAGTTACATCACGTACCGTTCGAAGAGGCAGACATGGTCACCACTCTCTGTAAAAGTGGCTGAAGTTTCGGGGTCTTCTTTTTAGTTCGGCCCGACACCAAATGTATTTCACTGAGGCGATTGTCATCTAATAAAAAAACAGCCTCTTTCTCCTGAAACAGAAGAGAAAATAACAATACGCGCTTGTATTTATAGCAGATGACATTGAAGCACATCTACATGAACACATAAGAGACTTTCTGTCATTTGGATACCCATTGTCTTACCTTCCCCAGCCAGCAGAATCTGGGCCATGGCTTTTTGCGCTTGATGCTGGATGACAATAACACCTCCAACTTCAACTCCATTCTTGGCATTGATGGTAAACGTCAGAGAACATCCAAACACAATGTTTCTCCTTACGTTCATCTTCATGGAAATCATTAAATAGAAATGGAAACAGGTAATTGTATAGGAGTATCACTTCAACAGTGTTTGGATCTCAAACCCGCCAAATAAATATGTATATTAACATAATATCACGGTTTTAATTAAAAAAAAACTGATATCTGTAAAGAACATGCCTGTAATGTATTAATGTTGTAGCCTAATTTAGTGTTACTATCCCCGACATATGCAGTATAAACCGTTACGTTAGCTGCTAAATGTAAACACAACACGCATGAGCATGACGTATAAACACATCTGTAAGATTTTGACGGCTATAAATCAATATTCCGCTTCTCTATATACTTTACCATCATGCCATGACTCTGACAAACACATTTCGCGTCAGCTTATTCCACATATTTCTTCGAATCTCCCTCCACTTCCGGTATTCTCAACAGCGCAAACAGCTCCCATGATTCCCGCCCCGTTGCCATAGAATCAGATGCGCTCGAGACCCACGTTCGAAAATGCGGAGCGCATGCGCGATCGGAGTACCACCGCAGAATGCGCGCATCTAGATTTACTATGGTTTTACTACAGTGGCTATAACAAGTTAACTGTGATATCTGTAATAAATCCATCTACCAGAACCCTTCATTAATGTTACAGTGCTGTCGAGTGTGCACACAACCGTTATGTAGCCATCTGTAAAATCCAGTCAGCATTTAGACAGATTTATCGTTTTTTGTGCGTCGTTTAAAATCAAAGTAATAACCCCAGAAAGTATTGCATACGTTTTAATTTGCTTTTAAAGTACGACAACAGAAATTCACACGTTTAATGTTGACAAATGTTTTCTTTTTACACACTCATGACAAAATATATAATCTGTGATTGTGTGTACTGAGAGTCCCGTATCTGTTCACATTGATGAATTTGTAAATAAGCATTATTTCGAGCATTACATTTATCTGCTTGAATACTTGTCAAACTTTTTCAATTAAGTTAAATCACCATCCTTACATTCCCAAACATGTATTAAAAGGGAATCAGTTTTGTTGTTACTTTCCAAAATAATCTTACTTTAGAGGTCCATTATAAGTAAGCTAAACAGCTTAATTTTGTCTTTTAATATCACTTAACACAAACATTTTTATGAAGTACCTCTAACAAATTAATCACTTCCCTTTGATTTGTGTTAAGAATTGTTTTAATAGTTTTTTCTGTGTTTCAAAACAACATGCCAGAGACACCTGGGCAATCTGTCGATTCTTCAAGAGATGGGATGCCATAAAGAGTTGCTGCTGTTGCACCTGCCGTGAGACCATTGTGGAGAATATTGTGCAGAGATAACTGCCTTGGTAACACAAGAGACTGAGCTATAATGTCTCTGCGTGCATGCTATTAGCACGATTCAGCATGGTTAGACAACCGTGCCGAAACTTCCGAGCCGAGAACAGTTTGTAATCGTGCCATGTCGAACCAGGCTCTAGTGGAAACATAAATGTAACTGTTCCAGACCGTGCTTAGATGGTTCAGTGCCATGGTGGAAAAGTGCTCAAAGACAAAGGTTAGATAGAAGATCATTATATAATTTGCATTTCCCGTCTGGCATCGCTCCCTATATGAAACATCTGAATCAGCCAAAAATGTTTGACTGTGATAATCACTGTTTTTAGAAGACTGTAAGAAAAAGTGTAAAGGAAAGAATGCCTTCAAGAGATTACGGAACGCTAATAAGGCATCCTGATATTGTTGCCAGACGAGCTCATCCCATGCACATCCAGCCTCGAGCCGAGAGATAGCGAGTCTGTCTATTTAATTTTTCTTTGAGTTATATTTCAAGTGCCCCTAATAAGTAACGATAAACATTAACCATGTCTTGACAATCAAATGAATTGGAAACATTGTACACAGTATCACTGTGTTCTTTTGCAGAGAATTTTGACTCTATGAAACAAAAAATGTTTTTGGAGAAGGTAACCACGGAAAGGGTCTTCAAAGCTATCCGAAAATCTGATGGCCAACTGGGAATGCCTTTTTCCCAATTTCAGCTAACATTTTACTCCTTATGCGCCTAGAGATTCATGTCAATGTCTTGATCAAACATATATGTTTTCAACAGTTCACAGACTGCAGATTGTCATTTAATCATTTTTTATAATCATTGTTTTTAACAGGTTGCCATCAAATACATTACCAACTGTGCAAACGACCCTTATTACATTATTTTAAGTTGGTTAAACTTAATGAAAATGTATTTAGTACAATTAATATGATCCTATAGTTACCAAAGAAATAGACTTAGAAATGTCTACTTCTGAAATAGACAATATAGACTAGATCCTTTTGAGCAGGACTGGCTCTTGTGCTCATATCTACATAGATAAAATTGACTTCATGGATCACATGTAGCTTGTCTTATGGAGTTCCCTCATCCCTGCGTGGAACTGAGGACGTTAGTTAAATTCAAAGATTAAAAAAGAAAATTGGGCGAAGAAAAAATCTGCATCGTAATGCATCAGGCAGTACAGGAAGTAAAACACTGCCTTGACCACAACGTATTTCAGAATGGTCTCCGCACATGGAACATGCTGGTGAACACAGCCCTACAGGGAGCAACCCTACCAAAAACATGAATATAAAGGTAAACTGGCATTTTGTGTGGTAGCACAGTATGAAAACGTATTTAACATGTGACCCTTTTGAACATTCGCTCAACTCTGATAACGTTCATATTTCTACATGTCTAATAGCTGATCCAAACAAACTGCCAAAGGTTGAGGATCTACTGAAAAACAAGTGGCTTACACAAAATTAAGGTACTAGGCAGCGACATGAGGTAGTGTTTGGATCGGCCTCAAGAAGATAAGATGATGGCTCTGCTGAATCGACCTCCCATAAGCCCTTATGTGAACCAAATGGTCGAGTGGTTTGACTGGATCACATAAAAATAGTTATGGAGTTCCCTCATCCCTGCATGGAACTGAGGACGTTAGTTAAAGGATATTAGAATTTAAAAATCTGCATCTTAATGCATCGGGGAGTAAAACACTGCCTTGAACACAACGTATTTCACAATGGCCTCCACACAAGGAACATGCTGGTCAACACAGCCACATTGGGCCTCTTCATTGACTTCAGCAATGCTTTGCCATACAGGGAGCAACCCTACCAAAAACATGAATATAAAGGTGAGCTGGCATTTTGTGTTGTAGCACAGTATGAAAACGTATTTAACATGTGACCTTTTTGAACATTTGCTCAACTCTGATAATGTCTTATATAGGATCACAAAAGTATATGCCACCTGAGGTCAAGCGCAGGAAAGAATTTGAAGGCAACAAGACAAATGCTTAACAACTAGGGTTGATCCATACCCTGTGTCTACAATGGACGCATCATGACGCAACAAAAGGCAATAGTAACCGCATCGCTACAGTACAAAGACACGCAGGTTAGGTGAATTGGAGATGATGAACATCAACCATGCCACTATAGCAGGGGTGCCCAAACATTTTGTACAGAGGGCAAGATTCTGACATTCAAACAAAATGGGTTGTTTGAAATTCATGTATCCCGTGGGCTGTAGTTACACCCGGGCACTATAGTCAACACACTGCTACAGACAATAACATTTTCAACCAATCAATTACAAGTGGTATTCATTTGTGTCTTTTTTTGTTAGAATGATATTTAAGCTTTATTTAACCAAGAAACATTTAATTGAGATATTTTTATGGTACACAAACGCACACATTATATCACTTAATAAACTGTTATGTGTCTACAAAACTTCTTAAGTAAGCTATGCCCACCTAATCAGAACCTGGGGAACAAGTTATTTTTTTACGTAACGTTTTAATATAAACTAACTTTGTTAGTTGTACTAACGTTAGCAGTTAACAGGAAACTGTTGTCGTCGCTGTTTCTACAGTTTTCACTAAGTGCATTAGCAGAAACCAATTGAAAAACTTTACAGCTGACTTTACATATTCAAATGTCAGCGGATTTTCTCCACTCCAGTCATTAAACAAGCTATCAAACCTTTTCCACCATCGCGCCGAGCCGTTAATGTTTCCACGCGAGCCTGGTTCGACACAAACTGAACGTTTTTCCACCTTTGCGCTTTGTTCTCGTTGCTTTAATGGTTCAGATTCGGGCCGGTACGTAACGTAAATGGTTTCATTTTCCACGACAGGGCTGATAACGGAAATCTTTAGAATGTAAACACAAACGCCTCACGGGTTGCCTTGGTAACACAAGAGCGCGACTGGACTGCAGTAAACTTCCGGTCTGGCTAGTGTCTAATAATAATATAACTATATTTAATTTATGTTGATATTATTTTATATTATTATTTTATTGTATAATAATTGTATTAAATAAACTATTTGTTGAGTTTTGTTGTATGTTCATTTGATTAAATAAACAATTTGTTGAAGAGGTCCCGTAATTTAGTCGCATTTAAAGAAACGGTATGGGGCATTGACATCTAGCAGTTGAGCTCACAGTCTAAATTCAAAATATTGGAAAGGAAGTTTAGACAAGTAAGTTTCTTTTGCTTGTTATCAGAAATAATCTACAGGAACTCTATTATTTGCAAATGTGTACCAGAAAGGGCAGTTCACCAACGTGCGTAACGCATGTTTTTGTTGTTGCTTCGAAACTATCTATGACGTGTCACAATGTCTATTGGTTGCTTTAACTTTGCAGTTTATTAGGCCTACTGTATTCTTGTTCTACAAACCAAAAGTCATGCTAATAAAATACGGAAAGTTCCTTAAAATAGTTGTCCGTTCCTTAGCTGAGAGAGTACTAAAGAATCCAGCAGGTGTTTGAGAGACTGAAAGATGACGTCCACGACTGCCTTAATATACCCGCCCCTTACTGCTGATTGGCTAAAAGTTTGTTTTGGGAAAAAATACTAACCTTTAACAGGGATTACTGATGTCGTGTTTATACTGCTCGCATTGTGTAGTATATCTATATCATAAATAGCGACTTTGCTATAAGGAAATTTACAATCTTCATGGAACATGATCTTTACTTAATATCCTAATGATTTTTTACGACTGGGTGACATATGTTGTTGAACTTAACCACTAGCACAGATTACTTGACTACCAGCTAATTGTTCTGTAATCTTTGTATTAAACACACACCACTGCACCTTGTGTAAGATCTTGGTTCACTGCATTAATACATACAGTAAATTACACTAGTGCTTCTAAGCAATTACCTTACAGCATGACGAATTGACGACGCTTCATTCCTGTGAGCCGTGACCATGACGACACTCATATGTTGTTGATGATGTCATCAGCTTCTGGATCTACACCTTATAAAGTTCACAATCGACCACTTGAATTAAACACTGAGCTCCACACAAGCAAAGCAAGTGTTTCTTTACTCCTGTCACTGAAAGAGAGAAGCGTTGATCTCAGATGGAGGTTCAAGACTGGATCGAATCATCCATACGGGTTTTTTTTAGCTTCACCGGCATCATAGGAAACTTCTGGCTGGGTTTACGCTCACTCCCCAAATCCAGATCTCAAGTGCGGACCAGCGACATTCTCTTCATCAACCTGGCCGTGTCCAATCTCATCACAAGTCTGGTGGACCTGCCAGATTTCGTGTCACACTTTGTTAAAAGCTGGCTCGTGAGTTCAGCGTTTTGCGGAATGACTCAGTTTTGTTACGAAATCTCTGAAACCAGCAGTATCTTCACCACCATGTTCATCAGCATGTACTGGCACCAAAAACTGGTGGGGTCCATCAGACGTGGTGGAGCGCCGGTGCAGATGGACAACTTACGACTGGTTGCCATGTTGCTCGGCGGAAGCTGGGCCGTGGCTTTGATATTCAGTACACCCCACATCTTCATCGCAGAGCAAGATGCGAATGAGAGTACAGAAGTTTGTGAAGAACGTTTCCCAACCCCTGCAGAGAAGAAGACTTTTGATGCTCTGTATCTTACTCTGGCTAATGTTATTCCAATTATTGGGATCAATTATGCTAGCATTCAGATAGCGATAACGCTGCTGCGGAGTCAAAGGCGAATCGACAATCAATTCAGAAGTGGTACAAATCCTCCACCTGAGCAAAGAGCGGAAGGAACATCACAAAGATCTCTAAAAAAAGATGAAGGTGCCTGTAGTTCTTCCAAACCTGTGAGTACTGTGACCAATCCACCGCAACCCGTACAGAAGACACAGGTCAGATCCAACCCGTCCTCAAACAATCAGGTGAGGGCAGCTAAAAGTGTGCTGGCCGTAGCCACCATCTTCCTCATCTGCTGGTCCACTCATCTTATGCTCCGCATCTACAGCAGTTTCAATTTCAGATCTGTTCTAGCTGTGAAGCTGACGGATTTCATGGGAGCGTCTTATATGTGTTTCGTACCGTACGTCTATCTGTACGGAGTGAGGAAACTCAACTGCTCATGTTTGTGAGATCTGATGGAACATTGAATGAACAGTTGAATGAAGCATTTCAGGAAACCATCAGAGAAGGCTTTTGTCGTCGAGTGAGATATGTTTGACAGGAATGTTTATGAATCGTTTAGTAATATTGCATGTGGAAATTAAGCTAAGCTTGTAGTAAGGAAAACATCTTCCACCAGCACAAGATAGATGAGAAATGATTGTCCTTCATAATTGCAGACTGACGTCACGACAATTACGTCTGTAACGCTGCTCAAAAAATTATAAACGTGCCTTTGAGAGCAAATCTTGTCATGTTTTTGAATCAGCAGAAAAATCTTGGTGTCAAGTGGAACAAGGTATGAAGGTGAGCTTTGGATTAGCCAGAACCACGCAAATGTGCAAATGTCGAAAAGTCCATGCCCACCCTGATGAATTTCATAGGAGCATGTTATGTCTGTTTTATACCGTATATCAGCAGAGCAAGAAAACTGATCTTCTCTCTTGTGTTTCTGGTAATTGGTGGCAGCCATTACTGTAATTATCTCCATTACACCACTGAACAAATTACATATTTGCCTATTACTGCAGTTCATGTGTTATCTTCACATCAAGGACAAGGTGTGACAAACATCGAAATCGCAATCAGAACGGTTTAAAATATTTACTCGAAACAAATATGTTGGCATTGTTTAAGAAACTGTCGTTTAAAACAAAAAATTTTTTATTGTTGCTTTCAAATCATTTGCAATGTCATTTTAGTACACACAACTTGAGTAGTTGAAAAAAAAATCAAGCTCTTTCATAAAATTAGTTTAGATAAAATGTTGAACCTGGTGACTAGTACAAAACAAACAAGAGCATGTTTCCTTTCAACCTGCTGTATGCATCCACACAAACCATGTCAAGAAAGACAAAAACACACACTATGCTTAGAAAACTCTTGACACTTTTGACTTTATCCTTATTCAAGTACTGAACACATGAAAAATGCTATTAGAAGTCCAACACAAATCTCAGTCATACGCTTTCAAGTCCAGCAACAGAAAATATGTCAAATAAAAACAGGTACAACCCACAAATGATTGCAGCTAAATAAGGAAATTCAAACACCCTTATGCCTGCCACCGAAGACAAGAAAAACATCTGCAAACCAACGATGGAGACAACTGGGCTGTTTATTTTGGTCATCAGTTTGGCATTTCCATGGTTAAGTGAACATTCGAGCATCATTTTGTGTGAAAGAGCAGAGATCCGTCGTGTGTAAACGCAGCAAACGTCTCTTCTTCAGTGTTGTACTTCATTCATGTGTCCATCAAACTCAAGACCAGGAGATTAGAGTCAATACCATTTATTGCCGTCATCAATGAAGTTTCTCTAGTTTGGCCTGCAGGGATTTAAAGTTGCGTATGATGTCCTGCAGAGCGGCGTTAGGACTCAGTGACTGAAGCTCCACCAGATATCCACAGATATTATCCAGACACGTGTTCGTAAACCTCCGTCTGATGAGAGACACAGCATGTGAGTGCCAAACAAACAATGTATCAAATCTAGAAAACATCTGGAGGACAAAGCGCTCTCACCTGTCGTAGGTGGGTACACGGCTAGTGTCGTCCACATATCCTGACAGAAGCACATGGATGCACTCGACCAGGTGAAGAGGTTTTCTCAAGCGCTGCCAACACGGGTCCTACAAAAAAAAACACAGAGAACCAAAATCGTATTGCTAAATCGTCATTTTTTTTATAAATTAAAATTGAGGCACTAATATTATGAAATAAAAAATTATTAAACTAAGCAATAATACATACCAATATTAAAAAAGAAATCAAAACTTATAAAAGGAAAATGGCTCTCATTATTATTACATAAAAACAAATATTATTAAAACCACAATAAAAGTAAAAACTCTATTCTCATACCCGGGTCTTGAAGAGCTGGTCGTACACCTCCAGCAGCCGTGGAAGCTGAACTCCAATCTCCTGCATGGTGAAGGTCACAAAACCCACATCCCAGTTTAACCTGCACACTTCCTGTTCCAGAAACTTCACCAAGAAATCTGATGGAATGATAATTTAAAAGGTAGGTATCAACACGTATTTCTTTATCACTCTATACCGAAAGAAACTGTTTGTTTAAAGGTTGATTTATGTTGTCAGTATACAGTATACACAAGGAGTGCAAAGGTCATGGGATCAATTCCCATGGAACACATATGCTAAATAAAACATCTTCCAAATGCATAAATGTAAATATAAAATGACTAGATTTATTATAGACAATAAACACAAAACCGTGTCATGGCAGGTCACATGCTCACCGGGGAAACAATTACACACCTGAGAGGTTAAAACTGTTGACTACAGAAATATAAACAGCAGAGAAGTTAGTACCTAAGGGAAAGTATCGTGGTGTTCCAGCGTACAGTTTTCCCAGCGACACGAGCTTTAGACTCAGAGCTCTCATCAGGTCCGCTGGACTCATGGCAACACTGTCACTTAATTCTGAAACACGAGACAACCAATCAGACGCAAGGATAAGAGCGTACAGAGAGAAAGACAGCGTGATGGAGATATTACCTTTCTCGATGACCTCCTGCCACAGTGAATTGACCAGCATGGGGTCTGAATGTCCAGCGCAGTGAATTATAGCCAGTTTACACTCGGACAGGCGGAAATGATCCGCAAACTCTCCGTACAGCTGCAGAAAGCCAAACAAACATTTCAGAACACAAAACATCTAAGGCTTCCATTTCATTGGATTTATAACCCAGCTTTTCATGTACCTTTGTGATGTCCATGAGTTCAGAGTCCAGCTGTGTGATGGCTCCCTGCACTGATGGATGCTGGGAATATTGTCTGCGTAAAGTCTCCTGGATCTGCACCTGAATACGCACCACCTGCAGGACAGAAGCAGAGTTACAAACCAACATGGACAAACTGTACACCGAGATGCGGTGGTGTGAAAATACCTCCATCTTCTCTTCGAGTTCGTGTAGAAATTCTCCATCAGCTCCCAGTGAAGACATACAGGAGGAACTCTTGGCGGAGAGAATGGCCCTGGAGATGTACTCCAGACGCTGCTGCAGAGAGATCTCTGTACTAAACACGCAACACAAGCAGCCTGTGTTCACACTGAACAACACCAAACTGATAACCTTAAAGTTAAGGACAGATAACTCGTGCATGTGATATCACATACCTGTGCATTTCGGCCAGACGCGCCAGCACGTGTGCTGCCTTCCCAAAGCTCCTGTTCTTCTCGTAGAATCTCCACAGAAGGTCCAAGTTACGCACTTTACTCTGATCCTGTTTGATCATGTGCATCAGATGATCCTCAAGATAAGGAGAATTCACCTGCAGCAAAAAGTTTGAAAGTCATTTGAAAAAATGTTCACTACAGACACGTTCACGTTTGTAAACTATCGGTACTGCTTAGTGTGTTGACAAAATGTTTTATGCTCTCCTACTTGTAAGTCACTTTGGATAAAAGCGTCTGCCAAATGAAAAAATGTAAAAGATATCGCTGCTATACCTCCAGGAGTTTGTCTGTAAGGTCGGCCTGGATGAGCCAGTTGTAGAGAGCGATGTGAAAGAGCTCATCTTGCGATCTCTGAGCCAGATCAAGCATCTGCTCAAACTACAGACAAGAAACAACCCACATCAACCATCATCTATAAACTATACGTCTGTAAAACAAAAGCGGCACGTGACTCACGTGGGCGGCCGCGTCCTCGTTGCTCAACATGTTGGGGTCAGAGGTCATGACCGGGGGTCCGGGTTGTTTGGGGACGCTGGGGGATTGAGGGGCGGCTTTACTCTGGTTCACCAGCTCCTGCATAGTGTCCGTGATGCATTTGTAACTGGAGAGTCTGGACGGACACATGAATGGCGATAAGCGAGATCCGAGGGCATTCATTTCCAAAAATGTTCGTGTGCATGTTCTCACCTGTCCTGGAAGGCCTGCTGTCCAGAAATATCCTCCTCCGGTTCTCCATTTCTGTAGAAGTGCGGTCCCAGTTTCTGTGGGTCTTTTTTATCGGCGGCCGTCAGACACAGTTCAACGACCCCCTCATAGAAACGCACTGAACGGGACAAAAGAAAGTCCTTCTGTTATATAAAGCTAAAAGTGGGAATAGTTGATGTGTCTCGGAATCAGACGGATGATCTTACCTTGCCTGTACTGCGAACAGACGAGCGGCAGGTCCGTGTGAGAGCTGATCTGCTGGTAGAGTCGTAGAGATTCTCTTAGCGTTCTTTCCTTCTCGAGCTTGTTCTGAATCTGTCGGGAGCTCTGCAGAAGCTCGTTGGCCTGTCAAATGTTTATATTTACATTTACTTACTTTATTGTAACTTTTATTTTATCCACCACCTAGCATGGCTTATTTATATTCCACAGTATTGTTTGTTGTTTTTGTGTTTCTTGTAACTGTATGATGTTTTGGCAACATTTTATGTACATACTATCATACCAAAACGTTACATGTAAATGTGAGGAAAAAAAAATTTGTGTGTTAATAATGCAGCAGTGAGATGATCACACACAGGTACCTTCGAGCAGGTGCAGTCATCACTGCTGTACAGTAGGGGGCAGATGTCCCTCAGGTGAGCGCTCACTGTATCTACAGATGCACTGTCTTTGATGTAAACGTTAATGAGGGCAGTGATGAGCGCGCCGCTCAACTCGCGTCCAGAAACAACCACGTCCTTAAAACTCACACCCTTGATCTGCTCTTGAAACTCCTGAGAGCGAGAGAGAAGAACATGAGTTGATAAACGATTATTGACAGGTCCTTGCGCTATTCATTTAAAGTTGAGAAAACTTGAAACAAATGTGTATTTCAGAAAGAGAGAGATTTCACCTTGGCCATCTCAGAGATGATCAGGCTGAACTGATGGTCACACAGAAGTTTCCAGAGCGCCAGTGTCTGACAGGAGCGATGAACCAGTTGCTGCATCGCCTGAAGAGACGCTTTCTCGAACGCCTGCGCCTCCGCTGGGGCAAACACAAAATGATCAACACACCCACACAACATACGCACATAACAGACACGCTGAAACTTACTGTGGTATTTCCTCTGGAGCTCCTGCTGGACTTGTTGAGAGCTGGAGCCATCTGGACGCATAAATCCCAGAAGCCTTTGCTGCAGGTTTGCTGGCGAGCTGAAACTGTGAAAGTTGACTCAGAACCTCCATCACACAACAGCAGTACTACAAAACAAACGGAGACTCAACAGGCACCTACCTGGCCACACCCAGAGAAGACGGACTGAACTGGGAATTTTTGTCCAGGAATTCCTTCAGGCCCTGAAGCTCAGTTAGAACGGCCTCTAGATCGGAAGAACCGGCTGTGCTCTCCAACTACAACACAAACACGTCACCAAGAATTAATGCAAAGATTACTGGTCAGATAAAAACGTTATTTATATAAGTCATTGATCATTCATCATATAAATTGGGTTTCTCAAACGTAACACAGTAGCAAAACTGCAGAAATGTGAAAACACATGTATGTCCATGTTACTCACAATAGCCACAGTCTGATTGCTTGTGTTAATGATCTTCTCCATGGCAAGACTCCCATCCCAGATGTTCCTGAACCGTGTGAGATTACAGATTTACTTAATATACAGCGGTTAATATACAGCAAGTTAAACTTGACTGTAACACTGACTGACCCCAGTATGCGACTGAAGTAAATACTAATGCCGTTGTGTTTTCCGGAGAAGATGACCTCTGGTCCTGAGGACACAGCTGTGATTGGTTGGGCTACGCTGTAGCTTCCGGGTGTAAATGGGATGTAAGGGGTCGACACAGTTGGTGGGAAAACACCTGATGGGTGCAAACATCACGAGTCCATTACAAACTTAAATAACAAGTAATGAGATTCACATAGCAAATATAACTCAGACCAGGACATTAACATCCGGATTTGACTGGAGTGTGAATTATTGGTTAATAATGTTTTTTGCAAGTTTGGTCTGTCATTAGCACACAGGTTTATTTCTATACCTGGGGCAGGTGTAGCAAGAAAACTGGGGTTTGGCAGGGGACTGCCCATAGGCATTGGGGATCCTATAAAGACAGGAGATTCTGGATTAGATGTTAGTCAACAGACTGACATTAACAAGCAGTGAGTGAGTAGTGAGTGATTTCACAGGGTTAATCTGGTTTAACAGCATGTTAAAAGTTTTAGCTGCAAGGTGAAATGTTTCTCACCTGGTACAGGAGAGCTGAAGAGGGGGCCGACGTTACTGGGGGCAGAAATAGCAGATGGGAAACGCATCTGAGCCTCTCCGCCATACCTGAAAAACACAGATTGGGATACACAGACACACAAAAAAATCACCTTCAATGTTAAGCTGGCTTTACACACATCTGTTACACAAACACCAGCAAAACGAGTCAAAACAAAAGCCTCAATATTTAAAGATCTCCATGAAATAATGTGCAATTATAAACATGTATTGTGCGGTTGGTCAGACACATATATAACTGCTTCACACTAAAAAAAACATTCATCCGTGACATCTGACCTGAAGAAGGCTCGCATGGCCCACACTGACACTTCTCTGTCACACGCTGCTGTGGAACATGCCAAGATGAGCGCTGTGGCACATGCCTGCTCCTCCTGTGAAAGATCGGTAATAACACTTAATGACAGACACACAACCAGATGAAAAGCTCTCTGAATTAAAACAACATGGATTCACTTACCTTGTGCAGCTTAAAAAACCTCTCAATGTCCTCGCTGTCTCCTCCAGCACTGCTCACCAGCAGGTGGCGTAACTGATCCACGGGTCTCAGTTTGTAAAAGATGTGACTTCCCTGAAGAAAAAACATATGATGATGATGATGATGAGTAATGTAGAGGATGCTGATGGTCATGATGGAGATCTTCAAACCTGGGCAGACAGGAGAACAAACTTCTGTGGAGGGATGTTGTGCTGTTGAACAACTAACGGAGAGTCAGTGACAGGGATGGAATCTTTATTGAGAGGAGTGATGATCTTTGATGATGTCACTTCCTCCACCGAGCAGAGAGCCCATGAGTGACCGTCCACATTTACAGTCATCTGAAACAAACAAAGTGTTTTTGTCAAATAAAGTCAAACAAAACAGGCGGATGAGAGACGGAATAGAACAAGACTGACCTGGGCTTCCATGAGGGGCTTCTTAAAAGGAAATGAATCGTGATTTATACACCACAGAACATCATTGTCTTCCGTCTCGGACGCGGCCATCAGCACAACACCTTTATCATAAAGAGCCTTGTGTATTTTGGCAGGTTTCTGGAGAGTAGAGGATGCAGAAAAGCCGGGCGGCAGGCGCACATGGATCAGTGCCAAGATACTGGGTCGGGCCTGAGTGTGTTTGGCGTTGGGCGGCGCAAAAGGGGTGGTGCTAAAGTACAAACGCACACCTGCACAGCACAAAAACACAATTCTGAGAACTCCGAAAGCAACAATATTCATATATGTGTAAATTAAAAAAATTATGCATTTATACCAGCATGAGTGACGGCCAACAGATGACAATCTGACGACTCGGAGCGATCGATTACTGCGATCTGAACGATAGGTTTGAACACAGAGCGATCAATTGTCCTGAAAAAGAGGCAGTGGTAATGTATTACACAGAAAAATTATATATCGTCAATCAAATATTAATAATAAAAAGATTATCAGCTATTCAGCTATTGTAACTACCAAGGTGATGGTAGTTCAACCACACAAGTGATTGTTACCTGGCAATGTTACCAGCCACAGAGACGACTGAGCTCTGAGACATAGCAGCGACTCGACTCATTCCCTGCCCGTCAGCACCGAGATCATACACCTGACACACACATGCACAGAAAGATCAGAACACTCCTCAAATATTAAACATGACAGAATCACTCAATGATTTAATGGCCCACCTGAAGGACTCCCTTTTCCGACCGAGTGTATAAAATGTTTCGTGAGTTGTCAACAGCGATTTGAACAACCGGATCTGAAAGATCAAATTAGAGCGTAAAATCACAGATCTATCAGACACAAACCTTTCCATAACATCCTACATGCATTGATTCAACGTTCGTCTCTGCTGAATGATGTCCTTACCGTCCTCAGAGAAGGAGAACTGAAGCAGAGATGGAATGAGGAAGGACAGGGTGCTCTTCGAATGGTTGATCTTTTTGCAGCGTTGACTGAACCAGCCGGCTTCCGCCTGATAGGCTATTTCATACAGACAGCCGTCTTTCCCGGCCATGAAGATGCGGCCCTGCTCCGTGGAGGTGATGGCTAACAGGTACGTGTTGTCTGTGGGGATGGAGTACAGAGGATCTGGAAGGAGCTGCATTGCTCCAGACATACTGTCATTCAGACCTGCGGGAATTCATATACACAGACACAGTGAAAAAGCAGACAGACGAACAGGACGAGTTTGTTTATAAACAGCATGGAACGCATTTTGAGGATCTTAGGAAAACATTTTTAACAAGAGATTCTCAGTGTGATGAAATGGAACTTCAGTAGCAAAACATTCACCTGTGTGAGCCTTTGGGAAGCTCAGGCCCAGAATCACAACATCCACTGGTGTGGCCAACACTAGCAGATAGTGGATGTGAGGTTGGAAAATACCTGTAACAAAAAGCTCCAATCGATCACTCAAAATCTCAAGACAGACATTTAAGAGCAAAAGCAGAAGAGGTTAAACCCACTAACCTGGCTTGGGTTTGACCAATCCAACTGAGAGAATAGTTTCGCTTAGCCCATCAAAATACGCCACATCGCTCCTGAGGGTATTCAAAGACACTTGAAATGAGAATCTAACCTGAAACAATTCCCATATAACCAACATCATTAACACTCACCCATCCTCATAATTCCACATAAAAATGTCATTATCGATGGTAAGCCACGCTCTGGAGATCTCCGGGAAAACTCCCATCATGCAGTTGCACTGCATATCTGTTATCATTACAGTTAAGGTATTAAAACTGTAGAAACACATTGCCATCATCACAATGTCACTCTCTATGAAAGGTAAAGACATCTGTTATCCAGTTACAAATAGGATACGGCCGAATTGCTCCACGAGCTCAGGCGGAAGAGGAACTCTCCGGATGGGGCTGAGTTCTGGAAGGCTGGGCACACTGATGAGCCCCGAGCCCTGCAGAGGGTAATCCATATCGGAAATGCCTGAGAGTGAAGGCATATCTACCAAACACAGTGAAACATGAGGAATTAACACTCACTAGTGTGTTTAAAATAAGAGATGAAACGAGACCAGAGATGAAACGAGACCAGAGATGGACGGACGGCTGATCTTACTGTGTGATGGGACATTGAGCAGCTCAGACAGGTCAGGAAAACAGCGATCCTCCTGCAGATGTTTGTCAATCAAACGGCTGGAGTTTTCCAAAGCCTCCTGTAGAACTGCAGCTGGACTGCTGGAGCCCAGGCTGGACGGCATGACGTCTGGGGATTACACAAACCACCTACAGCAGTAACACCAAAACACACGACAACAGTGAATGAATGTATGTTGTACATATATATTATGTGTTGAGTTTGCTTATAGATTTTGGAACATTTACATTTATTCATTTGGCAGACGCTTTAATCCAAAGCGACTTACAATGGGAGGAAAACAGCAAGCGATTTATCAAAGTAATGCAATATTCACGAGAAGTGCTAGTAATACAAAGTTTCAGATACAACGTTAAGATAGAAACTTTATTAGAGGGGAGCTTTAAACAAAACACTACATGATTGACGCGCAAGCTTTACAAATGTACATATTTAACTGTATTAGTGATAAAGACCCTAACAAGTTAACCAAACATGTGCACATAAACAGAAATACAAATGCTATTATGTTACGATCACTTTAAAGAGCCTATTATATTCATTAAACACAGACAGTATATAAACTACCACTGCACCTCTGACAGTAACAGCAATTTATTATCTTAATACCTGTAAATGTCATGTGCTCAATAAACATGCTGGGTTTATTTCAAATACAACTAACTTACAGTCAATACCACAACATGTTAGTTAGCTTTAGCTATATGGCTAACTTAAAACAGAAAGCAACGACTGAGCAGACGTTTCTCTGGTCTTATTTATTTAAACCCTGCGACTGTAACACTGATCAACTCACCTCTGAATAAAAATAAAATTCATAAATTCTGATCAGAGTGAAATTTGACAGTAAACTTCTCCCGCCACGCTCGTGTGGCTGATGCAGTGAGTGAGTGTGAAGCGCGCGGAGAATACCGGCGTATCATTACACAATAAAAGTCCGAAAGTCGGTGCGCTTAAAGTCACCATGAAATGAAACAGGGAGTGTTTTACACAGTGTTGCAATGATTATTATAAATAATGTATCCGTGCACACCATTATTTATTCAATTGCAATCTTTAATTAAAAACATAGGGCTCCCTTTTCCCTCTCAACAACAATGCATCACAACATGACGTAAGCAGCAAAAAAGGGGAAGGACTATACTGACTGTCCAATGGCCTTCGGGCATTTTTAGCCCTACTCTCCAGGCCACGTGTCAGTCACTGAAAAAAATGCGGCAAACAACAACATTGTGGTACGCTGCGTATTTGAAAAAACCTACCACAGGAGCTACTGATCCAGTTTTACTCAGCTGTTATCGAATCTGTTCTGTGCACTTCAATTACGGTTTGGTTTGGCTCGGCCACAAAATCAGACCTACGAAGACTACAACGGACAGTTCGTAGTGCTGAGAAGATTATTGGTGCTCCCTTGCCCACACTTCAGGACCTGTACGATTCCAGAATGAAGAACAGGTCAAGGAAAATCATCACAGACTCTACTCACCCTGGACACAAACTTTTTGAACTGTTGTCCTCTGGCCGGCGCTTCAGAGCACTAAACACCAGGACTTCCAGACACAGATGCAGTTTTATTCTCCCAGGCCATCTCCCTCCTGAACAGTTAACTGCTCCTAAAGAGCAATATTCCACTTATGTTTTACTACTCATAGGCCATATATTATAATGCACATAACACTACTTCTGCACACAACATTATCCTTTTTCACAAGCGTACATATTATCTGTAAATATGTAAATTCAACAATATACTACCATGTACAATGTCTCTTATATGGTCTACTCCCATTTTCTGTACTATAGTCCTTTTTTACATATGCATATTTTCTTTTTATATATATTTTACACTGTAAATCTTTATTACAATTTGTCTTGTCATTGTGTTGAATGTGTATACTAGTAGCTTCCAACACCAAAGAAAAATCCTTGTGTGTGCAAGCACACTTGGCAATAAAGCTCTTCTGATTCTGATAATCAAATATCATTATTTTTAAACACAGGGAAAAGCTTAACTGTGTATTTAGATTGCAAATAATATTAATAGTAAGAGTGCTTTTTATTTTATTCTTAGTTTTGTATAGCTGTATTGTTCTACAAAGAGCAAATTAACATTAACATACATGAAATGTAAAGTAAAATACTGTGGTAGATAAACAACCTTTTGACAAAATGGTCTGACAACTACCAACTAAAGAGCTCAAGGTCACAACAATAAAGTTTGATATTATTTTATGCTGTCTAAATCTTTTTTTTGGTTGTATAATTTTTTTTATAGAATTGTATTATGCGAAATTGTGCGTATAGTATGTTTAAAATCTAATGCGATTGCACTAGTTACAGTATTTTGCAATGGCTCGCTGTCCATGGTGCTGACCTTCACTGGTCACGTGACGTTTAAAAGCCACCAGGTAAAAAAAATAACACGCAAACAACCATACAGTATGTGACACATCCTCTCACATATGTGTTCTAAGCATGTATCTCCAGTCTGGTCCATGGAAGAGGGCGTGGCCGAACCGAGACAGCATCAGGATTGGCTTTCATGTGACCAATCACAGCAGGATGTTCCCACATCTCATAAACATCGTACTAATGTACTAGAGATCAGAACATCACCGAAACGAAAGCATCCGTTAAAAGATCGGACTGAGATCGACACCATCAGCCTCATATTTGTCAATAGAGATGATGCGTTGGATGTGAGTTGGCCACGCCCTCGATGCGCAGCACTGACTCACTGTGACGGACATCCATTGACCATCATCAGACAACAACACGACATCAGACATGGGCGGTAAGAGCTTTCATTTAACATCGTGTTTGATCTTTGTTAAATACACGTTTTGTGGAATTATTTTGGATGAGAATGTGCGTATCTGTTCACAGAATCAGAGACGCGTCAGCGCTTGCTGCGCAACGTGAAGAAGGAGGTATGTGTTTGTGTTTGCGTCTCCGTATCAGCGTCATCTCGTATTTATCTCACATTGTACAAATCATCAGCGATACAGAATGTCGTTTAATGAATCAGATGATAATAAAGCAGAAGATTATGCCACATGCTCCCTCTTTTTGGTCGTGATGAGATGCATGGACAATATTTCTATCTCAATCCATCTGTCGCTGTTAACAGCAAATCTCTGCAGCATTTATATAAAGACAATATAAACAAAGTCGTTCTGGTGTGTCCTCTTTGTGCCAGAATGCATCGTTCATCACCACAGCCATTTCCTTTCTGTGGTATTCCAGTAGATGAGAAATTGCTTAAATTGTCTTCCAACTTTGGTTTTGTTAGTATCATGTTCACATAGTAGTCCCATAGG
Organism: Oreonectes daqikongensis; assembly: GCA_026939265.1. NCBI lineage: Eukaryota > Metazoa > Chordata > Actinopteri > Cypriniformes > Nemacheilidae > Oreonectes > Oreonectes daqikongensis. The sequence goes on along the minus strand of JAOTQM010000056.1, from coordinate 1,329,284 downwards.
TCAACCGTATGACAGCTGCTCCAAATTGTGATGTATATGCGTATCATCATCACCAAGACCTCTGATATCACTCCCTTTAAACATGTACAATGTATGAAAAAATAATACAGAAGGCATGTTAGCTCATTCGCTGCACCTTCCTGTTCTCTTATGAGTCATTACTGTCTGCAGGTGCATGCAAACAACACATGCTCAAGCAACCTCTGCATCTCTTTTTTTCATCATTCTTAGAGGTTGTCAATGAGGAAAATGTCTTTGATATTCTCCGTTTCTTTAAACCTTTTGGGTCTTTCAGGTGAAACAGATCATGGAAGAGGCTGTGACCCGCAAGTTTGTGCACGAGGACAGTAGTCACATATTTTCTTTCTGCGGTAAGTTGATCTCAGCTGCGGATTATTCCAGTTTGTAGATATGGTCTCTGCTTAAATGGTCCACACATGTACGACTTTCTTTCTTCTGCACAACACAAATGAAGATATTTCGAAGAACGTTGGTAACCAAATAACATTGAACCCCGTTGGCTTCAAATGTGTGGACACAAAACCACAGAGACATTTCTCAAAATATCTTCTTTTGTGTTTCAAAGAGCCATATACAGGTTTTAAACAGATTTATTTTTGTGTGAACTGTCCCTTCAACAAGCTCTCCACTTTTAATGCAGAATATTCTGCTGAACCCTACGTCAAGACTGTGACGTAACTTTGAGTTTAGAGAAAGTTTTCTTCCGGTTTACTTCAGTGGGAAGTTTAATCTTGTGTGAGCTGTTGTGTTGACGTGTCAGTATGGTGAGTGGGCTGGTGAAAGGACAACTAATCACTCGGGTTATCTCAGTGGCATCGGTTAATCTGACTGATGGCACACGCCGCGTCCAAACCACCTCCACCCAACGGTCTGTTCATGATGGTGAAGGAGCACATGTCATGTTCTTTTAACAAGCAGATAAACATACTGTAAATATGAGTGACTCAGCTGAGGATGTGTCTCATTAGGCAGAATGAATAATAATGTGAGTGGTTGTGTCATGTTCGTGCAGGTGTTGTGGAAGCATGCGTGCTTCACGGACTCAAGCGACGAGCCGCGGGGTTCCTCCGCAGTAACAAGCTGGCCGCTCTATTCATGAAGGTGGGGAAGATGTTTCCTCCGGCTGAGGAGCTTTGCAGAAAGGTTCAGGAGTTGGAACAAATCATCGAGAACAAGTGAGAAATGTTTGAGCGTGACAGTCCACATGAAATGTCACTCATTTAAAAAAGTCTTTCAGAGGCCAAGCAAATTATATGTGACCCTGGACAACAAAATCAGACTTAACCGGTCCAATTTTATATTAAGATTTTACAGTTTAAAAGATGAATAAATAAGCTTTATATTGATATATGGCTTGTTAGGATTGGACAATATGTGGCTGAGATACAACTATTTAAAACTCTGGAATCTGAAGGTGCAAAAAAATCGAAACATTGAGAAAATCGCCTTTAAAGTTGTTATTCAGATGTGCTGTAGCAAGCCGTTGCTAAGAAGAAACAGGTTTGTTTTAACTCTCTCTATTGGTTTACCGCTGTAATGATGTTGTGGAGAATAGATGAACCTGAAAGCTGAAAATCTAAGCTTTACATGGATACCAAACTTGAGTGGGTCATTCCTAAAGATCGGCAGCAGCAAGTGAAGTTTGTACACGTGTTTCTGGTCATTTTTGTTAGCGATTTTACTGGATCCACTCGCACAAATATAGTTTTGATATATTTATGGTAGGAAATTTACAAAATATCTTTACATGATCTTTCCTTAATATCCTATGATTTTTGGCATAAAAGAAAAAATACCCATACAATGTATTGTTGGCTATTTCTACAAATGTTCTCGTGCTACTTAAGACTGGTTTTGTGATCCAGGGTCACATATTTCATATATTTCAATGACATATGCTTGCAATATGATCAAGAATGTGTGTTAAAGTAGATCTGGTCTGCACTGACTTCATATACTGAGACTTTTATTTGTGTCAACTTTGATTCAATATGATTTTTATTTTTACAACATAAGACAAAACCAAGGTCAGATGAGTCAGGAGAGCGTCAGGAAACAGTCCAGACTGCCCAACCTGTCCCCTCTGGCTATCAAACACCTTTGGATTCGCACGGCGCTCACAGAGAAAGTGCTGGATAAAATCGTCCTTTTCTTGGTGGAAAACAGCAGGTGAAGGGGCTTTCATCGTTTTTTTTTAATGTAAAATATAGTTGAATATAGTTTTTATGCACTTTGCATTGTGGGATACATAATTCTTGAAGTACGCTTTGTTGTATATTACTAAAATAGTATGTTTAGTATGTGACGTTGCCTGAAGGACTTTTATTTTGTATTTCAGCAAATTCTACGAAAGAGAAGCTCTGTTGAGAGACCCAGTCTCTGGTCCAATCCTTGCATCTTTGCTCGGTATCAGCCTTTTCTTTTCCAGAAATGAACTTCATTGTATTGGTATTGGAAGCCATATAATAATAATAAAAAATGTTGTATATCCCATAATGTATCTCAGTTGGTCCCTGTGCTTTGGAGTACACAAAAGCAAAGACAGCCAATCACTTCTGGACGGATCCATCGGCCGATGAGTTGGTGCAGAGGCATCGCATTCACAGCGGTCACTGCCGGCAGGACTCGCCCACTAAACGCCCCGCTCTCGTAAGACACGCATGGAGTCCATGACATCATCTGCTTTTTATTTCAAATCCTAAAGTGTGTAACCCATTAAAATTGATCCTACAAAGCAACTATAGAAATAATTGGCAGATATTTTATGTTGATACTGTAAAATATTCTTGAATTTTAGGAGAAACTCGTCATGTTATGAACGTGGTTTCTGTTGTTTTGTAGATCCAGAAGAGGCAGTCGAGCGGCAGTATGGATGACAGACCTTCTCTTTGGGCTCGGGATTACGTCGAATCTCTTCATCAGAACTCCAGAGCGACGCTGCTCTTCGGGAAGAACAATGTCCTGGTGCAGCCGGTATGTCAGCTGTCACGCTTCTAGCTCATCGGTGGCACTTTTATTATGACAGTAAATCTCGTGCTTTTTCAGACTGATGATATGGAATCTATCCCAGGATACCTCTCACTCCATCAGACAGCAGATCTGATGACACTGAAGTGGACACCAAACCAGCTGATGAACGGAAACGTGGGCGAGTTGGACTACGAGAAAAGGTGACGGTAGCGAGACATGTTTTCTGGGATGATTTTAAATCGGCATTGATCTTTTCCTTCCTTCCTCCGCAGTGTGTATTGGGATTACGCAATGAAGATCCGTCTAGAGGAAATTGTGTATTTGCACTGCCATCAGCAAGGTACATAAATACATAAGATATATACTGGATATATCAACAGTACATTAATGGGTTTGTCACATCTGTTTGGGTGCAGTGGACAGCGGTGGGACGGTGGTTTTGGTGAGCCAGGATGGGATCCAGAGACCTCCGTTCCGCTTTCCAAAAGGAGGTCATCTCCTCCAGTTCCTCACGTGTCTGGAAACGGGCCTTCTGCCTCATGGCCAGTTAGATCCTCCTCTGTGGTCTCAAAGGGGAAAGGTTTGCAAGCGTCTGTGATTTGTGATGTGATTTGTTCGTAAATGTTCGGAACATGAAACTTTGTCATGATGACGTTTCCATTTCAGGGAAAGGTTTTCCCAAAACTGCGTAAAAGAAGCCCGCACGGATCCTGCGAATCGTTTTCCGACAAAGACGAAGACGAAGCAACCGATTATGTTTTTCGGATCATCTATCCAGGCAGTCAGGAATTTGGTATGTTGGTGTTGATGTGTCTGTTTACATCTGTAAAGCTCCTGAAAAAAAAGTGTTACGTAAGATTTGCAGCTGTGATGCTATTCACATTTCTCTCATTGTTCCAGTGGCACCAGAGTTGATAGATCAGAGTGTGAATCTGTGGCAGCCCGCTCCCAGAAAATCCTCCTGTTCCTCCTGCTCACAGAACGGCTCGTCGGATGGAGGACTTCCCAACGGATGCAATCACGACAGGCGAGTCTGGTCCTCATATGATACACTCTCCGTTTATATGGATCATATTCTTGATGCAGATGTAATTGGAAAAATTCAATAATTTTAATAAAGAATATATAGTGTATGTTCAGGAGCATTATTTTCTTTACAATTAAATATCCTCCTTAAATTCTCTTTACACATTTTTTACATTTTTTATATTTTTAAACCAGCATTTAAAGCAACACAATATAACTGTGATGTAAACTACTGTTTAGGGTCACTTACTCATTCTCTACCAATTATTTCACATTTTAGTAATATAGTAAACGCATCAAAACTATAGAATAGTGTAACTATGGGAATTATGCTGTGACATTTATAAATCAAGACTTTTATATTTTAATATCTACACAGTGTAGACACATTTTGTCCAGAAATATATATTTTTTCAAATCTTAAGATCTCATCCGCGATCGAGTATCGAGTATCTTATTGACAGATTTTTCTTCGTTATTTGGTCCTCATGCATTATAAAAAACTTTTAAATGTACGTTTTTTTTAATTATGTTGGCACAATTTTATCTATGAAAATAATTTCTAATAATTTAAGCATTTAAAAATTTTAACGTTCGCTTACATACGATTTTTAGGATCATGAGAAACATTTCAGTCAGGTGACCCAAAACTTGAATGGTTTTGTATGAAAAATATTATAATTGATATATATAATTGAAAATACATTTGACATTCATGTGTGTGTGTGTGTGTGTGTGTGTGTGTGTGTGTGTGTGTGTGTGTGTGTGTGTGTGTGTGTGTGTGTGTGTGTTGTTTACAGGGCGCCACTGAAGTTACTCTGCGAGACCATGAAGCATCAGATCATTTCTCGTGCTTTTTACGGCTGTATGTATCATGGTGTTTATCGGCCTGTGGTACCCTCCAGAAAACCGATTTTTCCCTTTTAATGTGATGCGATGTGTGTTTAAGGGCTGGCGTACTGTCGTCATCTGTCCACTGTCCGTACCCACCTGTCAGCCCTGGTAAACCCAACCATCGTTGAGCCTGACATTCCCTATGGTGCCAGAGGTGGACTGTCTGCAGAAGTGTGGAAAACATTTCTACAGGACAGCACTGTACGTAGCCTTCCATAAACATCTCTTTTTTCTTCAAATGTACACAAATAAGCATTTGGTTTTATCTTGGCAGGCGTTCGATGAAGAGGAACTCCTGCGGCTGGTTTATTACGGCGGCGTGGAAGCATCTCTGCGTAAAGAGGTCTGGCCTTTCCTGTTAGGACACTACCACTTCACCATGAGCCCCAAAGAAAGGCAGGAGGTTAGCGATGGCAAATCCTCAAAGCCAACAAGAAAAAAACCTCAAAGCCGTAAACATGCTGTTCTGTGTTCAGGTGGATGAGCAGGTCCGAGCCTGTTACGAGCAAACCATGAGCGAGTGGTTGGGATGCGAGGCCATCGTGAGACAGCGTGAGAAGGAACAGCACGCCGCTGCTCTGGCTAAATGTGCGTCGGGTGCCAGCGAGTCTCGGCAGGACTCCACCGTCAGCACCGATGTAAATGTTTACGCTCGCTTCCACCCACACACAGCTGACGCCGGAAGATCTAAATCCGTAGCCGTGTTTACGTTCAGATGTATTCATCTCTGTTTCTTTATTTAGTCTCAGAGCAGCTCAGAGAAACAGAGTCGTGCGTGTTCTCAGAGCGACTCGAACAGCAGCACTCAGGTGAGTCTCCTAAAATTGCTTCTGAGGAATAAAAACGAGAAGCAAATGAGACACTTGATGAAGTAGATAACGTGTAAAATGAATGTAGATTGTAGAGGTAAAATAATCTGGATTTGGGGAAATTCAATAATATTGCAACCTTGACAGATCTGAGCTCTTCTGAAACTCTTTCTCTCTCATTTGTGCTTTAGATGATCGTTGTAAAACTCTTTCAAACAATTAAACTCACACCGTTGTCTGTTCGGACCGTCCGCAGGTATTTGGGTCTGTAGATGAAGTTGACCCGATTGAATCTGAGCCCAAACCAAAAGATGAAAAGCCACAGCCCAAGATCCCAAACGGGACGCTTCCGAACTGCACCAGTTCTCCAGACTCAGGCCATCCGTCGTCTCGTAACTTTTCCGTGACGTCCGGCCTCTCGGACTGTTCTCCGAGCACAGAGGAGACGTCCGTGCAAGAGTCCGGTGCCAAAACAGCTCGGGAACCGCCGGCAGCGACCTCAGTGGTTCCAGCAGAACTTCACACTGACCGTTCTGACCCGGATGAGAAGCAGAGAGAAAACGACTCGAGTGCTCAGAACGAAGCAAAGGATGCTGACATCTCACCGACAAAGAACTCAGAGGGGGAGTTGAGTAAACCTCAAACGTCGGAAGAAACGAGAAGTGTCGAAAACAGCAAAACATCATCTGAAGTGTGTGAAGATGTGACAGGATCATCACATTCGGAAGACGTCAAGGGTGAAATCCAAACCGAGGTCCAAGAGTCCACGCGGTCCTTTGACGAAAACACAAAATCAGAGACGGGATCAGACTCGCAAGAAAAGGAAAACAAAGACACAGAAGACATCAATACCGAGTCCTCATTGGAGGACAAAGAGAAACCCGAAGCTTTGGAAGAACACGAAACCTCTGCAGACAACTCAGAACTTTCATCAAAACCCGAATCCCAGAATGCGAAAGATCTGCACGCCAGCGACATCACGACACCACAAACCATCGGCTGGGAGTCCGATCTCAACAGGGCCATCATCAAACAGTTAACCCAATCCGAGTCGGAAAGCTGCGGTCGCATCACCTCGCTATCAAAACAATCACCGGATATGTCAGACGACTCCCCGTCGGCGCTCGAGATGGAGGAGATCTCGTCCTCTGTGGTCTTCATGTCTTCAGAGAGTCACGCATCGAGGCCGCCGCTCACCCTGAGCCGCCCCATGGTCGCGTCCGGGGGGAAATCGATGGGAATGCCAGCTTTGGAGCTCTGCGAGGAGCCGGGCGTCAACACCAGCCCGGAGGAAACGGAATCAGCTCTCTCTGAGGATGAACCGGAGATGGAGAACTTATTTCCCAAACCGGACTCTCTGGCAGTCACGGGGGAGAACAAGAATGATGTCGCATCTCCAGTGTCGTCTATTGGGACCACTTACTCTGTAAGAGATGTTCTCGCTTTAATACAAATCCATGTCAGAAAATATTCTCAACTCCATGTTTTTTTCACGTGTGCAGCAGGAACTGGTTGACCTGTACACACTGAATCTCCATCGGATTGATAAAGACGTCCAGCGCTGTGACAGAAACTTCTGGTACTTCACTCCGGCCAACCTGGAGAAACTGCGTAATATCATGTGCAGGTATATAGAGAGCTCTGCGTCTGTTTATATCTAAACCTCTTCTTCAGAAATCTCGTGTTTCATTAATGTCGATTTATTTTTTAGTTACGTGTGGCAGCACCTTGATATCGGATACGTCCAGGGAATGTGTGATTTACTCGCGCCGCTGCTGGTCATCTTGGACGACGGTACTAAACCAGTGTGCTTTTGTATATTAAACCAGATGCTCGTCGTTCTAAAATCTGATTGTAAAATGGCTGCACATCAGTTGTGGATTGATGTGAAATGTTTGTTTTTTGAATCAGAGGCCAAAGCCTTCAGCTGCTTCACTGAACTCATGAAGAGAATGAACCAGAACTTTCCTCACGGAGGAGCCATGGACACACACTTCGCCAACATGCGCTCCTTGATACAGGTCAACACGCGCGCACACACACACACACACACACACACACACACACACACACACACATTGGTTCTCCATAGGGACAGTCCACAGGCGTAATGATTTTTATACCTTACAAACTGTATATTCTATTCCCTACACCTAAACCTAAAGATCAACATAGAAAACATTTTCAAAAATGATCTTTATGTACGATTTATAAGCTTTTTTGCCCACAAGTTGGTGTGCATTCAGGTTTACCTCCCCACCGGCATATAAAAACCAAAAACACACACACACACACACACACACACACACACACACTCAGCTCTAAACACACACACACACACACACGTTTTAATGCTTTATGAGGACTTTCCAGTGAATGATTTGTATATCAATAAACTGTATATTCTATCCACTAACTCATTTCTTCCTCACACAGAGGTTTGTTTTATTATCTTTGTGGGGTGTTTTCATCTGACCTAATGGTGTTTTATATCTCCTACCCATAACCACACACTCTAGATGATCTCAGGTTTTACTAACCGTGCGTCTCCCTATGAAATCTCTTCAGATTCTGGACTCTGAGCTATTTGAGCTCATGCAGCAGAATGGAGACTACACACACTTCTACTTCTGCTATCGCTGGTTTCTCTTAGACTTCAAGAGAGGTGAGAGACACATGCACGCTAATGGGACAGATCTTTTCACTTTTAAATACTTTGTTAGAGAGATGATACAGAGACGTGTGATGCCAACAGTGAGGACTTACTTACATACACATTTGGTCGTGATGTTTTTTCTCTTTTGAAGAAATGGTCTATGATGACGTGTTCTCGGTGTGGGAGACCATCTGGGCGGCCCGTTACGCCTCCTCGGAGCACTTTGTGCTGTTCATCGCGCTGGCACTGGTCGAGCTGTATCGAGACATCATCCTGGAGAACAACATGGATTTCACAGACATCATCAAGTTCTTCAACGGTGAGATGTGATGTCACGTTTCGAGAAATGATATCTCACTAACGCAAAATGGACGGTTGAAAAATCATGCTGTTTGTCTCTCTCCAGAAATGGCCGAGCATCACGATGTCCCTAAAGTGCTGGTGATGGCACGAGAATTGGTCCACAAGGTCCAGATCCTTATCGAGAATAAATGAACGCGTTCTCACGTCGCCTTCTGTCATGAAATGTTAAAAACAAAACTCGGTAGAAATAGACGGGAATGGTCGTAAGGCCCTACACACACACACACACACACACACACACACACACACACACACACACACACACACACACACACACACACACAGAGAGAGAGAGAGAGAGAGAGGTTATTTCAAGACACATGGAAAATAGTTTTATAAGGTTGTGAATGTTACAGATGGTTATAAAATATTTAAAAAGATTATCTATGGAAGTCAACGTATGTGACAAGATACTAAAACAGATACAGATTTTGATCGATTTCGATCTAAAAGCACAAAGTATTGAAAATAATGCTGTATATTCATTTATTTTAATATGTGGACATTAGAGAGGGTCACAATCATTTCTGTAAAGGTTTAGAGTAGTTCATATCTCACAATGTTTGCACGAAAGCTTCGTCTGTGATCAGACAATAGCTTTTCTCAGATCAGCATTGACTATAAACACCCAAAATCAAAAGAAAAGAGTCTTATAGTGAAGCTTATTGATAGAACCGTTAAGACTTTTGCGTTGTGACGCGATTTTCACGACCATTACACTTAATAAATCGCACAAAATCTTAGTGGTTCTATACAAACGCTTCGTTTTCTTAAAGGGACAGTTCACACAAAAACTAACATTCTTTCACTTATTTCAAACCTGTATGACTTTCTTCTTCTGCAGAACCCAAAACAGAGAACATTGGTAACCAAACAACATTGACCCCCATTGACTTCTATTGTATAAACTCAAAACCACTGAGACATTTCTCAAAATATCTTCTTTTGTGTTTCACAGAACAGGTTTTGAACCACACGAGGGTGAATAAATGATTAGTGTTTGAACTATCCCTTTAAGGCTTGTTTTTTGGTTTTGGGATGACACGGTGACATTGGTGTCATGAGATAATCACATTAACTGTATCAAATAGACTTTCATGAATACGTTGAGCTGCTATACAATGAAGTACCTCACTCAGTGAAGCAACTTTACTGTAAAACAATCAATCACCAGAGATACTTTCATGTGTATTGATCTTTTTGCCTTACGTTCTCTGTTCAGGGACGCATGCAGTGACCGCTTGTGTCACAAAGCCATTTGCTGTGTGTGTGTAATGCAGAGTTTAAGTAACAAATATTCATATATATCTCATGTATGCCATATAGTGTGCGTGTGTGAGAGAGAGAGAGAGAGAGAGAGCAAGAGATCTGTACAGATGTGCTCTGAACTACCAGCGGCCGAACATGTATGGTTGTTCCATACTTTCAGCACTTGTTGGATTTGATGTGATTGTAGTAATCTGCTGAAACAGTGCCAGTGTTATCAAAACTAAGTTCCCTCCTGATATGCCAATTTCATCTCTTTATCGGTTCTATTTGTATGTATTGCTGTTTTAAGCTCCGTATCATTAACTTACATTGAACGATACTGTACGTAGATCACAATATTACGATATCTAATGTTTGCCGTGTGCATTGTAAAAAAAAACTTGATGATAAATGTATTTGGCTCACAGTCACAGTGACACAAACTGCTGATGAGAAGACACAAAAGATTTGTTGAAATTATTCTGAAAACCTATATATTTTTATTGTACTCTGTGAAAGACATAGTATACTGTCAGAACCGCGTGCTGCATATGATATAATCTGTATTATAATATTTAATAAATGTGTGTGTTGACTGTGTTTTGCTGTGTTTGTTAATTACTTGAAAATAACATGTTTATATAATTGTCAAATTATGGACGTGCCCTTTTTTCTTTATTAAAAAATATCACAACCAACCAAAACAAGACCTCAGTTATATTATAAAATGAAAATTCCTACATGTAAGTGCATCCTTTGCTCTTACAAATGAAATTAATTTTCATTTCCCATGAAACATAAACTGATTGACAATTTTTAAGTCTGTGAAATGTGGAATATGTGAAACATGTAAGTTTCCTTTCTTGGTGTTTCTCCTTAAACTCTTTTATTCATATTTTTATTAATTACTTTATTGAAACCAAACAAATTTACACACAAACAAGCAGCCTGAGATGAATATTGACAAAAAACGGACCTTGAACATAAACTATACAATCAAATTGTTTAATATTTTCGCTAGTTTTATAAACAGCTTCATATACGGTACACCAAACAGAAAAGAAAACAAATGAAAATGAATAAAAACAATATTCGCTCATATTTAAGACGTTTAACTTGTAGTGTGCCGACGTCATCATTACGCGCCTCTTGTGAGCATGCGACATCGGCAAAGTCAATCGCGATCAGGGAATAAAACACATAATAATACAAATAATTTACACAGAGTGATATAACAGCAGATATATCATCGTGTGTATGAAGATGAACAGTGTGGGTGAAGGCTGTACGGAGCTCAAACGCGAGTATGATCAGTGTTTTAATCGCTGGTTTGCTGAGAAGTTCCTGAAGGGAGACCGCAGTGGAGATCCGTGTACTGAGCTTTTCAAGAAATATCAAACATGTGTTCAGGTAAAACAAAAATTGCTTTATATCATATGCTGTATGAACCAGCAACAATATTTCATGTTCCAGTGATGTCTGTGTTTTATATGATCATAATAAGTTTTACATTGAATCATATTTTGTTGTCAGTAGTTCCAGTTATTATAAATCATTATTGTGACAATACTACAGTTTTAGTGTAACGTTACGTCATAACATTTGCGGATTTTGAAACGTGGAGTACTCATGCATGGTGAAATAGTGATATTTTTAGAAGTCACTGGTAATGTTAATACAATAAAATATATCATTGAAACACTGTATATTGTTAATAGACTACAACTTATACTTTTACTGTGATTACATCATATTAATAATTATTGTCATCGTAACTGTGGGGTTTTATATTATGTAATAATCATAGTGATTTTTTTACCACTGTATGTTAATATACAGAATGATGTGTACTTACAGAAAGCCATCAAAGAGAAGGACATTCCTATAGAAGGTTTGGAGTTCATGGGCCCCAGTAAAGAGAAAGCAGACAGCTGATATTCACCTGATATCATTTAGCAGTGATGGATTTCTCTGGCATTTATGGACAGAGGGACGTTGCTCTGTGGAATTTATCACGGACACCTGGATAAAGTGAACTGTTGAAACATGCGTATTGTTGAGACTGAAAAATAATTCTGGATTTGGTGCTTTGTCTGTTAAATTATTGTCAGCAACACATTGCTGGTACTGTTGGACATGCAGCAAAAATGCATGAATTTCATTTAAAGACGTTTTTGGTTACAAGTAAAACATGCATCTGTTTTTTCACGTGCCTCGAAAGGTATTTTATTTTGAACAGCTTCATAATCTTGTTTAGGCCCATACATGTGCTGTTAACAGTAATATAGTTACAGCTATGGCGGATGTGAAACCAGGAATCAAGTGTGCTATAAACTTGTTTTCATTTCAAGTGCCATTCATTAGGCAGACATATTGCTCGAGCAATATCTTGAAGATAGATTAATGGATTAAGATTAATTCTGAAATATTGTTGGGGTGTAAAAATGGCACTTCAGTGTTTGTGTAAATTTGATTCAATGCTTTAATTGAAAAAAAAGAAAAAAAAGAAAATTTATTTCACATACAGTTGTCACATGATGATACAAAAAAAATCACATGGGGAGATTCCATAAAGAAACCTTTTAAAATATCAGCCTTGTATTGAAAAATAAAACTGTAATGTCTATGAAATCAAGCAAAGATTTGCATCTTTAGTCAGCCTTGTGCCTAATATGAATAATCAGAAAAGATAAAACTGTTTTCAAAACTTCCACGAGTTACAGACTATAAACTTCTGCGAGTGAAATTGTCACATGATCTGCTCTTTAAACACATGTGCACGTGACGGTTTCCACAAACTCAGAGCTTTGTTAATAAACTGAACGTGAATAAGGCCATTTGGGTTTTTATACTAATGGAATGTAAATTACAGAACTCTCAAACAGAAACTTGATGGAGCTGTAGAGTCTCTGCGCTTCATCGGTAGTGGCGTGGAGGTGGGCTGTGATGCTGGAGGGGGGGTCGTCGGGATGGGGGGCTGTGGCGGGACGTGTGTCGTGGGGGGGAGCGGTAGCGCGGAGGGGGCGACCCTCTGCTCTGGTAGGGGGGTGTGTAGCGACCGCGAGATCTGGACCGGGAACGCGAGCGGCCCCAGCTCGTACCCCTGTCCCCCATCACTCTGATGTATGAAGTCTCTCCCTGCAAAACAGACATTGGATGAACTCTAATGCCCCACGCTATTGCTTGATGTAGAAACTGTTTAAATAACAAAGTGTGTATTTGTGTAACGTGTGTTCGGAACAGCCCTCACCTGGTGCGATCTGAACTCCGTGCCATCCAGACGACGCAGTGCATACTCCATATCCTCACGCCTGAGGAATTCAACCACACCCTCCCCATCTCGCTGCACGTCAGCGAAACACACATCGCCCGCTTCCCGCATGTGATCTTTCAGGTCCTGCCAGCTGCCCGTGGGAGGCAGACCTGCGACAGTGGCAACAGGGCACGTCTGAGAAATTTGTTTCATTCGTTTCAACAACACGTCCACAAAATGCTTTTGAGTTCATTTTATTTGAGTTTGAGGTTATTTATTTAAAGGGGAACAATGCATATTAATAACCATAATCACATAAGTGCATGTAAATACGCCAAATTTAGCCATACAGGCTAATCTTAATTTGTAGTCCTAGCTTTTAGAAGTACACAAGTACTGTCATGTGAATTAGGACTTTTAAACAATAAATATATCGGCCATAAAGAGACACCGGTGCTTTTAAACAATGGACTAAATGACACGAGCCAAAAGTTTGTGCAAAAGTTATTTTAGAGTAAAACCACGTGCGCTAAACAATAAGACCGGGAACATCAGTTTTAATGTCACACTAAACGTTTCACTCACCCGTCACTATAACCTGGAACTCGGATCTACGGACCACCGGCGTAAACCTCCTCCGCGCTCCTCCTGCTCCTCCTCCTCCTCTTTCCCCCCCTGCAGGTCCACTAAATTTGGATCCAGAGGATCGTGGGTATTCCACACGCAGCTTACTCTTTCCAAATTCATATCCATTCCTTCCAAAGACGGCGTCCTCCGCATCCCTACAGGAAGAGAGGAAAGTGCTCCTAATTTTCTTTCTACACTTGAAAAGCCTCATCCAAGTTCTCGGAGGCCGTGCGACTCACCGTGGATCCTCAAAACGAACAAAAGCAAACGGGATGGTGCTTCGGTTGTTCTTCAGCTCAATATCCCGTATTTTTCCGTATTTGAAGAAGATATCCTCAATGTCCCTCTCCTGCACGTCCATGGGAAGGTTTCCCACATAGATCCGCCCGTCCGACATGGCTTAAACCCTGCTAACACAAACCGAATGGAGCTGCAGCCTTCGTAGAAATAAAGCGTTTCCACCACTTGGCGTTCAGAACATCCCAACTCTAGTCCGTCCTTCTAAAAATTCCCTATTTAAAACTCTAAATTCTGGTGGTAGCGGTACATGTCGAGTTCAAGAAACCCAGCATAGGACCCCCTCCAGGATCAAAGTCTGAAAACTTAGAAACACAGGATAATCAATACAAGACCCCTGTTGCTTTACACTACACAATAAACATGCATCAGATGCGTGTCAAAGCCGAGGGGTTTGTGTATCTGATGCTTTGAATCGAGTCCAACACATTTGAATAACGTCTACAAACCAGATATTCTGGTAGGTCAATCCGTGCGTCATTTCAATGTGGATTTACATCAGATCAAATGCATGTCTGCTTTATTAACAGAATTCTTGATATATCATCTGATTGATATAGTGTCTTGCAAATGCATGATTTACTCACATACAATACATACATTTGCTTTGTGAGGGCAAATATTATTCTTATTTTGACATTCTCAAGTGACATGACCATTTAAAAAAATGACCACGGTTTTTGTCGTAGTTTTAATATCACGGTTAAATCGTGATTCATTTGTTGTGATGATAATGGTTTTACCATCGTTTATACATGTAGTAAACCCCTAAGACTTAAAACACTACACTCATGACCATTAAAGTACTAAATGCCAGTAGTGTAGTGTTTCTGCTAAGCAAGTTTGTGTAAAAAATTTCTGTATACTTTTAACATAAACTTTTACCAATAAAAACTAGTGTTTCTGTTCTTGTTAAAAAACAGACATACTAACAATTCAATTAGAAATCCCCTAACTTAAATAGCCATGACAGCAGGTAAGAGTGCAAACATTTTCTCTCATCTTTACTAATGCACTTTAAACCCCTCAGCTATTTGTATTCATTTCCAACAATATACACGAGTAAAACAAGTAAACAGGTGTTTGAATCCACATTTAAACATTGATCGCATTAGCATGCTAGCTGCTAGCTTCTTTGTTGAGACAATTGCTCAAAGCAAAATGACAAAAACGAGCAAATGAAGACAACTGTTTCTGTCTACCGTAATGTGTTTTAAATATGTAAAACAAAAAAGTAAAACACGTGGAAATTCATTAATTTACCTCTATAATCTGCAGTTGGTGATAAAAATTCAGAGTAGATAAACAAGCGCGCACGCTTCCCCGCCCCGGATCAGGAAGTGAAACCAACTTCCGCCCCCTTCAGGCCAAATCAGCAAATGCATGTTTTCAACCCACAATTAACCATGGTTCCCCTAGTCTACAAAATAGCCTAAGTATGGTAACGTCTTACCACAGTTAATTCATCAGCAAAAAAAAACCTTATTGCAATTTTAGCAAAACATTTCATTTAAATCATTTTGTAAAACAATTGTATTTATAGATACTTTTAAAAATGTTTCTTTTGAAAACTTGAAATAAAGTAAATAAATTGTGTCCAGGTAGAAAAGTATTGAAAACATAATTTCATTAAGAAAAATACAAAATTATTATGTTTTGCAATATTTGTGTTTTCAGAGAAGTAGCACTGCTTTCAAAATAAGTGCCCAGGTGTAGGACAGTAATGTTAATGTAATGAAAATTACATATAATAATAATAAGACATTTACATTTATTCATTTGGCAGACACTTATAAGCAACTTACAATCTAAGCAATATTCACGAGAAGTCATCCCTGATCATCCCAAGATTCCTGGATGGGGTTATGATGGACCAAGCTGGTGCTGTTCTGATGGAGTGGCAGGAAATATTAGAAGCTCAGTTTTGACCAGGTAAAAATGTCAAATCATAATACACAAGCAACTGTGTTTTCTCATGCTTGTTTTCGTCCCATTATTAAACTTTCAAGTCTTATCACTGTTGGTTTGATGCCATTATAAACTGTCTTATTTGGGTACATTTGGTTATATTATTATGATGCGGGTAAACTTTGCCTGCGAATGTTTTGTTTCGGCTGTGGTCATGTTTGTAATATGGTATTATTAACTAATATAACTGTAATATATTTAACTAATACAGCACTAAGGTCCTCTAGAGGTTGAAGTCAACTTTGCAGAATCTGGAAAATGTGGGAAAAAATAAGAGGAATTTTGAAAATTTATTTGACAAAAGAAATGAAATCCAGAAATGCTGAAGATTCTGGAGGACCTGCATGACTTTTCTGAAGATCAGTGGACAGTTTAATGACAAACCAGAAACCTTTAAACAACTAACAAAACATAAAAACTGCCATTGATTGTTCAGGTAACATCATACAGTATTAAGAATCAGGGGGGTGTAAACTTTCGACCTGGGCTAAATTCTGTTATTATTCTTTGTGTGAACTTTATGTTCATAAAATAAGTTGGACTAAATTAAAAATAGACCTTCATTTTTAAAAATTCCCCTTATTTTTTCCCAAATGTTTAGCATTTTCCAGATTCTGCAAAAAGGATGTAAACTTTTGACTTCAACTGTATAGCCTTAGGTGACAGAGCTGACAGGGGTGGGATGATGGTTAATGATCAAAACTGATAAATAAAAGATTGCTGATTTAGTCCTGATAAGATCGACATCATCTTTGTACATGTGAGCAGCAGGTCCAACATAAGGTTACTCCAGGTCACTTTATGCTTATTTTTATTATCATTATCAATATGAATTACATCTATCAAAACAATAAATATTGTTTATTAAGCGGGCTCAACATTTATTCTTTTCACGTATTACGCACCATATGTACACATGCAAACATCATAAGAGCATTTGAATCATGAGAGAATATAACATGACATGACTTGGGTGTGTGTAACAGGTGCATCTATTGATTGCCCACATCTGAGGTTTCGTAAACCATTAATCAAACAAGATAACAATGAAAATCGACCTTTTATTTAATCATAAAATGTGAACAGTGACACAAACATGGCACCTAAATTTCAATTTCATGCAATTACAGTTAAACATAAAGACCGAATCCTTTCAGTCAAGTAGTTTGGTCATTGAAAATACAATATAAAGTGCACATTGTTGGCTGTTGTGGGTTTAGATCTTCCTAAAATTCCAACAACACCAGCGCACATAAACATTTTCATTGGACAGAACGATGGTCCCGCCCCATTTGCGTTAAAATCATCCACTTAGAAACAGAAAGAGGAGCACGTCCTCCTGTACAGGTTCCTTAAACTCTAGATGATTTGTTGCTTAAAAGAGATCATTATATTTAATAAATTACAGGATGCTTTGTACCGAACACTGTCATGTTTGGTTTGGTCATGGTGAAACATTTATTGTGGAAATTCATGTGTTCATTTAATTTTGGTTTAACAAGGACTAACCAGTCTCATCAGGTAGGCAGCAAGAAATATATTTATAATCGCTAAACCCTCACTGTTTCAACAGATTTTTCAAAATTAGATAATGTAATGTTAGTTAAAGCTTATAAGTGTTAAAATGTATATTACGATAAAAGCTTTTGAATATGCACGAGTGAAAACTGTTGTGATGCATTCTTAATTTGTTTTTAAGAACCTGGATGTCTGACGCGCATTTTGGAAAGTGCCGTTTTCTGGAAAGGACTTACATCAGTCCATATATCGAAATGAATTAATTTCTGCCTTCTGTTTTTAACTAATAGAAAACTATTTCGTTTTATTTATTAACTGATCAACAGATTTTTGTTTTAGTTGGTGTTTATAAGTTACTTCTGTAAACTGGAGAATAAGACAATATTGTAGGAACTTTAAAACAAAAGTTGTATTTATAAACACTGGTGTGAGTCTGTTTGGTGTGTAAACACGGAGTTAGAAACAGTTTCTGTACAAATTCTGTTACAAACTATTCGCACAAAGTCTAGAAACACAGAAACACAGGTTACACAACCATGGATATATGTACATTGTTGTCATAATCCAAACTGTTTCACTATCGACTGATCTTATTTGTGCATCACATAATCTTGTACCCTTGCATAAATTGTATTTTGGGATCCATTCAGTCCATTTGCCAGTAATGTGTTCACATAGAGACAGTCATAAACCTAGTGATTCATTTACCAATGTACAAATATCACATATGTGTACCAGTGTGTACCATACCAAACCACAATTTCACTTTCCGTTAAATCAAATTTTAATGACTATTTATCACTGTAAAATATTATTTTAACAATCATTGAGGCCTCATGTGCCTCAAGTCTTATTCGCATTTGGATGATTTATTTTAGGGATTCAAGAATGGAAAAGTGCATCACGGGGAAGAGAACAACCCCACGACTGGCCCACAAGTTCATATTGGGGGCTCTCGTGATTTGCATTATGACTTTTTACTGTTTTACTGCGCAAACACCTCACGTCGCAAACAAGTATGTATTTACATTTTACATACAGCCTAAATATATACATGTAACATTTAAAATGATGTGTCGTTCAGAATTTAATTGAGAATGCATTGTAATTTCAACTAGTTCCTGAATTTGAACTGAATATAAATTGAGGTATAGCAAAATGAATGATTCAAATTGAAATAAAAAAGTAGATTAAAAAATAATTCATGTACACTAACTGCTGTTTAAAATATATTTCATTTTAAGTATGAATTAACCATCAACATTTTGTCATACACACAATGTGTATTTTTGTAAACTTACTTTAAGAATCTATGTATAGACATTTGTACTAAATTTAAATTTTGAACTTTAATTTTATGGACCACAATAAATAAAAAAAATGAAATCGAATCCACACAAAAGAAGCATACAAGGTGAAAAATTAATAACACGATCATATATTTTTTTTGCAAATTTCTCTGCATGATTGAATTTCTCCTAAATTGTAAATCAGTTCCGCGTGTGTTGGCGCATGAAGAATTCAACTCTGTCATATTATCAGCATAACCACTGTGTTCAATGCTCATAACAGTTTTTCTCACATCTCCAGTGTTTCTCTGGCCTCATGTGCTGAAGACACACCACACGTCCATGTCTGGAATAACTCCTCTGCAGAGAAAGTGACCTGTAAGCCGAAGGTCAACCTGATGTTCATGAAGACCCATAAGACCGCCAGCAGCACTTTACTGAACATTCTCCTTCGTTTCGGAGAAAAGAATCAATTAAGGTTTGCTCTCCCTGACAGTCGGAATGACTTCTTCTACCCGTCTAGTTTCTTTCGCAGTCAGGTGAAGAACTACCGTCCGGGCACGTGCTACAACATGGTGTGCAACCACATGCGCTTCAATGCGCCTGAGGTAGAGAAGCTGCTCCCGGGAGACGCCTTGTTCTTCACCATCCTAAGAGACCCCGCCGAGCTATTCGAGTCCTCCTTTCACTACTACAAAGGTACTGTGCCTCAAACATGGAGGATAGCTGGAAAAAACAAGCTTTCCGAGTTTCTCACAAACCCAACCCGCTACTTCAATCCAGAGGGAATCAACAGCTTCTATCTGAGGAACCTGCAGCGTTTTGACCTCGGCTTCGAGAACAATTTAGAGGTCGGCGATCCGCGAGTGCATCAAAGCATAGAGTACGTCGCAAAGCGCTTTCAGCTAGTTTTGATTTCAGACCACTTTGAAGAGTCGCTCATTCTACTGAAAGATGCCCTGTGCTGGCAGATGGAAGACGTGCTGTTTTTCAAACTCAATGCTCGAAGAGCCGTGTCTGGCACTTCTACGAGCCCTGAGCTCAAGGCCAAAGCACGGGAGTGGAACGGCGCAGACTGGAAGCTCTACCAACATTTCAATGCCAGTTTCTGGGCCCGGGTGGAGGCCTACGGGCGGAGGCGGATGGAAGAGGATGTGAGGGAGTTACGCAGGAGGAACAAGGAAATGGAGGCCATATGCATCGACGGTCGGGGAGCGGTAGACGCAGACGACATCACAGACGGACACATGAAGCCCTGGCAGCCTATTGGAGAAGCTACTATACTAGGGTACAATCTGAGAGCGGATATACCACCGCAGTACAGTGAGCTCTGCCGGAAGATGCTGACCCCTGAGATCCAGTATTTGACAGACTTGGGAGTCAATTTGTGGATCACTAGATTATGGGGCTGGTTTAAAGATAATGTTTTATCTTTATAGAGAGTTGTTAAGCATATTGCTCAATTCTGTGTTATTTTTATTATTAAAATGTACAATACAGTATTTGATATTTAATTATAATTTGCTGTGCTTTGGTATATATTTAGTATATAAAAGGTGTATATAAATATAATTTGTTATAATTGTATTTGCTTTATAACATTACAGAACAGGGAGGGAGAGTGTGAATGCAGCTAATATTTCAAGAGATTTGCACCATAACATATTCATCAAACATCTCATTGTTTGATCATTCTGTGAGGGAATGTGTTTGCACATGCTTTGGCCATACAGATGAATAATTTTGTCATGCAAAATACAGCACACTTAAATTGAAAAAATAAATAAAAGAGAGCTATATACAATTAGATAGAGGCCTTTTATTGTGGCGGTTTGGAGTATACTAAACTTATTTTGTGAATATTTTGTGCACCACAAAAAGAACTAACAAGAATTATGAAAATGAGAATGTGTTTAAAGCTCACCACATACCTTAAAATCACAATAAGCAACAGAAAGAAACGAATGATATGAAAATTATAGGGTACATTTTCTGACTTTTTACATTTGCGTCTCCATTACAAATACATGTATTTATAATATTTAAATAAAACACCTTCTCGTGCATCCACAAGTAACACAAAAAAACACGTAATATTTCAACGAATCGTCTTTCCGGGCCACCAAGCGCCCCCTGGAGGAATAACATGTTATCGCAAAACCGCTTGTCTGCGCTGAGACTCTTCTGCGGAAGGGGGCGGGCCCACAGAGAGCCCGCCCACCATCGGGCGATCCTTCGCCCGTCAGACGCGCGCTGCAGTGCAGAGCCGGAACGGGGGGCTCGGCCTCAGGCCAGCACGGTCAAAATTAGCCGTCTGTTGAATTCTATGCAGTCAGATAGCGGGAGCGGGTGGTCGAATCCTGTCTCCCGCAGCCTTGTATGGGGGTGCAAGAGCCCCCGCAAAGCTTCTTCAGCCCCTGGGGTGTTTTTCTGTGCACGAGCGCCTTTCCAGCAGTTTTCTGGAGCGAAGCAGCAAGTTTACAGTGAAAGGACAAGAACAAAGGCTTCATCTGTGAGTAAACCGCAACACATTCGACAAAAGTGAGAAACAGAAACGGACGTTAAAGACTTCTTTAATGTCTTTAGTTGTTCTGTCGTTGCGTGACGTGAAGGTTATCCACACAGTGCGAGGAAAACGCGTAAAGAAAGCGAGTAAGACAGAAACAGGGTAGAAGAGAGAAATAGCGAAAGTGCTGATATCTGAGCGACTCTTTTTGTTTTGTCTGCTGTTGAATCCGAAAGGACGTTTAAACTTAAAAATACGATTTATGATAATGTAAATGTGCTGTGAGAGATATTTAAAGACGAGCAGCCCTCTGTCAGGACTGAATGTACTATTTGTACCCAGACACAGACTGACTGTATTCCCCAGTCTGCCACCTACACACACACATGCACAGTTTTAAAGCATTATCTGTGTTAAAAAACATTTTATATACATTACAAAACGGGGTTTCTTTCTTAAATGTATTTGAGATTAAATGTGTGGAAGTGTAATAATCCTCAACAGACATCAAACGTTACAATGTTACATTTATACAATGTTGCATTGTAACAATTTTCACATGTTACAGTTACAGTTGAACATTTC
The DNA here is from genome assembly GCA_026939265.1 of Oreonectes daqikongensis. Classification (NCBI taxonomy): domain Eukaryota; kingdom Metazoa; phylum Chordata; class Actinopteri; order Cypriniformes; family Nemacheilidae; genus Oreonectes; species Oreonectes daqikongensis. Next base: position 1,307,254 of record JAOTQM010000056.1, on the reverse strand, counting down.
AGTATTGTAAGCACGTCTGACGGCTTTGGAAAAGCCAGACAGCATTCGCAGCTCCCTGGCAGACTGATTTCTTGGTTCATGTTAGGACACGGTGCCTTTTCCCCCCTTTTTTTTGCGTTTCCACCTCTTTCAGAGAATGCTGTGTCCTCCGAGCAGGAATACCAATATCCCTGAGAGATCCAGTCTGTGTTTGGAGCTTTGAAGCAGTTGTCCTAAAATTAGACACACAGATGAAGTCATGCATACGGGCATCGGCGGTGCTAGTTATTCCAACAGAATTCCCAACAGCCAAATGAGAATGTTGTGCGCTTTAAAAGGATTTTTCTTCACACATGCAATGCATTTGGAATGACTGACCAAGTCATCTTTAGTAGCTTTTTGCATTGCAATAAAATGAGTATGCATGCTTAATGGAGCAAGAGAGTTAATCAAAATAAACGGGGTAGAATAGGGTATAGTTGGTGCAGACGTGCTCCCCTCTGATATGGCCGGATCTGTGTCAACAGGGGCGTGTTTCAACAGTCAGTCTGTTCTGCAGCAGGCAGTTGGGTTCATCGGGTTTGTGCGCGCTCTGTATGGCGGGTTGAGGTGGGGGGGAAATGTGACCTCGTTTGACTGGATTTGGAAATATTCCAAGCTGCAGTCAGGGAAGTGGAATGGAAGGCAGGTGCCTGGCCCCACGACTGCGATCATGTGCGTCTGCTTAAGAAAAGAAATATATTCTTATTTATATTTGATGGGAGTATAAATGTTTTCATGTTGTAAGCCTGCACAAAATATATATCAGATGTATTCTGTCTTTGTTTTAAGCTTCGACTCGGCAGGAATGTGGGAGTGTTTCACCAAAGCAGAGTTTATGACCTAACATTTCTGATTTAGCTCTGTTTCAGTAAGATTTGATGCATGAAAAATGTTATTAGAAATAAGGATTCCTTTTCCCTTTAAATGTGAATTACACATGATGTGTATGCTGTTGTTTCCTAATGAAAGAAGTTTTGAAGAATATTCTTGCAGCTCCTTGTCCATTCAACATTTCATAGTTCTACTTTAGTTTTTTTATGTTGTATATATATTTATATATTTTTCTGTCTTGCTTTATGCACAAGCCTACCAATGCAAATTGCTTCTACATGTGAACTCGTACTTGGCAATAAACGATTCTTATTCTCAAAGCTCTCTCTGTCTCGTCTGTCTCTCTTTCTATCCTCTGCAGACAATTGCTTCAAAATGACACCGACAGAAGCTATGGGGGATCCCATTAGGTGAGTTCCGCAGTCCTGATTTTATAAAATAAAAGTCCTGCAGTAATCTTGTTGTCGTTTTTAACATGCGAAGCACATTTCAGTACTTGAGTTTCATCAGATTGGTTTCTCTATCTACTGTGCGTTATGTTCCTCAGAGCTGACAGCTGCGTTCCTGAACCTGGTGGCGCGGAGAGGAACTGCCACGAAAAATCTACATTCCTCCTGTCTGATGTAGGATAGACAATGGCCGTGCCATTTACACCATCTGGGGATATTATGTCCTCATGTATATTTTTTTATTTTCTAAATCATGTATATCCTTATTTTTTATGGTTATGGCGTGCGGCGCGGATGAATTATGACGCTGGGGCTTTTCCCCATCTATGTGATTAATAATATTTTAGACAAACCTGGGACTCTAAGCCTTGATGATATGCTCTTTGGAGAGGGCGTCAGTTGAGACACACAGCACCTCGAGACAGACTCGACCGACTGGAGCTTCACTAAAGACCCACATGTCTGTGTTTGCAAACTCCACGTGGGCCCCCGGGGCCTGGAACCTCACGGCGGCAGCAACAGCGTGTCTTCCACTTGGCCACTTCTACTTTGCACGGCTGGAATTGTTCATTCACCTCATTATTCGTAGTGCAACTCCTGTAAGCAAACAAAACGTGTGTTAAATCTACATGTCTGTGATCTTTATACATGCATTTACTACATGACAAACTCTGTAGTGATTTCCCCCCCCCATTGGCTACAATTTGCTCTTTGTGAGTGCAACCTCATAATCTCAAACATCTTTTGAGTTTTACTCGATATTAAATTTGTGAAAAACTAGAGAAAAACTGCAATCAAGCCATGATCAGCCAGAACGACGTATCCATCGGTGTCTATCATACCCAAACAATGTGTTTCCCCCCCGATAAACACACTCGAAACCGCTCATATGTGAATACTTTGTAGCACCTGTCGCCATTACTAAACTGTAATTTCAGTCAATACTCACATACTTTACAGTATTTACTAAGGCTCAGAGTCCCCACTTTCCATGCAATTACTAAAAAAAGCTATGGAGTTTTTATTTTTTAGAATATGCTTGTTAATTTTTTTTGCTTTGCCAGTATATTAAAGTGTAATCATGTACGTTGTGATATAGAATAGCTGTAGAGACGCATTGTTTCCTTGTGGTAAGTGATCGAGATGCTGCCACGGATTTGAGACACTGATGAATGGTGCTATTTTGGACTTTAATCTGCTCCTTGGTAAGGAAGCTCAGATGGGTTTTTATTTTAATGTTCAGAGGAGGTGTTCTTTGTTGTCTGGTTGTCGTAACTCGGATCGGATTGACTTTATTTCCCCCCTGTTGTTTCTGTGTGGCTTTCTCAATGGACATAAAAACAGACGTGGCGAATTTTCCTAGCAGATTTACAAAATGTCTAAAACAGTAGACAGTTGGAGCAATCACAAAACTGCAATTATTAACACCCTTAAATGTAAAGGTTTAATTCAAAGAGTAGGCACTAGTCTCTTATGGCAGTAGTTAACTTTGCATAGTCTATCCCAAATGTCATTCTTAAAGGACGGGGACCCTTGCAATATATTGTTTCTAAACCACATCAAGGACACATTTAAATATTATTGTAACGCGCTGTCCTAACCAAATGCGACATGATGGGTAGCCCTCTCTTTTTCTGAATTCCCATTGGCCCAAAATCCAGCTTCACACAACACATGCATTAAACATCTAAGCGCGGCATTGTCAGTTTGGGCATACGGATTGCTTTTGAAGAAAACATGGTTAGGATACGGTGGAAAAACGTTTAGGGTTGTTGCTGCTGTTGTAGTTTGCTGTGCACAGTCCCAGGGCGACAGGTTATATAGTGTATATACCAGGGCAGCTGAGGACAGAATTATTGCTGTATTACACCAACTGGGAATGACTCGTCTGTTTAGTGCACAGGGTCCTCCTGATGTATTTTCTAATGCAAAAATGTAGCATCAATAGTCTCATTGACATTTCTAAATGTGGTTCGGTAAATGAGATTTATGGATTTTAGGAATCAAAAGCTTTATATTTATTATTTTGGGTGATTCGTTTAAGTAGCAAGGTATCGTCACTCGGTATTTGCAGTTTTGTCTTTGCTTCTAGTTAACATACTTGTAACAATCTTAACTCAATAACCAACTGGAAAGCCCACGTTATTTTCTTAGTCTTCCATTCGTATCACTATAGCGGGGACCTTCCCGACTCACTCTAGTCTTTCCTTAGTGCTTACTGCATGATCTTTGCTTTTCAGTTTACTTTTTTTTGATCTTGAAAATAATTCTAAGCACAGTTTCCTCTCATAGACTAGGTAATGCCAACTGTGTTGTAAATAGCCAGTGAATAGCTTGTAGTATGTTGAATCATTCTGTGTAACTGTGTATGATTGGTGTACAAAACATGAAGTCTATAGCTTTGTGATCCTTATAAAGATGCACTAGTATTTCATGTCATTTTGCAACTTAAGCAGTAGTTGAATAAATATGCAAGCTCTCACTAATGTTGTTTGTTTTTATTGACCTGTGCATTAACCTGTTTATATTCTTATTTATATATGTATGTTTTTCTACAAAATGTATTTATCATTTTAAATAGTTGGGTTGTTTTTGTCTATAATAAAGTAATACAATTGCATACAGAATAAGAAAAATAGCATTTGCAATAGTTTTAGCCTTCTAACAGAAGGGTCTATAAGACCTGAAAAGATATCAAACATTTTCACATTAGTAATCACATGGAAGGTGCTTCCAAGCTGAATTCTGTCCTTGGCATTTGTGATACTGAAACACAGAACCTTACATTAGCAGAGTTTTTGGATGTCCATGAGTCACAGATGGTATTGAAATGTCTACGTCTACAGCACTGAAACATTTGAAGTAAAGCAGACTGATGTCAATGAGCATTTAAAAATGATTTGTCGAGCTGAAGCTTTCTGGACAGTCTGGCTTGAAATACATTTGCTTCTCCATTTGTTCATTCTAATGATCTCGTGGCACAAAAGCCCTTTGAATTACAGAGCATCGCTGGTCATGTGCATGGTATGATCACATAGCCCTAGCCCTTTTATCCACATTTTGGCAGAATCGAGAGGTGTCCCATTCTACGGAAATGAGACGCAGGATTAAACAAGATCTGCTTAAATCTCTTTCAGACCGAAAGGATACCAAAGAACCACATTTTTGTTGATGACTCTATACTCTTTGTTTTAAGTATTAAATACGCTCCAGTAAGATGTATTTGCAAAAGACATGTGGAAGGAATCTGATTAAAAGGCATTTTGATATTATGAAGTGTGTCTACATCTTTGTATCACTGTACAACATGTTCCATGTTTTTTGAGCTACACCAAAACCAGACATGCAACTGTCCACAAGAGCGATGTCGATTATCTGTAATAATTGGATAAGAGGGCTGTTCTCTGTTTGCAGGAAGTGAATGTATCCTGTTTACATGACGCACGCTTCACAACGCTGTTGTCTTCCGGGGCTCAGAAAACAGGAAATCTTTAGGACACTAGTCTCAATTAATCTTGTTTGCATTCCTAAACAAATTCATTGAGTAAAATATTACTACAGAAACATTTACCAATGCCAAACCAAAGCCGTCCATTGGCCTGCGCCGCCAATCTGGGAAGGGCAAGACTGTCCAAGAATCAATGACTCAAAAGCACAATAAATGTACATTTCTCAACCGATTTCAATGGTTTATGATCTAAGTGGAGTACAAAACCGTTTCATCTCCATTAAATATCGATAGATAGACAGTGTCATGAGGAAGACGAGTTAATATTGTGGAGTCATATTTATTGGCTTTCTATTCTGTTATCTTATACAACGTGTGCATGTTTCGGTTGTATTTACCCATTGTTGGCAAAAATCTGGGTAAAACCCAAACGTTTCTTTCCAAATGTCCATATTACAACCGGTCTTTGTGACTCAAGTATGAATTTGGACCCTATAAGAAAATTGGATTGAGAGAAACTAGACTTCTGATCATAACACAAACCATCACAATAGTTTCAAATTTCTATGAAAAGCAAATCAACAACAAACACATATATTCGCTTTGTTTCCAATTGAAATAAGGTGATAAAATAACGGAGTGTTTTCTGACGTAACGTACCTTCTCATCTTGACCCGAACAGCAGCGCTCGAGCGGGCCACTGTTGCTACGGTAACCACCAAGGACGAGCGCAAAACGCGTAAAGATACGCGCTCTGACTAATTTCCCAAGGTTTGTGATTATTAAAATGATATTTCTGAATGATTTTTAAACAATAAATATGCAGTATTTTAACTATAAAATAAACCGTTCGGATCCTGGATGCTGATTGGTCATGAACAGCCGTGACGTAAACACCTGACGTGACGTAAATTACTACGCAACAAACCATTATCATTTTTGCAGATATCAGAGACGTTGTTTTCTACACAATTGTTCACAATGTCAGTTCTTATAGATGCTTAAAATGTGTTATACTACATTTCATTGTTTATATGCTACAAAACATACACTTAAAGCGAAAGCCATAATGTGATGCGATTCTCTTAAAAGCACTTTAAATAATTAATGAATTTTACTGTAAAGCTGCTTTGAATCAGTCTGGATTGTATTAAAGTGCTATATAGCATGAAGATTGAGAGGTTTTCTTCTGTTTTCTCACATGTGGGTGTGTAAACAGAACAGGCCCTGTTAAAAAGGTTATATGGGGTGACATGCAGTGGTAACCAGCCAAACAGGGCGAGCCATGGTCCTGGATTTTAGCATGGACTTTTTAGATCACTTAGGCTCATGCTAAAAATAGCAGTGAAGTTTTATTATGGAATCTACTGTAGATTTTGATGATATTGATGACAATTTTATTTGACACTGACGAATTGAAATGAATACATTTGTCAGAGACTGCCACTAGAGGGAACTGCTGTGCATGGACAGATATTCTACATATAACCTCTGTAAATCTCTCAAGATCACATTTTATCATTTGACAAGCAGACACTTACACTTGAGAATACAAATAAAAGTGCACAAAACGTTTGACTCCCCCTGCTGGCCGCAGTGCGTCACAGATGCATGTCAAGACACGCACACAAGACCAAAACGCATTTATTGACAAGAACGTTCTCCAGAAGTTCTCTGGAAGTTGAAGTTCCAGTTTATCTACAGTGTTATTAGACCGAAATCACAGGCTACGTTATTGTGCAAAAACAAAACAGACATACAGCAGCAATGTTTCCTACAGCAGAGTCTAAAATCTACATCACGAATCATGATAATACTAGCAAACACGTGCTGCTTGAGCTCACAGACGTTTAATACTGTACGCAGACGTGTTCGATAAGAGTCTGACGTGTTTATCGGACGCAGTTCTGAACATCAGCAGCGTTTGACATCTCATCCTTCATTCGATTGTCAGTACTGAATCTAAAGTTTCTCGCTTGGTTACACAGAACCATAAGGACGACAGGAACCCCTTGCTTTACTCACAGCGAGAAAACAGATTTTAAGATTTTAATTTCCAGTGAGTTATGATGGAAACAATATGAACTTTTGTGGGTGTTTCCTTGAGGGTCCAGCATGATCTTGATCTCTCAGTCCGCTGACAATCCGTCTGCTCGTCCTCGGCGCGTCTGTTGCGGAACTCACGTTTCGGTTTTCACTCGAGAAGTGTGTATGGTCTTCACCACCTTGGCGCTGGATCTCGTGTCGTGTTCAGAGCCCTCCGAGAGGTTGTCTTTCGAGCCCTTCTTCTTCTGAAACGCAAACATATCAAATGTTTTCGATTCTATAACAAGTTGTATGTAAAAAAATAATCTGTGTTATTTTTTTTTTTTAAATGTTGGGTGATTGACCTGTGCGGGGGTGGAACTGGAACCGGGCACATCAGCGGTTCGGGTGACAGGAAGAGGAGGCACCAGATCGGTCCGAGAGCTGCTGACGTGAATGTACAAAAACAGAAAATGCCATGACTGTCTGTGATGCTCAGATGAATGACAGCTAAACACAGAACATCAGACGTGGACTTACTTGACCTCTGAGAGCACAGATCTCTCTCCATCCGAACAGTGAGAGCGTCGATACTGCCGGAAGCTTCTGGGAGAGTGTGAATGACGGATCTTGATGGGGTCACCTTGTGTTCTGAAATGACATACATTCATTATGATTCTCCTAGAATCTGTTTTGGATTAAGTTCCTCTATAATCGATGTTTTTGCTTGCTGTGTTTATGTTCAACACTAATAAATCCTTTTTAAAACATGCATTTAATCCTCAATTTCAATATGGTGGATGTTGGGATAACATGATTTGACTTACTCCACTTTCTTGTATGGAATCTCCTTCAGCTGCTCCTCCGTGAGACCCGACGGATCGACCAACTCCTTCCTGCGCACAAACATCACAACATCACAAACCTCTGCAGTCGTTCTGATGTGAGATCAGGGGAAAACACTCACTTTATGTGTTTCCAGAGCTGTTCTTTAGCTTGTACATCAGGACTTCGTCTATGACAGACACCAAGAAAAAAATGTCAACATACAGAACCCATGTAAGGGAAACAAATGTATCCTGAATGCTTACGATCTTGAGCGGTGACGCGAGCGCCGCTGGTTTGAATCGTTGGTGGTTTTTTCTTTCTGTCTGCGGAGAACGACCTCCCACTGCGGCCCGGAGTCGACCATCTCGTTCTCCTGACGGGACCTGCAACGGACAACCAGATTGGTATGAAATATATAACATCTTTGTAATTCTTATACACTGAAAATAAGTGACAGAGCTCCTGCATGTAAGACCAAGTGCTATATATCACGTTATATAACCATGAAATAAAATGACTTGTGGTTTTGGTCATGCCACATATTATTAAAACGATATATTTCAAGATTTTTATTTGTCACACACACAGCTATATAGAGGATATACAACCAGTAGTGAAATGTAATACCAAAATCATTGTTTTGTCATAAAGAATGCACAAGATTACTAAATAAAAAAAATCTGATTTTTATGTGCTTTAGCAACAATTCTCTATCAATGAAATTCTGATATGAGGACCACGTCCGTGAAATGACTCACCGGTTTCGTTTTTTACGATGCTCCCTGTTGGAATTCTCAGATTCACTACCACTGCTGGTGTTGCCACGGGAACGGGACCTTAGGGACAAATCGAAGGGGTTAAAGGTTAAAAACACAATGACATCAGTTTTGATCAATAAGACGACAAAAATCAAGCCAAACCTTCTCCTGTGCTGTTTGTTGGCCTGCTGGTCTTCAGCGCTTTGACCTCTCCTGTTGAGACACAAAACAATCAGAGGTGTTTAAAGAGAAACACTGACCTGCTTTCATCATCTGACAGATCTGGTCAGAATCTCCTGCGATGCTTTGAGGATTCATCAGTATTTATTTATTCGGAAAAGTTCTTTCATCAGGTTTCTCGCCCGAGGGGCGACGTCAAGGCTTACAGATGCCCAGAGGCACAAAATCATAACCAGAAGAACTCCTTCGTTATTACGGTGAAAATGACTCGATGAGGATTGTTATGCAAAATATCAGCTTATTACACGACCCTCTGGAATATTTCATTTTGATTCATAACCGAATCATACAATATGTCTCCTGCATCACTTCCTTCTTGACAATCAATCCCACTCAAATCAATATGTAATGTCCCTATTTATTTATTTATTGGTAAGCAGCGGTGTATTTAGCAGTCCTCGCTTCACATTAAGGTCCTGATCATGCTGTCAGATTTATAAAAAATGCACATAAACTGTACATTATCTTTACAGATGTTATATATTAAATGTTTTATATACGTTAACAAGACTAAAAGAGATTTTCACTCAGAACAAAGGAGTTTTGCTGCAGTCGTCTTCCACTAGATGGAGCAAATGTGTCTCAGGATTTAGACTGTCAGAATGAACCTCACGTGGCTCTTCAAACTGAATGAACACTAATAAAAAAAGAGTGAGTGCAGAAAAGAGAAACGTGAAGCTCTTTCGTGAGTCGCACTCCGGGCCTAGAATCTCATTCTTCCCTCCTGACGGCGTCGTGGATTTGAATTTATTTGTTCTCCTGGCGAGTTTAGGAAAACACGGGAGCTTGTTGATCTTAAATAAAAACAGAAAGAAACTATAGTCACCTGGTCTGACAGTATATCTTTTTTTGGAATGATATTAAAAATATCCATGAGATTAAATGGAGAGCATTGAAACATTTGCTTAATCTCATCTGCGTCTTATTTCTATGGACAAGACACATCTTCAAGCATTAGTTTGAGAGTTACAATTTCAACAGCTGTTCGTGTCAATTTAGAGACTTATATAAAAATTTCTCAGAAATGTCACAAATCCAGATATTATTTACATCTACATCTTTACACCACCATATCTTGTGGATTTGAACAATTGTTTCATTTTTAGCTCCAGATTTTAGAAACATCTGAGAGTTGATCTTTAAACCAGTGAGACTTTATTTTTTTCTCCTGGTCCGTCTTTGTGATGTGCTCATTATTGTGAATATTTGAAAACAGGATCTATTGTGACTCTGTACGTTTCTCCCAGCATTTTGTTCTGTCATCTTCATGTGCTGTCTGTCTTTACTTTGGCTATTGTTCAAGTATTAGCTATTTTATGTTAATATTTGCACAGCGTGTAACTGCTTTACTTCAATGCACTTGTAGAAAAGAGAAACTCACAAATGAGATATTGGAAATTTACACGCACTCTTCCTCCAAAGACCTTGTTTTGTTCATCAGATAGCAAGTGTGTTTATCTCAATCGCATGCCTGTGGAGCAGTGAGGTGAACGAGCTTTCACAAAGAACCGTAAGAAACCAGGCGGAACCGAACGGAGCGATCGCACACCTGAGCTACATGTCACATGATATTTAAATCACAGAGTTCAATATGATTGTCATTGTGTGTCATAACCCTTATGCAAAGAATATATTTTGCTATATATTAATTGCTAATCTATTAAATCATTTATTATATATATATATAAATATGTGTGTGTGTGTGTGTGTTAAAATATATAGAAATGTATATAATACACAGAAACACAAATACAGTATAGTAAATCATACAATATATTAAATCTATTAAATCATTTATATATATATATATAAAAATGTATATAATATACAGAAACACAAATGCAGTATATTAAATAAAAGTAATTAAATCAGGAACGGCTGCTTTTCATATTCACTTGGTTCAAATATGGAGGTGTATTATTTAATATACTGCATTATATGTTCCAGTATATTCCCTTATATTTCTATAAGGGAACTTTGAAGTGACATTTCCCGACAGCTCAAATTATAAATCATTATTATTTACGGATTGTAATAAAATAAATGGATTGCATGCATGTTTCACTGTTTTACTGCAAATATGCCTCGTCGCACAATTTTTAACATGTAAGTGTCGTGAAGCGCATCTCACCTGCGTGGGACGTCTGCGTGCATCTCTTTGGATAGGTCTTACTGCGGGTTCGGACCACCTGTAGGTCTGGTCGAGGTAGTGTTATAGACTCTCTTCCTATCTGCAGTGCAGTTTTTCCACTAGGGGCGGAAACAGACAACATTAGTAGGGATAGTTCACCCCAAAATGAAAATACTCTCTAGTTGTTCTTTGTTTGGTTAAACACAGAGAAAGATATTAGGACGAATGCTTGTAACCAAACAGGACCTAATTGACTACCATAATAGGAAAAATGACAACTGTAGTCAATAGTGCCCCAGAACTTTTTGCTGTCCTACATTCTTCAAAATATTTTATTTTGTGTTCAACAGAACAAAGAAAACGATAAAGTATTTTTTTCTACTATGGTAGTCAATGGGGTCCAAGAACTGTTTGGTTACAAGCATTTTTCCAAATATCTTTCTCTGTGTTCCTCAGAACAAAGACATTTATACAGACCTTTGCATTAAATTCTGCTTCGGGATCAGACAGATCAATGTGCAGGTGTTGTTTATACTCTGTACTGTATGTTGTACATATGTTTTATTTGAAAAAACAAATTTAGTGAACAGATTTACTCGTTTACTGACCTATAGCGATGTTTTGAGCCCAGAGAGCTGAACTTCGACAGTTTCCTCGACAATGAAGCAGACTCATTCTCCGGCATTCTGTGAAGCATATTTCAACAGAACAGCTTCAAATGACATCAACGCCTTTAGATGAAGATGAATTGTTTTACAATATATTATAGTGTTAAATGCACTTTCACTCTTAAATTTTCAATCCAGAGAAACACGGAACACATTTTATAGTCTCTTCCCAAACATCTGAGGAGCAGATCTGTTGTTTGCACACATATTTTAATAATGTAAATTAGAGAACGTGTAAGAGATTCATTAAAATGCAAAGCTGTGATAAAACTCAGAAAAGCCATTTCACCAACCAGCAGAAAAATTAAAAACCTCATCATGAGAGATTTGACTAAACCACAGATGTGAGTGCGCATCGAACACACACGCACATGCACTGTTTGTGTATACGACTGTCACGAGAACGTGATTTTACTTGTTTTTAAAGATCTAGATCGTCCTGTTTAGACTCAATGTTTGGCAGACAGAGATGTTCAGATTGTGTCATTGTTGGTGATATAAAGTCATGACTACGATGCTACGAGTGTAGAAACTTAGCATGTTTCAGTCGTGGCCCAGTGGTTGGAGAGTTGGACTCATGACCAGAAGGTTGCTGGTTCGATTCTCAGGCAAGGCATCTAACCCCCACTTGCTTACTATACAAAATGTACAAATGTATATGTACATTATGTATATGCAACTATACTTAAAAGGTTTACATGGAATTGAAATGAAAATGTTGTCATTCAAACCCCCAATGACTCTCTTTGTTCTTCTCTCTTGCAAAAGCGTTATGTGACGTCTCTCTGTGTTTATCGAAAGCGTAAAAAAAAGGATAGCAATGTTCACAACACGGGAGTAAAGGAGTGCATACGCTTTTGTGTGAAAATGGGAAGATTTTTAGCAAATAATTTTACCAAAATGCATTCATCAAAAGCATTTGTACACAAGTTGCATTGAGTTACTTATTAAGTTAAAGCCTTTGCATGCTTTTTGAAGCTTAAGAAAAGGCCGTCACAATCCACCCCCTTTATAACAGAAACTGTCACGAGAACGTGATTTTACTTGTTTTTAAGATCTAGATCGTCCTGTTTAGACTCCAATGTTTGGCAGACAGAGATGTTCAGATTGTGTCATTGTTGGTGATATAAAGTCATGACTACGATGCTACGAGTGTAGAAACTTAGCATGTTTCAGTCAGTGGCCCATTGTTGGAGAGTTGGACTCATGACCAGAAGGTTTCTGGTTCGATTCTCAGGCAAGGCATCTAACCAACCCCCCCACTTGCTTACTATACAAAATGTACAAATGTATATGTACATTATGTATATGCAACTATACTTAAAAGGTTTACATGGAATTGAAATGAAAATGTTGTCATTCAAACCCCCAATGACTCTCTTTGTTCTTCTCTCTTGCAAAAGCGTTATGTGACGTCTCTCTGTGTTTATCGAAAGCGTAAAAAAAAGGATAGCAATGTTCACAACACGGGAGTAAAGGAGTGCATACGCTTTTGTGTGAAAATGGGAAGATTTTTAGCAAATAATTTTACCAAAATGCATTCATCAAAAGCATTTGTACACAAGTTGCATTGAGTTACTTATTAAGTTAAAGCCTTTGCATGCTTTTTGAAGCTTAAGAAAAGGCCGTCACAATCCACCCCCTTTATAACAGAAAAACACTTTTTATTCGGAAGTTTGAACAACACGAGAGTGAGTAAATAGTGACAAATCTTTATCAGGTCGAGAAAGCAAAGTGTCCTCACGTGACCTCGGCACTGGTAAAGTTTTCCTCTTTATCTTCCACAATGAGACCTGAGTTTGGAAGTGTAACTTGTGTAAATCTCTCGGCTCTCCGTCTCGGTTTCACACGCAGATTACAGCAGAAATCCTGCATTCTGAACGCGGTAAAGCGAGGTAAGACGGAGCGCTCTTTTAAAGCAAACACCAGGGATTGTGTCTGTGAACATCAGTAAAGCCCCACTGGCACTTCAGAGTTTCTCTCTGAGAACGGGATCGTGTGCCAACGGTTTCAGCTTTGAGAGTGTAGAAAGGATTTTTTTGGTACGAGGCGTAATCTCTTATGTGAAAAGGTGTTGTGGCTTTACCATAGTACAATGATGGTATCACATGGTGAAATGTGTCGAGTTAACATAAAAATGTAAAAATAAATACTGGATCAAGTCATTTTTAAGGGTCGGGCATTGCACCAAACCATACAAAATACAATACAAAGTATTTTTTTTTCAATGTTGTGCTTCACCTGAAGAAGGTATGATGCTCCACACAACACTTCCAGAGGTTCTTGCACGCCGTCTTACTGGGAGCTTCAAAGAAGAACGATGTTTCATTACACTGCAATAAACAGAAATGATGTTCTGTGTGAATATTCATCGGTTTATATTCAGTTTTGTGTACCAGCGGTGCACCTCATAACCCCGATATGTTTAAATTACTCTGTTCTCACTAGATCAGAAGGGCTGAGACAAGAGCTTTGTGTCACGCTGGATAAATTGACCCCTGGAGGAAAAGGTTTATAGACACTTTCAAGGGAATCTCACTGGAGGTTTAAGACCGGTCATAACACTGAATCAATAATGTGATCTTCATCTTCACATGGACATTTACACACGGTTACTATATTTAACCTATATTGTATTAAATATATTCAATTTTTGGCTTTAGGATGGAACAGAGGTGTCTAACCAAAAATGTGTGACATATATTTATACAAAGTAAAATCATGTGTAAGCACGAATATTTTGTGGTTTTACATTAAATAGACAACTTACATCTCTGCCCATAACCCGCAGTTCAAACTGTGTTTCCTTGAAATATACTTTTGTTATTCTTGGCCTGAAAAATTAAAAGAGTCTAATTTTAATGTAATATTTAGTATTCTTAATAAAGATGTATATCGCTGCTGTCCTTCTCCATATATATCCATATTTTGTGATTTTTTGCCATAAATTATTACCATTAGTCACCCCTTATGTTTGCAAATATCTACCCAATAAAAAGTATTAAAAAGTGCTTGCCAACTTTGACAACACAAAAGAAGCGTTTTCCCCATTTGGACATACAAGGTTTCAGAGGGACAGCGATGATATAATATAATACAATATAATATTAAGAAAATCAGTTTAAATATAAACCAACCAGAAGTATTTCCCAACTTGCGTTTTGTTTTTGTAAACTACGACTCCAACCGGCGTCAGTCCCAGGAAATATTCATCCTGCTTCTCTCCCTGAGAACATACAAATAAAAAATCTGTAATTGACAGAAATGTTTAATTCAGTCCTATAAAACAAAACAAGTGTGGCTTCTACATTCAATCATTTAACAGCAAATTTTATCAAAAGCAAATTTTAAAGCGAATATTACGATGATACTCACAAACACAGGGTGCAGGTCAACCCCGAACATCTCCAGGGTTTTGGCAATTCCTAAATAATTGTTCTCGGCCTCAGCAGGGACCTGACCCCTGAACACAGAGGTCAACACATTATTCAACACATCACTGAACACAAAACAATCACAACACAGTCAAACATTGTCCAAAGATTGAATTCACTTTAGTGTTAAAAACCGGATTAGCAGCGTTTTATGTATAAATAGATGGTTTTAAAGCAACAAACGTTACTGCGCATGCACGCTCAAAACATGCACGCCAAAACGTACAATTATTTCTGATAACAAGCTAAAGAAATAACAAGTAAATGACATTAGCTAGCAAGTTAAAGGTATATCTAGTCAGTATTATTTTGGGTTACCAGTAGAAAAACCGACACTTGACTAAACATAAATTGTTCATTTTATAAAATGAATATACAATAAATACACAAATTGTTTATTTAATAAAATATTACTATAAGTTAAATAAAATGTATATTATTAGACACTAGCCAGACCGATCAAGAAACACAAACCGGAAATAAACTTCAGGCTAGCGCATGCGTACGATGAAACCTCACCAAGCAAAAAAGGTTATCGTACTAACAGAAAAACATGAATATAAAGACACAGAAAAGACCAAAAATATAGAGAACTGCATCCCATTACTTCCTCAGATGTTATTCATTAACTCATTTTCAGGAATGAAGTCACTTGTAAATGTGTGTTTTTCATTGACTTAATAACAGGCAAATACCAGTGAGGACAAACCTGAAACCAGCTCCACACAAACACTGTGTATTTAACCTATTAACACTAATGCAATAATGCTGAACCAGGCACAGTCTTAAAGCAAAGAAAAGATAAAAAAGCATTCATATTTGATATTTTAATAACAATTTGATTTGATTCACTTGTTTCGATTTATTTATCCATAATGCAATATTTATGCAATCTGAGCAAAATTTAAAACGATGAAGATCTGAAAAGGTGAGCGCCCCTTATCTAAAAGCAAATGGAAATCTCTCATTCAACCTGTTAATGTTGAACAAGAACCGCTCAGACAGCTTTGCTTTCAGTTGAAGCAGAAACGTATTAAATATTCCAGTCACAGATGAGAGCAGACTGAAGCACGGCGGGCGGAGCGGGCAGGGTGGGGCGCGGATGATAGTTGATGGTCTTTTATAAGTGTAATTTGGAGGCACCCCAGGGACTGAAATGCATTCAGGCCTTTCATTCAGACCCGGTGTGTGCATGTGGCTGTACACGGCTGACTAATTGTAGCAGCTGGAGCATTTCTTTTCTGAAGTACCTTCTCAACTTTTAAAAAATGAATAAGCTTGGGTTGTAATAAAAAGTGTACCTTCTGTGTTCATTTAAAGGAACAGTTCACCCAAAAATGATATAATTATTTATATTTTATAATATACAATATTTTAGTCCTTTACATCCGGGATGACATTAGGGGGAGTAGAATAAAAGAAATTTCCATTTTTGGGTGAACTATTCCTTTAAATAGGATATTGTGGTAAAGGGCATAAATAAATATGTAAATAAATAAATAAATACATATATCTTTAAAATGGGATGGGAATAGTATGTATAAGACAAAATGACATCATTAAAAATAAACCACCAGAGAAACAAGTCTTTACTTTCATCCAAGAACCACTCAGACACTTCAGCTCCTCACAGACTCTTAAAAATCAGACGACTGCTAATCGCTCAAAAGTCAACACACACACGCACGCACACGCACGCACACGCACGCACGCACACACACACACAGATATCCACTGACTGGTTAAGCATTATCTCATTCATTCTGCTTCCTCAAAGCCTGTCTGATCGTGGTGCTGCTCACCCTAACGCTCCACTATCTCCACATGTTTGACAGGTGAAGATGTTTGGCAAAGGGTCAGGACGAGAACTGTGTGATGATCAAACACACCCGGAGAAAAGCTCCCATTACAAAGACACCGAGTCCAGCCAGAGGGAGAAATCCTCACCGTCTCTCACACACAAACCACACGCTATTCCCATAGAAAGAGACGTCTAGGCAATGACATCTATTCTTCATGGCTTCTTAAACACAATCTAGAGAGACTTGGGGACTTTTGGCTTCACCCTCATGCGATTGTAAACCTGTATATGACTCTTTTTTAGGTGGAACACAAAAGAAGATATTTTGAGAAATGGTTTTTGTGTTCAAACGATGCCAATGTTGTTTGATTACCAACGTGCAGTGTTTTAAAGACGAAACATAAGTCATACAGTTTAAGAATGACATGATGTTTAGTATATGATGAAAAGATCTTTATTTTAGGGTGAACTGTCTCTTTAAATGTCTTGCATACAGTCCTGCATGGGGTGTAGATAATCTTACATTAAAGTTTTATGAATCTGTTCAATGGCGTCCTCGTGTTCTTCGTTCTGGTCCGGGACAAAGCGATATTCCGACACGTAACCAGGTGTGTGTTTGTATGGATCATAATCTCCAAGCTCAGCTGTGAGGACAAAGACACAGTAAACACAATTAACCTTACATGTCAAAGACGCTGCCTATATACAGCAATTCATAACTGTTGAAGGTTTTGTGCAAATGTAAATAATAAACATATTACACTTTATTCTGGTTTTATATACAAAAATTATAGGTTAAGTGTTTGTCTGTCTGTCTTTTTTTAAAGAACATCTGCTTCTTAAAATCTATTTCCAAGATCATAATGGTGTAAGATCCAAATTTTGTGGAAATAAATTCTTACGTACATTGAATGGCAAGAGCTGCCAGTTGGGTGCTGATATCGAAGGGACATGGAAGTCTTCCTTGAAGAACATCTTGTTTAATCTGCAGAAAGAACTGATACCTAACAGAAACAACATTAACATCATCAACCAGGACTTCTAACATTATTCATATGATTTAAATGATGGTGCTGATTTATTGTAATACACACCTTGTAATTTCCTCTTTCAGTTTACAGGGGTCTTCAGAATAAAATTTCACACCGAAGTAAAGAGTATACGGAGGTCCGGCTGAAATAAAATATATTAGAGATTTATCATTTTACTGTGGCACAATATGACACATTTTAAGCATCAAGTATTTTGTGTAAAAGTGAAAACACAGCATTATATAAGGATGATATTCTCACAAGTTGTAGTTCCACCTGTTAGTAACCACACCTGACTCAAAAATTGAAAAAATGAATTTGCAAATGGTATTTTGTGTACACTGTAAAAAAAAAAAACTGTAAAAAATGAAAAATTTCTGGCAGAAATATGCTGGGTTTTTTTACAGTTTTCCCATGTAAAATGAATTTTTACCAGTTTTTCTTGTCAATTTACGCTCTTTTTCTGTAGTTTTAAATTTTTTACGGTATTTTCAGAAATAAACTGAAAATCTTTAAAAAATGACATTTTCCAGCAACTGGGGCTCCAGAAATAACTCGTAAAATAATAGTATTCCCTGTAAAATTATGTGTTTTCCATGTTTTTTTAATAAATAAATCAAAAATACAGTACAATTCAGTAAAATTACAGGCGGTTTTTATATTGTACGTGGAAAATCTGTAAAAGAAAATAGCAGAAAAATTCTGTACAATTGCATTTTTTACTGAATAATGTTTAAATGATCGTTTCAAAAAGCAATATTATTATTACAGCATCATCATTAGGTCAATACTTTGTTTGATCCCGTGGTGCAGACAGAATTAAAAATGCGGCACGCTGTCTAATCCAATGTCCTAAATATAAAGTTTATACTTACTTGTTATCAGATCTTTGTGTTCAGAGAGAGTTTTATAGGGGTCCAGCCAATACTGTAAACACCATAGAAACAAGAGACATGAATCACATACTGCACGATAACACAAAGTGACAGTGTTTTCTGACCCAGAGCTTTGAGATGTTTGGTCATGCAGTGATGCCTATGAAAACTGTCCTGTGAAACATGCATCAATAAAACATGAAGTCTGAGCACGTCAAAGCATGCAGTCGAGAACCAAACATCTGCTGCTGAACATGTGGAAGTACACATGCTAAACTGTTTGTTCTGGAGATCTTTAGTGATGCTGATGTTGTGCGTCAAGCAACTTTTAATCCGACTGTATGATAACGTTAAAGCACAGACGCTTTTGACCCGTTTTCTCCACTTCTGTGTGACTCAAAAACAATATCTTCCTCTGAAAACTATTAACATTACTTGAAAGCAAACTTTATATTTTCTGAAGAAGTACAAAAGTACTCTGGTCATCTTCTAATGTCCCTCTTGTGAACATTATAAATCCGGTTGCATCGACCTTTAGCATCAAATATGGGCCATACACAGAGATTTTGTTTTTTGCTTTAGGGTGTTTGCAAGTGACACTGCAGTGAGGTCAAGAGGACATGTTATTTGGCAATGCCTTGCAAGATTTATATCATTTAATGGTAAATGAGCATTCATAAAATACTTTAAATAAGCAAGTTAAATATGGGAAGGTTCACTCACTGCAAACTAAACATGCACCAAATGACTTTAAATGCATGCACACAAAATCACAAATGCATGCGTGTGTGTGTGTGTGTGTGCAAACAACAGAAAATATGTCAAGGTGTGTGTGTGTGTACAGGTGTGGTCTCCAATGTGGTAAAAATGTGGGTTTAGGGCTGTGGTCAGGGCTAAAAATACCATTAGGTCAGCATTAAAACAATAGAAGTCTATGGCAAGTCCCTACAAAGATACCAAAGTGAACTCAAATGTGTGTGTGTGCGTGCAGATGGGAACAGGATTACCGCTGCACGTTATTAGATTTAAATACGATAATCGAATCGGTGAGTCTCGTCTAATAATCACATCAGAGCAGATGGTGTGTGATGGAAACGAAGAATCCTCAACAGAGAGAGAGAGAGAGAGAGAGAGAGAGAGAGAGAGAGAGAGAGAGAGAGAGAGAGAGAGAGAGAGAGAGAGAGAGAGAGAGAGAGAGAGAGAGAGAGAGAGAGAGAGAGAGAGAGAGAGAGAGAGGGAGAGAGAGAGAGAGAGAGAGAGAGAGAGAAATTCTCTTTATTTCTAAGAACACGGAGTAAAAACAGCATTCATGTAAGATCGAACGTAACTACTTTGCATAAAAGCCAAATGCAGAAATGTAAATATGCGGTACCTTATTCATATCTCAAAATATCAGAGAACATACAGAAGAACCACTCAGAACCCCATGGCAACTGTTGTCCTACAAATATTGCCAGATGTTTTATTGCATTTTATAGTTTATGCCAAAGACGTGTTCTCATCCAATTCTGTACCTTACAATTAAATGAACCGTCTATGAATCAAGAACGCACGTCAGCCACACCTGCGCAGAAATGATGATGCTAACATGTAAATGACATTTTTATCTCCTTTAAACCATAATCGCCCTTCATACGGTTGATAGATTTGTGTAAAGTTAAGTTACATCCCGCCTCTCGCGCAGTCATAAATCTAGAGTGGTGGGACAGGCCCCAGAAGGCATTGTGGGAAACACCTCTCTCATTGGTCGAGCGTATGAGGTAATTACTGCTGTGTGTTTTTTCACAAGTTTGCACTTTGCCTTACCCGAAATCTGGCCTCAAGGTAAAGCTAATCGGCCTTTTCTTCAGACTTCACCCTTCTGTTCGCGTGTCAAAGGTCAAGCTGCTTTCGGGATCTCATGACCACACAGTGGCACGGCAAACAGGAATACGCTTTCGCAAACTTTCTTAAAGGAAAGGTTCACTTTTGTGTCGTTTCGAACCTGCACGACTTTGCTTTGTATATATGCAACTGTATTCCTGTATTGAGACTAGCTTTGTGTGAGGGATGTTTGCATGCATTCAAATATGTCTAAAGGCTTGAAGTCAATTCTCACTGTCTCAATCATCTTTAAATGTACAGATGAGACAAAAGACAAATCACATGGAGAAGTATAATGATATCATATGAATTAGGAATGACCTTTTCTTTGAACTATTCTGAAAAGATATTATATGCACATTGCAAACCTGTAACAAGCTTTATGGATATACATTTTAATTGAATTAGAATCTGTCGTTTTCTATAAACAATATAAAAGAGAATCTTGTAGGTTTGAGGCCACTCACCGTCTGATGACTGCGGTCACAATAGCGAAGCCCGAAATACTCGGTTTCGACAAGATTTACATGAGTAAACACATAATCCAGCAGAACAGAACCCCTGGTCGATTTCTGTGGAGAGATTAAAAATGCCATTAAATCTTGTGATCAACACAATTAAAGGAGAAATGTGGAGAATTTAGCGGCATCTAGTGGCGAGGTTGCGAATTGCAACCAACGGCTTACTCCACCGCTCATATTTGAGAGTGAGCTTTATTCAATTCAACTTTTTGTAATAATACATATTGCTGAAAGGCAGATTTTCAAAGAATATCATATATGAGATTGAAAGAAGACATTTATGAAATCTGAAAAAAAAAACACATGAACGTATCACATACATCCACAGTATTGCTTAAGTGGAAAAAAGGATTTACTCCTATAATAAATCTTGTGTATTTATGTGAGTGTTAGTTGTGCAACTGCAGCTCACACGCATGACACACGAAAGCTCATGTGACACTGCGGTGAGAGGGAAACTCGACCGAGTTTCTCCCCTCTGGGAATGTGTGTATGTTTGTGAGTCTTATAAAGACACACACACAAAACCTTTGGCGTGTATTTAGACGTATGTCATGATTTCTCCTATTACACACCTCAGGCTGAAACAACAATCCAAACGTCACGTAAGTGTTTATGACAATCTGAAACACTATATGTACACAGTTAACCCACAGGACTGAAAAATACAGATCTCGGTATTAGCAAAAAAGATTTATTCTGAAACTCAATTTGTGAGACACAGGTGAGACTTAAGCATTTGCTCTCCATTTCACCTCATTGAAGATAATGGAGATAATAACCAAAACAAAACTTTTTTATCATTTTATCAAATAGTCTTACTGTGTATACTGAACAACAAGAAAGATCACTGCTCACAAATTCAGTTTTAAGCGCTCATGTTCCACCACCGCTGGTGCCCAATGGCAAAATGTCTATCAAAGGTCCAGAAGCAGTGAGAACACAGCTTTACCGGGAAAAAAACCATTGTACGTGACCCCTGATGTCACCGTCGTAATTCAAATCCCGAAAGCCCGACGGGAGGAGAGGCAAATATGACAAACCGCAAAAAGTTGCCGTCTCCAAAGGTTCCTGGCAGAACCTGACACTAACACCCTCCTGTTTACCATCAGTAAAGATCCTCCCAAAAAACATGTTCTCTGCATTCCTGCCATATCTGCCTTGCTGATAAGACTTTCTTCTGTTCGGAGTGGGAATGTTAAAATAACAGGGAAAAGTGACATGAATAGAGGAAATGGATTTCCACATGTTTAGAATTTTCCCACTTGGATAAAAATTCTTGTGCAGCTTCTGTTGTTTTGCCGGAAGGGAAATTAAGGGATAGTTCACCTAAAAATAAACATTCTGTCACCCTCATGCGGTTCAAAACCTGTATATGACTGGTGTTCTGTGGAACACAAAAGAAGATATTTCGAGAAATGTGGGTTTGTGTGGGTTCAGTGTTGTTTGGTTACCAACAAAATATTAAATTCAAAATATCTTTGTTTGTGTTCTGCAAAAGAAAGTCATACAGGTTCGGAATGACAGAAAAACAAGACAATTTACGTCTAATAAACAAAGATTGATTTCTGGAGGTCACATGACCTTTTCCAGTTTCAGGCTGTCAATAAAGATAAATCCTCAGGATTTGTTCTCAGGATGTGGAAATGAAAGGCAGACATGTTTTGGATAACACAGTCTGATAACTGATGGTGCTGATGTCCAACAGGGCACAAAGAAGAACAAACTCAACCCCTTTTACAAAAGCTGGAAAGGAAGGAAAAAAAATTAAAAATCTCCAGCCGTTGCATGGGTTACAATGCAGTTATGCTCCTATCTAGCATGAGTTAATGATGAATCAATAAACTGAAGTCAATTAAAAACGGTTATTTCACACCACATCCATTAAAACTGACTGAAAAGTCAAAAAGGAAGTAATGAGAAATTAGTTGTGTGACACGATGTTGTATGTCAGATGATGTTGTGCGATTTGTAATTGTTCATTTAATACGTTCCTTGAAACAGTTATCTCCCTGTGAAATGGTCTGTCCCTATGATAACAGGGTCATGAAACAGATGAGACCTGACCATCTGCTCTATATGGGTGTGGTAGTGGTCACACTGGTCCTGAATGTGTGTGTGTGTGTGTGTGTGTGTGTGTGTGTGTCAGCAGATGTTTCTTCACTACCCAGAGACCCAAAAGAGCCGGTCAAGAACATGTCACGATTCACACCAAAATAAAAAAATCACAAAAGACTTAATGAAACGTAATGAAGAAAGTATTATTATTACTGCAAGAAAAAATCTCTGAATTACTTTAAATCACTGTATGACTGCAATAACTGTGAATAACATTTAAGGTAAATGAACATGCACCTGCAATTATTTTGTATTTTTTTTACATTTGATTTTGGGGTGAACCTGTACGTTTTCTTAACACGTTTGGTGATATTCCCCTTACAGATGTCAGCCATAATAGACTCTAATGTAGAAAACGTCCATGAATCTCTCTGGGATGTAAATGAATTTTCAATGATGGCAATAAACAGAAAAGCCGTTTCTCTTCTGGTTACTGTTGGAAACAGTCCAGATATCTGAAACCCCCGTGTTGAGGTGGCAGAGACCCTCCCAGTTTCCATAGCTACTCAAAAATAAAGACAAAGATGCGAGGAGTGGTACCGGTTTACAGCGCCCGTGCTCTCACAGACACAGTTGTGCCATTTCTCTGACAAGCACGGTCTTGAGTCTGAAAAACTGTATTGTTAACTAGCAATTTTTACAAGTCGTAAACACCCTAAAAAGGAAAACACCATAGTACTGCAATGTACTTCAAAGAATACCATGGTAACAAGCCAAAAAAACTGGTGTTTTGTAAATGAATGCATGTGTGTGAGAGAGATAAAAATAATAGTTGATGACTGTGTACTAGGATGTATAGTACTAGCATAGTACACACTTGAATGTAAAACCATAAGAACTAAAGTATTGAAACACAGTGCTGGAAAAAATCCAGCCGCAGGGATTACAAGCGCATGTTCTGCAACATGTACAAAAAAAACGCCCATAATAGCCGGAGGAAATGCACTGTACATAACAGCTACTTCTATCAAAGGCTAAAGAATTCACATAAACACATACATGTGAAAATAAACACACACATCAACAATAAAGCAATTCAATCTAGGTTGGCTATAAAAGATGAAGGACTGACTATAACAAGTTTTAAAGAGACAGTTCACCCAAAAATGAAAATTCTGTCATCATTTACTCCTAAACCTGTATACATTTCTTTGTTCTGTTAAACAGAGAAAGATATTTAGAAGAATGTTAGCAATTTTAAATTCTGTGACATCATTCACTAACATAGTAGAAAAAAATATCTTATTTTTGTTCTGTTTAACACAAAATTCGATATTTTGAATCTTGAATCTTAGGAACGCAGATCTGGGGGACGTTTGACTACCCTTTTCATTTTTTCTATTGTAGTCAATGATGTCATTCTTTCAAATATCTTCCTTTCTGCTCATCAGAACAAAGACATTTATACAGGTTTGCAACAACTTGAAGGTGAGTAAATCATGACAAAATTTTCATTTTGGGGTGAACTAATATTGTTTGACCATTTTACATCAGTCTCAAATTAAGAGTCAAAGATCTAAATATAAATGTAAACATTTTCCATCGTCATCAACATTCAATTGAAAGAGTACCCTCAGTCCCAACAGGATAAAAAACTCGGCTAAAGAATCCCAACTTAATGTTTCTGTGTATGAAATCAGAAGCTGAGATTCTTGGTTTTGCAGATATGAAAACATAATGGAGTACAGTTTGATGCTTTTATTATTCAATTTACAATCTGAGAAATTAAATATTCTGCATTCCTCTGGGGAACCAAAATCCAGACGCTTTGAATATCTACTTTGAACAGTAGACGGGTTTAAAAGTAGACTCCAGCTTCACTAATAATTCATATGGCAGTGTGTTAAAAATACATTGATAAAGGATGAGACTTTCTAATGTTAAACACTTGAATTCAACACCTGAGAAAACATTCTGGCCTTTTATTGGTAAGAGAAGCTTGCAAAACTACAAACAACTTCCTGTTTAGTGTGAAACATCTTCCAGCCAAGCAGATAAAAACTATAAATAAACCAAAATGAAGAATGACCAGATTACTTTAACTTTTCTTTAACATCTTTAAGTCAAAGCCAACGCTCAGATCGATCATTGATGTCAATTTGATGTGCGTCACAATCAGCTCGGTCACATGAATCATTTGTGTTTATTGCTTCGAATGCCTCCGTGTGCGCACATTTCTGGAATGTGTCTGCAGAAATACAGCCTGATCCGTGTTGATTCTGCATTTGACAGGAGAGATTATCTTCCTCTTTGTGAGGAAAGAAAGTCGCTGATGCAGAGATTATGCCAATGTTGTCTTTCCTTTCCTTCCAATGCCTGTTAAATCCTTTGACCTCAGTTCACACCATGACACTTCTGAAATAATAACACATTTATTTGTTTATTTATAATTTCACCGGAGGCTGTACGTTCTTTGTGTGAAGCAGTCCGACATGTCACCTTCTGACTCAACGGCGGCGTGTGAATACCTGTTTGACCCGGCCGGTGGAGCTTGTGGCAAGAATTATAACTACTTTCGATCAACCTTAAGGTGAAAAAACATGCCACGTACATCAGATTTATGAATGATAATTTCAATTCTTAAACGCAATTATGCATTAGACGGATGCTTTTACCCAGATTTGGGTCACATCAGGGGACATTTTCATAAATAATGTACTAGTAAACCCACAACACACTTTATCTGTATAGCGCTTTATACAATACAAATTTCTTCAAAAATTATGATCTCCAGAAACAAACACACTACAGTTTATCACATCTCACGCTGTCATTATAAAATTACGTTAATGGGCTTAAAAGGTCAGTAAAAAGCATTTTATCTTGTCATTCTGTACTCGATCATTAGCCTCATCACAATTATTAAGTGAACATACGAGCATGTAAAACAAACGCACACAGGCTGAGACACAAAATCCAATTAAACGCAACAAAGGATTTGACCCAAAGCTGGCATTAGTCCACTGTAAATCCATCTTATCACTCCCATAATGCACAGGGATTTCTCTGCCTTTGCCTTTGTGCGGAGCGCCCGGCACACGCCCAGATGACACACGGCCCCCTCCGCCCGCGCCACCAGGGTGGGTGTGGAGGACAAGGGTGATAAAAGCAGTGATGCTCCATCGGCTGACGCACGCACTCATATATAATCCACATATTCCCTGCATTTCTCTCAAAGCAAGAGTACCGCGGTATTATCCTGCTTTTTCACACTAACAATAAAGGTCATACCATAGTGCTTTGAATTTAATATAATTATATATCCATTATGATATATTCTCTATACAGCTTACGAAGCAGTGCTGGGTGGATCTCATGGTTTATAAATAAAAAAACAAATGTTTTGTGTTGACAAAATGTTTTATGCTCTGCATATCAGCGTCTGCCAAATGAATAAATGTAAATGTAATGTAATCACTGGGATGTATATCAATACATCATGATATGATATGAAATTATATTTTACATAAACAAAACAAAAAATGTTTTAGGATGTTTTCATCATGGCATTGTGTTACTATTTTAATGACAATTAAACATGCTTTTATCATGGGTTAACTAGTAACCATATTTAAGTTTTTTATTTTAGTCGGATAAACTGGATAAATGCAGCCCTTAAAATATTGTTTAGTAAATAAACCTTTACGTATTCTCTCAAGACACACAATGTAGAAAGAAGGTCTAGACTAAAAGATATAAATACATTTTTTCCTTGGTTAGACATTTCCAAATGTCAAAAGAGCATCGCCTCCACAGGCCAAAGGCAACAGCAACACGACCGCGCCGCTCCAAGCGGCTGTCTTTCTTTTGTGATGACAGAAACACGCAAGCTGTTCTGTTTCTAACGCACAACTACACACACGGCCCTCTGGGTAAACTCAATGAAGTCTTTGTGTTGAGTGTGAGTGTGGGGGGGGGGGGGGGTTGAGCATGTGCAACCGGGTATTTGTGTGAATGTCCCATTTTTGCTACTGTTTGCTAAGACACGCTTCACAATTACTTTTCCTAAAACGTACTGTAGCGTTATGGTTTTACTATAGTAAAATGATTTTTGCCTGATCGATTACTATTTGTATTATCACAGTACAAATATAACTGGTTACTGTAGCAAAACCATGGTTCATCTATGGTTACCATGGTTTAACAAATAACTATGTTTTTTGGTATATTTTTAGATAAACCTTGAGTTGAAGGAAATTTTGATATCTTATGATTTGGACCAGTAACCAACTATAATTTAGCTTGTGTTTCTTTGTGGGTCACTGGGTAGTTCTGTGGGTGTTGTTGATGTAGAGAGAGGTGGTGTCATGCTCAGATCTTGACAAGGGTGACACTTGGACCCTTCTAAAGTCACAGTCTGTTCGGCCTTGAGAGTAACTTACTTTAACCACGACATGCCTCACTGAATCATAAATCCATTAGCAAACACAAAATATTTGCACTGCTTTAGTGAACAAAAAGTTTCGAATAAAATACAATTTACAATATTAGTCGATTTGTGTTTCAAAGTCCCTAACTTAATATCAAAAAAGACTTGCTAAAGCTCCTGCAGCTCCACCACCATTAACAATTTAAAGCACCTGTGCTATTTGATACGAGAGACAAGTGTGTGATACTCAAAACAGCTTCTCCATACTTGTGAACGAACCAGTCATGACCCAAAGACATTGGAAATAACACAGCAGAATCATGACAATGAATCTTGTACCATCATGTCTTTGCCAGCTCGATGCAACACGATCTACAAGAATATAAAAGGAAACCAGGAAACATTCAAAACAGTAGCACAGACTTTTGCAATACTATGGTACAATACCACTTTAACATTTACATAATATTAACCATATTATTTATAAAGGACGCCTGTGATTTACAACTTAAATGTGCAACCCTTATGAAAATTAACCATATTTTACTATAATAAGAATAGTAATGCTTTTGGTGAATTGATTACTATTTGTATTACCATAGTTTTACAGCAAATATTATGGTTTAACTTGTTCCTGTAGTGAGACAATAGTTCATTTGTTGTTACTATGATTTTACTACAAATACCATAGTTGAACGCTGGTTACTGCGGTAAAGCTTTGGTTTATTTTCTTGGCGAAAGAAACACTCTTCTTTAAAATAAAATTACAGACAGACCCTTAATATGTCTTAATATATTTGTGTTGGGACACAAAATATTCTGAAAATACAGATATTAAAGTGATGTAGGCTTGTCCGATAAGCTCAGGATTTAAGGCCATTCTCATTGTGATAAACCAGGTCATCTGGTTATTGAAATCTGGTCACTGGTATGAGCAGACAGGTTCTGGGTGTGGACATCTTCAATATGTCCAGAATATAACATATAGACAAAAAGTATTATCAAATTATGATCATTATCATGATAATTCCACTATGCTCTATTAAAACACTGGAAGACTATGTGAATACCATCATATATAAAGATGCGTTGTAATATTACAAATAAAGATTGTGTGCCTGTATGGGAAGAAAGTGTACATCCTCTCATGTCGTTTGAAGATGTTTAATACAACTATTGCTCACCTTTATGTCCTGCTGTTGAGAGGTCAAAGTCAGCTTGGTCTCGTCCAGGAGCAGAACCTCACAGTAAAACTCCTCCTGGACTGAACAGAAACAACTCATGTTGATACAGATGATCCACAGCGCACTTCTGATCCGAACTCAACAGACTACAGTAACATCTCTTCAGTCATGATGTTACACTGATATCCGCCAGTTGTCACATAGTGTCTGTTTTAGTCCGTGTGCACCTGATGTTTGTATCATCGAAATGTCCCTTGAAGAACGCATGTGATGAATAAAGTTTATTTATGCGCATTGAACACTGTCCGGTCCCTCCGACCCGATTCTATACTGTAGGGGACTTTACTCCGTGATGTCGGGCGGAATTCATCCATGAGTCCCAAACAAACTGCATTCATGCTGTGTGTTGCCAAGCAGCCCGAGAGACTCTCCCATGAGCGATTGTTCATGACTCCTCCCTCATTCACTCACACATACACAGAATTTCAACATTGCACAATGCAACTTGAGATGGACTGTCCTGCCACCTGTTGGAAAATGAGCGCATCTCTGAAAATATTTTAACAATGGCATATAATGTAATAAAAGTTATAATAATTATTGTTTCCTAAATAAATCAATATAGATCTTGTGATCTCTTTTAAAACAGCTTACATCAGTATAAGTGTCTATACAAGCGTGTATAATAATAATATTTAAAAATATAGTAAGAAAAATAATAATTGATATAATTTTAAATAGTAGTGTAATATAAATGATCAAGAATGAAACATTTTGCATTAAACTCTTTCAGAAGAAGAACATTTCCTTTGTCCACCGCGTGGTGGCGAGTTGAGCGCAGAGCTCACCGCGCATGCGCAAAAGGCTGACTACTACAACAACATGGCGCAGCGTCGCGGCTACTGAAGCTGTTGAGCAGAAAATCTGAGACACAAAAGAAGGAAAAGTTTCCACCAAATACATGATTTACTCAACAAACAGAGAAATATCCGTGTTTAGCGTTCATACATCATGACTTCACGGGGTTTATTTCGTCTTACGCATCGGAGTCGAGTTATTTAGAGGAAGAGAGCGAATGTTTGTGCAGGTAAGACTTTTAAATAGCCGAAATAATGTTCGAATATACAACTTTATCTGAAGCACACGATAATTTACATAATAATCAGGTAATTTCGCTAAGATTGAGGTAATAAAGTGTACTGTTAATGTACAAAGTGTTGTTTAAGACGTGTCTATTTTTAAGTGATTGTGTGTAAGAGTTTAGGGAGATCTGAGCTAATCCGTGTTTTCTCTGTAGTGTTTTTTACGTTTTATTGTTTATGTTGTGTATTACTGATGCTTTATTGTGTGTTACTTACTGGTTACTTCATGTAACAGAGTTGAGTAGAGTTACATGAAGTTTAGTACAGACTGCTATACTTCAATACTACATGTACTAATAAAAGTAGGCTATAGTCCACTATATTTTAGTACTACCTCATGTACTTTATATATTAATAAAATAAGTGGTTGTTTTATTAAAATATCCACAGTATTATATACTATTCTCTACTATTCTTTAGTTATACAATTTTGCTATAATAAACTACTCTTCAAATCCTTACTATACTTAAGTATAAATAATTATGTTCAGTTATATTCTTATTTCTACTATACTTTAATATTTTAGTGATGTCTATTAAACGACTTTGTTTGGTTCTTCTAATCTTTAAGTATACTATACTTTAATACTTGAGTCTAATAAATTGCTTTGTTGTGTTCTACACTTCTAATCTCTACTTTACTATCCTTGCATACTCGAGTCCAATAAACTGCTTTGTTGTGTTCTATACTTCTAATCTTTACAAACTGCATTGTGGTGTTCTACACTTTTAATCTCTACTTTACTATACTTTCATACTTGAGTCCAATAAACTGCTTTGTTGTATTCTACACTTCTAATCTCTACTTTACTATACTTTCATACTTGAGTCCAATAAACTGCTTTGTTGTGTTCTACACTTCTAATCTCTACTTTACTATACTTTCATACTTGAGTCCAATAAACTGCTTTGTTGTGTTCTACACTTCTAATCTCTACTATATTATACTTTCATACTTGAGTCCAATAAACTGCTTTGTTGTGTTCTACACTTCTAATCTTTACTATATTATACTTTCATACTTGAGTCCAATAAACTGCTTTGTTGTGTTCTATACTTCTAATCTTTACTATATTATACTTTCATACTTGAGTCCAATAAACTGCTTTGTTGTGTTCTACACTTCTAATCTTTACTATATTATACTTTCATACTTGAGTCCAATAAACTGCTTTGTTGTGTTCTACACTTCTAATCTTTACTATATTATACTTTCATACTTGAGTCCAATAAACTGCTTTGTTGTGTTCTACACTTCTAATCTTTACTATATTATACTTTCATACTTGAGTCCAATAAACTGCTTTGTTGTGTTCTACACTTCTAATCTTTACTATATTATACTTTCATACTTGAGTCCAATAAACTGCTTTGTTGTGTTCTACACTTCTAATCTTTACTATATTATACTTTCATACTTGAGTCCAATAAACTGCTTTGTTGTGTTCTACACTTCTAATCTCTACTATATTATACTTTCATACTTGAGTCCAATAAACTGCTTTGTTGTGTTCTACACTTCTAATCTCTACAAACTGCTTTGTTGTATTCTACACTTTTAATCTCTACTATATTATACTTTCATATTTGAGTCCAATAAACTGCTTTGTTGTGTTCTACACCTCTAATCTTTACTATATTATACTTTCATACTTAAGTCCAATAAACTGCTGTGTTGTGTTCTACACTTCTAATCTCTACAAACTGCTTTGTTGTATTCTACACTTTTAATCTCTACTATACTATACTTTCATACTTAAGTCCAATAAACTGCTTTGTTTTGTTTTACATTTTTAATCTTGTACTATACTATACTTTCATACTTGAGTCTAATAAACTGTTCTCTGCTCTGCAGGAGTTGTGCAGTCGATCTGTCCTGCACATCTTGGCAAGTATCGTGTGCTGGAAGAAGGTGAGCAAATTTTTATTGTTATTATTACAATTATTATTAAATCAATGGTCTGTAATGGCTTTTAGGATGAGTGAAATCAAATTGTTTTTATTTTCTTATCCCCTCCCATATGTAAAGTATGATCAGTATTGTTTAGGTTAGAGAGAGCTTCTGAATATGTTTTGACATTGTTTCAGCTGTTGTTATTGTGTTTAGCATCACTCGCTATGCTTTCTCATGAGGTCAACCAAGTGACATTCTACTTTATCACTGGGGTCACACAGTGTTAAAATTTTATCTTTATAATAATGTATTTATTGGTGATTTTGGATAGTTGATTTGATTGATGAAGTCTGGATGGTATAGAATTATTTTAAGAGCAATGTACAGTTTTGGGTCACGTGGACACTCTTGGTTATCTAAAGTCTAGATATCAATTCATTTTATGAAGTATTGTAAAATCAAACTTGCTATACAAACCTTCCCTGTAAAAACAATAATCCCTGGCAGCTTGAAAGTTTTCACCATGGTTTTCTTGCTTCGTTTTCTGTGAAAGGCTGTGAAATTCTAAACACATTTTGTTTTGTGAAATCCAAGATGTTTGATCTTGTGTTTGCAAATGACCAAGATAAAACAGCAAAACCTATCTGAAGTTTTATCTACAATCTGAAGTTGTGGCTTGAGAGTTGAAATGGTTTTGTCATGTTCACACACTGTTTTTATGATAGCGTTACAGACTTCTTATTAATATTTAACATTTAGTGTTAAAGACTTTTGAAAATGAGGTTGGTTGGGTGTATTTTACTATGTTTTGTACATGATTAGTCAAACTGTCTCTTTAACTTAATATTTGTGGCACAGTCTTTTTTGTCATTTTGAAGAATCAACCGCTCATTTACATGAAAAAACACTTTCAGGGTAAAGAAAGACCCCCTTCACCTCTTTGGTTTGAGAAACAAATCACAGCCACTCTTCGAATGTGATTTATTATTTACAAAGGCTAATTCATTGACACATTAGGCTTTAAGAAATAGATGTACAGTAGCAGCATATGAACAACACTGAAGAAGAACAGCCACTGAGAGCCAACAGTACAGATTATGAACAGAGATATGTTTTTGTTTACAAAACAAATTGATACAGTGTTTTTTGTAGTTAATACTGTATTTGAACAACTGATGCTTAAATAATGCTAGCAAAATGTTGCGAAGTTGCTCTGGATGAAGCGTTTTCATCCAGTAAAGATAAAACAGATATTAGTGTTTATCCGAGTCATTCGTTGGCGAGGTGTATGTTTTTTAATTCAAGGATGTTGTGAAGGATGGGTGTTGTTTATACCTTGGTATTATTTTAAAGGCAGTGTGGTCTTTTTTATCATCACTGCTGTGGTGCTTTAGAACAAGATTTCAGGCATTCAAGAACTGTTAACAAAACCAAATGTCATGAAATTGTTTCTGGTATTCTCGATTCTCAATGGCGCTTTGCTTCAAACAAACGTAGGAAAGGAAAGTCACATCATGTCACTGTTTGCAGATCATTTGTTTTGTATTTTTACATTTAAAAATATTATGCGCATGTGCATCACATGTAGCAACTATTAAAATAATAATTCGCGTTAAAACAGTCACAGTTTAATGGTGGTTTGGATAAAACATTCTGCTAAATGAAGAAATGTTTCAACCCATAGTTGTGTGTTTTAGAAAGTATTGCAATAGTACAAATTTCAGTGGTTGATTTTAATTTGTGTTTTGGATTTCGATTGCATCTGTCCATTTGTTTATTAATTTGAACGTTTAACATATGTCCCCGACGCTAAGAAAAAAATGCCATTTTAATCAATTTATTCTATGTTGGGTCATGTGACCTTCTGGTGGTGACCCATCTCCTGTATTTTATACGCCTGGGGCCGCCGCCGCCCACACCACCTTCCCTCCTGAGAGCTTTTAAAAACCCATTCAGGGGAAGCAGATGTACATCAGAGCTGAAATCTGGCCAGCCACCATCAGCTACTGCACCGGCACCGGCCTGGGCTTGCCGCCTTCTGATTGGCCAAGCCCATGCCCATGTGACACAGGGCTGGCTGGATGCTCTCTGGCAACTGACACAGTTGATGTGTTGCTGGGATGGAGTCTGTCACTGGTGCAGAATGGGGTAAGTCTCCATTTATATGCCCCGATCTTGTGATGCGAAGTTCAGCCGGCGCACCTTATATTGCAGCCATTCATTCGCAGCTCCTGCAGGGGAAATAATAGCGCGTCTGTGCAGAATAGCAAGGCGGTGCCGATAAGCCTTTTGTTTTGATGGCTGGTTATTGAGAGGGTGTGGGGGATGTGCATGTCTTTTGATTTCAGCTGTATCATTGGGACGCTGTCTGTAGAGAAGCCTCTTTTGTGCTGCGTTCGGACAGATGCGGTAGCAGGCAGATTATTTGGGATGTGGACATGGATTCCACAGTAAATGTAAGATGTAATTGCCCTGTCAAGATGGAGGGGCGACTGCAAGAGGTTTTTTTTCCTTCCTGTAGCCGGTGATGCCCGAACAAAGCAGATGCTTTAGAATTTAGATTCTGGTAAAAAAAACATTTAGATAAAAGAATTTAGATTCTGGTTCTCCCGGATGGTGGACGTGAGTTAACGTGACGGTCACCGTGTCTTTGTGCATGATGGGAAGGGCATCTCGTACAGTTGACTGCAGGGAATTTTTTGCATTACCGGTGAGGAGGTGACTGCTTTTATTGCATCGTAACGGTTGCATGCACTGCACCTCTGATGCACAAATGCACGAGCAGCTATTAGGCAAAAAGGATGTTTTAAAATGTATTGCAATTGTGGAGTAATGCACCATTAAAAATGTGCAAATATACAAAATAATTGTGGTGGTGGTTAAGTGGTCGACATTCAGATTCACGTCTGTGAGGAAGTGCTGAAATTTTAATGAATCTTTCTTCTCTGCCCTCCTCCCTGTTTCCTCTTCATTCTCTCTCCACACCTCTTGCCTTTTTTCTCAATAGATGTCGACCATTTTGCTCTGTCCACATGCACAGATTCTGCTTTGCTTTCATTTAATAAAAATACTTTTTGTATTTCTATAAATCAGCACAGTGATGTTATTGCTATAATGCCTTGAGACTCGTTCTACTTACGGTTTAAGATTCATGTTTGTAAGAAATGTCCAAACATGTTAATTTATTGCAGCTGGTTATTAAGCAGTTTTTTATTCTGAAAGGCTGTTTAATGTCTCCCGAAATGTGTGCCATCAGATGTGTGTCAATAGATTTCTGTGGCTCATTCTGCCCTGATAACAGGCGAACTGTGTGAAATGTGCAGTAGTCATTACGTCATGTGCATCTGCGCTGGAAAATTATTGTCATTTTCTAATAGGAAGAGTTTGATGATGATATGTGACCCAGTATTTCTGGAATGATGCTTATGAAATAGATTCCCATCCCATTTACATTTGATTGTTATTCACTTTAATAACCCCTAAATTATATTTGCAATATTTATGCGTTTGGCAGAGGCTTTATTCAAAACAACTTACAGTGCATTCGTTTTATCAAACCCATGGCATTTTGGCCTTTAAATGCTATGCTTAACCAATTGAGGTACAGATACATGATTCGCAATTACATTCAGTTGCATTTAGACTTGTTCAAATATTAATACAACAGTGTTCAAGCGTTTCTGTTTCCGTTTTTACTTGTAAATGGTTGTGGTGCGCTGAAAACAGTGGCAGAATCTGAAGTGGATTCATATTGATTGACACAGCTGTTAATTTCCCCGTCACATTGACAGCACCTCTTTCTGCCTGTAATATACACCGCTGATTCGGTTAATGTAAAACGTATCATTGAATGTTGCGCAAGGAATTAACGTGATTGAGAATTGTAAAACAGTAGTGATACCTACTTAGTTTCTCCAAAACTACGATTACTTACTATGAAAAATAAGAAAGGTGGAACAAACACCATATCAATTTTCTTTAATAATCTAGATTAATTTTTTTTATTTAGGTAGTAGAGGTGTGACAATATAGTAATGTTAAATACATTGATCAAATAAATATTTGAATATTTTTTGTATTGTTATCAATATGAATTCTCAAATCTATGTATACAGCTGCAGAAAAGACCATTCCAAATTTTGATTTAATAAGTATATATAGGTGTACTGTGGTCATTTCTGTCCAGGGTTTGTTGAATTTCAACAATATCAAACCTCAGGAGTGACGAAGTCATTCAACAGCAATGTTAAAGACCGACAGAATGACAAGAACATGAAAACTGTGGTAAAATCAAGCTTATCACAGTTTTTTATTTATTTAAATGTACAAATATTACTGTTGTATGGCTTAAAAGTGAATATGAACTTGTTTTCTTTGCAGTATTTGAGATCTGAAAAAATACAGAGCATCTTTTTTGTTATTTTGACCTGTTTCTCCAGTTTTCATTTTCTGCAAATAAATGCAAATAGTAACAATATTTTTTTGTTGACATTTGGAAGAAATATTGTTAGTAGTTCACAGAATGAAACAAAAACGATATTTTTTACCTAAACACATACCTATAAATAGTAAATTTAGAATTACTGAAAATAATTTTTAAATGGTCACTTAATTTTCTGCGGCTGTATATTTTAAAGAGGCACTTTAAGTCTCTATGTCTTTTTTGTCTATGCATTTGTGCCAAAGTGCACATTCTCATTTAAACTCTTCTGAACTGCCAGAGCGCAATGCATCAACAATGCAGTACTATTAGCAGCCAAAAAACACACACATAAATCTTTGTCTGTCCTGTCCGGTGCAATTTTTTTTAGATATATCTGCAAGTATTGCTAAAAGTAAACTTTTAGTTTGTACCAGTTTAGTTTGTAAACTTATGGTACTGCGTTGTAAACGAATGGTACTGCTTAGCGTGTTGACTAAATGTTGTATGCTCTCTTACTTGAAAGTTGCTTTGGATAAAAAGCATCTGCCATGAATAAATGTAAACGTAAAAAATCGATGTCTAACTACTAGAAACTTTGGTTATCGTGTTGTGTTTTTTGTAAGAGTATACTCTTTTGCATTACAGCAGTTTATTTTAAAGTGCAGTGTTGTGTATAAAGAGTCCAGAGAATGAGGCTGGTCTCAGCTGATCTTCAGCCTGTCAGTGGTGCTTTAACGGTGATGATGTAGATTTTTTCGCATGGTTGATCAGCCATCACTTTAAGGCAGAGATAAAAATAGAAATTTTCATTTCGAGTTCATGAACGCAACTCCGTGTTACTGTCTCTTTACAATCATGTCAGTTGCTTCCGCGCGCTCGGGCATCAGTCGGACACGTGAGTCCCGTTTGTTATCGTGATTTCCCATGAGGGTCATGAAATGGTCATTGATGAGCTGAGGAACATCAGAGGTCAGAAATTGAAAAATGTTTAGTGGCAAACCTTGTAATAATATTCTGCTTTCTGTAGGTTGTCTTATTTAATTTGACTGTGGATGGCAACAGATTATATAAACAAATAACTTTGTTTTTATCTGTTGGATGGTGCAGGTCAGAAGATAGTCCAAGATGGCTGCAGCGTCCTATGATCAGCTTCTGAAGCAAGTGGAGGTGTTGAAGATGGAGAACTCTAACTTGAGACAAGAGCTTGAGGACAACTCCAACCATCTCAACAAACTGGAGACGGAAGCATCTAATATGAAGGTATTATTTGGATGCATTGCGCATCGTCTGTTTACTTTCATCATCTTTCATCGCTGTGTAATAATCTGTACTGGCAGAGATAAACATCCTGCCCTACATTGTTTCATACTGAATATTCTATCTCATTTAGAAATGTCACATTACAGACGTTAAATCCTTTGAATTTCACATTCACTTTATTAGAGACATTTTAAGACATTTTCTCTAGAATCCAGAACAGATCGACGTGATACGGATTCTTTACAAAATGTTTTTTGTATTCTTTAAGAGATAAAAAGGATTAGGAGTCTTTAGAGCTCCTTTTGAGTTTTATGGCATATTATTGATGTTTTGGTTTTGTTGGGAAGGCTTTTTTGCATGTTGTTAATGTATAAAACTACAGCCACTGCTGTACGTGTCTCTAGACAAAATATCTTTTCAGGCTGTTTTAAATGGATATCATTACCTTACCGCCTCATTTTGTCTTTTTGTTTTACTGTGCTTTTTTTCATATCCCCGCCTAAAAGGGTCTCCTTCTGCTACTGATCTTTCTCCAAGTAGTCATTCTTTTCTTAGCATTTGACACCAAAGGCAGTATCTCAGAAGCTTCTCCGAGCTGAGCGTTTGAAGTAGCGCAGGAGCCTGCTAGGTGGGCATTATAAAATTGGATGTGACCTGGCAGTCCCCAAAGAGGAGAGAGCTTTTAAAAAAAACTCCAGGCATAAATAGAATGAAGTGAGACTTTAAGAGTTGTCTGTCTGCACCTTCTTTTTCATTTAAGAAAAGGTTCAAACAAGTTCAGGTACAGATATAAGTTTTCGGTAAAATTCTAGATACGCGTTGCTGTCGTGTCTTGTATGTACTGTTTAACACGTTTATACTGTTGAAGGGAATTTGTGTGATATGTATGTGAGGTCTGTGTTGCTAGGGAAGAATCTTTGAAGCGGAAGGAGATTTTCTCTCTGCATGTTCACGTGTATAAAATCCTTTAGGAAGACGAGTAGCTTTTGGTTGGTTAGTGTCACAGAAAGACCTGGAAAATGTATATGTTTTTTGGGTTTACTGTTTAAAGGAACATGTATTAATTAATGACCAAGCACTACAGATGTCCTTGTCATCCACACTAAAAATGTGCCAGGGGTAGACTAGATTTCTTTACCTGGATGAATTTTTAATCCGTTCACCAACCAAAGAGAGACAGTATTTGCGTCTGTGCTGTGTTTCAAAAAGTAAAATCCCTGCGTTTATCTTCATCTTATGTAAGAGGTTTTGGATGGAACCTCTCTCATTAGGGTGATCTGATATTGGGCACATCCAGTCCGCCCTGATGCCAACGGTTATGCCATCCCTAGGCGTAATCATAGTGCTTAAAGCACATAATGAGATGTTGGGTTTGTCGAGCTCTTTTTTTGCAGCGACAGATGCTACACAGACCGGCAGCGAATCCATCCGTGTTACTACATTCAAATTTTTTGCCCTATTTACACTGTAGCAACATCCAGCTTATCTTTAATATGCTCTGAACGAGTGAAAGTATCCTTTTCTTTTTGAGTGAAATGCAATATTTTTAACAAGAACAGCTTGCAGGTGAGAAGGGATCACTTTCCTCATTTCTTTGCTTTTAAAACCCGCATCACTAAAGCACCACGTGTTTGTTTTTCTCTGTCTGTGGTGGTTTAGTGTTACAGTGCCACAGGAAGTGATGACATTAGAAATGCCCTGCTTAGAATGTTTTCATTTTTAAAGAATAGTTCAATCTCATAATATACTCACCCACGTGCCTTCCCAGAGGTGTATGACTTATTTTTTGTATTGAATACAATTTTTAATTAAAATGTAAATAATTTATTCATTAAAGGTTTAGTCACTTTAAATGCATAGGTAATGAACAGCATCATAACTATTAATCCAACCAGGTTTAAAACAAAAAACAAACAAACATGGTTTTACTACAGTTAAAAACAAAAAAACATGGTGTCTGTATTAAAATCATGGTTTTGCCAATAGTAATACATTTTCTTAATGGAAATAACTTCTGAAGTGAAATGATAGTACTTTTTTAACATTCTTATTTAGCGAAACCAAAATAGGCAGAGCGCTAATCCGAGCACTACATTTAAAAATGGTGACGTGTCAATAACCTCAGATTTCATTGGTTCTCGTGGTACCAATGAGATTTGAAGTTATCGATGTGTTGCTATACCCACTCTTATTTGGTTTTAATATTGCCAAATATGTCGAAAATGTCTGTACATTTACTAACCCACAGGATGGATGGATGGATGGGCTTTTTGAAGCATCAAGATTCAGGAACAAATATTTTGTTAAACAAATTGTGTTTGAGTAAAGAAAGTAAGTCATACATGTGGGATGGCATGAAGGTGAGTATTAATAGGGTGAACTATACCTTTAAATGTGAGGTAAGTGAGAGCGTTCATATTCAGCATCATTTTGTTTGCATGTAATTGTGGAAGCGTTCACAGGCCCGATTCCCTTTCCCAGCCTCCGAGATAATGGCGGCTTAATTTAGAGGATCTCCCTTCCTGTCTTTGTTTGTCAAATGAATGCAGCTCTGCTCCATCCTGCAGTGGTTTCCTCTGCCCTCCGGCCGACTGAAACAAACATCAGTAGAACGTAAACGCAACAACGTCTGGCCTCCTGATCAGACAGCATTTGTTGTGTTGAACTGTTTTCTTTAATCAACACGACTGTTGTCCAACCAGGCGAGATGCATCTTGATTCCGGCATCAACTAGGCAAATTTTTCTGTTGTTTCTTATTTGTTTCGTGTCATTCATTGCCATCGTGGCTACTTGCCACCAAAATGCAGATTGACACGGAAGAGAGGGAATTTATCGCGTTGCTTTGTGTCGTACGTGGTTAAGATCAAGAATAGTCTTGAGTTATGAGGCGACTGTTTTTAGTTCTGTTTCCCTCAGCAGCGGGGCAGTAAATCAGTTTACTTTCTCTTTGACTTCAGTTCTGGAGGATTAGTCATGATCTTCTCATAAAATAATGATCCTCTGTTCCTACAGCAATGACTCAGGGTGCCGTAATCCTCTAATGAAAGGTCTTGGGTTGGTTATGAGATGTGTTTTGCACCTTACCCAGACATTGCTGTTGTAAACGGATACAAATTCTATAGACACATTGCATCTTGTTTTCCCCTAAATCATTAAATAAATTTGCTTTAAAGTTTGGTTTTTCCAAATCAAAATTGCAGACAAACAGGTTACATCTGAGTTCAAAGCTTGCGTATATTGCTTTAGTCTACTTAAGAACAAATAAGCATTTAAAATCTTGTTTGTCATCTGCCGCCACACTTGTTTTTTCCTAATTGCATACCACACGTGTCATGTGATGTTGTTTTTCCACATTTCAAGGGCAGCGTACCTTTATCTCTGGGAAAGCCGAGATGCACGTCATCCGTCCGTGCGGTTCCCACCTCTCAGACTCGGACAATAACTCGGGGCCCAACGGTCTCGACTGACTGCTGCATGCTGGCCTGGAATCAGATATGCAAGTATTTCAGGCTCCCAGCGGACGGCTCTCTAGAAGCATTGATTTCCATTACCGGGAGTATAGCATGACATTTTTAAAAGTGTTGTGTGCTTGCAGCTCCACACATGAGTGGACGGATGACTCTAATATTGTACCAAGGGCATCTGCACGGCAGAAACTCGATTCCTTTGGACTTTGACACGGGGCTGATGTGCTGTACTCTGTTATAGCCCTGGAAACCCATTAGTACATTAAACTCCATCCTAATGTGGATTTTAAAGTTTCATGGTGTTATTGCTGTAATTTAGTGTTAGGAGGGTTATTTTAGGATCGCTTTTGTGATGTTTGCGGACTAGACCATTTAAAAACTGCATGACATGGCGTTCGCAACTCATCTTGTAATCGAGCTAACTTATTTATATTCTTCTAGTTTTGTTTGGATGAGGACATGCAACGCTATGATATATTATTAATAGTGCTGTTTGTGAAGTCAAGCATCTCTGTTGCTCATGCAAAACAAATTAACTTGTTTTTGCTAAAAAAGACAAAAATCTATTTAAGTGCATTAAAACAACCATGTCCTGGGGTGTCAATTCAAGGATGTAGTGTTGTTGTTGTTCTGCTGTTTCATTCGCTACGCTGAAGCCTGCATAAATGCTCTTTATGGACCCCTGTAGAGATATTGCAATATGTCGCAATGTGCATGCGTCAAAACCCGTGTGTATGCGTATGATTCAAAGGAAGTATGTTATGGTTAGCTATTACAACAAACACAGAGTACTAAACAAGTAAAGACCACTTCGTAAAACGTAAACAAGCTGTTAAAACTCTGATTCCAGAAGAACTTCCTGTTTTAGTTTTTTAATGCTACACAAACGTTTGAACAAAATGCAACCGACAAAATGTTTATAACCGAATCAAAATGTTAGTATAGTTATCTTAGTATAGTTAGATTTTTTTTAAAATAAATTAAAACTAAAACCGTAAGTGGACCAGTCTTTACATCTTGTGAAGTGGTCTATAGGCTTGGATAGATTTACTAATGCTTTTCAACCCAACAAGATTTATAACCTTCAATTTTTTCAGAAAATAAAACTATTTGATAGATATATTTTGATGTATCAGATAGTAAAGATGTAAATGATAACATGCACAGCAAGGAAAGTGAGGAAGGTACATAGAGTAAAATGTCATTTTATAGTGAGCAATGTTGTCATCATGTCTTTTTATTCAGTGTGTGTATATATATATATATATATATATATATGACTGTATATCACAGACTCTGACTCACAGTGTGGTAAAGGCCTGTTATCATATGACCCCTCCTCTATAATGAAGCTGTTGTTTCCTGAGACGACTCAACGTGACGTCATACACCCTGGGGGAGAAAACACGAATACAGAAACAGAATAACCTTTTGTGGTGTCGTGTCGATCAGATAGGAGAAGGTCATGTTTGACCCGTGTCTTCTGGACACCTCTGTGTGTCTCCGACACGCTGTGGCTCTCCTGACCCCGGGCCGCGAGGGAAGGGTGGGCCACTGGACTGCTGAATGGGGAAGCATCTGTATTCTCCATGAGGCTTTGGGTCTCCGGGATGGGACGTGGAGGGGGGGTCTGCTTCCTGTAAGGCAGTCACATTGTTTGGGGCTTTTTGGATTTCAAACACGCTGTAGAGCTCAGAGAAATCCATACAGTCTGATGTTTGATGTGGTTTTACTGCGGTATCTGTATGTTTGAGGGTTCGTGATGTGTTGGAGTGGTTGGCAATGATGCTGTAAGGAGACATTGATTAAAAATGCTGAGCGGTAAGTTTTGTAAATAGACTTGATGTGTTTTTTCCTGCATCTTACAATTACAGTTTCCTGCATCGTGACAAGATAGTCTTTTGATATCTGTTTGTTTTGTTTGATTATAGTTCATCCAAAAATACAAATTTGTCATTTATTCACTGTTGTTCAAAAGCTGTATGACTGTAAGCTGTAAGATGAAAGAACATATTTAGAGAAATGTCTCTGTGGTTTTGTGTTCATACAATGGAAGTCAATGAGGTTCAGTGTTGTTTGGTTTTTCAAAATAATGTATTTTGTGTTCTGCTGAAGAAAGAAAGTCACGCTGCTTACTGAACATTATTTGTGCGTTTCAAATGCTGCTTTAGCGGACGCTTTTACCCAAAGCACAGTTTCTTTGTTTCGTTTGACTTTGTACTAAGTCAAACCATAGATCACCTCAGATGTATTTGTTTGCTGTGGTCAAGTCAGTTTTGGTTGACCGGTGAATATCAGTGTTTCCACACACATCTAAAAACCCAACGGAAGTGACGCGACGGGCACAATGCACATAAAATCACAGAGCTACAGAATCGACAGGTGCATCTTTAGAGCTTCAAAGCTGTTTGCGTCTCTCGCTCTCATCATCAAAGCGTTTCAAAGCTCTTTGATGGATGTGTTTTTTTCTCTTTATCAGTTGGGTTTATCCCACAGGCAGAGGAAATCTTACATGTGGTATGAGCTCAAAATATCTAGTTTCTGTAACCGTTCGTGCTTATTTAGATAATCTAATGCGACAGCTGTTAATGCCACACACACATCTGATGTTGTCGTGCGGTCGAATGACAAAAGAGTAACGCGTGTTTGTCTTTCAGGAAGTTTTAAAGCATCTACAAGGAAGTATCAAAGAGGACTCCAAAGATTCTCAAGGACAGATCGATTTTTTGGAAAGAATTAAAGGTGAGTTATATTCATGGTATAAACCAAAGCAGGTTTTGGAACAGATTTTCATGAACAGAGGTGTCCAGGTTTAATAAACAAACATGCGGGAACATATGTTTTGCAGAAATTAGTCTCGATCCCAGCAATTTCTCTGGCGTGAAGCTGAGGTCCAAGGCCTCTCTTCAGGGTTCCGGTTCGGGCCATTCGGCCGACAGCAGCCCGAGTCCCAGCCCCATGAGCTCCTTCCCCAGGAGAGGGGTGACTGGCGGAGGCGGAGGCAGAGACAGCGCCGGGTATCTGGAGGAGCTGGAGAAGGAGCGGTGAGTG
The DNA here is from genome assembly GCA_026939265.1 of Oreonectes daqikongensis. Classification (NCBI taxonomy): domain Eukaryota; kingdom Metazoa; phylum Chordata; class Actinopteri; order Cypriniformes; family Nemacheilidae; genus Oreonectes; species Oreonectes daqikongensis. Next base: position 1,263,421 of record JAOTQM010000056.1, on the reverse strand, counting down.
CTGTTTACATCCCACAATGCTTTTAAGAAGGTCGATTAAAGGATTCTTGTCAAGCTCAGAAGGTTTTGTCAGTAAAGGGGATTTACGTGGTAAACAGATGGTATGGTACAGAAAGCTCAGTGAAGCGAGTAAAGCAAATGCATTTACCATAATAAAAACCAAAGAGCATGTGAAGTAAAATCACAGAAACGTTTGATCTGACATTGCTTTGAATTGTGTTCTGTCTGAATGCATTATCTTCATGAGTTTTTTTTTGTGATCTATCAGGTCTTTACTGATGGCCGAGCTTGAAAAAGAAGAAAAGGAGAAAGACTGGTATTATGCCCAGTTACAGAACCTCACCAAACGGATCGACAGTCTGCCGCTTACTGAGAATGTAAGTCCGACACGTTTGACCTTCTCGCTGTGCGTTAAGTTCAGCATGTTTGGCTGCGTGACCTCATGCTCGTGTCGAATTGTAGTTTTCTCTGCAGACCGACATGACACGCAGACAGCTGGAATACGAGGCCCGTCAGATCAGAGCTGCAATGGAGGAACAACTGGGCACGTGCCAGGACATGGAGAAACGGGCACAGGTGAGAGCGCATGCTGAAAGTTACCTGCTAAATGTGACGTGTACTGTATACTGATGGATGTTTTATCGTTTCTCAGGCTCGTGTCGCACGGATACAGCAGATTGAGAAAGACATGCTGAGGATTCGGACGCGATTGCAGACTCAGTCGGTTGACTCGGAGGTAATCGATTATTTTGCTTTTCACTGCCAGTGATGGAGTGATGCCAGGGATGATTCTTTCTTCTGTGGAACACCAAGAAGATATTTTGGTATTTTTGAACCCAAGTCACATGGGTTCAATGTTGTTTGGTTACCAACATTATTCAAAATATCTTCTTTTGTGTTCTGCAGAAGAAAGAAAGTCGTTTGAGATGACATGACAGAATTTTCATTTTTTGCATAGGCTATTCCTTTAAAGGCGATACGTTTACTTAGTCTATTAGCAAATACTACATTTATGAAGGCAGATATACTGACATGCCCAGAGTTTGTGTTTGTCGGTGCATGTAATTGTCTCACTGAGAGGCAAAATCTGATTGGACGTTTCTGTTTTCCTCCCCTCTGTTGCTGTAATCCTGCCGTCTGATCTACAGACGTATGTAGGTCATAAAGCTCCTCGCCCACCAGCTGTGCTCCTATAGCCCCAGTGAACCGCTCTGTCTATATGTGACAGATTATTTGTCTCCCTTTCTCTCCATCTCTTGTCCAAGAGTGTGTCTTTCACAGCAAGATGCTCTAGTCCATCTCTTACAGAGTGCTTTGTCGATTTTTATGTCGATTCCTCAATTTCATACTTGCTGATTGTCATTGTCGCTCTCTTTATTCAGGTTAAGCACGAGACTGTGACGCAACCCGAAGGCGTCCATGCATCAGGAGATGCCGGTGGAAACAGTGCCGCATGCTCTCAGGTGAGGGACGATTTTCATTTGTTCAGCCATTTTTAAGTCTCCCAATAAAACTGCTGATTGAAGAGAGCCATTCTTACTGGCTGTGGGGGCACTGTTTTTTTTTTAAAAGCCCTTTCAGTCCCCGCCGAGAGCTTCGGTGTGCTGTGAATATTAATGAATTGAATACAAATGCTAATGGATTTATTGTTGGTCAGCCCTCGAGAGACTCGAGAGAAATCTAAGCTTAACTGAGCCGTTTTTTGTGTTTCATATCGTTTCGCTTGCTTATTGCTGTAAGCTCCTGTGGTATTTTTCAGACAGATGGTGTAAGCGATATGGATTAGCTACAGAGATCAAGGTTGACCCAACTGTAACTGCGTGGTGTTTTTACTGTAAAAGAGTATTCTGTATTTTTAAGGGATACAGAGGTGTGTTGTTCATTATTATTATTACAAAAGTGTTGAATTGATGATGTATGTGCATCCGTCAGGGCTCCAGTTCTCGGCTGGATCATGACTCATCCAATGACATGAGCAGCGCTGGGAGTTACTCTGTCCCACGCCGACTGACAAGTCATCTGGGCACTAAGGTGAGCTTGCACCACACAAATACGTTCATTAGACACGTGCTTTACCTCACCAGCGGTTTCATCTGAATTCTTATGTGTTCATATGCGCAGGTGGAAATGGTGTATTCTCTGCTGTCCATGCTGGGGACCCACGATAAAGATGACATGTCTCGAACCCTCCTGGCCATGTCGAGCTCTCAGGACAGTTGCATTGCCATGCGTCAGTCCGGCTGCCTGCCGTTGCTCATCCAGCTTCTCCACGGCAACGACAAGGACTCCGTTTTGCTAGGAAATTCCCGCGGCAGCAAAGAGGCCCGGGCAAGGGCCAGTGCCGCCCTGCATAACATTATCCATTCACAGCCCGATGACAAGCGCGGACGGCGGGAGATCCGGGTGCTCCACCTGCTGGAGCAGATCCGAGCTTACTGCGAGACCTGCTGGGAGTGGCAGGAGAGCCACGAGAGAGGCGTGGACCAGGACAAGAATCCAAGTGAGTCCAAACTTATCTCACGCTTTTATTACCTTTTAAGTAGGTAGTCAAGAATAGCGAAGAGGGATTTTTATTTTTAGTTGTGTGGGTGTTTCTTAAAGTGCTAAATGGATTTTGTGAACATAACGTGTATGAAGATATATTTTAAATATATGGATTGGCTTCAAATCTTCATTTGGGTCATTAAAATAGTAACATTGAATCTGAAGGATCAGATTGTACAAAAGGGATGATTTAGAAATGAAGTGTCTGGCCTCCAAGTCATATGAAATGCTCTTGTGAGAAGATGGTTAATGGATGTTTTCATAACTGTTCTAACTGGGTGGACACACATTTTATATATAAGCTCATAATGTATGATGGCTTTATTACAGTGCCCTCTCCTGTGGAGCATCAGATCTGCCCGGCGGTTTGTGTTCTCATGAAACTGTCCTTTGATGAAGAGCACAGACATGCAATGAATGAACTCGGTATGAAACCCAAAATTTATCAATTTATTCTTATTAGGCTTTAAAAAGAAACACAGAATCTAAATCTTGTTGCTTGGGTATATGCAGGTGGTCTTCAGGCTATCGGGGAGCTGCTACAGGTGGACTGTGAGATCTACGGGCTGACCAACGACCACTACAGTGTTACCCTTAGACGATATGCTGGGATGGCTCTGACTAATTTAACCTTTGGAGATGTGGCCAACAAGGTATGTCTCGGAATTACCTGTAAAAATAGCTATTTATTTTTAGTGAATGTAATGTTTCTTATGTTTCATCATGCTCGCAGGCTACGCTGTGTTCAATGAAAGGCTGCATGAGGGCCATGGTTGCACAACTGAAGTCAGAGAGCGAAGACCTACAGCAGGTTTGAAAACGCATATTTTGCATATAGCCGATAAAATAAGAAAATCTATTAGAAGAACATTTTTCTGAGTTGTGTACCAATAAACTCCGCTTTAGGTCATTGCAAGTGTTTTGAGAAACCTGTCATGGCGAGCCGACGTGAACAGCAAGAAAATATTACGAGAGGTTGGGAGCGTCCGGGCTCTGATGGAGTGTGCCTTAGAGGTTCAGAAGGTGAGGCGTCTGACATCATGTGGAAAAGTTAGAATGCCAACGAGCCATTTAGCAGTGCATTCAATCCATTATCTTTTTTTTCCCAGGAATCCACACTAAAAAGTGTCCTGAGTGCCCTCTGGAACCTGTCAGCACATTGCACAGAAAATAAAGCTGATATCTGTACCGTTCCAGGGGCTTTGGCCTTTTTAGTGAGCACTCTAACATACAGAAGCCAGACCAACACCCTCGCCATAATAGAAAGCGGGGGCGGCATCTTAAGAAATGTGTCAAGCCTCATCGCCACAAACGAAGAGCACAGGTATGCTTTATGTAAATTAAGGTAAATTGATTTTTTAAAAATCAAAATGTACTCACAAGTGTCTATATTTATTTTCTTTTCAGGCAAATATTGAGAGAAAACAGTTGTCTACAGACTCTTCTCCAGCACCTCAAATCACACAGTCTGACCATAGTGAGCAATGCCTGTGGAACACTATGGAACCTCTCTGCTCGGAATGCAAAAGATCAAGAGGCATTATGGGACATGGGTGCAGTTAGCATGCTGAAAAACCTTATTCACTCCAAGCACAAGATGATAGCTATGGGAAGTGCAGCTGCTTTGAGGAACCTCATGGCCAATCGACCTGCCAAATACAAGGATGCCAACATAATGTCCCCCGGGTCCAGTTTGCCGTCCCTCCACGTTAGAAAACAGAAAGCACTATTTGAAGAACTAGATGCACAGCACCTCTCCGAAACATTTGATAATATTGACAATTTGAGCCCGAAGGCTTCTCACAGGGTAAAGCCAAGACATAAGCATAACATCTATGGCGACTACGATGGCGTGGGTCGATCGGACGGTTACAGCCCTAACGGAGTCGGCGTTCGCACGCCTTACATGAACACCCCGGTGCTCTCTAGCCCATCCTCTCGGGACAATAGAGGGAATGCAGACAGCATCAGAGCTGAGAGGGACAGAAGTCTCGATCGAGAACGAAGGGGATTCCTTTCCGATGCAGAGCCTGCCAAGCGAATGGTCCAGATTCCCACAACTGCCGCTCAGATCGCAGTGGTCATGGAGGAAGTCAAGAGTATGCACTTAAGTATGGATGACAGAACAACAGGTTCCACATCAGACCCTCATGTAGTGCAAGACGACATGTTGAGACGCCCCACTGCTGTTCACAGTCACCAAAGCATGTACAACTACAAAACGGACTCATCTGGCAGACCGTGCCCATTGCCCAAACTGGAGTATGGTGCATCTAATGATAGTCTGAATAGTGTAAACAGCGCTGATGGCTACGGGAAAAGGGGTCAAATGAAGCCGTCGGTGGACTCGTACTCGGAAGACGATGAAAGTAAATGCTGCGTCTACAGAAAATATCCAGCAGATCTTGCCCATAAAATACACAATGCAAATCACATGGAAGATGACAATGGAGATCTGGACACACCTATTAACTACAGTTTAAAGTATTCGGATGAGCAGCTCAACTCTGGTCGACAAAGCCCAAGCCAGAACGAAAGGTGGGCAAGACCCAAGCTCCTTGATGATGAAATGAAAAGACCTGATCAGAAACCAACCAGATCCCAAAGCCCGGGATACCCCATGTACACCGAAGGCAGCAGTGAAGGAGAAGACAAACTGAAAAAGTTCCAACCCAGGTTTGTTCAACAGGACATATCTGGATTCAGGCCAAGGAGTTCCAATGAACAAATAAACAGTGGCTCCAATCATGGACTCAGCAAAAAGATTTCTCAAACCATCTGTGCTGTCGATGACTATGCCGATGACAAACCGACTAACTACAGTGAGCGCTACTCAGAAGAAGAACAACTTGGTGATCAAACAACAAGTTACAGCCTGAAATACAATGATGATCACCATGTAGAACAGCCCATTGATTACAGTTTGAAATATGCCGAGGCTGCCTCTAAAAAAGCTATGTTTAGTCATTCTAAGCCATCCTCTACCCAAAGCTCTGTTAAAGACCATTTAAGTCAAGATAGTTCCTCCTCTGTGGCATCTATAAAAAATCATGGTCGGCAAAAGCAGCTCCACCCATCGTCTGCTCAAAGCAGACCGGGACCAACTAGAGCAATTCAGAAGAACCCAACCTGCAAGGCTCCCACAATAAATCAAGAAACATTACAAACATATTGTGTAGAAGACACTCCAATATGTTTTTCACGTGGTAGCTCTCTATCGTCATTGTCTTCAGAGGAAGATGAAATGGAAAGCTGCAAGCGTAATGTAAATTCTGCTAATAACTACTCAACTCTGCCCATATCAGAAAAGGACTCCGCAAGCAACATTTCACCAGACCAAAGGACAGGTGAGAGCCAGTCATCGGTGCATTATGTCCGCATGAAGCCGCAACGACATCAAGGAACACACCTGGGACATGGAGATGGCCCCAGGCATAACAAAACAGTGGAGTTTTCATCTGGTGCTAAATCCCCATCTAAAAGTGGTGCCCAAACGCCAAAAAGTCCTCCTGAACATTATGTACAAGAGACTCCTCTCATGTTTAGCAGATGTACGTCTGTCAGCTCCCTGGACAGTTTTGAGAGCCACTCCATTGCAAGTTCTGTGCAAAGTGAGCCGTGCAGTGGGATGGTGAGTGGAATCATCAGCCCGAGTGATCTGCCTGACAGCCCCGGACAAACAATGCCTCCAAGTCGTAGCAAGACGCCGCCACCTCCACCACCACGGACCACATCAGTGAAACAAAAAGTTGCAGTCCCACCCCATTCTGAAAAACGTGATTTGCCTATGAGGCATGCCGTTGTTAATGCAGCTGTGCAGAAAATGCAGGTTCTACCAGATAATGATACTCTTTTACATTTTGCCACCGAAAGCACTCCAGATGGCTTCTCTTGTGCTTCAAGCCTCAGTGCACTAAGTTTAGATGAACCGTTTATTCAGAAAGATGTTGGGCGTAAAATAATGCCCCCAGTTCATGAAGATGACCACAGTGTTGAGGCAGAGCATGAGAAAGAAAACATCAAAGAGCCCAAACTTCAAGAGAACCTACCATCTACATCTGAAGTTGGAAAGGATATCTTAGATGATTCAGATGACGATGATGACATCGAGATTCTAGAGGCCTGTATTAACTCAGCAATGCCAACAAAATCATCAAGGAAACCGAAAAAGCAGTCACCTTCAACCACTTCAAGAATCCCCCCACCTGTGGCTCGCAAACCAAGTCAGCTTCCTGTTTATAAATTGTTACCTCCGCAAACTCGAGGGCAGCAGCAGAAACATGTGACCCTAACCCACGGTGAAGACATGCCACGTGTGTACTGTGTTGAGGGAACGCCCATTAACTTCTCTACAGCAACATCACTCAGTGACCTCACCATTGATTCCCCCCCGAATGAGCTGGCATGTATGGAAAGTTCAGCTCCCCATGCAGAAGTGTTTGGTCAAAGACGAGACACCCTACCAGAGGGCAAAAGTTCAGAGACTAAAGATATAGCTTCCACACATTCTGCCCTGGTTGAAAATGAAGGAGACGATATTCTTGCAGAGTGCATCAATTCAGCAATGCCCAAAAGCAAAATCCATAAGCCGTTTAGGATGCAGAAGATGCCTGATCAGGTTCAGCATCCATCTATTGCCACTGGCAGTCTAGTTCAGCAAGACTTGGAAAAGAAAAAGCCAACTTCACCTGTCAAGCCCATGCCACAAAGCAGTGAGTACAGAGCAAGGATGCTCAAACGGCCAGATGGTCCTACTAACTTGCAAGAAGCAGTATCATATGCAGATAAAAACAAAGAAACCCGAAAGCATGAGCCCAAAGTGGTCTCAAGAGAGTTTGCAGATAAGCCTGCTGCTGCTGAGGAAAGAACACGTCCCGGATTTGCCTTTGATTCTCCGCATCATTACACACCAATTGAGGGCACACCTTATTGCTTCTCTCGCAATGATTCTCTGAGTTCACTTGACTTTGAAGATGACGACCTGGACTTATCTAAGGAGAAAGCAGAGCTGCGAAAAGATAAAGAGCAAAGAAAAGTTCTGCCTTTGAAGTGCAGTGCCGAGCAGCCAGTAAACATCAGCAGGGTACCAGTATTTCAAACGGCTCCAACAAAACCCCTTCAAAAACAAGCACGTTTTCCACAAGCAGCCAAAGAAAACACAGTAGCAGTGTGTGATGAAAAGCAAAAGTTTTCAATCGAAGATACACCAGTGTGTTTTTCACGCAACTCATCGCTTAGTTCTCTGAGTGACATTGACCAAGAAAACAACAACAAAGACTGCTCGCACAAAGATGATGTCACCCAGATGGAAGTACCCAGACCACAAGCATCTGGTTATGCACCCAAAGCCTTTCACGTAGAGGACACCCCTGTGTGTTTCTCCAGGAATAGTTCTCTAAGCTCTCTCAGTATTGATTCTGAGGATGATCTTCTGCAAGAATGCATCAGTTCCGCAATGCCAAAGAAAAAGAAACAAGCACCAAGAAGCAAGTCTGAGGAAACGGATGTTAAGGAAGAGAAAATCATGGTGGCTGATGGCATTCTATCAGAGGAACCAGATCTTATTTTAGACTTCACAGACACACACAGTCCTATTTCAGAGCAAGCCTTATCACCAGACTCAGAATCCTTTGACTGGAAAGCCATTCAAGAAGGTGCTAATTCTATTGTTAGCAGTCTACATCAGGCTGCGGCCAGTCTGTCTAGACAAGGGTCTTCTGATTCAGACTCTATTCTTTCTCTCAAATCTGGCATCTCCATTGGGTCACCTTTCCACCTTCCATTAAATCAAGATGACAACAAGCCAGCTGCAAACAAAGGGCCAAGAATAGTAAAGCCTGGTGAAAAAAGCACGTCAGAGGCCAAAAAGAAAGAGGAGGAATCTGCTAAAAGCTTGAAAGGAGGAAAGAAAGTGTACAAAAGTCTAATAACAGGAAAGCCTAGACCCAGTCTTGAAAGCATGTCTCAACACAGGCAAGCTCAAGCCCCTGTGATATCCAGAGGGAGAACAATGGTTCATGTTCCTGGTGTGAGAAGCAGTTCTCCTAGCACTAGTCCCGTTCCTAAAAAGCCGCCTCCACGTAGCCAAATGTCAAAAGCACCAGGTCCTGGAAACTCGCCCAGAACCATGAAAATGCAAGCAAGTGCTGAACCTAGTCTTGCCAAGGATCCGTCATCTGCTCAAGGAGGGTCAAGTAAAGCTTCCTCTCGATCAGGGTCCAGAGACTCCACACCTTCTAGACCAGTTCAGCAATCTCTAGCAAGGCCAATGCAGTCTCCCGGTCGTGCCTCCGTCTCACCTGGCAGGAACGGTCTGAGCCCATCTAACAAGTTGTCTCAGCTGCCTCGCACCGCCTCTCCTAGTGCTGCTTCAACTAAATCTTCAGGATCTGGCCGCATGACTTACACATCACCAGGAAGACAGCTGGGACAACAGACACCGACAAAGCAAAGTGGTTTGCCAAGAAGTACCAGTGGAATTCCTCGAAGTGAGTCCGCATCAAAAAGTCTAAACCAGTGCGGAGCCACAGGCCCTTCAAAAAAGGCAGAGTTGTCTCGAATGTCATCAACAAAGTCAAGTGGAAGTGAGTCTGATCGGTCAGAGAAACCTGGACTAGTCCGTCAGTCAACATTCATCAAAGAAGCCCCCAGTCCAACACTAAAAAGGAAATTAGAAGAGTCGGCCTCTTTTGAGTCATTGTCTCCTTCTTCCCCAAGCCAATCACAGACTCCAGTATCAAGTCCATCCTTGCCTGATATGTCACTTACTCTACCGTACCAACCAAGTGGTTTGAGAAAGTCCCCCCATGGTCAAATCTCAATTGAGAATGGTGATGGCAAGTCACTGAGAAGGCATGACATCTCCCGATCCCATTCTGAAAGTCCATCCAGGCTCCCAATCAATAGGACAGGAACATGGAAAAGGGAGCACAGCAAACATTCATCATCTCTCCCTAGAGTTGGCACTTGGAAAAGAACAGGTAGCAGCTCATCCATCCTCTCTGCCTCTTCTGAGTCCAGTGAAAAGGGGAGGAGTGAGGATGAGCGACAGCCAACCAATCCACCTCATAAATCCGGCAAGGAGGGCGGACTCGAACGGAAAGGAACATGGAGGAAAATGAAAGAAAGCGAAATTGCACCTTCCATGACATTAGACTTACCAGAAGCAACTGGTGATGCTGCTTATTCAATGGGTGCTGCTACGTCCAAAATAGAAGATGTCTGGGTGAGAATCGAGGACTGTCCCATAAACAACCCAAGGTCTAGTAAATCACCCACGGTGAACACGCCTCCTGTTATTGACAGTCTGCCAAGCAAAGTGCTTCCTTGTGACTCAAGTGAATCACACTTAAAACTGACAAATGAGAATTCAGCCATGAGCCACGTGGGTTCAGAAATGAATCTCAATTTGCTCAGGAGTACCGAGTCTCTCGATAAAAAAGTCACGGATATCAAGCCTGCACCAAGTAACCCCAACACTGGCCCGGAGGTCCACGAATTCCCAGTTGCCGAACGCACGCCTTTTAGCTCGAGTAATTCCAGCAAGCACAGCTCCCCTAGTGGTGCCGTGGCCGCCCGGGTGAGTCCGTTTAACTACACGCCGAGTCCAAGAAAGAGCGGCTCCGACAGCTCGACACCCAGACCATCTCAGATCCCAACACCCATTACAAGCAATGGGAAAAAGAGAGACACTAAAGGTGACACGACTGAAAGTGGATCCTACATTGTCACCTCTGTGTAAGGTCGTTCGGTCCAGCGTTTGGACTTTGAGAACTTTATGGTGGAAAACACTTCTTACAGACTTTGGCCTTGTTTATAATTTGCCACTGTTTAAGAACTTAGTTGCACCCTGCGATGGGTAACGGTCTTGCTGGTCATTTGCTGTTATAAATGTTGGGTTTCAATCTAGATTGCGAACCGGGGGTTGGGATGTATTAAAGACACTATTTGATGATTTGTACTGTACAGATTTATGTATATATTTAATTTAACCGTGCACCAGAAACCTGTATGTTGCTTGAATCGACAGATTACTGCTAAAGGTGGAGTAAACGGGATGCTGTTAAACATTTGGTGAACTTCAATACTAATTCTTTTTTTTTTTTTTTTTTTAGATTAAACAACTGTAAACCTGTATTAATGCAAATGTTAAACTCATTCTACTGTTGCATATTGTATGTTACAATGGATTTTTTTCTTGCATGAACAGATTCAGTGGTATAGTATTTCCTATGAAGATAAACATTTCTGTGGACTCAAACTGTACTGATAGCTGTAGTGTAACATTTTACACTTGTGTGTGTGCGCGCTTTGGAAAGCAACAAAGTAAACTTTGGAAATGTTGAACGATATTGACGGTTGACATAGATTATATATAAAACATAGATCCGTTGCTCTGCTGTTTGTGTATAGTTGTTGCCAGGTGAGCCGAGTGTCTTTTCAATGAAACCGTAGTGTTGGAAAGGCTGAAATAATGTCGAGAATTAAATTATTCCTGTAGGTTTTGGTGTTGGTACCTTTTTAATGCTCATTTGCCTCCCTTTTTATTTAGTAATCATTTAGGCACACAAAATTGAACCGTTTTGCCAAAACCACAGTGTAAATATCACAATATTTTTGTTCCGTTTTTCCCTTTCATGCAATAAAGTGGGCAGATTGATGTTTACAAGATATTTCCATTAAAAAATCTACATAATAAACATCATTTTTGTGAATGCGTCTTGATAATTTATTCCAGGATTTTCTGAATTTTAAGACATTTGACACTTCCAAACCTATGACTTTCTCTTTTACTTGGAACACCAAACAACACTGAACCATTGAGACATTTCTCAAAATATCTTCTTTTGTGTTCCACAGATAAAAGAGTCATACAGGTTTTGTACAACGTGAGAGTACAAAATGAATATATAAATGACAATTTAGATTTTTGGTTGAACCGTCCCTTTAAGTTAAGTCCATTTAGTGTGAAGTGGTTACTCTTAGAATTTGGTACGGTACAGTCAGCTCTCACATATGTTATAGTCATGGGTAGTTATGATGACTTCACTTACAATTAGGCCTCATTTTATAAATAAATGCAGGCATGTTGGGATATTACCATATTTAGTATTATTTCAGTTTTTCTGTAACTGTTCATCTTAGTAATTTGTATATGTCTGACAATGACTACTGATGAAACTTCTTTTACATTCACACTTTCACAACAGTCATTGGATCTGTCTTTACAGCTGTGAAAAGAGGAAACAGCAGTGTTTCGGTGCACACTATGCAATATGGTTATCTTTGAAATTGTGTTTCACCAAAAAATGCATTCAGTGCCATCGCTATCAGCTGCAGTTTTTTTATTCATCCGATCAGTGGGTTTACTTCCTATTTCCTGTGCTTCTGCCTTGAAGTGGCATGCCAGAAATCAACCAGTATCAGGAGTATTGAGGGCAGCGGATGAGGTACGTGCAATAAAACCTTCATGTACACATCTCATTGACACAAATGGCTACATATTTACATAATTTTAAATGTAATACCAAAAGTAAATTCTCAGATGTTGCTCTTTCCATAGTTGTTTCATTTGATGTTTCTCCCAAAATTGCATACGAGACCAAACAAATGAGACAGTTCCATGAAGAGATTGTAGAGAGAAAATAATCTGGATTTGAGTAAATGTGATGAGAAATGTTTGAGTTCACATTGAGAACGTTTGCGACATTTCTGACTCTTTTTCAGGAAAAACACCCGAGGCTGTTGTAGCCTATTTTAAGACTGGGAAGGGTTCATTTTTTAAATGTTTTACAATTTATTCAGATTTCAAACTTGGTAATACTGCATTATTTCAATTATTATGAACACGTTATCATATTTAATACAGAGCTGTTTTTGTTTTATAGCAGGACAAACTGTAACGCTCAGTCACGTCACCATGAATCTGACATTTGAAGATTTTTACCCAGTTGATGATCTTTGCTCGTTCTGTTTTAATGAAAGTGAGTTCAACCCGCCTGCGTCTTCAGAGGTCAGGTGGTTTTTAAAACTGATTTCTTTCATCTTCTACTGCGTGACGTTTGTCATCGGAGTGCCCGGCAATGCATTTGTCATCTACATCGCCGGTGTGAAGATGAAGAGGACCATCAACACGATGTGGTTCCTCAATCTAGCGATCGCAGACCTCCTGTGCTGTCTTTCCATCCCGTTCAGTTTGGCCGAGATCCTTCTGGACCATCACTGGCCGTACGGATCTGTCATGTGCAAGGTTCTTCCTTCAGTTGTCGTCGTCAACATGTTTGCCAGCGTCTTCACGTTGAACCTGATCAGTCTGGATCGGTTTGCGCAGGTCATAACACCGGTTTGGGCTCAGAACCATCGCAACCTGACGCTCGCCCGGATGTCCTGTGTGGTGACCTGGTTCCTGGCGTTGTGTCTCAGTTTGCCCTTCATGATAACCAGAGAAATGCACACGTATGAAGACTACAACATCACGCTGTGCACGTCTCACGGCGACGATCAAGAAGACAATTTTCAAAGGTCGGGGGTGTTGAGCATCATCAGGTTTGTGTTCGGGTTTCTCATTCCTCTCGTCTGCATCATCACGTGTTACAGCATCATCGCTCGAAAGTTAAGCAGCAGTACTTTTCGCTCCGGTCGAGCGTTTCGTATCATGTTGGCTGTCGTCCTGGCCTTTTTTCTGTGCTGGTTGCCGTATCACGGTGTGGATTTGATCCGGATTTACGGTGGGGAGTGGAGTTCCTCGGTGGCCTTAAGTGTGGATCCTCTGGCCGTCTCTGTGGCGTACATCAACAGCTGTCTGAACCCGGTTCTGTATGTTTTCATGGGTCAGGATTTTAAAGACAAGGTTCGACTTTCTCTGAGACGTGTTTTTGAAAAAGCTTTCTCAGAAGACACCACACACACTTCACCATCCACACACTCGCAGCAAACGTACTCAAATACACTAGTTTGATACACTTCACCAAACTTTTGTATGGTTTATGTGTGTTAAAAACAGAAACACAGACATGACAGCACATAACATAACATAACATGAGTTGCTGATCAGTTTTCAGTAAAAGGAAGTGTCAGTGTGTTTATGGGCTGTTGCTTTTGTATTTTTGCACAGGAAGTTATGAAATATACGGTCTATCTAAAAATATACTGTAAAACATCTGCATTGAACATGAAAGTTATAGAGACTGTGGTAGTTTCTTGCTTCTTTCTTACAGCATTAAATGAAGTTGATAACTGATGAAAGTGTTTTTATGCTGGCAACTAAAATTTGAGACATTTGCTGTAAGTAAAAAAGAGGACGTTTGTGATAACTCAAGAAAAGTGACCTAAGATACAAAAGCTTACATTTTTTATTCTCTTTCATGAAACAAGACTATCTTAGGTCACTTACCTTGTCAAGTAAATGTATCTTGATGTAAGATTTATTTTGATATCTTTACTATAAAACGAGACAAAATGCGTAGTTAGAAATTCTTTCTTTGCTTTTTTTTAAATGGTTTTATTAAAACATGTAAAAGTATAAGGTTGAATATAGTATTAATGATGACTTAAGCTTTAAATTCTGAAGAATTCTTTATCTCAAATCAGTATGTTGTGTCCATTTATTGATTGATTAATTTGGTAAGACAGTAGTTATTAAATCCTTTTTATTAATGACCTCTTGGTTGTGCAAATACTTTCACTTGAATGACTGGTGTATTTTTTGCAAGATGTTGACAAATGACCTTTAAAATATGAGTAAATTATACATTATAAACTTCATCAACAGCAGAAATGCCCTCAGATGACCAGACACTTTTTCTGGAAACATATTTTGCTGACTTTAAGAATAGAAACGGATCAGTGTTTAGTTAAAGCATGTTCCTCTTTTTAATGGAGAATGTACGGTTTATTGTCATCAGTAGCAAATTCAGCAAATTCATTTTATTTTAGGTGCAACTGACAAGTGTACACCTTAAAATATGTTGCTGTAGTTTGCCGGTAACTTACTGTAGATTTACATTTATCTCATTTATTAGCAACAGTTTGTTCAAAGATAAAATAACATTAAACATTAACAAGTGTTTATTTTTATAGAAACAAAATCATGCAAGCATTTCTGGGAACCAAAAAAGGAGGATTGCATGAGGCTGATATTTTCTGTTATTTTCTGTAAAGACTTGTTAATGTTTAATGTTCTTTTACCCTTTTTTTTTATTTGCTACTGATGACAATAAACCGTACATTCTCCATTAAAAAGAGGAACATGCTTTAACTAAACACTGATCCGTTTCTATTCTTAAAGTCAGCAAAATATGTTTCCAGAAAAAGTGTCTGGTCATCTGAGGGCATTTAAATCTACAATAAGTTTCTGGCAAACTGCTGCCGGTAATACTGTCATTTCTACAGATTTTTTTTAACAGTGTACCTAATCCTAGAAAATTATTATTATTCTGTTGTTATTATAAAATATTATACAACTCTACAATGCAATACCCTCAACCCTCCGTTAGATGTCGCCATAGGAACTCTCATCTGAAAAAATACTTCATATGTAACTTTCTAAAGATCGCAAAATCTTTGATTTAATATCTATCTGTATGTTTGCAGCAGCATTTTCTGTATTCAAATATGTATGTTTTGAATTCAAGCCATCTAAGCTCTTAACATGGCCTGGATCCTCTTAGCTTTTCTTAGTTGTTCTTCTTTCATGCTTTCAATCAGATGCTGGTTTCGAATCTCAAGTCTCTGGATCCATTCTTCACGCAACCTGTGAGAGAAAAAGAGATTCACCTCAAGAATCAGTGTCTGTATTCATTAGATGTGATTTCAAACCTGTTCAGGACTCTTTGTTCTGTGGAACACGAAATAAAACATTTGAAGAAATGTCTCAGTAGTTTTGATGTGCTTGTGGCTTGGCTTTACAGTAACTTTACAGAGGATTTGAGTCTAACTTTAGTGTCATTATTAATAAACCCTCAGATTTGCTTTGATGTCTGTTTGTTTGCATGCACTTTCTATATATTCATTACATACTTGGAGACCAGCCCTCAACTCTACAGCTGTCAACACATTCACATTCATTACAAAGAGGACAAAAGCCCGGAGATTTGTACCCCTTTATGTGCTAATCCTGTCTGAAGAGGCAACAGAATCCCGCCTGGATCCAGCGACCTCTCCTCATCCCCTCTCTCATCACTCAGGATAGCTTTCATTTCCAAAAGAAAGAAACTCGGCGGATGTAGTATGTGTACTTCATAGTAGGCTACGTGCCGTTTTAATGGTCATCGATTTCAGACGCAGTTTATAGATTTCAAACTGGAGTTTTCAAAAACCGAAGTCCAGGACTTTGGGGTCGTCTATCAACCTGAGCTTTCATTTCAGTGTATTTAACTTAATCTTCTTCTGCAATTACCGGCCCCAGAAAATGAAAACCCAGACCAATGAGTGATGACAGGAAAACGCGACACCGTATACAAAGTTATTCTTCAGCGGGCCTGACAGCGACAATCTTTCCAGAAGAGCTTCGACTCTGACAGACATCATACTTTGATAAAGAGCTGGTCTCCTTCCGCGAGTCTTCATTCCCCGTCCTCTCGATGTGCTTCTCAATCTTCTGCTCCCAGAACTTCTTCAGCGTGTGTTTATCATGAATGCGAGCTAAATTCATCATCTGAAACAACAAAACCCAAATATTTCAGGTTGACGGATGGCTGCGCATCGGTGCTTGGAGGATGTAATATCTGTAGATCTTTATTGTATGCGGAAAAACTATTTTTTACATGGAGGGATTGTATTTCAAGCACAGCGAGTCATAATAATCATAATAAAGATGAATGAGAACATTTTTTTACTATTTGCATTTAAATTTCCGAAATAAACGGATTGAAATGCTTGAATCTGACTAGTGCAACAAAATGAAAAGCAAAATATGCATATTAGATTCGAAAGCTTTCTGAATATTACATTTTTCTAAAACTCAACGTACCTCGAGCAGGTGTTGAGCTTTAAACCTCCAAACGAACTTCAGTTCTGTGCTTTCTGCATGGAGAAACGAAAAATCATCTTTAATATCTCAATAACTTCTCAATGTCAATGAGATTAAATGGAGAGGAAATAAAAATCTGCATCTCAGATCCTGCAGAAAAAGAGTCAGAAATCTCACAAACGTTTCTGTCATTAGAGTTTCAGAAGAGATGTCAACAACGTCTCAAACTGAGCTCAGATTTGTCAAGAGTCAATATTATTGAAGATCTCGATATGAACTCAAACATTTCTCATCAAATCCAGATTATTTGACGTCTACAATCGACATTCATTTTACGCCTCCATACTCTCCGCGGATTTCCTTCTCATTTCTTATTTCTCTGAAACATCTGAGACCAAGATGATACTTGAAACACGACTGAAAACTCCATCACATGTCCTATGAAAGACCTCATGAAATGCTTTAATGATAATAAAGTGAGGGATAACTCACAGAGGCGTCTAGAGAAAAGCACATCCGTCTGCTTGTGGTGAGAGCCGTGGAGTGTGAAGGCAGGTAAGACCATCTGCTGGAGATCTGGCACGGGCTCTTCTGCTCCTCCGTTCATCTCATCATCGTTTATTTCTGGAGCAAAAACACAAAAGACAAATGGATCCGTGAGCCGCAGTGCTGGTGTGCGTAAGCCGGTGGAATGCCACAGTTCCCACTGGAACCAGCAACTCCATGATGACCAGCACCTGTGCACTTACAGGGTTTACATGAGAGCGGCTCCATCATCCGGAGCTTCTCAGTTCTTCAACGGAGAGCTGCAAACTAATTCTGTGGGGGTCAGAATAGGGCTTTTCATTTATGAGTCATACATTTATACTGTATGCATGTTTTCTTCGATAACAGAAACGACACACGGTCATGTTATCCAAGTGTTTTTAAAGCACACGATATGCTTGAAATAGGATTTTAAATGAATAAAAATCACTTATTCTGATCATTTTTCATGAAAAACTTTAAAACAGCACTTGTATGACAGATCTAATGAGATGATCCTCCATCAGTTTTTATATGTTTAAAACACTTTATAACATTATGCAAAGTTCTTCACTTTTATTTCAGTCTTCTTTTTCATTCTGCTTTATTTAAATACATTTTCCCTTTAATTTCTTATCTCTCTTTTAAAGATCTTTGAATATGACTTTTATTTATTTACTTTTATTTTGTATCTTATTGCTGTTCTGTTTCCCTGTTAATATTTTCTAATAAACCCTTATGTGGTGTTCCTAGTTTCAATGTTTACTGAAAAAACATCTAAATCTCAGACATTTTTCATTCATGTTATTTAACAGATATAAATGAATAATATTAACAATATATTTACATTTATGCATTTGGCAGACGCTTTCATCCAAAGCGACTTACATTGCATTATACATTATACATTTGTTTCTAGATTTATACTGTCTGTGTTGTTTATAACATAAAACTTTATGACTGTATTGATTTAAATCCTGAATATTGATCTAGACCCGTGAACATCAGTGAGTAAAAAACCAAAAGGTATGTTGATGTTAAACATTCTTTACAAATCCACACACCTTTATTTTTATGAGTGTATGTGAAGAACAATACGTATGTAAACATATTCATCTGTTTGCTTGAAATATTCTTCATGTGACATCAGGTGTGAAGGGAGCGTGTTTAATAATCACTGTGTGTTATTTGTTTGTCTGTGTGTGTGTGTGTGTGTGTGTGTGTGTGTGTGTGTGTGTGAGTGTGTGTGTGTGTGTGTGTGTGTGTAATGCGAGTCTGTGACATGATACACTCACGCTGTAAGCATGACAAACTTGTGGTTTGATGTGCCGGGCAGCTGCCTGCGGGATCTGTCTGAGAGTCGTCTGGGTGTGAGATGTGTTACAGAGAGCCGGTCTGTCATGCTGTGAGGATTTGTGGGTGAATGTGTCTCCGTGCACAAGACTAAACCACACGTCGTGTCCTTTATAATAAACAAACCGATGACACGACATTACAGCTCGGAGACTTAACAGACGGCATTTAAAAAGACGTAAATCGACATACAAATGCGAATTATAATGTTTTTCTGATTCTTGTAGCTCATTGGTAAAGCATTGCATCAGCAGTGCGAAGATTATGGATCTGTCAAAAATGCATAAATGTACATTGTTATGGAAATAAAACATCTTTTTGTAAAAGTGCATGTTGAGGAGAGCTGATGTTAAAGCTCCCTGTGCTGTCTGAGACCTAAACTGGAACTGACAAGCAGCTGGAGGGGAACCGAACCTGACTTCAGGACTCATGTAGGGATATAACTCAAGCTTTATGATGCGTGGGAATTTCATTACAGTCCAATGAAAAGCGTCACTGCCACAAAGGACAGTCGAGGCAGGACACACACACACCTGATATCCCTCCTCTCCAAAAACACACACTGACAGTTCACAAGTCTCCAGTCCCTCTGCTGACATCTGGGACTGGAACGGTCAGAATCAGTCAGCGGCGCAGAGATTTACCACCAGACTTATTCAAGTGAAAACAGACTCTGTTTAATTGAAAAGGAACTTTGAGGTTTTAGATGTCAAAGAAATATAAAACTGAGCCCCAAAAAAGATATATTTTAATCAAAAATAATTTTAATAGATCAGAAAATATCAAAGCATGAATCATACGATAAACATTTCCAAAAGTGATGTCAGTTCTAGGACAATGGACACGTTTGCTCTTTATTGTTAAAGATTTTGTATATGTTGCATATATACAACTCCAAAAACAAAATAATAATATTTAATAGTATATTAAATATTGCTGTTTAATAGTATATTAAATATCGCTTGCTGTTTTCCTCAATTGTAAGTCGCTTTGGATAAAAGTGTCTGCCAAATGAATAAATTTAAATGTAAATGTAAATGTAATAGTAGATGTTTACTTTAATAATAATTATATTTCTGTGCATTTTGTATACAAGCATTTTTCATGCACTGTTGCTTGCTTTTATGCCAGATCATTTTTATCAAATAAATAAACAAGTTTTCTTCATTTTTTGATTGTATATTGCAAACTGAGGGACACAATATTTGTCTAAGCTTTCCTGTAGCTCAGCTAACAAAGCCAAGGTCATGGGTTCGATCCCAGGATTGCACATACTCAGAAACAAATGTATAGTATTATGCAATGTAAGTCACTTTGGATAAAAGCGTCTGCCACATGCATAAATGTAAATGAATAAATATTGCATTTGTATTAGGGCTGTCAAACGATTAATCGCGATTAATAGCATTCAGAATAAAAGGTTGTGTTTACATAATATATATCAAAAACATGAACATGATCTTTTTAGGTTGGTGTATTATATATAAGCCAATATATAGTAGTGGTCAATATTTATATATACAAATTAGGGCTGTCAAATGATTAATTGCGATTAATCGCATCCAGAATAAAAGTTTGTGTTTACATAATGTATATATGTGTAATGTGCATATTAATTTTGTATTCATAAAAACATACACAAACATGTAGGCCTTTAGGAAATATTTAGATGTATTGATTTATATTTACCAGTAATTGAAATTATATTTAAATGTCTATTAATTTTAATATTTTATATTTTTCTTAAATATATACATGTATGTATATGTTTTTATGAATACAAATTAATATGCACAGTACACATATTTACGTATATTATGTAGGCTAAACACAAACTTTTATTCTGGATGCGATTAATCGCGATTAATCATTTGACAGCCCTAATTTGTATATATAAACATTGACCACTATACTGGCCTATATATACATAATATAACAACCTAAAAAGATCATGTTCATGTTTTTGATCACCAACTGTATGTACAGTATATGTAGAAGTTATGTGATGAGTTATAAACTGACAGATAACATCCAAAAACAAATTTCCGAAAGTGTTTTTAGGTAAATTGTTCCTGCAGCGTCTAGCAGTCGGACCGAAGCCATCTATCATCAGAGCGGTGACTCCATCTGGACCACTGCATCACTGCCCCTCATAACGACCTCATGGAAAAATGCCTCTATTGGCCATTACTGCAGGAGCCTCAGGGAACAGAAACTCGCTGCTGCTCGGGAGGTTATTACCAATTTAACTGCTGCTATTGTACAGCGGATAACAAGGCTGAACTCTAGCCTATGAATAGTACACTTTACACAAGCAGATAGAGAAAACACAGAGACGGATCAGCTGTGTCGCAGGACCGATGAAAGATAAGAAAGCAGGTCGAAGCTTGAGACCATCGTATGGTTATAATAAAAGGGGCACACAAAAAAGAACGCAGTTTACCCAAAAATCTTAGTAGGTCGACTAGGCTAAACTAACTGTAAATAAATAAAATGTAGGCCTATGCAATAAATAAAATACGAATATAAAAATAAACATCTGGTTATATTTATCTTCTATTTACATTTGAGGGAACATTAGGACTTTTATTAACATAAATTGAAGACTAATAATAGGCCTATAAGAGTGTCAAAACGTTATTTTAAAGCGTAGGTTAAAAAATAAACGTTGTCTTCGTGCTGTGAAACTACTTTAAAGTTTAAAGTTTTGCTCCGCGCAAATCTCACAGGAAGCGTCTTGGACGTGACGTCAGTTTACGCGCTTTACCTTCATGGTCGATCGATTTGAGTTCAGATTAGACGGATGTCGGAGTTCAATCGCAGTTTCAGTTGTCTGAGGTGGGTAAAATCCCAAATCTGGCCAGTTATACATATATAGGCTATATATGATATAAATAAAAATAAATGTCTGCTGCACCCTTCAGCATACAAATAGCACAGCGTCCATGTAGTTCAGTCTGTCTCTAGGTCAGTGAACGTGCATTGTACAGTCATAATTTACAAATAAGTGTTATTTTGGATTTGGATTATTATTTGGGTTCACGTTCACACCTGCACCTGCTGTTTCTAAAGAGTCTCGCCCATAAACGCCGCATTGGTCGCTAAATCGTACGTCAACGTCGCCGCCATCTTGGACTGGTCATAAATACAAACAGGGGCGCTTCGGTTTTACTCGATTAATAGCAACAGCGTTTACATTTTCCTTCAGAATTAAGTGATTTGCGCTCATAGGTGGTCGTGGACTACAAAAACTTTCATCTCCAGTCGATATCTTTATAATCTCGATAGTAAGACATGGAAAGTTATTCATTGTCATAAGGAATTTGGCTTGTCATCAAACATATGATGTTGTCTCCCACACCCTTCTTATTTATAAGTTAGTATTTTATTCAAAATTACATTTGTTTGAAAAATAACAAACCAGCTCCCTTTTTGTACGATATACTAATGTGGAATGGAGAATCTATTGCATTATTAGTAGGCTATAGAATATTTTGTGTGACTATAGTCCCGTTTAATATTAATATACTATGTGCACAATATAT
This sequence comes from Oreonectes daqikongensis, assembly GCA_026939265.1. NCBI lineage: Eukaryota > Metazoa > Chordata > Actinopteri > Cypriniformes > Nemacheilidae > Oreonectes > Oreonectes daqikongensis. The sequence continues at coordinate 1,241,486 of JAOTQM010000056.1, read as the reverse complement.
ATTAGTATACTTGTTGTGAGTGTAGTTTGTGTGTGAGTGTTTGTTGTTTGAAGAGGTACAATATTGTAAAAAAGTTTGGTAAACATACTAACAGAACAATACTAGGGGAGTTAGAATAAAGACAGACAACTTTATAGTAGAAATAGTTTATTTGCATAGTTTGGAAAATATGCTTTAGGGGAGTTTTTAATATACACAAGTTATTATTTATTCTATAATGTATAAAATATCTTTAATTGGCCATATTTAGGTGTAGCAGTCTTTATTATACAGCCTATGGGCAGTCATGTGATGGGTTATATCACTGAGAGCCTAAAACCAGGAGCTTGTAAGTGTCCATCAGTTCTGAAACACATTTTGCTGGAATTCCTCTCTTGAGAGCTTAATATGACATTGAGACCTGCTGCCAACCACATTAAATGCTGGAACATGAAGCTTTAAGAAACAGAGCAGAGAATCTGTTCCACACTTCTGTTCATTTTTCAATTTTGTTGTGGTTGTTGTGACACGCTTAGAGACGCTAGAGCGATCTCAAGATAAAGAAACGTCAATCACTTCCCATCTGTTGCGTCTCCATAGCAATACAAAGACGAGCAGAGAATTCAAAATATCAGCGGATGTCAGACACACAGAGGTTTGATCTGGGATTATGATGAATATACTTGTGTTGTTCAAGACAGTGTTCAGACCTTTAGAAATGTTATATTTACTTTGGTAACCATAACTTAATCATTTACCCAATGACAGGAAAATAAACGGGATGGACTTAAAGATCTAAAGTGAGGCATTGCTGATTTTTCCTTTTAACACACTTTTTTTATATTATAGTGTTGATTTCGGATAGATTCTCTATCAGTCACAAGCCTACAAAACATGACAGAATTCATCAAATCATTTGCTGTAACCCGTTGATGCCTGTGCTGTTTCTTCATCCAAAATGATGTCACGTCCGGAAGGATGATGTCATTAAAAACTTTGTTTGTTAATTTACAGTATAAAAGTGATATTGAAGACACAGGAGCATCCTATAAATTTATAACCAAAAACAATATTTACTGGGTCAAAAACAACATAAAATGCCTTTGAAACTTCACAATTTACAAAATAAAAAACCTTAGGCTGTTAGAAAGATATGTTTGTAAAGCTCCAGCACTTTTTATTACTTAACTGCAAGCAGACAAAATACGTGCAAACCACAAAAGATGTCAACCCTGTCATGGACAAAGTCATATAAAGTAAAATAAATACATTTTCATTGAATGTACATTTGCAGAAAAATAATGTGTCTCTTTCCCAACAAACCATTTTAATAAAAAGTAAAGTTTTTTTTGATAATAATGAAATTACTGCCTAAATATTACTGCATATTTTTTTCTAAATAAAATCAAACAATTAATATGTTTAATAAAACTTTCAAACAATATTAACTGGCCATAATTCGTTTGTTTTGATAACTTGTTTACATTTATTTTCATGACATTTGAAGATAACAGGGTGGACAGCAAGTTGACGGGGTGGAGTCAGTCAATTTATTTATATAGTGCTTCTCATTGTTGCAAAGCAGCTTTACATACATTATAATTAATACTTCTAATAGATGAATAAATAAAATATAGAAAATATATGGTATTAAAATACATGGTATTATTATTATCGCAAGCTTTTCTCTATGCAAAGTACATTGACTGTGCAAACATTGTACTTGTCAAATATTATACTATTGTGCTTTTCACTCAATAGGAGCGAGCAAGAAACAAACACCTGGAAAATTTGTAATAAATGGCTAGTTTTATATGAGGGAGTACCTTGGGATTTGGTGAAAATAGAAACATCTGCTCGAGTCAAAGTAGTGAAATTATTTACATTTCACCTCCTGTTAACTTAATTGTTATACATAGACTAATAGTCTTTCCCATATGTTAAATCAACGTTAAGTAAACAGGTCTATACCACTCCACATTAACATTAATGCATTTAGCTTTTATCTACAGCGACTTACAAGAATGGGAAAAACAATAAAGCAGTTCTCTAGAGATCTGCCCTCCCTCGCTATCTTTCTTTTTCACTCTTTATGTGTAAAGCTAGTAATACAGGTCACAGTGACCCACGCTTCTGACACTATAAATGTATCTCTAGTGCTGTATGCTAAATCACCGTCAGCCAAGGTCAGCCAAGCACATCTTTAACAGAGAGTGTTCTCATTTACACCCACCAGAAACATGATCCATATCTAGAATCAGATGCGGTACATTTCATCTCAACCTCCAGATGGCAGTGTTACGTTTCCAGCTGCACCCTAACACAAAAACACACAACTGTACTGGGAATCATTTACTCAGTGCAGACTTCACAGCATGAACTATTTCTTTTGTCATCTTAATAACGTTCTTATTTCGTCTCAAGAAAGACTGTAGAAGGGCATAAGAAAAAAATAAATGACAAAGACGGTTAACCTAAAAGAAAGTAAACATAATAAAGGACAAACCAGGGGGGGAAATAAGAATAAACAATACACAATACTATGTAATGATGATTTGATTTCCACCATATTGGGTTAACAATAAGATTAATTTCCAAACCTTTTTATAAGATTTTTATGTTGTTATCTTGTTATCTAATTAAACTTTCTGTATGTAAAATGATACAAATTTTTACATAAAATGTTTCTGTCCTCAATGTGATATCAGACACAGGAACTCACGTCAGCGCCGGTTATAAAAAAACCGTCTTCATGCCGCAAGAGCTCGCTGTGAATTTCCCACAGACGGCTGACTTTCTCCCCGAGGAGACGCTCTCTTGAGATTCACGCTGCCTCGGGGTAAGTGGACATTAGGTCCAGACAAAAAGACGGCTTCACGACGTTATTGACAGCTCGAAACGGAGTCGGCCGAGTGATTTGTCCTCAAAAATAGACCAGACAGAAACATCCCTGGGTGGTTATCAGTAAAACCTTTTTTATCTATAGTTGGAGTCTGTTAACAACACTGGGTGCATTTTGAAGAAAGCGGCTCAATTCTGTCACTTGTTGTTGTTTTGTCGGACAGTTATTTGGTTCTGGTGAGATTTGGGATGCTAACAGCACTAATGAAGCCTGTTTCAGCCGCTGGGGAGCGAAGCAGAAGACGAATCGATCAGGTTTGGGAGAGCGAGGGTGAGGTGAGATTCTGTGCCCTGCAAACGCGCACAGAGACTTAATGACAGATGAGCTTCATTGACCCGACGGTTGTTAGAAAACAACCAAACATCCACTGTTTGTCATCCAATGTGTGTTTGTTTAGATCCATATGGGACAGACATAGCCTACCATAAATAACATCTCTTTAAATATCTTGTTTGCTTCTACTAGACGCAATGACTATGAATCAAGAATAAACAGCTTTTGCATCTCTGATGTTTCCAACAACGTCTCAAATTGTGCTTAGAATTCCCAAAGTACCAACTTAAAAAATCTTTGCTTAAGTCTAATCTGTGTCTCAAATATTTATCTTTAGAAAATCACTTACATCTCACAAATGTCTCCATTAGTTTCAGAAACAATCTCAACAGTGTCTCAAACTGAGCTCAGATTTGGCAAGTCCGCAATCAAAAGTCAATATTATTGAAAATCTCATTATGAACTCATTTTCTCATCAAATTTACCCGAATCCAGATTGTTTTACCTCTACAATATACATTCATTTTACACCACCATATTCTTCATGGATTTGAACAATTTTAAGATCTCATAATAGCTCGGTTATTTCTCCTAGACATCGTTGAGACTAAAACTTTTGCTTAAGTCTCATATGAGTCTCCGATTTCTCTTGAGAAAAATCTCACAAATGTCTCCATTAGAGATACTGAAGAGATCTCAACAATGTCTCAAACTGAGTTTAGATTTCTGCAATCAAATGTCAATATTATTAAAGATCTCAATATGCACTGAAACATTTCTCATCAAATTTACCCAAAGATTATTTTACACCTTCATACTGTTCGTGTGTTTATTTCTATTTTCATATCATCAAACAATTTCAAGAGAAACATCTGAGATTAAGTGGAAACTTAAATGAGACACAACTGAGAACTCTGTCAGTTCTCCTGAGCCATAAAAGAGCTCTGAGCTCCATGAACATTTTCCTCTGTGAAAAGTATAAAAAATTAGTGTGAACTTAAAAATTTGAGTTGAGAAAGTTGATTCTTTAATGAAGTCCCATGAGCAACGAATGAGTAACCAGTGAGCAATACTGTTTCCTCTGTGCGAGTGCATGCGCTTATATACACATGGCCATTTGTTTTCAATGCATGTGTATTAATCTTTGTTTATCTCTCTGTGTTTATTCATACAGGTTTACTAAATGATTCTGGATGCACATGGTGTGGAGGGGATTTTCAGCCTTGGAGTAGTCAGCGTGTACAGGATTCTCAGCCAAATGTGCTGACAGACGTCAAGTTTATACCGAGATTTAAACTGTGTCGGCTCGAAGTTGAGATGAGAGGTTTCTACGGGTGAAAACTTCATGTTCTCCTGAAATACGAAGGTGCAGAAACATGAGGATTTCATCATTTTCAATTATGACATCACAGAGCAGAACGACCCAGCAGCTGTCAATCATCAGCATCACAGGTGTCAAATATTTGCTACCATTGTGTTGTTAAACTTCTGGCATCTTGTATAGTAAATATATACATAAGTAAAACGTAATTGAAGAAGAAATAAACCCTCATGTGGTGTTGCCTGCTCTCGAGCTTTCAGGATAATGTCCGGCTCTGTAGCAGCACATCACTGCCGGTGTGATTCATGAACTAACAGTTATTTCATTAAGAGCGTCTAATCCTCTGAATGTAAAGCTCTCCGGTGTTAAACACAGCTTCAGCCTGCAGGGAAACAAGGTGTTGAAGGCATTCAGAGGGATTGTAATCCACAGACAGAGAGAATGATGGATCACGGGATCATTCCAGGCCTCTGCACTCCATCCTCCTCCACAGCAATCTCACAGCGCTCATGCTGTCTCAATCACTTCTGCTTTCTGACTGTCTCACTCCCACACACACACACGCACGCACAAACACACACACGCACGCACGCACACACACACACACACGCGCACACGCACACACACACACACAAACACACACACACACACACACACACACGCACACACACGCACACACACGCGCACACACACACACACGCGCACACACACACAAACGCACGCACACACACAAACACACACACGCACACACACGCACACACACACAAACACGCATGCACACACACGCACGCACACACACAAACACACACACACACGCACACGCACACACACACACACGCGCGCACACACACGCGCACACACACACAAACGCGCACACACACACAAACGCACGCACACACACAAACACACACACACATACACACACAAACACACGCACGCACACACACACAAACGCACACACACACACAAACACGCACGCACACGCACACACGCACGCACACACACACAAACACACACACACAAACACACACATACATACAAACACACGCACGCACGTACACACACACAAACACACACACACACACATACATACATACAAACACACACACACATACATACAAACACACACACGCACGCACACACACATACATACAAACACACACACACACACACACACACACATACATACAAACACGCACGCACGCACGCACGCACACACGCACACAAACACACACACACACACACACACACACTCTTTCTGTATTTCGTACGCATGTGTGTGTGTGTGTGTGTGTGTGTGTGTGTGTGTGTGTGTGTGTGTCTGTGTCTTACTCCTGTGGGTTTTACTCTCCTATATGTGTGTCTTATGTTTTTTAGAAACTCACATTTTAGTCTTAACCAATATTTATATAGACGGTTTTAAAACAACAACATAAACAAACGTTACTGAAACGTTACCCAAACTTAACTTCCGGTACACATCCGCAAAGAATCGAGTCCCTGCCGATTATTTCTAATAACAAGCAAAAGAAACGACAAGTAAATGACATTAGCTAGTAAGGTAAAAGTATGTCTAGTCAGTATTATTTGGGGTTACAAGTAGAAGAACTTTTACTTTATGAAAATTCGAAAATACACTTTTAAAGATTTTATTAAGTTAATATAATATTTTTTTTAAAGTCATTTAACAGATTTTTTCAGTGGGACATATTTAAAAAAATCCATCAGTTAATTTCGCAAAAATGTATATGTATATTATGTAAGTTTATTTAATAAAAAGGTATTTCATTAACAAGTTATATTTTTTATATCCACTTAATATGTTTGGTGAATTCTAATAGAAATTTTTGAGTTACTCATTTACATTTACACAATTTAAACAGTATATTTCATTTATTTCACAGCTTTACTCGTTTTTTACTGCTATATTGAACAAACCACTCAAAACACCTTAGCAACTGCATAGCAACACCTGGCCAGCATCGTAATGGTGGGTTTTGGAAAGTTGAACACTTTCTCATTCCTTTTAAAATTCCAGTTTGTAGTCTCGATTTTGCAAGACTGGTAAGATTTAATTTCCTGCAAAACTGTCACATCTTGAATATAAATGCATCCAATTCTGGTGCGTTTAATTTATGATACATTACACCAACACCACCTGTCTATGAATTCATGTGAAGTTACCCTTCGCATAATGAGAGGCTTGGATTCTCATGCAGACGCAAACTTCAAGACGAGTTACAGCCGCGCTCATATTAGACGTATTTAAATCCACAAGCCTGCCTTTAAGCAATTAAGAGGGTTGGAGGAGAACCGCGTGTGACATCTTCACTATGTGCGGTTTTGTGAGCTGAATGTTGATCGGCCGGCACATATGTACATTTAACAGCCCTTGAGCAACAGAGTGGAACACAGATGGCATCAGTGATTCTCACCTGCTGGGCTCACATTCACTTTAAACATCAATACAACACACCACAAAACTGTTTGTGCAAAAGAAAGCTAAAGTATCATCATTGAAATGTATTTCAGTAGTTAACGCCAGCATCTGCCCTAGAATATTTGGTTTTATGAATATGCATAAATACAGACCGCTTCAAACATTTCTGGATGTGTTGTGGTCATTTCAGTCCAGTGTCTGTTGAATTTCAACAAAGTCATCCAACAGCAAAATGAAAGACTGACAAAATTGAGTTTATCACATAAAAAAAAATTGAACTTTCCCTAAATACATGTACAAATATTACTGGCTTAAAAGTGAATATGAACTTGTTTTCTTTGCAGTATTTGAGGTCTGAAAAAATACAAAGCAGTTATTTTGACCTCTTTCTCCAGTTTTCATTTTCTGCAAATAAAACAATATTTTTATTTGCAATTTGGTAAAACATTGTTAGTAGTTTACAGAATGAAACAAGAATGATCATTTTACCTAAACACCTATAAATAATACATTCGGAAAAACTGAAATGATGCTTTGAAGCGGTCTCTTAATTATTTCTGCGGCTGTATATCGAAAGATAACTGTAAAAAATAAATGAACAACCTTTTATATTAACTTCAAAGAAATTGTAAATTAGGGTACGTTTCAAAAAAAAAATAAAAAGCAGACAAAAATGCATTTGTTCACGTTTACAAACATCATAAACATGTTTATTTTGCTTTCCTCTGCTGTATATACAATTTCTATTGTTTACTTTTAACAATTACGTCATTGTTTGCGTGAACAAACACGTGACTTATGTTGCTTCCCGATTTGGCTCCAGTAAAGAAAAGCCTTCTTAACATATCACCTTCAGATAAGACGAGAAATCTCCGAATAAGAGGAAGAGTTTAAATATAGTCACAGGAAAGAGTCTCTCACACAAAGATAGGGAACACATGAAAAACAACAGGGCCGAGAACAAAGCAGAAGAGAAGATGAGAGAGAGATGATAAAATAAGACAAAGCCATTCCTCTCTGCCCGTGTATCCTTGCAGAAGAACAGAGCGCAGGTCTGCGTCTCTGTAAGTAATGACAGTGTCACTGCCCCCCTTCTCTTCTGCAGTTAAGGGGAAATATGTCCCCCGCCCGTGTGATGTATAGCGTTGTCTGTTGTGTGAGTGTAAGTTAGACAGCACTTTCCTGCTAACTCACCATTACTGAGGTCCGGTGAATATCTCCTGAGCCCGAGTGCTGCCGTCTCTCTGTTTACCCCATCTACTGCTGTTTACTGCCACGGTGCAGAGACATTTGCCACTGTCACACCAGCTTTCCACCGGGACGGGGAAGAGAACAAGAGATTTTGAAAGGAGGGCTCGGTGACCACCACAGTGCTGCATACAAAGAAACATGAAAAGCCAATGAAAGCTTTTCTACAACGTTGCTCAATAACATGAACGATGGTACATGCACACAACCCAAGTTCTCAGTTACACTATTAAAAATACATGTGCTAAAGAGGTTCTCCACAGCGATGCCAGAGAAGAACTGTTTTTGGTTCCACAAAGAACCATTCAGTCAAAGGAACAATCTCTTTCTTGCTTTTATCACCTTCATCAGGTTCTTCAGATGTTAAAGGTTCTTCTGCGGCATCAATAAAGCTCGGATGTCTATCCAAAATTCCTTTTGAGTAGGGTGACCATACATGGCGCATTTTCCGCGACACGTCCTGTTATTTTTTCAGGAAAGCAACCGTTACATTTCAGAGTTCAAATTAAAGACCTTGTATGCGGTCGACAAATGTGACTTCCGGAGGACGCATGGCACTTATATGGTCACCCTACATTTGAGGAGAAATATGCTTATGAAATTAAACTAAAATGAATCATGTAACTAAAATGTTTAAATGTATAATAAAAATCTTTTATTGCAGACTTTGGGATTCCGGTCGATGTGAGAAAAGTCTGAGACAGCGTTGAGATCTCTTCTACACCTCCAGAGGAGACGCTTGAGATTATTGACATCTTTTTCTCAAGGTAAACATCTGATAAGCAGTAAAGTCTCAATTTGCTCTCCATTTACCTTGAGAAACAATTAAGGCATTAAAAAGATACCATCTGGGATTCTTATTGTCCTCTAAAGATCAGGATTCATTTGTTTTTGACTCAAAAGTACACAAACAAGTAACTTTTCTCTTAGTTGACAAACTACAAAATCCCCTTCTCAATTTTTACTTTTGATTTATTTTCTTTTGTTTTTCCTATGAGCTTCTTCTTGAGTTTAAGTTTGAACAAAGTTTTAATCTTAGTTCAATAAACCTGCATTGATCTAAAGCCTTTCACTCTGTGTTCCGGCAAACTTGTCGGCTTTATAAAACTTAAAAAATTGGAGAATCCTCACGCCTTTCGGTCAGATATGTCATGCAATAATAATGGCATCTTTTTATCTATGACTCCCGAAGATTTGGCCGATTCACGCATATCCAAGACAATGAACATACAGCATTAAACTAGACTGACAAGGAAAAGATCACCTGCTGTGAAAAGACGAGAGAAGCTTTTGAGGTTCATCTGCTTCCTGTTTGTCTCATCAAACAGACGTAATCTGAACTGTCTGTTCAGAATATAACTTGATAAAAAACATCACAGTTCTTCTGTTAAGTGATGCTATCAACTGAAGGTTTACCTGCAATTGCTATAAAACCTCCCATCCCCCCGGTTGAATCCCAGCATCCCACGAGACGCAATTCCTGCACGTAATCCCTTTCAGTGTGGGAATTCCTGCGGAGTTTCTTCAGCCCAATTAAACCCGCATGCCAAGTTTCCATCACAGGATTGACCAGAGTTTGTGCATGTAAAGCGATGTCATTGAAAGCGTTCCACTGTGTCAGTGGGGCGTAAGAGGAAGAGAGAGAGTCTCTCAGCAGGACGAGAGAGAGTCACTTCTGACTTTAAATACTCTTTCTGAACCCTCTGAATGTCACGACTTTGGAAAATGTGGGACTTCCTGAAGCACAAAGAATAGAAACATAGTATCTGTATGTGCCCAGCTTGGTCACCACTGGATTAATCTCAGGAGGTAAGAAGATAGAGCGGCTTAATTTAAGGGATCAATGCAACTTAAAAGAAAGTCTAAAGCCACTTTTTGAGTTGCTAAAGGTTGAAAGCAGGTCGATAAAAGCTTCTGCTCATTGTCACTTTTGTATTAGTTGTAGAGAAGTATTGCTTGAATTAAAACAAAAAAGAATCACGTTGTGCCAAGCAGCCAAAGAATAACAAAATGAAATAAATCAAACACGTTAAAATAAATATTTTAAAAATAAAACACATAACATATAAAATTATACAAATAAAAAATTAAGACATTCTCATTCTCCCTTTGGACAAAAGCGTCTTCTTATCTATGAATTAATAGTATTTACAATATTTTTATTATTTCATATACATTTTTTATAAATAAAAATAATAAATATTTACTGTTAATAAATGGTAAAATAATAAATAATTATACATTTAAATACATTAATATATAAATGTTGTTATCTTACAATGCGACTCTTATTGTAATATATTGGACATTTGTATTATTTGTACTAATATTATTGATTTACTATTATTATTTCTGGAACTTGACAGTCCATTCAAATGAATGGTTATTTTTTTAGGGTTCGTTTATTCACTAATCTGCCTGAATATTAAGATGTACATTATCAGCAACAAAGATCTTTTTAATAACATTTGAATTTTTGTGTTTACACCAAAATAAACATGACAATCATTCAATGCGGGCCAATATCACTCAATTCAGGTTTATTAAATCTGTTTACCAAACCCTAGTACAGAAATGAACTTAATGTTGTGAAATCTGGTTTTCAAAGGTTAACATCATCCACGTAACATTAAATGGATTCAAATTCCTAAATCCCGAATAACAGGCTGGGTCATATCCTAGTCACTTAACACATGAGACGCCCGTATACGCATCTCTTTGACAAACTGAACCAAACTCTTTTTCATGCAACAGCACATTGTGCATTCAGAATGAAGCCATTATCACAATTAACAATGATGGTTCTAACCCGCACCCCACCCACCCAGCCAGCCATTAATACCAAAGAGAAGAACATCATTTCAATGTCAAAAGAGTGCCAGGCACTTGTGTTTGTTCAGGAAGAGAGCTTTCAGCTGATAGCACGAGAGTCTAATGTCTTTCCACATTTAGCTACATGAGATCACAGTGAATCAGGGCTTTTACAATTACTACAAATCAACTTGATGAATATCACACAGAAACATGTTCATCTTTCCCGCTCCCCTTGTTTTAAAGCTCTCCAGAATTCTCTCAAACGACCTTCTCTTTTCCCAAAATGTAAAACTTTAAAAATCCGTCTCGGAGAGAAGTTACTGGAAAATCATTTTAGGATACGTCACGGTTATTCACAGCCTCAGTTATTTGTGGCGTCCAATCTCATTTTCGCCACCCATGATAATTGAAAGTCAGTAAACAGTCAGTCAACGTAGTTATTGATGGGAGTTTTAATTGGATGAGACAAATTCATTCAAATTCATCAGAACCTGCGGCCAACTCCAGAAGGTCAAGATAGTCGCTGCCGCCGCAAGATTGATTGCCCGACTACTTGTTTATATAAGATAAGAGAAAATAGCCGAAAGGTCAACAATCAGAGGCTATCTGTGCGTTATCAGACTTTCTCTCTCTCTCTCTCTCTCTCTCTCTCTCTCTCTCCATTGACAAGAACAGCAAATGAAAGCCTAGAGAACAAATTAGGATGAGGGCACGTTACAAAACAAAAAACCTCGCTCGCCATGATTACACACATGTACTACGGTGAATCACAAGTTTACATGAAGAGAATTGAAAAGGTTAGTCCTCCGCTAAAACAAATTCATACAGATACACAGAAAGACAAAATGTGTAACAGTTGGCTTTGCACTGACAGACACAAAATATATTTTCCATATAAATCCTATATACAATATTCCTTCACTAAACAGTTGCTTTTAAGCACAGCTAGTTACACTTCCACTGGAAGCAAAATGCATTTCAGTGCCACTGATAAATGCCCTGAACAGCCACAAGAGCATTTCAAATAAAAGTCTTTCGGTTCACAGATGGTACAAAAGTCGGCTAAAAAGAATTTAGAGTAGAAAGGGTAAAAGCAAGGCCGCACACAAAACAAAGAGAGACGACAACGTTCGGAGAGCATCTGAACGGTACCACCGAACCTCTTCAGAGTCATCTGGAAAAAGAAGATCACATAAGTATATGAATAAACAATTTGAGGACGTCTAGCGCACATGTTGTGAAATATTGTTTAGTTTGGGAGGATGGAGCGGTCTGTAATTCACAGCTTTATTATGGTGAGAACATCCTTTACTATTGTGTATCTCCAAACCACCTCACAACAACATCATTCATATTGCATCTGGTATCACATCATTGATCATATTGAGATGTGTATAGCTTACCGCAGTTGTTGCTGAAGACGTGTGGGAAGCAGTGCAGAAGTCCATATCCACACCGACAGTACGAACATCCTTTCTGAACCCATTCTCCATGCGGAATAATCCCACAGTCCCTACAAAACAAACACGAGCACTTTAATACCGGGTGCGAACATACCGCAACACAGCTGGGTTATGACCTCACATCTCGGTTACCTGACTCGCTCATCATGTTCACAGGTCCGGCCGGTGAAGTGCTTCGGACAGGCGCAGAAACTTCCCAAAATGCAAGTCCCTCCGTTCTTACAACAGGTACGGCTTTGTTTCGCAACTGGAACATGTCAAACCGAGACATTAAACTGACATGCATTGAAACACAGCAGCACCTTCCTGTTGAATTTATGACCGGGACACTAAACGGCCGGTGCCAACATCTGTTTTCAAACCCAACACGACGTGACAGTGTGCAGGCTGATACGCATGACGGCACAGGAATCCCTCATTATTAAAACATGAGGCTCAAGCCTTATACAAACTACACATGCAAACCAGTTTTCTGATGTTTACTATCACCTTCATGAAATAAAACTAAAGCAAATTTCTCGCTACGGTAACTACAGTTTAACTATACGATTTACAGTAAATGCTAATGGTTCTCTTTCAAATGAAAGATTGTGATATACTTGTAGCTGAAAAGCTGATAGTAAAGAATATGTATTACCATACTTTTACTAGAAATACCATGGTTAAACTATCCAGTAAATATGTGGTTAGCTTTAGTACAAATAAAAAACCCCACAGTTAATTTCCATTACTGGCTCATTTGTGTTGTGGATGCAAAATCCTTTAAACAAATGGTGTGGGTGCAATTTATCACAAACAATTCAATTACTGAAACCTTTTTACTAGTGTTTGCCATGCAGTACATTTTGATATAAGAATCCCCTAATAAGAATAAAGTTATTACACTTTTACTATAATAAAACCATATTCAATTTGTAAGGCATGACCTAAATCTACTGTTTATCTCCTCACCTCCAGTGAGTCCCAGGAAAGGTAACACGGCCTCTGCGTTGCGGTGCGCGCGTTGCGGCGTTTGCGCGTTCATTTCATTAAACTTATTCAAGGACTCTGCGTGTTGCTTTGGATTTTCCAACACCGCGTTTTTCCCACATCCTGGCCCTTCACAAGCTGAACAGAAGAACACGAGTGGGGTTAGAAACATGCGGCCTGATACACGCACCTAAAAGCATCTGTGTAGGATTCGGTTTGTACCTGATTCAGAAGAAACGGCCTGACACACGAACACAGCACAAAGCAAAACCCTGCGAGTGAGAACAGCACAGTTAGATCTGGACGTTCAGAAGAGAAATAAATGATCCACTCATGACAAATGAAATGCTTCCTTACCTAAACCCTAAATTTCTCATTCCGTACTTCAACATAGTCTATTATGAAGCGCTCGCAGGGTCACTGGTCTGGAAACTGAAACTTTATCATCAAAACATCATCACCCAACTGGAACTGACAACGAATACAGCACAACACTTTCTGTCTGATTCTGCGGGTTTGTTATTTATCCTCAGCACGCTGAACTCCCCCGTGACGCGCAATTAGCACCTGTAAACCCCTCCCACACGCGTGCGCGCACACACGATCACGCCCACACTGGCTTCTCCACTATATCTTTTTATACAGTGACAGTTTTTCAATATAATTAAATTGGCTGTACATGTCATTTTAAATGTTAAAGTTGAGCTAAAAATGAAAACAGATGTAAAAATTTTGATGAGCTGCTTTAACTTATAAAAGACATAGTTAGCTTTAGCTTTAGTTATTTTGATGGGTAATGTAAATGCATATGTTGCCATGGCTTACCGTTCACATCGTTTTTTCATACTGTAAGGTTTTACTACAAATAAAATGGTTTATTTTCTAAAGGTATGCATGAGGTCTCCATCTCTCTCACCCAGGCGCGCGCGCGCACACACACACATCTCCGGTCAACTCTAATGCAAATGCACGGGCCCATTGAGATTACAGTAGTTCCGTCAGTCAAAAAATCGATTGTGTTTAGTATCATAGAGAAGCGATTAGGGGCTTTCCATGTGGATTCAGTGCGCGATCTCTATTACATCGCTTTGATGCGCGTTAATGTGCGATTTGAACCCAAAGCAACTTTACGTGAAACTATTTAGATATTTACCAGTTGGATAGTGACACTTTGGTTGCATTTTTCTCACATTTTAAAAGTCAATTTTAAGAGGTTGAATGACAAACATGAGTCGACCATTTTAGCAACTAAATGTAAACAAATCCACAAATGAAAATTCTCACTTTTGAGGTTCAGTTTAGAGTTTAAACTATATGATGTGGATACTAAGATACATCTAAAGTTCTAGGCTTGTTAATCTAAACATATATGCTAAAGTTTTAGTTTAATAGTTGGGATTTTGTGTTTTGAGATTTATATTTATGAGCATTTGCATCTGTTTTGATCACTCAGAAACTCACTTAATTGCTTTTTTGTTTATTACGATTATACGTGAAAATGAAATTAGCCTTGTAGTGAATCTGTTTCTCTTCAGGCTGACATTTTAAAAGATATATATATATATATTTATAATATAACCCTGAAATGTGAAATAATTAGAGGAAAAAAAAAATTGAGAATTTTTGATGCACTCTTTAAAGAAAAGGAAAAAGCACATGAAACCACATCTCGCTCTATTCCATTCCAAACCAAACTTTTTTTATCGGTTTCTAATTAGCCAATTATTTTCTAAGCCCAGGAGGTGTCAGTAACTGTGAGGATCCCTCAAACACTGTAGCTAGAATCTCTTTTCATTTAACAGGAAACTTCAAAATACACTTCAGTATAAATTGACTCTCTCTCTCTCTCTCTCTCTCTCTCTCTCTCTCTCTCTCTCTCTCTCTCTCTCTCTCAACTCCATTTTAACAGAGCAAGCATAATATAACCCAAATAAAAGCTTTAGTGATAGCGCTCCTCTATTTTACATTTCACATTAATATACGTCTGTCTTTTACAGAATAAAAAACAGTCCATATTGTCCAATGTAGAAAAAAACTAATTCTTTTAAAAATGAAATGACATGCAAATTACGTGGCCCGGGTTGATGCATTTCTCATTTCCAACACAATGACTCACATTGGGAGAGCTTTCTTGCTAGACCCATTAACATTTTTTGACATTCATGAAAACATTTCCTCTAATTGTTGCTGGGAATTGCTTCACAACGGTACACCTCGACCATCCAAAACAGATCTTTTCCCTCTGCAGGGTGTGCAAGTGCGGACGCTAAATAAAGTTTGGCATTTGAGAGGGGTGACCCTGAAAGCCTAAAGGTCAGACTGAATGTTTTGCATGTCGTGCTTGACATTGTATATGGCCATGAGCGTGACCTTTGGATGAAAGATAAGCAATGTCCATGTAAAAGATTTGTACATTAATTCAACGTTTTTGTCCACAGACTTAAACGGAATAAATCCTTTGGAAAACCTGTAGCACAACTAACATTGCGTTAGCGACACATATAAGTATGTTGAATATAAGTATCAAATGCATAAATGTAAATGAATCCAGGCTGAAACCGTGTCATCTGTTTTTCAGCGGGCAGAGCGCATCGGCCAATAGGATGTCAGGATCGCAGATCTAAGCAGGACAGCTCTGAAACAAACAGAGTCAAAAGGTGATTTATTGTTTGTCCTCACAGGTGCATGTCTGTCTGTTAGCGCTGGCAGCCTGTCATGTTTTCTGCCAGGGGAATAAGTGAGATAATTAGAGTAGCAGCGGTGGGCAGAGATTCAGATCTGAGGAGACAAATCTAGATTAAGTGTGTCTGCAACGATCATTTGTATTCAACAATAACGCTATCACATTAACCAAAACAACAGGATAAGATGTATCGCACTAGACTTTAAACACCTGAAATGATCTCAGATCCCACCGCAATACGACTGGACTGTATTATTTTCTGAAATAGCAAATGAAAAACAGCACGTGATGATAAAAATAAGATAACGAAAAAACTAAATAACTACGTCATTGTTGCACTGGGTTGGTGTCAAATATGGACATTTTTTAGGTTAATTTAAATCAATAGCTGAGTTTATCATATTACCATATTTTACTAAACAACAACATTTTTAAGTGCACAAAAATTAGTTTTTTCTAAAAGAAAAACCTCTTAATAAATATTTGTGTAATACATAAATCAATATCTATATCTCAGCTTAAGCAATACACTTCAGAGTGATTTTAACTACTTTTTTTTTTAAATAACCAAACTCTCATTAAAGTCATTTCAGCTTTTTACATTTCTTCAACTTATTTCGTCAGTTATATCAACTCACCGCTGGCCAAAACTTAAAATAATAAGCCATGTTAAACATTTAAGGCAGCAAGTGATTCCTGAAGAGAGAAGTCACAGTTATCATGGAAACAGAAATCACAGTTTTGCTGTAAGTCTGTGGAAAAAATGTTACAAACACATGAAGGTAGAAACAGATTTTATATGTCTCCACCCCTTGCATGTGCATCTCATCTCATTACCATCTGATACTCTTTGTTCCTGATCTATTACATTTCCATCAGGACAAATTGAATTAAAGCTTTGAAAGATGCTCGCAAGGATTGCATGTAACTAACCATGCCCAAACCAAAATCCACATCATGCAGGATTTGATCCCTGCCCAGGGTATGAGATGACTAAGCCACGCTGAAGAAATGAAATACCTTTGGTTTCATTACGCCGTTGTGTTGGAGTGAATCTCTAAGGGTAAGTTTTGTTTAATAGAGTGATCTTGTGGAAGCCCCTCCTGTACGCTGGCTCATATGAGCCCCCTGCTGGCTTATAATTCATTTACATCTCCTTGTGTTTCATTGCCATAATTAACAAGCCTCAGGATAATAGCAAGATGACCCATTAGGTGTGCGAACATGTTTACAGCGATGCTGTAATGACATTCATGTTTACTCGTCTTATGTGGGAATAATCCATTTCTTCTATTGTGCATTATTAGGATTTCATTTGCCCAGTGGTGGACATACGGTGGGGATGTGGGGACTCAAATTTGATATCTTTAAAACATAGATGGATTGAAAATGACATGAAACGTTCATGGTGTTTTTTCCAAACGTGGTCACAATGAACCAACCAAAGTCACATCATCTGAAACTACACTGTAAAAAATCTGCAATTTTTAAACTCATCTTTTTAAGTTTCTTTTTTGCATTGGATTTTTTGAGTTGTACTGACTTCCAAAGGTTGAGAGAACTTACATAATTGAGTCAACTCAACAAGATTGGACAAAACCATTGGATTAACTTACTAAATTAAGTTCAGCTGACTACAATCCAAAAAATGGTCATATGAGACCCTGGACAACAAAACCATTATGATCCAGGGTCACATACGTTGGTTTCAAAGCTGTTCCACAAACACCTGGAAACAAATCCCTCTTGTGTGGCACACAAAATATTTGAACTAGCATTCATTTGACAAGATTGTATTGATTGTAAATCCCGTCATTCTGTCCTGTGACAGTGAGTTTGGGTTTCACCGTCTTATGTGGAACATTTGACAGATCAGATTATTGTGATGTCTATTCTGAAAAGTGCCAATGTACTGACAGCTGGATCATTATCAGCCATGCAAAGGTTGATGGGCGCTCTTCTAATGAGCTGTCTGCTGTATGAATGGCACGCCGCAGTTTTTCCGCTCGGTTTGAAAGGTTAGGATTCAGGATGTCAGCAAGTTCTGTGCGAAACGAGGACAAATGCGGCGCACAATGAAAGCTCTCTCGGGTTGGAGACACAATTCAGTGCGAATTAAACAGAGACAAATATTCCATAAACGTTTTAAACTTTTTTTCAAGATGACGTACAGCGATTCAATGAGATATCAATTTGCACACAGCACACAGAGGCATTTGTTAAAAATGATACAAATCTCATTTTTTGTGCATGTAGCAATAACATTACAAATACAAAGCGAAATGTACACGACCTTGTAGGAGTTTTTGACATAATTATAGTTTTAGTTATGCTGTTTGAGTCGTTCGTTCTCTCGGGGTGTTGTATAAACAAATACTGTGCTTTTTATTTTATTATCGCAGCATGGCAGGTCAAAAAATGTAATGGTGGAAAACAATTAAGCAAATGTGCTAAAACATGCAGCACAAAGAAGATAAAGGTGAAGTGTATAATTTCTGCTCCATTAGCCTCAACAAACACAGTTAAATAATGATCATGCAAAACAGGCTTTGCAAACATTCTCCTCGTCTTCCATTGGTTGGACAAACAGTCCCTCCCCAAACTTACACCAGTTTAACAAAGCAAAGTGTGCATACACAGTAATTGTTTGTGGAAGAGAAGTATTTCAAAGCCTCTTTAAGGAACAACTTGTTCATTGCTATTTTTACATTTATACTGTACACCCTCACATGGCATTCGTCACATATTTCACCCTTCAACCGTTTGTCCACATAATGTTCTGGTAACACGGCTGCTATATCCGGCTCGCAGCCATGAGACGCTGTACTTGAATATCACCTATCAAAGGTTAGAAGGTGCCTGCTTTAAATGATCATCCGTCGTTCAAATCTGCCGTATTAATTATCATCTCTATCATCACCACTTGATGACTGACACGTTCTGCATCCCTCTTTAATCATTATCCACAGGTGACGAAAAACATCCATAGTGACACGAGGCCATTTTTAGCAGTGCATTGAGTGAAGTGATGCTGAAATATAAGGATATTAAAACTATTAATGAGGGCAAGCATTTCTGTCATTTCAAAGGTGTCAGAAGCAACAGCCAACTGGCCTGCAGGGTGTTAAAAATAGCTGGATCCAGAGCTCCGGTCACACTGGCCAGTTGACACCTAGCAATATATAAGAAACTCCTAATCTGACACTGAACAGACAGACAGACAGGTAAGGATCTTTTTTATATTTCATAAATGCACTTTTCCACAACCACAACAAAGAGTAGAATAGGATGTTGTGCACTTAAAATTGCAATTCATGAATTTACATGAATTTAAATACATTTTCAAAATAACACAAGTTCAATCCAACAATGCAGTTTTGGAAACAAATCAGAGAATTTATCACAAAAGCAATTCATACAATCAAACGTGTCAAAAAGTATTAAACACACTGTGTTTATATTTAATGAATAAATAACTTAAAACCTGTATATGACTCTTTCTTCTGTGAAAAACAAAAGAAGATATTTTGAGAAATGTCTCAGTGGTTTTGTGTTCAGTGGGGGACAGTGTTGTTTGGTTATCAACATTCTTCAATATATTTTCTTTTGTGTTCTGCAGAAGAAAGAAAGTCATACAGGTTTGAAATGACCCGAAGGTGATGATCATTTTCATTATTTGGTGAACTATCCCTTTAAGTTTGTACAGGGGTAAAACTGCAACCCTCTAAAACTGAATCCAAGTCTATCATGTGCTTCTCCTGACAGCTCAATCTTTACGGATCGCGGGAGTCGATACAATGGCAGAGAGGAGCGCAGAGGTGTTAGTATGTGGTGCGTCAATCATGAAGGATGTGTGGGAGATCAGACTGAAAGACTACAGGCAGAAAGCCAGACTGGAGGACGAGAGGCTTCGGAAGAGCGCGCTGGAAAAGTGAGGAGATGCTTGACCTCCTGCGTTAGTCTGACATTCACACTTATGAGGAAATGCTTATAAATGCTTTGTGACAAAAATGTTGTTGTTTGTTGACTAAATTCCTATTAATGTACATGAAACAGGATTATCATTTTGGCCCACTTTTAGATCTTTTGTCATATTTATCAACATGTTTGCTTGATGCTGCATTTAGTCATTATTACTGAGAATTACTGTACAAGTCAGTTGTTTGGATAAAAAGAAATTATGAGATTTATTAGATGAATTTGGTTTCAGTTTACCATATATATTTGTGTGATATACCAGTCTAGCAAAACACACTTTATTATAGTACTTAAAAAGACCCAAAATTGAACATTTTTGCAGAATTTACCCACCCTCATGTCATTCCACATCTCTATGGGAAACAAAAAAGAAGATTTGTGGTTTTGTGTCCATACAATAGAAGCCAATGGGGTCCAAAGTTGTTTGGTTACCAACAATCTTCAAAATATCTTCTTTTGTGTTCTGAAGAAGAAAGACAGCCATACAGGTTAGAGATGACTGAGGGAGAATAGATGATAAAATAATTCATTTTTAGGTGAAGTATCTTTTTAACAAGAGAATAATCTGTGTAGTGACTAAGCATTTAAAGTCATTACTAACAACACACATCGACCATGGATGGATTTTGGCATTATAAGTGTTGCCTTAGAAACAAATAATTTCTGTGTCTAAGTCGAATCTCTGCGCCGTCATCTCGTAATCACAGTAATTCAGACACGGCCAAACCGCAGCATCATTCAGTCCGTGTGATCCGGTCGCCTGACAGCAAATCAGAATGGGGTAGGTCATGGAAGATATCAAACCCACAGCCACCAAAAAACATTGCTTTATGGATGCATGCAAAGCCAAGGTCATTCACCGCACAAGATGTTCTCCTCTGGACAAGATCCAAGCCCAACCACTTACTTCCTAGTCTTTCCAAAGAACCCAACAAACTGAAAATCTGGAGGACGTCCTGGAGCCTTACAAAGATGGAGAGCAACCAAGGCTTCAATTTACCTGCAGATGAATCTCTGATAAAGGTCAAAACAAAGATGAGAAAGTACAAGTACAGTACAGATAAATATAAGCCACAGCAGAAGGGATGGAACGACGCCTGCAAATTATCGAAGACCCAACCGCGACCAAAGCGTGATACCAGGCACAAAGCTGGCAAGGACGAATGTGAAGATGGTCAAGTAATGTTTGCACAATGGATTGAATCTTGGAGATTCTCAAAGAGCCATGCAGAGATGTCTGTATCTCTGAGTGACTGGAAGAGCTCCTGGAAGTTATTACTAGATCCTCATGTACCACTGAATGGCCCACAAACTGTCAAGGGTCGGTAAAGTTTTGGGGCACTCAGGTTTGCAGAGATCTTATAAATGCATGAAATGTTCAAAAAATACAATTGTGTGGCTGGTGTAGACTTCTGCATTTCTTTCCTATTATGCAAAATAACTGTTGACAGTAACAAACCACCTGCGTCTATTGTGTTTAGCATGAGCGCAAGCAAAGATCTTTTGTCTAACATCTGTTTAACACGGGTCAGAAATGCTCATTTAAAATCTCTCTGCAAGCTTTTCATCTTTCTATGACAGACACGATCGACTGACTGATCTCCACTGTGCACATATTGTATTACATGCTGTGTGTTCTTCCATTGTAGTTCAAACTAAAATGAAACACATAAATTAAAGGTCAACTCTTAATATCAACCATCTTGTCTCAATGTAATTTCTTTTTGCTTCATTTCAAGGCAAATTATGAAAGCTGTAACGTTTCGTGACTAGAATTTCAATCAAATGAATGTGGACATTCAATTATAAAATGCACATGGTAGTCGTCCCTTTCTAGAACAGAACAAAGCAAGGATATACATTTGCACGTGATACTCTGCATATGATGTGTAGTGTTTTTTCGAGCACATATCTGCCTGCCCGTGATTGCGGTTGTTGTGTGAGCGAGCGCAGGTCTGTCTACCCCACACCCCAGCATCACTCCAGAGGTTTTCTGCAGTAAAATTAATGAGTGGAGGGCCTGACACCAAATTATGGAGGGTAGGTGGTGTAGATGTCTCAGCCGCAGCGCAGACACTTAATTTTCCTGCAAAGAGACATGACTCCCTCTCCCACACAGACAAACAAACAGTACGCCTCATCAGAATGCTCCCGCTTCAACATGATCCTCGTCTTCCCTCCGCAGGGACACTTAAGCAGATATGGGAGAGAAATGTTATTGTTATCCTGCTCGGCTCTAAAGCCGACATATTTTCAGATCGTTTGCCGCCCGGGCTGTTCACGTGATGGTGCAGGAATGTACAAACTCGAGACTAAGCTGGTGTGTAATATAGGGGAGACAGGGGCTAGTTGTCATGTTTTTAGTATAAAAAAAGATTGAACATTTATACTGTTATTGACCGGGAATTAAAGAACAGTTCATTAAACATGCATTGATGCAACACGGCGGGGCATGTTGTCACACCAACTTGCCAATGAAAAGCCTGTTTTAGGTCATTTACTGCCATCTAGATATTTATTTAAAAAAAGAGAATTATCTCAGAATAAACGAAGAGCAAATGTCAAGTTTTGTCTCCGAAACTACTCCTAAAAATATAAATAGCTCTCCAAGTTTAATAACAGAGCACATGCCAGTTTGAGTTCTGTTTCGCCAAGTTCTGCTACTGCACTTTAAAACAACCCCCACTTTCCTCATAACTAATGAAAAATTAGCATGAGAACTTTAATTCGGCCTCTAATGACTAGAATAACTACCTTGAGTCTTGCTTCAGCAGACCATACGTGTAGGTTTGACAGCTTGTGTGGGTCAAAGAAACATTTCTGGTGGTCCGTCTCTCAGGTTTCTCTGCAGGTATTTATCAAACCGGCGATTCTCTGTTTCATACTAGCAGGTTCAGGAGCTGGTGTATAAGGGTGGGTGGTAATGATGTAGCCACATTTCAGCAACTCGAAGACCTGTCGACCCCCCAACTCAGATGCATAGCCTTTTCAAAGACCCCCCCCTACGCCGATGGTAGAACCCAAGCTGTTTTTTAGAGCCAATTTGGGCTAGTTACTGTCAGGACTGGAGGTGTCCCACAGTTCTTGAACAAAAACATCGGTGAGTGAGATAGAGTAAGGCTGAAGCTCACATCCATCAATTCTCCTCTCATGGCTGATTCACAAAATTACCTTTCAGCCCCAAATTCCATGCTACTCATTATCTTTGCACAAACTTTGTCATCGTTATATCATTTAATGTACCTACAACTTATAATGACTTCTTTCGACGAAGTGTTCATTTTAAGCAGTGTCGTATGCTTTGCAATGCTAATTTGGCTCACCTATAAAGACATCTATAACTGAACCAGAATTATTGTTGACCCCTTTTTAAAGTGTAATTAAGGATAAAATGGAAGGAAAACTTTGACATGTCTTCATGTCACGATAGAACGATCTCTGTTTGTCCACCTGCAAGAAAAGATAATGAGGACCAACTTGTCACCTCTTGCGCTATTAATAATTCAACCTGTGGCTGCCATAGATACACCAAAACCCCTCCCATCCAATATATTACCACTCTCTGAATTCAAATGACTTTAAATTAGAAATATATTTCACTTTAACCCTTGAAAACGCAGACTTCCCCCCCAGAATGTAAATGTAGGTCAGTTTAGAAAAATATAGCCTACATTTAATTTGTTTCCTGTTTTAAGTTCAAAGTGAATAGCAATGTGTATGTTTTTTGATGTAGTCTCAATAAATATTAGACCATAAAACTACATTTATAATAGTTAGAAGAGAATTAGCACAATCATGTTTAATTTTAAATGGAACTTAAAAATATGACAGCTGGCTATTTCACTTTCTTTTAAATATAAATTTGGAAAAATTCTCTATATGTAATTCTATAGATAAAAAGAATGAAAAGAAAATCACCCAAATAGCCTATGTAAACTCGGGATATTAACTCCCTTTAAATAAAAACGTACCTACTATACATGACGGCAAAAATAGTCTAATAAATGATGGCAAATCATATATCTCATTGTAAGACAATAGAAAATGAAATATGTTAATAATAACAGCTGTATTGTTTGGCATTTAACTCTATTAAAATTCAGTATGTGAGCACAGAGTTAGAGAAAAGCAAACGTGAAGCGCTGGCGCGATTGCGTCATGAATATGAAAAGCGCACAATAGGCTTGTTCGACTTCATACGGCGCCGCAAGAGCGGACAGGAAGATGACATCAAAGTACCGCGAGAGCGATTCGAAATCAAACTTTTAATGGTTTTTCGACTCGCTCTCGCGGTACTCTGATGTCATCCGCCTGTCGGATCTTGCGGCGCAGCGTGAAGTCGAACAACCCGAATAAGTGCTAACAGCGTTGAAGTAATTCGCGCTGTCTGCACGTGTGCAATGAAAACTCGGGTGATTTACTCACCAGAACGCCTGTATTTCAGTTAAAATCCTATTATAGGCTATCATCACTTTGTCCGCACCCAAACGAAGAAACGTGAGGTAAATGCGCACTTTCTTTGCAACAGTGCCTGGTTTATTGCATTTGTAGAAGATGTTAGGCTACTTTGTGATTTGTAGTTTGTAGGAAATAGCTGGTGTTATGCGCATTCAGACGTAACGTTTTGCTAGCTGTCGAAATTACACGAACGTGTGAGTTAGGCTGAAACTGTCCGCGTAAAAATATTTGATGGTCGTTTAATGTAAAACGCTGTAGGCTACTGAAACCCCAGCGGGATTTCGTTTTTATGGCAACATGACAGGTCGCAGATCACGTGACTTTGCGAGTGAAATAACATACCCATGTAGACATTAAGGCACTTTGAAGTGAGAACTCTAACCTTAATATTTGTCTGTGATTTGAAAGCTTTGTAAACCAATCGTGTGTGTGTTTTTACAGGCATTCGTATTATTGCGTTAAAATGGGGCATGCGCACTAGAGAGCCGAGGCACTCTGGGTTGTTGAGCTTTAACTTGTGCAGTATTTTAGTACTGATATATATACGCTGACAAACTGTGTGCTCTCATTGAACCTAGATTGATAACTGAACCTTCATTATTGTAAGAAATGACCTCTCATATTTTAAAGATTGAGGTTAAGTGAAATAAGACTGAATTGCTTTTGCATGTGGGGTGACTTTGGTGATTATTTGGTGAAGATTTGGGGTAGACTTGCTTTTGAACTTACTGACAAGTTGCACATTGTTTCCTTTGTCATGACTGCTTTCAGATATCTCTTGTCTACTTTTGCTAGTTATATTGTGGCACTGTAATGTTACTTGTCCTAAAAAAGGCTTCAGATGTGCTCCAAAATGTCTGACTGTGCTTCTACATTTTTAACATAAAAGTAGAAATGAAAATCAATTTATCACTTAAACAATATCATGCCTATGCCATGCCATATTGAACTGTCATTCATGGGTGGAACAAACGTGACAAGTTATGTGTTAAAGTTGCTTTTAGCAGGCGAAGCAGTGTTATGTGAGATTTGGGAAATCATTTAGTTCCACGTTGCAGCAGTAATCAAACAAATACTCTGATATTTTGTACAGAAAGAACTACCCCAAAGAGAATGGTAGAACCTCTAACATCTGACATCTGCCAAAATTTGTCTCATAATGAGAGGGTTGGAGTCTTAGTAAAGGGTCATAAATTCACTTTTCCACCATAAGGATGATTGCTTGCACTGAGCGGTAATGACCCGAAGAGCCCACAGTTCTCAGAAGTTGACATTTTTTGTGAAAATGAGCCAGAAAAGCCCTTGATTCAGATCTAAGAAAGTCAAAGTAGAACAGATGTTCTTGGATGTTGGTAACATCAAAATCACTCAAATGTTTTTGATACAACGTCTCTGAAGCATTTCCAATTGATCTTTTTTTTGCAGATATGATAAGCATTTATTTTTAGCATCAGAAATGGATTTTCTTTATATTCTCATTATATGAACTGAATTTACTTTCTGCAGTACCAGCAAACTTTTAAAGTCCTATGCAGGCAGCTTAGATCAGCTTTTTTATTGCTTGTGGGGTCTAAAGTCTGTGATCACATAGAAAAGCTGTGATTTTGCATAATGTACTTAACGAAGTTAAGTTAGGTGTCAAATAAAATGTATTGAATATTTTCAATATTGATAGTTAAATATACGTAAAAATTTTTAGATTGAGATCTAGCATTCTGACCTCTTCATGAGGTTTTGTCCAACACGCAAGACGACGAGATACAAAGAAGTTATCAAATTTATGTAGATTTTTAAAAATTAGTATTATAGTATGCATTTATGTTATGTTAATATGTCACTAATATATAAATTGAAAAATGTTGTATTCAGTTGGAAAAATTGTAATTTTCACTAGTGGTCTCTGATATTTGGACCCCACTTTACAATAAAATATGTAAAAACATATTCTAGTCTTGTTCCTTTAATTAGTGTTATTTCCACACCAAAGTACAATCTAAGAAATAAATTTTATTTCTGGGGCTTAGTGAAAGCCTCATGTGTTCCCAAGTAGAACTGCTTTACATATGTATCATATTTAGCAACACGGAAGATTGAATCTTGTGAACCCGGTTATTAAAAACCGCTGAAGAAAACTCAATATGACTTTTTATTTGCCGCGTTCACTTTCAATTATTAAAAACAAACAAACAGCCATTCCTTACCAACTCATTGCCTGACACCTGACAAAAAAAATCGATTTATGGCATTCATTTGAAATCACCTCTGAGGTGAGGATATAGCACAAAAACCTAGAGTTAGAATAGTTTTTCAAATATGTATATTTTTCTTTTTGATCTCTCTTCATTTGGAGAATATAAATAGAATGCAGCAATGCATTCTTTTCAGCACATGAAATGCAAGACCAAGTGAAATTCTCACATTCAGCGAGCAGATAGCGGTTTAAATATATTTAAAAGAGAAAGAAGGAATGTGGGCCAATGGGAGAGATAAAGTTTTAAATATGCAGGCCGGCTGTCACTCGTCATGTTCTTCTGTCAACTGTTTCAATAATGCGTTTTGGATTACAGCCGCTCTGTTCTATACATGCCAAGTTTGATTTTCAGATGCATCATGGGAAATTCACAAAAACCTGTAGAGAGTCTAATAGACTGCTGACGATACCATGAGAGAAACTTTTGATATAAAGAAAGAATAAAAAATGTAGAAAAGTGCTTTCATTTCAATGAGTAGATTGAAGATTTTTTAGCGCTTTTGATAACTTACTGTATTGCTGTTGTTTATGAGTTATTGGTAACCATTTGTCATTATATGGCTTTTCAAACTTCGCAATTGAGAAATGCCATTAGGTCAGATGTGTATAGCTGTAATTCGTTTATTGATTTCTAACTCAATACGTTTGTATTTTTGTTCATCTCTATTACGCTGATAGATGGATTTATCAGTTTGTAGGTCACAGATGCCTAAAATTGAAGTGTATATTTTCAGTAATGTCACTTCGTCATTGTTCTCAAACAACTTTGCACAATCCTCACACTTCAAACTTTTATTAAAAAAAAACGTGCCAGTCTGGATTGAATGTGTTGATAGATTCTAATACATTGAGAAAACAACCTGTGAATGGTTTGCCATTAGATGTCTATGGGCTAGAAGAAAGTATTTTAAAATGCAGGTGTTAATCTGCCGAGGCAATAAGCATGTTGAAACAACTGTCCTGGGTGCTGTTCACCTAAGGGTGACCCATAAGGTCTTTAGTCTGAATGCATTATTCAGACCATGCTGCAAGTCTTTCTATTAAAAACCTGGAGTGGTCTACAGGTCCACATTATTGCCCTCCAGTGTACACCCCTCAAAGGAAACATAACACTTCTGGCATTTTTATAGGTAGGTGGGATGTTTTGGATTTTGTTCAGTGGACTTTCAGAAGGAGGACTTGAATCTATTTTCTGTATAAATAATTGTAATGTATGTTTGTTGATGATGAATGCTCTTTGAAACGACGATCTAAAAATGCTGGGTTATTTTGAACCCAAGGTTGGGTCAAAGATATACACACTGGGTTAGTTTAACCCAACGGTTGGGGATTGTCCCTTTTTGACCCAACTGTGGGTTGAAAATAACCAGCGTTTTTTTTTTTGGTGAAGTTAAAATGTAAAAAATCGAAAAACAGTACAGTAGAGAAATGTGTACTGTACATTACATAGATTAATTGTTAGTGTCCATTTTCTTCTGAGCAGTTTAACCAAATGTGGCCCTGGACAACAAAACCTTCAAAACCATTTTAAGGGTCTTAATTTTTCGAAATTGAGATTTTTGCTATTTCTAGTCGACTAGTCTAAAACTAAGTATGGCCCATAAGGCGGTCCAAAAAAGCTGTATACGTAATACATTTTAAAGATTTTATTTTAATCAAACTGTCAATCCAATATTTCATGTAACTACGAGAGACATATATGTGTTCCACTTTTCATACCTTATGATCATTTAACATTTCTGCATTTAATTAATTAATTAAAAGCTTAAAAACAAATGTTTCGTTATTTGTTTATTTAAATGATGCAAAACATTGCTTTTTACATTGTCGCAATTTAAGAACAAGTTATAATTAGGGAAGGCCACCAAAATCAACAAACAAGATACATTATATCATGTTTTTATTAATAAAACAAAGCAATGTGTGTAAACAAAATAACAAAAAGAAAGCAATGGACAAAAAACAAAACAAGCTTCAGAACGCATTTGTTCTCGTGCAGAGAACAAATATTAATTTATATTAATTTATAGAACACTGTGATTGTTATGTTAATATTATTTTTCATGTTCTTGTTGAGGAAATGCAAGCATTATGCTCGGATTAAAGTGGGCTCATCGATCAAGATGCTTTTTTTAACATTATAATCAAAGTAATTTCAGTAAATCTAGAAGCCGAGACATTCTCATCTCAGTTTTTAGTCTGTGTGCTCAAGATGCATTCAGCGCATACCATCAAATAACATCAATCTGTCTTTCATGCATTGAATTTTAAATATTAAAATATTGAGATTTATAAATTAGTAATTGTTAACATAACTGTATGTAGCTTTAGAGTATTATACTTTTCCATTTGATGCCTGCATTCCGCGTTTTCCGCAGCGCATTTTGTTCCTGATACGCTTTTAAAACGATTAATCATTCTTTTTTTTCAAACATGTTGTTTTTTAGGTTATTTAAAATGTTTTTAAATGAAATTCTGTAGAAATACATGTCCACAGAGTAACGTCATTAGGCTACATGCTAACACGTTTTGTTGCAATTGCAAGACTGAGAACCACAGAACTGTGCATATGAATTTATTGCACACCTGTTTGCCTGTTGTTGTGTAACTTAGGCTGCAGTTTTAAATTGAATCACAAAGTTTTATATTTGAGTTATTAAATGTTGTTGTATTGTAACATGCAGTAATTTAAATATTTTTCTGACACTGAAAATGTGTTGCTTGCAGAAATGAATTGTTGTTGAGCTTTGTAATTAATCAATCATTGAAATGGCATTAATTACAGCAAGTGTCACGTCTGACGTCTTGTGGATTGATGGGATACGTTCACGGGCTACACATACGATGAATAATGTACCATTATTACTCCAACAATAAAATGCTTTCAATGAGCAGTATGTGCTTGTTTTCCTGTGCATGTTGCTCTTTGCTTTATAAGAGCCCATTGGATTTGACTTTGTACTTCTGTTAAATAGGATTGATTTGTGTTTTCTGAGATGTCTGAATAATTCTTCGGCAGCAGTCTCTTACTGTAACAGCTGTAAAAGAAGCAGAAGCCAATATGAAAGAATAGTGGATGAAGCATTAAAGAGAAAAGTGTAGCGCTGTTAAACAGGGACAAGTAAAAGTGCTGTTAGAGAGGAAGAGTCCGTCTGCTTGTCTTCGGTCCATCGAGCTGTTGACCACATCGATTTTTATCTATTTTCTCTGATTTTGCCACTTAAAGCAGAGAGAGGCCTGCGTTCGTCCCTTTCTCTTAAAGCCTTTCACTGGAGCAAATCCTCCTCAGGATGTACAAGTGATTATGGGTAATTACGTGTGGCGAACGGACACTCAAGAAGAGCCGAGTGTTTGAAGCCTGCTAGGAGAAATGCGACATTGGAAATGAAGATTAAAGTAAAACGAGTGTTTTTCTTTAAAGCTAACTATATTCATTTTGCTGTGTGAAGTGCTAATTTCCTTTTTGAACAGATGTGGATTATTCTTGGGATGTTTGCTACGAAATAAAATCCAATGATTTTTGCAGTAGAACATGTATTGTCCTTTAAAGTGAGACCTCATTTGCAACCAGTGACGTGACATTTGAGAATAAAGCTGTATGATTAGTATTGTAAAAAGTAAGACGGCATAATTTTATAAAAATTTAATCAATATTTTTCTGTTTTTATTCTTTGCCATAACTTGCATTATTGAAACATTTGCTATAAGAGCACGAATGTGGATTATGAAAGTCAATGTGATTCATTTTGATTTCATGACTTGATTTATTTAACTTCTGCTTTATAAATTATAGTTTCTATGATATTATTTTAGCACTAACTAATCTTCTTTGGCAAAAGTCGGTTCAAATCTCCAAGCAGAACCTGTGCAGAACTGAATGCAGACCGGCGCCATTAAAAATAGAAAAGCTTTAGTAAGCTCTCCTGTGATACGAGACCTGTGGGAGCATTGATCTGTTGTAAAATCTTTTACTGAGGAGTCTGGGAGACTCTTGCGGATTTTTTAACCTTGCTACTAATTCTCAGTCTAAACATTGGACAACACGATGCACAGTGGCGTTTTTTTTCACTGATTAACAGAACACTTGGTTGTACATTATTAACTTCTCATTGCCTTTTAAATAGCCATTTTTCCCATGAAGAATGTCCTCCGCTAAGCAAATGTGTAATTGGATTTCAGACCAAAATCCCTTTAAAACATTAAAATTTCATTATCAGACAAAGTGTGAAGTTATTCGATTGAACTGGCGAATCTCTGAACGTCATTTGAAAGTCATGTATTCATCTAAATCCAAATGTCATTTTTTATGTTGACCTCAGTGACATATTTCATTTGATTCCCGATAATCTTAGCCATGAATCATTTAGCTATTTCTCTTCTTTTACAGTTTGTTCATGTGGCTGATGGGATTGTGAGCGATAGAGATGAGAAAGGGGATGAATTTAGAGAATTGTTGTACTGGATGTCATGAAAACTCTATAGTGTATGACCACCACGTTTGATGGTAATAGCTTTAAATATAGCATCAGCATCAGCAGTCCTTAACAAACATATGTCAGATGTGACCCTAAACCAAATGAATAATTCAAAACCTGGATCTGTCATTTACGGCCCACCAACCAGTCAATTTGTTTTTCGAGTAGTTTTGCACATCTCTAAACGTGAGCTCATTGTCACGTTGTCTCCTCACCGTCTCATGTTTAGTTTGTTAGATGAGCCGTGTTTGAGAAATCGCTCTGCGACTAATGTCTCATATCTGTGTGTGATGCAGATATTTCTGCATGGTCTCCCATGGCAGTGCTTTTTAATTAGCTTTGGAATCATACAAGACAAGCAACACGACGAAGGCAAATCTGCGCCCATGATGCTCGGTAAGGCCGCGCGACTGCTGACCGAAGCTGTGCGTGTTCATCGAGCGATTATGTCACTTTGCAATTCTCAGAGCTGCTTGTGAGGCGCTGCTTGATTGCAAATGTGCGGTCTGAAGGAATCTAATGGGCAAGTGGCAAATGACTATTGAATACACTCCAACAACACCGGTGTCAACTGTTTGCAGTGGAGAAATAGTGGTGTGGGATTTCAAAGCTCAATTGTATTACGAAAGCAATTAAGCGATGTTCATGCAGCGTTCAGCAGAAAATCCCTCAATCCGGAAATGTCGGGTGTCATCGTGACGTGAAGCGTCAGTTCGTCATTCCCAGATTTAAGATCCAGATTTGCCCTTTGAACATATTTCCATTTATATCTAAAGTACAATTAGTGCCTTCGTTTCACGCTCGACTATGTGATAATTCCCGTCACAACCCGAGGCCTCTGTTGATTCTGTTTCTAATCATCTCGTGTCTTGTCTGTTAATTATGTCCAATTTTCATGGGCAGTACAGCAATTATGTGGCCGGCGCTTCCTCCAAGCTGATATGCTACCATTGATATATTTTAATGTCTAAAATATACGCTCTTTTAATACTAATACTCATAGGCGCCGACTGGAAATGTCTGATCGCCCCACGGAAATGCATATGTCCGTTTGTTTTGTGAGACACTTAAACACTTTATAAATAAAATTAGGCATTGCAATCATTCATTTTTCAATCAATTATCATTCATGCAATACAAAAAAGGCACAGAGCTTATACTGATATCTGAAAGGGGACGTATATGTGTATCTGTTTTTTAAGCAATACTTAGCATAGCATAGTTAGTTATAAGTAAAACCAAAACATCACTGTCATGCTTTTAGTATCTTATATTTGATGTTTTGTTATTCCTGTAGCTCAGTGGTTCGAGCATGGTGCTAGATCGATCCCAGGGATTGCACATCCGAAACAATGCATAATGCAATGTAAGCTGCTTTGGATAAAAGTGTTAGCCAAATGCATAAAAGTAAATGTAAAATGAATTCATTGTATATGATTCTAAAGACGAAAAGGCATATTGTGGACAAAATATTACGTGTCCAAGTTTTAGTTGTCGTGTTTCCAATTCGGCCTCCCCTGTAAATCGCCACCGACAGAATACAAAATGACTTCCTGACAATTTGTGACACTTCTCTCATGTCTGTATAAAGAAAAAAGTGGTGTAAGCGATTGAACGGGATGAGAGGTTTCTATTTCCAGAGCTTGCAGTAATCTGTTGTGAGTTTAACCGTTCTCCAGGAGAGCCTTGGGAGCCTCGGCGCTACGAGGCGAGTTTGTCTTCCTCAGCTTGGCCGCGTGTCAGGTGTTGTAGCAAAACCATCACGGATGAACGCTGGAGACACCGCGGGTTCTCTCGCTAGTAGAGCAAATATTTCCGTAGGTGAGGTAGCTATATGTGTGATTTATTGTTTGCGTGTTTGTGATTTTGGCGGGGAGCTGCGGATAAAGCAAACTGGAGCAAAGAGGGGTAGATAAGGGAAAGAGTTGACAGGAGATCCATTCCCTTTAAACCACTGAAGGGTTGCAGGTTTATCAGAATGTCAGTCATTGCTATTAGTTCAAACAGAAATCCGCACGCACCTCTTCTCTTTGTCATGCGCTTGGGGAAAACTTGGCAGCCGTGTCATTTACCGTCTCTGTGCCAGATTTCTGCAGTATCATGATTGTTTGGCCACGTACACAAATATATTACTTCTTCTCCCTCATTTTGGTACAGAGTTGTATGCTGTTGTTTTTCTGTGTAAAATCAAAGTGACTGCAATAGTTGAGCTACAAAAATAGCTTTTAATTTAATAATACATTTCATGTACATTTTTTATATAATCCATCATGTGGCTTTAGTAGCATGCATTTTTGTGCAATTTTTATAGCATTTTTATTTTTGACCCATGTTGTTGTTATATGAAAAGATCAGTGAACATTCTTCAATATTTCGTCAGAAAGAATAATAGCAGTAGGGTTTAAAATGACACGAGGTAAATAATAACCAATTTTTCATTTTTTGGTTGAATTATTCCTTTAGTTCTTATATTATTAAAGCCTGACTTTTGACTAGGGAGTCTGTCAGAGCAGACCATGAGACACGTTGTGCATGTAATACTGGACTCAGGGTGACTTATAGAAGCATTTCCTTCGACATTGGGTCTTTTTGCACACTAGCCTGAAGCTATGCCAAACAAAACCCGACCACAGCATCAGAAATTGAATTTGTGCTAGTTGAATAACATAATACTGAGGCCACTATTTGAGGAATTCTCAACATCTGTAATAAAGGACATTCAAATTCAAATAAAGTAGTCTGATTAGAATTGAAAGTGTTTTAATTTGATTTCTACTGTTTACACTTTCATAAGGAATCTGAATTAGGCCACAGCTGGTGTGCGAACACGTTGTTTGACTCATGTGACTTGTGTGTTTTGAACATTGTCTCTGTTTGAATACTGTAGACATATGTGCTGAAAACAGACGACCCACAATGCACTGCATATACCGTTGGGATCACAGGGCAAAATGGAAGCATGCGTTTGAGCTGAGATGATGAAAGACGTTTTTTCATCGCTGTGTTCGCAAAACCTCCTTGATGTGAGGTGGCGATGCCCAAGCGAGGAAGTGTTTCTGTCTTTACTTTACACAAGTTGTGCTGACTTAGACCCTTTTTTAATTGATGTCTTGTGCGAACCATTATTGTGTTTGCAGCTGTGTTGGAAGCCACAAATGCTTTCCTATTGATCTTCAGTGAGATTTCTGCTCTCTAATTTACAAGGATATAACATGATGGTCATTTTCACTCAACACTGTAGTTTGGTTTAAAACAGTGACATTTTAGACACAATGCCTGTGTCATTTATATAATGCCACCTTATTTTATTTTTTAATATTTTTAACTTATTCAAGATATGAGACACTTGGGAGCTGGGACACATTTTGTGCCGCAGAACTCAACATCAAAGCTGCAGAAGAATGACTTATCAACCTTGAGATTGTTAAATGATGCTTCTGTAGAAACCTGTATAGTCTGTTTCATCATTGAACATAACACCGGTCGAAGTCAGATGTTGTAATGAAACCTTCATTTTAAGAGACCTGTTCGAAACTGAAGCTCCACTTTAAAGTGTAATCTTGTTTCTTTATCCAGCTCAGGGCACAGTCTGCTTCTATACCCCAGAAGAACAGGACACATCTTTGAAGCCTTTGAAGATGTCGGACCGGAGTTTCAGTGTTGTAAGATCTGATCGCATGAAAACCGCTCACAACATGCTTCCCATGCAGCCCGAGGATTCAGAGCTACAATCGTCTTACCGAATGATGTCTGCAGCTTCCAAGGTGTCTGCAGGATGTTATTAACCTTATAACCCTCATAGATGTAAATGTCATGGGCAGAAATTTGCAATTAAATCAAGTTGCACTTTTGGAGATTTTGTGAATTAGCCATGCAAACAGTTTAATATGTATATCTCAATATTACTTCATTAAATGCTCATGAAATGAAACTGTTAAGATATAATATTGCAAATATCATTCATTAAGAATCAACTAATTAGAAAAAGCCTGAGGCCTTTTGTAAATGAGTGCGGCACATTCTTATTAGGAAACAACCGGTGTCAAGTGTGCCAATAGAGCAAGTTCTGCTTTAGCCTCCGGCTGAATACATCTGTTCTTTAATATTCTTCAAATTTAAGCGGCATCGTCCCGATTTAGTAATGTAATTATCCCTGTTCTTCTCTGTGAACGCCGCTGTGTGTTTGACCAAAGAACAGGGACAAATGCTGTAAACACACCTGTGTCCCTATAAAACCAGCATATGTATCACAGACAGACTTTCCTCATGTAATGTGAAGTTACACACTTAAAGACGTTTGGAGTCGATATCTTATGGCCTGATTCCCATAATGGATTTCAACAGTGAAAATGATTTCTGTCATTATGTTTTAGCTTCACATGCATATAGATTTGGAGCTAAAAGCTGGTTTGGTTGTTTGAAAGCGCAGGCTCTCACATTTGGGAACAGGCTAATTGGAGCTGCCCAGTCAAACATAAAATTAACTTTGCATAATAAGCATATCAATAAAACTAAAGAAATGCTTTATATTAGCAAATGAGCAATGAACGTTCTCTAAAGGCTCATTTACACCAATGACGCTAACTATAAAGTTTAAAAAATCGTTCTAAATTTAGGTGAATAACACTGCTAATAATATGGTTGGGATCTCTTTCAGAGCAATCTTTCCTAGTTGATGACTGATAAAACATTGACAGCTAATAAAATGAATTTAAATGTAAATCTTGCGCATTTGAAAAATTAAACCGCAGCACTATAGATAAACATAAAGATATCGTCCACTAATGTGATCACTTCAGGACCGGGTATAGTTGATTTTCTGCGTCTGTTTCTGTCACGACGTGGGTGATTCTCACGAATCTTGCTTTCAAGATGTCAAACATGATTTTCTTAAAGTCACTTGTAGTAAGAAATTTTCTTTATATTCACTTATAAACTTTTACTGACAGTTTAATACAATAAAAAAAAGGCCATTTAAAACATAGCAAACATTTAAAACATAAAACATTCTCATAGCATGTTTTGCTAAAAACAAGAGAAGCCATGATGCCTAAGCACGTTTTTATTAATCATACATAATATGACATTAATTAATATATTTTAATAGAATAATATACATGAAGAATTTCTTCAAATGTGGAAAACGACTTGTATCGGTAATGAGGAGGGAAAAAGTCGTGTACACAGCGTGACAAGAGAATATTACGTTTTTAACTGGAAAAAAGTAATTTGTTAACTTGTTAGCCATTTAAAAAGTACCAGTAGTTGTGTTTCTTTACATAAAATCAAGCTTAATGTAAATATATTTGTGTCTTTTAAAAAATGTTACAAATAAACGTCATGGACGCTTCTTTCCTCCACACTTCGTCTTCATTTTTATTATACATGAATATTCTGTCAATGGTTTTTTTGGTCATTTTTTGTAACTTGAGAATGTCTAGTAGAACATCCAATAGTTTTTTCAGAATATTTTAATGATGAAAATTACGTCATGCGGATGGCTCGACTAGACGTTAGGCTTTATATAGACCACTTTGCAAGATGTAAAAACCCGTCTAGTTGAACTTCTGATCTTATTTTTAAATCTTAACATTTTGATTTGGTAATAAATGACGAGCTAGAGTTTTTGGAGTGGCCTTGGAGTTAAAAAGGTTGAGAACCCCTGGTATAACATCACAGCACCACTTGGGGTTCAAGTACTCGTGTAAACACGTGTCCCTTATTAACACCCTTCTCATCGTTTCTTTTATGATCTGTCACTGTTTGTCATTTCTGACAAAAGCTGCAGGGGTTCGGGCTCTTTTGCAGTGAACTCTTTGTCATCTGCATTGCAGATCGTTTCTCCGTCTCCCGTGAGAGTTCAGGTAATTGAAGTCGATTCCATTTCAAATGAACAGAACGAATCTTTTCCATTTAATAGATATCAGAGCTGTTGAAATGGCATTGTATTCTTCAAGTGTGGTTTACTATAGCGCCATTACTTGAGCTATCTCGTGATGTAAACGATACTGTTAGAGCAGAGAGGAGAAAGAGACACGTAACGTGATGAGGGCTGACCGGCAGCCTGCCAAATACTAAGAGGTGCAGCGATACGCTCAGATTAAACATTTGCTCCTTATGGCCTGTTCTCTCGAGACACTTTGTGGAAGAGAACAGCAGATCTTATCTCGCTCTCATTATTCTCCGAAAATCAGAGGTGTTATGCAGCTACCTCACATTATATTACACATCCTATCTGCTGTTTGTATTCAACCTGATAACGCAGAACAATTTGTAAAAGCAACCTGAGATGAACGTGGAACAATGGGCAGTGGAAAAGGACACAATGATGCTCTAATATTTCAGATTAAAACACAGTTCTGGCTATTGGAGGAGATGGTGTATCTCAATGATTCAAAGATTTGGCTTACGATAACGTTTTTTGACACACAGACACAACTTTTGCTTGGGTGTTCGGCGCGGTTACTAGGTACTAAGTCAAGTATATTGGTATAGTTGGAGGTTATTGTTGATACTGGATTATTTTGAGAATATCATATATTGTATCCTTATTGTATCCATACAGTTTATTAAAGTAGATCTTCGGGGATAAAGTTTTAATCAACTTTAATTTATAAGCTCAAAGCAGATTTATTATATCTTATTCATAACACATGCTGTTATCCAGCGGGGCTTACAAAGAATAATTTATGTGGCCTAATGCAAGTAATTAGACGACATGAACACAAGCACAGATGTTCATTACTATGGAGTGTATTGTTTACCTAATGTACATTCAGAATGGCTGGACCAATACCAACCATACTGATGTCAGGTGAAGTGTGTTCAGAATACAATACTACTGTTTTTACAGTATGGATGTGCAGTATGCTAATTCTATGTGCATAAAATAACTGAGTCATCTACGTTACTATGAACAGAACAGAATGTGTGAATGCCGTTTCTCACAATGCAATGCTTTTGACTTGACCCTCCATTTTCAGCATGAGAAGTGAATGGGAAGTTATGTCGGTTTATCACTTATTACAGCTTACATATTATGCATAGACTAACATTGGGAGACCTTAGTATTTAGCAGAAAGTCATGTAGCACTAAGTGTTGGATTTTTTTTTTTAATAGTAAATACTTTTATATATTGCGTAGGAATTTACTGTATACTGTGTATTTGGGTGTATGTGTTAGGGTTGTATGATTTAACTAAAATATATACGATAACGTATATGTAAGATAATGTAAACACACATGTATGTATACATTAGATATTATAAGCATATGTCTGAGCAAATTTAGACAAAACTGGATTTAGAATAAAAAATGCTAAATATGTATATAATACATTTGCATTTGAAAAATAGTATGCAGTGTACATACTAAATAATATGTAAAGCACTAGTGTTTCAATCGGAAGGACAGGTGTATGGACAGCTTATGGAAAAACTACCTTGCATGTATCTAAATATGTATGTGTAAATACACACTCATGGACCACACGTATGCCAACAAGCATATCTGGTATTGTTACACATTAACACACACTTGAGTTTACAGAAATCTGTGTTGTGTAGGCTGATGGGCGCTTGAAGGTACCTGATATGTTTCTGTATCAGAAGCATAAAATAGTTGTATTTGAGATGCATGGCAGATGCAAAATTCATAACCCTGCTGCTGTGAAATCAGTCAAGCAAATGTTTGCTAAAACTAACAACTCCAGTGAATTTAAATGAGATGCACTTGATTTTCTTTCAGTACAAGTGTATTTGTGGAAGGGGCCCTGAAGAAAGTTCATGTTTACACAGAGGCCAAAAGCAGTCGCACCTGCGATGACATGAAGAGCTTTGATAAATTAACTATAAATGAAACGTTCTTGTTCGTAACACTTGTGACAAGATCTGGTGAAATAAAACAGGTGAGCCCAGGACTGCCGTGCAGTTATTTCAAGAAGCTTTCAGCGGTTGTATGAAAATCCTCTGCGTTTCTGACCCTTTTATGTCGGTGTATGAGCGTGATGGCTAATATAGAGCTTCTGGTGTCGCTAAATATATTTGTAGAGGAACTTGCTTTTATGTTTCTTGGGGATTTGTGAAGTTTTTGAGTGTTGTCTCTGATTCCTGAGTTTGTTTGGTTTGTTTAGTTTCAAAGCCAAGGGCCACATCTGTGTGTTTCTGATTGTCTGGAAAGGATCAATCCCTTTTCTTATAAAAGCATTTGATGGTTTTTTTTAAGATCTAGTTTCATGTTTTTACAATATGGGGACTGAGTGAACAGCAGTATTTTTGGCCAATGTCAAGGTCTTTTGGTTATAAAGTTGTACAGATTGCATGTTGACCACATATTACACATTTCAGCCACTATTAGCGTTTTAGAAACTGTTACTAAAACTTATAAAATGGTAAAGAAATTCTGGATTTGATAAAGCATTGTGGTCTGGATCTGTCTTGTCCGATTTGAGATAAACCAAGATCTTTTATGGTCTTACATATTCTCGAAGCAAAGACCAAACGTGTTTCTTTTTGTGTTCCTTAAATGTAATGCTCGATCAAGTTCAATGCATTTCCATAAAAATGAAAATGTGAGACTTTAAAAACTGAGCTTTTTGTGTAGAATCTCCTCTGTGGAGAACTTCATCAAGCGCTTGTGTTCTCCACTGTAATCTTATAATGAGTGAGCCGGTGCTATATCAGCACACCGCGACCGCCCACCCCATGACCCCTTTCTAACTATCCGGACCGGCTTGTCCTTTAGTCATCAGACTTAATGAGTGGACGGGCTATTTGGGCCGAGGCGGTTTGTGGCCGGGTGAAGTTTTTAGTGATTAGGCACCCTGAGAAAGGCTGATGGTAATTGCTGTATGCTGGACTCAAAAATAGAGCGAACATCACCTCCATTATACACTGACATCCATTAACAGTTTATTCCTGATTTTTATAGGATTGCAAGCAGTGAT
The DNA here is from genome assembly GCA_026939265.1 of Oreonectes daqikongensis. Lineage (NCBI taxonomy): Eukaryota > Metazoa > Chordata > Actinopteri > Cypriniformes > Nemacheilidae > Oreonectes > Oreonectes daqikongensis. The sequence continues at coordinate 1,201,287 of JAOTQM010000056.1, read as the reverse complement.
GCTGTTCTACGCTGTTTTGTTTTTCCAGTTTCTTATTGTTCTGCTTTCGAGACTGTAAATCGCATTTGGACCAGCCTGGATTTTTGTTGCTGATTTAATTGTATGGAGTAGAATTTGAAATAGTTTTTTCTGCTGTGTTTAGCAATCCCTACAGTACTTTGATATATACTTTCTAACATTCGAATGCCAATTGGACATGTTTTATATAACATTTTACAAAAGTATTGCCTGTTAACAAAAATTGCTGCTAACAGCCAATCAAAATCACATTGTCAATAATCAATCATTCAATAAATTCAGATGTGTTTCTATTAAATTTAATTATAATATTCCCTAACCCTAAACTAGTAAATTCATATTAGTATTAAAGCCAGAAAAAAAAAAAGAAAAATATATATAATAGATGTATTCACTTTATTCAGCATTATATTGCACGTCATCATTAAGAGGCTATGTACCAAATTTTGTGAAAATCTATAGTGAATTTGTATTAATATTATCACGTATCTTGCATTTATGTGTTTAGTTAGCGGACACATTTATACAAAGCAACTTACAAATAAGAAAGCATTTAACATTTTGTTTATTATATCTTCGATAAGATCGTCTAATTAACCCGCATGTTGTAACACAATGTCTAGTCTTCATCAGACTAAATTACATCGATTTTTGCTGCTGGGGATGTTATATTTTAAGCAAACTTTTACGTAGCGTCACAGATTAACCTACAACCAAATCCCCATCCACAGCTTTCACAGAATCTAGTCCTTCAAATGTGTCATTTATCCAGTTTCCAATCCTCACGCACCGCGATGACTGCTGCTTGCAGCTATATTTAACATTTAGATTAAATAAAGCTCCATTTCTGTGGTCTCGTGGCCTTTGGAAGACCGAAGTGTTGGTAGTACGATCTCGGGCTCGAGCTCTCCATGCATATGTATTAGAAGACGAAACCCCTTAACTGTTCACTGATGCATTCATTTATCACAGGCATCAAGTTATTATGGGCAAACAGTGCATGCTTGACTGGAGCCGATTCATCTTCGGTGCCCTTCCCACTGATAAGCACAAGTGTGTACGGACAAACAGAGAAGCGTTGCGGTGATCCGGTGGGCTGTGATTTTCTCCATTTATAAATGACCAGTTCTTGCGTAATTGTGAAGCCGTGACCATTGACAGTGACCTTGCATATTTGCTGAAGTCAGTGGTTTGTGATAAATACTCGTTTGATGTATGTAATGACCAGCTTCACGCTTAATTTGATGAAGGGAAAATAAGCGAGTAATTGAACTCTCAGGCTGCGAGATGCTCAGTTGAAATGACCAGTTTTGAAAGGCAATATCTTCACTTTAATAACATTTTATTGAACAGATGCTTTTTAAAAAAGCTTTCTGTTATTGCATTCTGTGTATGTCACAAACACAGGTCAGCTTTTGTGTAATGAATTGTAGGCACTTCTAATGTAAAGGCTTTGATCAGTAAAATGTCTCTTAAAATCTCCATAGATTCAGACAGCATCGCATGGTCCAAGGATCACTACTAAGTAGTTCAATGTAATTAAAAGGGAATATTTTGACAGAATGTGTGTTCTGGTTATTTTTGGTATTGTGTTGTTGCAAGCAGAGTCGCCTCTGTTTGTGTAGCATAAAATTCTTGCCTATAAAAATCAGTGATGATCTGTTATTTTTGGGACGTTATTTTGTCGAGTTAATGTGTACAGGTCCACATGGTAGCATAAGTTCAGCGGTTGAGGAAAATGGTAAACGTCTGTCGCTGGCAGATTGCGCGTTCACAGATTGCAACTTCATTTGATAACATCCCACACTCTGCCTTTGGCCATATTCTGAAGCGTTAGGATTTACATTTCCCACTCATTGTGATTGCTCAATCCCTCCGAGATACACTAAGTACAGAATACATTCTGTGAAGCTCTTCTGCCATAATGTGTCCAATTGAATCTATGCCTGACTGCCTTATACCAAATGCTCAAGAAATCAGCCTGAGGGAAAGTAGAATATGTTTGCGTCTGACTTTGACTGATGTAAAATGCAACATCTTGTTCAATCGTAGATTGAAATATTTGTTTATGTGGGGATGTTTGTGAAAATCGTTGTTTGGGGATTAAGTCGGCGCAGTATTTTGTTTGATTATAGAAGAAACAAACAACTCATGTTTATTAAATGTTTTAATGGTTTGAATATTTTGAAAGAATTTCAGTAACAATACATTCTGCTTTAGTAACATGTTTTTTTTTTTGCTTATTTAATACGTCTGTAAATCTAAAATGTTTACAGATGAAAATGCTGTTGTTCAATTGTTTTATTTGTGTTTTAGGATAGTATAGACCGCCTCAGATTTTCATCAAATGCCTTGAGATAAATAAAGGCAAACAGAATCAAGGCCATTATTGATACACAGAAGGAGTATAATTCATGTTGAAAGCATCGCTCAGACTTTTGGTCTTGAAAGAATGAAATGTGATTGTGTAAGTTCACATAAAATGGTTTGTTGTCTTTGCAGATTGGAGCCCAGTTTAAGACGTTGTTGAAGACACTTGAGGGTCTTTCTCAGGAGAAACGGCTAAGAAATCTATTTAAAAAAATGCTGATGGTAAAAGCAATTGAGATATTAATAAGGACAAATGCGATTTTTTTTCCTAAGGGCCTGCAATCTTCGAATTACAAACGTAGTGTATTTGCTCACGCTCCACAAAAGGAAATGTCAGGCAGAAAGGTAAACGCTTTAAATCCGTGTTGCTAATGATTTCATCCAATGTGCGGTTCACTTTAAGGCAAGGAAAGTGCTTTCGGTGGCAGAATGGGACTTTGTGCTGAGCCGCCGGTGAGCGCAGGAATTGCTGTTCCCACAGAACGACTCTCATCCGAATCGGAAAGGTCAGCAGTCTGCGAGAGGACTTTAGACTCCACTTGTTGTAACATTTTCTCAGCTGTCAGTGAGATGAAGATGAGGGTGAATCTGACTCACGGCTGAACCTCTCGACCGGTCCCGGGAGCTGTTCCTCCGTCGCCGAGAGGAAATTATGTACAAGCTCCCCTGCTATGAAGAAAGCAGTCGGTTTTATTTGCAGTTTAGATTTCACTGGCGCTGTTTGAAAATGAGCACGCACCTGCTGACAGCAAGCTTTTATTGCGAACGTACACAGTCAGACGTCTTGCCAAATACGTGAGCTGTCGGTACGCATGTGTATACTTGTGCATAAAAGCGCCTGGTTGAATCCCCCTAAAAACCTGGCACGCATTTCACCACAAAAAAATCAAAAGACTAGATGCTAGACCTTTGCTAAGTTTTTTAATTGGAACGAAATTGTCATGAACGAAAATCCAAAGCCTTTCTTGATTCGCATGCTTTAGTTTTCAGTTCTTTCTTATGATTTCAGGTGAATTTATCACGGATGGGTTCCTGACAGGGGTTGTGAGATTCACTCGCGTAGACCGTCCACACGATTGGACGCGCTGCTTGACTTGGTTGTATGAACAATTCAAGAAAACGAACAAACGTATGAAGCCGGTTCGACTTCAGGAACAGAATAGAAAGCAGCTGTATGCAGAAACACAGCAAATCACAGCAATTAATTCCTAAGAGCGTCTTCAATGGAATGAAATGCGCACGCACATCTTTTGTACGAAATGGAATGAAAGCCGCGTGACTCGCAGGAGCCAAAGCTTTTGTGTAAAAATACTCATATTAAGCTAAAAGATTCTTGAGCTCGCTTACAAAACATTATTCAGTCGGAGCGACGGATAATAAAGGAAGAATTAGATATTGCTAAATCTGCAGAGCTGGGGTGACATTCAAATGCCTCCTTATTCAAGCGTTTTATTGAAGTGCCGATAAGCATTTAATCCATATAGTCTTAGAAAAGCACTTCAGTGTATAATGGGGATTTCTAACAGATTTCTAATGACCTTTACTATCAGCGTGAACTTTAAATCAACATGGAATCAAAATTGACTCTGTTTACCTGCAATATACACATTTCTGGTTATTGCTTATGACCAATAGTCAAATAAATATTGCGTTTTTACCTGCTCTTGTTGGCAATGCAGCCATTCAATATCAATAGTTAAAACATTTATTGTTGTTAGTAAAGTCTGTAGCTTTTTGGTTAAAATGAAAAATGAAATCAGTTAAGCAAATATATAGACGTTTCAAAGCGAGCTTATAATAATAAATAGGGATGTAACGATTCACTGTGAGTTGGTTGAAAATCGATTATATGTGACGATTGAGGTCGGTTGAGATGTTAAATGAATCACAGTACATGTTTTGAACAGCAGGGGTCACTGTGTTCACTGCACTGTGTTCACTGCAAACTTGGTAAAGGTGAATATGCTGATATTTCTTAAAAAATGTAAAAACAAATCCAAGTTAGGAAAAGCACAAATCAAGTCTTAGTATGTTTATATTGAAGAGACTTTTGTATTTTTCATTTTCATTTGATTTGCAATTTAGTTTTGTTATTTGACATAAAATATTTTTTTTACAAAAAAAATATGCAGCATTTGAGAAATAATAAAAGGGCACTTGTGCATTTTTAATTTGTCTCAACGCAACAAATCGCATTGTGAGGTAAGTATCGTGAATCATTACATCCCTAATAATAATAGCGATGCACCGATACTACATTTCTTAATCGATACCGATAGCCAATTATTCCAATTATGCCAATACCGATAGTTTGGTGGTTATATTAACTCGCATTTACAAAATTCTGAAGATTTAATTAATATTTCTTATCTTTCTACATGTTATTAATTCATATAATGACTATTAATATTGAACATCAAACTGGTGATGGTTCTTAACATTTTCTATACACAAAGCACAAATTCATTGCATTTTCTTGTTCTCTTTTGATTGACGGGATATATCGGCCCTGGTCGTCTGCTGTTTTTTAACTATCGGTTGATAACTGTTAGTTTGAAAAGCCAATTATTGGCCGATATATCTGTGCATCTCTAAATAAAAATGATTTATAATGCAAGCTGTCAGGTTCGATTTCACAGCACATGTCAGTTTGACTTCATTTGACTTCAACACACATAAAGATAAATCTAGTCATAACATTGAATAATACAGTCAATAGGCACTACAGTCCCAGTCAAACATCAATATCTGAATAACATTTGTACTGTGAATGCTCAAAGCATTAAAGAAAACTAGAAGAGGAGGCTGTAAACCACACCTCACCCCTATGAACTGTCAGGTTGAATGTCATAAATACTGTATTTTCAAAAGCTCTTTTTAGTGAAGATAATCATGCCCGTGAGCGTTCTGCATACAGTACGTGAGCCATAACCCTCGGCTTATTGGTGCAGCTTCACTGCGCCCCAGGAGGAACGAATTTGCATCCGTCTGCATAGCAATCAATGCTCTCGTGAATGTAATTGTGTTGCTGTGAATCACTGAGTGAACCGCACAGGGTTACGATGAGACTGATGTATATTGCATTCAGTGAGGAGACCGCTTTCTACACGTTCAGTCTTTAATTGACCTCTGACTATGAGATGTAAAGTGTAACAGGTTGATATGTTGTAATGAAGATCAAAGTTATTGTGCGTTTGACTGTCTTAAAGGCAGATTTTGTGTTGCTGTGGTCTTGGTGTCTTGTGTAGATGTTCTGAATGATTTCTGTTTGATTTTACTAGTGTTTCAACTTGGTATAACTTGAAAGAAGCATATTTGTTATATAATAATCAATCATTAGGAATTTGGCTTATTTTAAAGGTGCAATGTGTCATATTTAGGACTGTCTTATATACATGAAGCGTTATGTTTTTTTAGCTTAGAATGAGCTATTTCTGTCTAGATACACATCAGGTCCCCTAACGTAGAATTTGCCATGTTGTTTCTACAGTAGCCCTAAATGTGATGACATCTTTGTCCTGTGTCAGCCACCGTACTGCTTTAAAAGGGAGAGGTGAACGGTGGAGTGAGCCGTTTGTTGTCCAATTCGCAATCTCACCGCTAAAATCTCCGCACTGCTCCTTTAATGCTAGTTTTGTCTTGGGTCTGTGGGTCCCAGCCTCCTGGTTTGAAACACAGCTTTATTGTGATTCTATCATGTGTTTATGGTTGTTTTACTGAAATCGGTTTGGAAAGTTATATCAAGCTCAAACTCATTTAGACGATTTTACACTTCTTCAGCTCTAAAGATTCACGTTTTGATATTCTCAGATGGGATCCATCAGTTGTATGTATGTTGTCTGAACAAGTCACAACCTATTTTACCACAAGCGGTGAAAACCTGTCGACTGGGAGCGAAGTATAGAAAATAAATATTCCTCCCCTTCCTCCTACGATTCATTAGCGTTTCTCCATTTGTTCTGGTTCAGTCTGAGTCTTTGTGGAAAACACAGATAAATTTATTCAATCGCCCCCCCACAACCTTTCTGTGTATAAGTCATAAATGACTAGATAGCTCGTATACCCTGAAATTATGACTGCAAGTGGTAATCTGTATCAGAAATTGCAAATGATGTCTCATTCTACTGAAAATGACTAAATCCAAACAATGTTTTTGGAAATGGGATGGGAACTAAATATATCCGTTATGTTCGAAAAACATGTACGTTAAAGTGCTTGAGTTTCACCGTGGGTGGTAGAAAAACAACATTAAAACAGCTCTATTAACATAGAGACGGTAAAGATTCTTAATTTATATGCATAGACTTTTAGTGTATTTGCGAATTAATCTGCAGTTTCTGCCATTTTCCGTCTGTAGCTCATTAAATGTGTGCCAGAGGAAAAAATAGATTTGTTATGGTTTTGGTGGATTTTGCACTTTCTGGCCCATTTTTTCAGCGCTGCGTGAGTTTAATAAAGCTGAATCACACATTTACAGAGTTCAATTTCTGGGTCTTGGAATAAAAACACGTTTTATAAATGTGGTTTTTAAGCAATTACAAATCGGTTTGGTTTTTATAGTTGTAGGACTCATATGATCTTGGATTTAAAGGCAGAGTTCATGTTTGAGACGAACAACAGTCTTACAGTCATTGTACAGAAAAATAAGCACGGTGTCAATATTCTTTAACATTTTTCCTCTTTTGTCCTACACAATGTTGTCATATATTGGTTTACAACAACACGAAAGAGAGTTAAGTAAGCAAGCAGAATTTTGATGTATTTTTGTTAGAATTTGCAATTATTTTTCTGTTTCAGATATTCAGGGTCACGGCCGAAGCCAGGGGGGGGGCGTTGCTGTAAAATTTGAGACATGTATATTTTATTAAATGGTTTAATAAGAGAGAGGGAGGCCTGAGGATGGATGAGATATTACTTGCATCAATAATGGAGTGTGAAATGACCCCGGTAGCAAATGAGGGAAACTCGGGGATCTAGTCATCAGTCGCCGTCCCAAAGGAAAATCGTAAGATGATGTAATAACTAACTGAGATGATGCACAAATCCAAAATGACCTCAAGACACACAACACACCTACATTTACATAGTAATTTACTTCCGTTTCATGAAGAAGGTTTCTGCATCTGGCAGCAGTGGACATGCCGTTTCAAGTCTTTTTTCTAAAAGCATCTCGTAAGGAGAACGTGACAGATGCATTTTGTATCACAAAGCTCTGTAGCTGTATTGTTGCTGGATGATCCATTGATACGGTCTCGCTGAGCTTTGCGAGGTATCTGTCTTGAAGACATTGTGTGGGAGTCTTCAGTTCTCTGTGATCCATCAAGCGCATCGTCCCACACTAAACTCCACGCTGTCCGCCCCTGAAAGCTCCACGGTAACTTTGTTCCCTCACAGGCAACTTATCAGTGCACACTAGAGAGGTGACCTCTTTACCACACAGCTGTTTGATGTCCCTTTCATCCTTGCCGTAGGTTTCCCCTTCAAACGGCTTCAAAGGTGTCAAACGTTCGCGCATTAAAACGCACGGCACGTGGGAGGTTTGGTGAATATTGATAAAGTAAATATATAGAAAATCAGATATGACATGACTGTAATATCTATATTAATATTATTCTTATTAATTTAAATAATTTTTAAATTAATGCTTTTATGCTAATTTGTATGGTTTTATGCTTCCTACAGGTATCTGAAAATAATTTGCCATGATACCAAAAACTTTTCTGGTTAACTTTTTACTAGTCTAAATGATCCATATTTTTTAATATCATTGTGCTTCGATTTGTTTTCGTTTTTTTTAGGAATTTCAAAAGAAACATCTCAGAGGAAACCTGGGAAGGTTTGTAAACACTGTGGGATTTTGTTGTCTATTGTTTCTGATGAAGGTTTCTCAAAGAAAAACAGTACACAGTATTTATAATATATCCATAATATATCATGCTTTGACCGCAGACAAGGAGCTGCATGAAATACACACTTGTTTTGTAAATGTAAAGTTTCCCCTTGAGAATGTTCGTCTTATCTTTGTTTGTTGTTTGAGTTATGAGTGCATTCTTATCATAACGGAGATCATTTAGGATAAATCAAACAGATGCAGCGAGCTCATGTGTCCCAGGAGAACAGCAACAATAAACTCAGAGAGACCACAGAACTGTAAGTTTACTTTACATACAATGTGTTTACCAGGTGCTTTAATCTAGAAATGATTTGTTTAGAAGGTTAAAGATTTAAATATAGATGATTGACGTGCTCTATTAAAAGATTTTATAAAGCATTTGCTGTTCTCTGAAGGACCACAACACATGTTTTATGTGAATTGTAACTATGCAATCTGAGTTGAATGTGATGGGAGAGTCCATTCACACCATGAATGAAAACTTATTCAAAACTGTATGTCTCACACTGCAGCACACAAGCTTCGAATAAACATAATATAATATATTGTCGCTGTTCTTCTGAAAGCTCAGATTCACTGTTTTTTAGGAAATGGAAAAAACTATATTTGTTAGATATTTGCAAAATCCAATGACAAACATTCCACAAAAAATCTCGAGATACCAGGTTTCAGAAGGACAGTTCTTATTCACTTAAGCCAACAGAAATATATTAGTACATGTATTTGGGAAAAGTAAAAAAAACTGTATTTGTATCACAGTTTTTTGTGTCTTGTCATTCTGTCAGTTTTTCACATTGCTGTTGAATGACTTTGTCACTCCTGAGGTTTGATATTGTTGAAATTCAACACACACCCGCCTGAAATGACCACAATACATCCAGAAATGCTGATGAAATGAAAATTTGGCACGGCTGTATATGCCAATAAAGTTATCAATATTGTTAATATTCTTGGTGTGAATGGGCCTTAAAATAGTTCAGAAATACTACAAGAATAGTTAATGAATCAAAATCATGAAGTGAAATTGGAGTTTGAATCAGAATTGTTTAAAGTATTGATTTCCATGTAGACAGTAATGTGAAAACGCAGCGAAAGTTCCAAAATTGCTTTGAAAAGTTTCACAGAGCCAAACTCTCAGGCAAGAGTCTCCAACACTGTGTTTATCATAAAAAATGTGTGAGATACAATGTAACTTGACCATAAATGTAATAATGTTGGAGGTGATGAGAACGAAGAGTGAAAATCATCAAATCTCTTCTTCCATTTTGAAGACACGAAGCATCTCAGCCTGTTACCGTGTGAGTTGTTGCAGAAAATGTAATGACATTTATGCCCTGTGATTAAACACATTTTATTTCCATTTCCACACTAGACGACGGTGTGAAAAAGGCCATGTTAGAATGAATCCGTGCAGACGGACCAAATAAACGAAAACAATCACATTTTCGGTCATAAATTAAGGTCAGTAGTGTGTCGAGACTCGGGAGACAATTTCACACATGCATAATGATGACTTTATATTGTGTATTTGTGTATCAATTGGTGAAAACTTTCTTATTTTGATAGATTTCTCTAACTAGGATCATCACCTGACTTAAATTCAATAATAAAGACAACTAGATGTGCACATTTTTTGAAGATCATGCAAAACTCGCCCTGATGCTATTTCCAGGTGGAAATGATTCATTTATTCACCCTCATATCATTTCAAACCTGTATGACTTTCTTTTTTCGGCAGAGCACAAAAGAAGATATTTTGAAGAACGTTGGAAACCAAACAACTTTGGCCCCCATTGACTTCCATTGTATGAACACAAAACTCTTTATCTTTAGAATTGTTATTTTTGTGCAATCCTTTTTAAAAACATCTTGCAGAGCACATGTGTCCTCAAGTGTACAGAATAAGTTAAGAGCTGAAGTGTAATATTTAAGGTTAGAAATGCTAATGAATTTTCTTTTAATAATTAAGGGAAACCTATCAAAAATTTACTTCATTTGCGAAAATGAATCGCTTTTAGCCTGGCACGCGTTCACGTTCGGCTTTCTCTTTTGTCTGAAAGAGGAGCGAGCAGTAAATGAGTTTGGATGCTCTCTGTTGAACTGTGTTAAGATCTCAATTAAGATACGTCCAAGTGAATTGGGCTGAAAATAACTCGCCGACCTTCTCTGCACCGTCATGTAATGATGTAAAGTGTGAAGTCATTTAGTCACTCCGGCACAATACTCTGAGGTGAACTGACGGACTGTGAAAATATGTCGACAGCTCTGGAAAAACAATCACGTGTTCGATGATAAAGTTAAATTAGCCACTTATAAAAGTCTAGTTTATTTCTCTCTATATTTTTTTTAGAGAATCACATTGAGATATTAAAGACTACCTACATTCACTCTATACTGTCAGCACATTTGTGTGTGTTCTGCAGCAGGAAGATGAAGATATTCATTAGCATAAAGTTATTATACATTGTCGGCCCTAATTTAGAGAGCAACTGATAGAGAGATTGCACATATAGATTAGATGCGCACAGCTACATGTACTCTTTCAAAACACAATTATTTCTCTGCCGTTCAGTCTCTGTTGTATATTATCATCGTAGTTGATCTATTGAATTGATGTCTTCTTTTTCAAAATGTTCAATTTCCCATTTGTAAAGAGGACGCAATGAATAATTTAATAACAAGTTGTTTGTGTGCGTTTGGAAACGCGCGGACGACGAATCCACGTAATGAAATCGATACAATCAAACGCAGCCGAGCACAAGCGCTGGGTCAGCACGTCCACCGTGTGTTTAAAGAACAAATGCATGGAGATTTTTCATGCTCCCGTCACCTCTACAAGGTTATCTGTGCCGGAGCGCCGCGGCTTCCGTCCTTCCGAAAGTCTCGACGCCTTTGGCTTTTGCTGATGGCGGCTCCTTTGCTTAGTTTCTAATTTGCCGGATATATTTGCTGACTTACAGATACTCGTAAGAGCTTTTTTGCCTCGTGTTGGATATGAGATGAGGCAATAGCTCACTATTATATTTAGCTAATGAACACAGTATGAATAGAGATGACTGTTTAATATCTACAGAAGTGCTGGAGAATGCAGTAAGGTTTTTTTTTATAGGAAGGAGGAAAAAAATGATGACGTCTCAATCGTTCGGAGATATGTGTTGGTTCTCACGTGTGTCTCCTTCGCAGTAACATGTCTGCCCAACACCGTCTCAGACTGTGTTCAGATTGGCAAGGTTAGCAAAGTCTACAGGAAATTGTCTTGGGATCGTCTCAGATCTCAGTTTGAACTCAAACATGTCTCATCAAGAGCTCTCGAGATCTGCACTTTAATTTTATACCTCCACATATCACAAATCGTTTTACTTTTGACTATATTTTTCTTTTAAAGAATTGTATATGGAGTTGAAATGAAACACCACTGAAGAAAAATCTCATTGCTCAGAAGTTGCTCTTTTGAGACTCTGAGTTCTCAGTCGTTCCATGTAAGTGTCTCAGATGCTTCTTTAAAAATGGTTGAGAAGAAATTAAAGTATATTTAGACTGGACAAATGTAAAAAAAAACATTGAGGATGGAGCTACAATGTTAATGTAGATTGTATCACTAAACAAAGCATAAACAAAAAACAGTTTGAATATGAATTTTCAACAATATTACGCTTTTAAGTAATGAAATTTGTTCTTTGCACTGTTTGACAGGTAAACCAACAGTGGAGAAAAAGAAACTTTCAGAAGTTCTTCTGAATTCTTCATGTTTATGACATTTGGACAAGCCGTTAGACAGGAAGAATGCTGTGATTTTTCTCCGACACCAAAAGCAAAACTCAACTGAAGGACAATGAAACCACTGACATTTCTCTCCCCATTGTTTTGATCAATAACTCTATTGAAAAGCAGGCAGAATATTTTTATTTCTCAAAAGCATATTTTCGAACTGTTCTGTGTGAATGCGCTGCGACTCGCCCGCTGGGAATCTTTTCTTGACTGTGCAGCTCGGCTTCACTCCGACGTAGATCACTGCGTCTGGAAAGACCCGTGATGTTTGCTTGCTATTTGGCATTTCTCTAGGATTCTCTCCTGAATTTGTGATAGAGGAAAATCTTGAAGGTAAAGTGAAATGAAGAGCGGGGAAATGTAAACGCCACAAAACAGTTTAATGGTTTTTTTTAGGTAGGGTACGTTTTTGACCTCAAAAGTAGCTAAACGATCATTTTGTTTGAGGCATGCGGCAGCCAATTTTTCTCTGTTGATTTGTTGTTTTACACATCGATCAGAGGTGTTTACACGCCACCGTTTTTTAAACATTTAAAACTGCAATTTGTAGCCGGCCTGAAAACGCAACCAGCTTGCAACGTGCAAGATGGTGATAACCTGCCCGTGTGAACTACAAAAGTTTAAATGTGAGAAAACAGGGACGTCCGTAGTTCATCGCTCTGTAGAAGAACGCGTATCTGCGCAGACCCGTAGCATTTCTTTACAAATTGTCTAAATTGGTACAGCGTTTTTAGTTGTTTTTGGGGATCCTTATAAAGAATTGGCATTGTTGTTTGAAAAACAAATGCACAACTTTCTAAGTCAGTCCATTATGAGAAAAATTCATGCGTAGCCTACCCGTGAGGTGCACGAAAAGAAAAACATAAATGCTCTAGATGTGTAGAATGTAGTTTAAAAACGAATAATTTTTTTACACCAAATGTGCTACCCAAACTAACTGTGGCCACACAAGCGCTCATCCTGATGTGCCGTTCATCTGTCTGCTGTAGATAAGTGACCGGCCTCAGTGATGTGATGTTACGGCACAACAGGTGGAATCATGGCGCTGACTGCAAAAACACTTCAAGCGGTTTTCAGGTTTCATTTGTTTTTCTTTAAATGCAGTCATAAACGTGTCATTTTACATTTGTAAAGAAAGAAAAGTGAATGTGTTTGTTTTCTTTTGTCTGTGAAATGTAATGAAAGTCCGCCCTTTGAAGGTAAGAACAGGTGTGCTTGCATCTATATAATCACAGATGTGACCTCATGCCTTCACATGTGAAAAGATGTACATGTGTGTGTTTCATGTGTTCTGATAACAGCCACACTGTGTCAGTGATCATTGATTGATGACACATACTTTGCTCAAATCTGGACACGGGCTCGATTCACATCAGACAACCCGAACGGTTGTAGCGTGTAATTTTCTCTTATCTTAGCTCAATATAGAATTCTGTTCTGTGTTGACACGTCTCCTATGGATGTGAATTTAATCATAGCTATCTGAACGCAGATGCCACATGCGACCGCTTCAGACACATCGACAAATGCCGTTGTCACTTACAGTGAAAAAATCTATGAGTTTTTGAAGATGCCACAACATTGCACAGCCTCTGGTTGTTTTATACTTGATAAACTTTGGGACTGAAGTAACTGCGGCATGGAAATAATTTGCTTTTGGGCTCATGTCACATACTAAAGTTACGTTCAGTCAGACACAAACATATTTTAAAATACTTATTTATTAAGACCGAGATCATTAGATCCAAATCTGTATCATAAATGTAAAACAATTTCAATCATGTGTCAGTTGTTTGGTTCGAACAATCCTGTTGTTTTGGAAATCGTATGATATGTAACATTTGTATAAATTCATCTGTCGGTCACACAGACATCTCAGTCTTTAAACACAGATCACGTTTTCTCGCTCCTGTCAAATTGTCCTGTGATATTCGGCTTGAACATGTCATTCCCACAATTACAAATGATAATGTTGAATGTACCACCATGACAATAGCGAGGGGTCGCCCGGGTAGATTTTGTTCCCCGTGGCGGGCGACCCAGATTGACTGATCGCAACCTGCGGTCATACATGAATTGACATATTCCATAACCCAGGCTATAAACAGTCATTTCTGATCTTCAACAAGCTTGTTTTTTGGGAAGGGATTCAAAACTTCCATCATGATGCTGTTGATGTCAGAGGGCTGCCTGCGTGTAAAGATTTTCACTTTTCACCATATTCCTCCACACTCGAGTGTTTCGTTTTATTCTCCGTTTTCATATTGTGGCTCTCTGTGTTTGGTTTGACAAGTTCATTCATTTAATGAAGTGAAAAATGAGTTTGAATGAAAGGTTGTTGTGGGCCGTTCACGGTCCACAGGGCATCTGTGACACGCTGGTGTACTGCGCTGAAGAATGCCTCTGTGTTTACAGGAATGGATTTACACCACGCTCATGCAAATGATTGTGGAGGTGACATTATTCACACGTTCAGCTCATATGGTCTTGTATTTCACCCGTACATTTAAAGAGGCATGGGTTGTAGCAGTGCTGTTTCAAAAGGGTTTAAAGTGCATTTTAGTTGCTACCCTTACAAAAAATAAGTCAATTTACATTTTTCATAATCATAGTGGGTTTTTTTTTAAATGTAGAGAAATCACAGAAAACTTTAATACTATAGAATAGAATACATGGCGGCAGCATTGCAAAGTTTACAAGTATACTATTCAGGTTCATTTGATCAAGTATACTTTCATTTTTTTATTCATATTTTATTAGGTATATGGTTTTTAAAGTACCAGTACTATACTTAAGTTGTAAGTGTACTATTATAATACTACTATATTGACCCACTTTTTAGTTTAGTGTACTTTTAAGTATGCATTAGTTGTAACAGCAGTACACTTTTGAGAAACTTATTGACAAACATGTTTTTTACTTTTACTACAGGTAAACTTATAGGCTTACTCATAGTTTTAGATAAATATTTGTAGAACATTATTTGTCAAAGTACTGTAGGCCTACACTTTCTTTTCAGTATTTTTTTTATACTGCAAGTATTTAGTAAAGTTTGAAGTATTGGCTATTCAAAGTCAACGTACATCATACTGTTAGTTTATTATTTTTTATTTTAAGTACTATGTTCCTATTTTTATAAATGTAAATTTGTGTATATTTCTAAGAAGAACATACTTTATTGTTTTTTTGTTTTAAAGAAGAACAATGTTTTGTAAAGTTAGGTTCTCGTGGTTGTTTTTAGGTTTCTTTCGGCAGAAAGTTGCGTGTGTGAAATATGAGTTTAATACTCCGAGTTCAAGGCTTGTTCAGTCTGCCAACAGTAATATGCAATATTAATAATGATGCTCGTCCCTGTAAATGCCTCCAGCCGCTTCATCTGTGAGGTAAAGAGAATGAATGTCTTCAGGATATTTCCTTCACGAGCTTTGAAACGCATCTGTTTATTTCAGGTCCGTGGATAGAACCGCTGCTCTCCGACGATAATACTTCAGTCGAGAGTCGTGTCGACTGGATTCGTTTGGCAGGCGACGGACGGGATCGCTCGAGTAACTACAAAAGCATTTGCCAACCGTTTCCTGCATGTTTCCCTGTGACGTGGCTGGGAATGAGTTCAAAACGGCCTCTGTTTAGATGAGGGAAACGTATTTGTGTGCAACAAGCAACGTGAGATATCTCCGCTCCGCTGCTGGCTCTTGTTAAATTCTGCCTCTGACACACAGCGGCAAACCATCTCCGTGTTAAAGATGTAGGAAAGAATGAGACATTACGTAGCGTGACCTCTGCTTATGTATGTTCTCCTGGACGTGTTTGGCTGACAGCGTCGAGTACGCTGCAAAAAATGGCTTTCTCACTTGGTATTTTTGTCTTGTTTTTCAGTATAAATGTCTAAAAATCCTTGAATCAAGATGCATTTTCTTCATAAGCAAAATGAGGTAAGAAAATAAGTCTTGTTTTTAGGCCAAAAATATGAAATGTAAGTAAATTTGTGCTTAAAACAAGCAAAACAAATCTGCCAATGGGGTAAAAAAAAAAACTTGAATTAAGTTGAACCTTTTTCTTAGTCATTAAATTCAAGATTATTTTTCTTGTTTTAAGCACAAATTTACTTACATTTCATATTTTTGGCCTAAAAACAAGACTTAATTTCTTAGGTCATTTGGCTCATCAAGAAAATGCATCTGGATTCAAGAATTTTGAGACAATTGTACTGAAAAACAAGAAAAAATACTAAGTAAGAAAGCAATTTTTTGCAGTGTAATTGTGATTATTCAGAAGTGCGTGTAGATTGAGTAGTAATTCGTATTTCTCTTCGATGCTTTGCTTCCGATGTCAGAGCAAATAAAACTCGCTGTAGAATAAATCTAATTATGGCAGAAGAAAAGGCAATCCATCTATCATATCCTCCTCCTGTGTGTGTTTTTAAGACATGTCATCGAAATGGCTTGTTTGCGTTGACTTGTTTACTAATCCCACTGACTATTGTCTTTTCAGGATAAATTCGTTTCGTTGTTCGTAGTATGCAAGTGCACCAACTTAGTCCTTGTTTTCATTCACGGTTCATACTTTTATAACTTTGTTGAAAAGTCATTTGAATTAGCACCACAACAAAGGCAGCGGTCACGCGTTTACGCAGGCGCCCGTACGTTAATGAACAATTATCTGCTAAGCTGCGTCGGAGGCTCCTAAATAAACCTCGGGTTGTGTCGCAGTTGCTATGGGACACGCTCTTAGTGACTGTAATTAACAGTAAAAACTAATTAAAGAGGTAATGCACAACTCTCCGAGCTGCCATGGCACTGTAAATATATTTTTGTGTTTGCGGGCTGATCTCCAAGAGCGCCGTGCTCTGGATTCAGCTCCAGCAGTTGGCGGTGGAATTGTTTTTCACAGCTTTTCTGCACCAGGATAACTTGCTAACTTCTTTCTTTTTACAGGCAGATTGTCCCTTTACCAGGCTGAGATGTTTCTTCATTGTTGCAGCCACAGATCTGAAGTTTCAACATGAAGTTTTATAGGTACAGTTCATTCAAAGCGAATGCCGGGACTGTCTGGTTACATAACAATGAAGGTATTGTGGTCAGCTGCTGTCAAGCTCTGTTCAATTATATAAAAATTGCATAAAAATAAGGTTTTGTAGTTCGATCTCATTTTGGTCTCTGAATGCATAAGCATTTTATGATGAATTTGAAGTACGTAAATCGTACAAAACCTACATTAGTTCCAATTTCAAGCTTTTTGCCTCTAATTTTAGTTCTTACCATTTTCTCTATTCGCCCGACACAAAATCAGATCATTATATCACAAAAAATGTATTAACCACTTTGTAAAATAGTTACAAATTGCAATGAAATTGTGTTTTAGCTCATGTTTTGTCTGACTTAATCCTTATGAAATCCGTTTCATTTTTTCCCAAATTACGTTTTTCTGTATACATTTTTCTCTTTTCTGTGTTTTCTGTTTTTTACGATACAATAGTACATTTTTTGCCCACATGAAAAATATCTCAGTATACTATATCATTTACTCATTAACTATAGTTAGAAACCTAGATACTACAGTATTACAGAACTACAGAAATAAATCCATAAAAAATATGGCGTAGCCTAATGCACAACTATGTTAATATAAACCAGCATCTCTCCAGTGCATTTCGTTTTTTTTTGTTTTTTTTACACCTACTAAATTTAGATTTTGTATTTCACTAGTACATTTACTTTAATAAAGGAAATAATATAATATACTATAGTTTTTTCATGTGTGTGCGTCATAGTTATTTTAAGTTAACCAGACTTTTATTTTGTCACAAACCTTTTTAGTGTATGTTGGACAGTAGCTTTACTAAATTTGTTTTGTCACATGTTTGGTATATTTGTCCCAGATCAACTTTAAACTTAAAGGTAAAGTAGAGTTCAGTCAAGCTGTCGGTACGATTGTGCTGTAAATTTGTTTCGGGCCCATGTGAAGCAAGCTGCAGTTGTATGTTTCAAACAGAGATGGTGATAGAGAGTCAAGTGTTATTAATCGCAACAATCACAACACGTTTATAATGCAGCAAATGATTTTCCATGAATAATAACCTAAATGTGGATCATATGGATGATTTTATTATAGTTTCCGTCCTTTAAGTAGCTTGACAGCCCCTGGTCTACTGGTATCTGTTTCAAACATTTTTTGTTTCATAGAAAAAGTCATGTTGGTTATGGTCTTAAATGACAGAATTCTTTCTTTTACAATTACTCAGTCTATGGTATCCTGTGTAAACATTTCCTCGCAGCTTTCTAAGATAAAGTGTCGCTAAATGTGTTTTTTTACAGAGCCTTCCGAGGTCTCGGCAGATATTGTGTTGACAAGCGAACTTTAATGTCATTTCCACCTTCAGACCCGTATTATGATCTATTATCTCCTACAGCGGCACGAGAGAAGTAAGCTGGATTTCAACCAGCGTTTATCCGGGAAAACTAATCCCAGCCGGCAGAATATGAGAAAGTTAAGCCCTGATTGAAAAACTCGAGGAAGTTTGTTTATATTAAATGTGGAATTACCTCTGAAATGATCAGTCTCGCAGGGGGTTTGAGAAGTATTACTGCAACAAAATACCCTTCTGCCGTGAGGTTTGACAGTGTTCAGCTCCACGAAAGCATGCAGATGTTAACAAAATATAGTTTTACCTATAGAAAAAAATCAATGGCCACCATGTTTTTGCCCCGGCTGTAAAACTAAAACTATTGTTATATTAAACCACAAGACTTTTGTAGAGATCAGCAATAACAGTTTTATATACTTTTGATTTGAACACATTGCAGTGCATTGCATGAGATCACTTCCATCAAGTGTCGCGAGTCCTTTTAATTACACGACTCTATTTAGGTTTTCTTTTTTGGCATGATTAGAACAATCACCAGCGGCCGTGCGAGACGTTCTGTGGTGAGCGAGCTCAAGTGATTAACTGAATATTTATCAACACACATATGATGCCTTTAACCTTCCCTAGAAGGTGCAAATTGTGACGTGCGGCCAACATTCGGCAGACATTTGCATAGCATTTGAATGATGGGAATTATGGTAATTTTGACAGGCTGTTTGGCGTCTGAGGACAGCGTGAGCTGCAAGCATTCGTTCCTGAGTATAATCAGTTAGATGATGACCTCCCGGTCCAAACAGATGGTGAGTCAACGCTGCCAGTGAGAAAGAGAAAAACCAAGATGGTAATGATGTGGGATAAATATTCTTGGCGGATTCATATATGTTGTGAATGTTCACACTGGTTTAAAAAAATGATGCTCGTGTGTGTGTCATCATCATCCTGTGACTTTGATGTGATTTTTCTAATGTTCTTACTGAATGAAAAAGTCATTCAAATTCAGACCGATGTGATCCTTTCAGATCATTTTAATAGATGCTTGTGGGAAAGATGTTGAAGATTAAATATTTTGCATTAATTGAGACTTTTGGGCTTTCACAATATACCAGAATGGATATACAATTTTAAACATCTTCAATTTTGTAAATTTAAGGAGTGTTGCCATAATAATTGGTTGAAAAATTTGATGCAAAATTGAGTGAGCGAGCGAGTCGGTGACTGAGCGAGGTGGTGGGTGAGTCAGTAGGTGAGTCATTGAGTGAGTCAGTAGGTGAGTCATTGAGTGAGTCAGTAGGTGAGTCATTGAGTGAGTCAGTAGGTGAGTCATTGAGTGAGTCAGTAGGTGAGTCAGTATGTGAGTCATTGAGTGAGTTATGAGTGAGTAATTGAGTGAGTCAGTAGGTGAGTCATGAGTGAGTCAGTAGGTGAGTCATGAGTGAGTCAGTAGGTGAGTCATTGAGTGAGTCAGTAGGTGAGTCATTGGGTATGTGAGTCATTGAGTGAGTTATGAGTGAGTAATTGAGTGAGTCAGTAGGTGAGTCATGAGTGAGTCAGTAGGTGAGTCATGAGTGAGTCATTGAGTGAGTCAGTAGGTGAGTCATTGAGTGAGTCAGTAGGTGAGTCATTGAGTGAGTCAGTAGGTGAGTCATGAGTGAGTCATTGAGTGAGTCAGTAGGTGAGTCATGAGTGAATAAATTTCATTTTAATAACCATAATTAATGAAATGGCTTTAATATTATGCACGTGTTAATATCGTGAATAGTTCCAGACACGTTTGAGTAATTTGAGTGTGATTCATTCACCCCCCCAAAAAAATGAATGAAAATATGAATGAACTTTTTTATTTTCCACCAAAATTCAGTATATATTGTGATATCATATCATATTTTTGACCATGGCACAGTTACGTAATGAAAATTGGATATTGTGACTGTCCTGCAGAAGTGTTTTTTGGACATACCATGGTATTCTCTGTTAATACCATGGAACACAAATGTGATAATCATGTGACATGCTGCAAGGAAAACCAAATTTCTTATTTATAGGGGGATGTTGTCATAAGCGCGCTCTCCCATAACCACATCAACATTTCTTTTTTATATTATGTGCTGTGTATTGAAATATTTAAAATATTTATAGGTAGTAGTTTGCTGACCAGCTCATATCATGGCCGGCTGTTGCTATAAGTATGTGTTCAGTGAACTGTATCTCTTCCAGGGCAATACCAATGTTCAATAGCTTTTAATGCAGCCAACATACCATGAGAGGTATTAACTAAAGTACAAAGTGACCCCGCTCTCCCCATAAAAGTACCATCGTATTACCATTTGATGTCATCTCTGTTCTGCAGTACCAACACAATACATTTTTAAAATGTGTTTTGGCTCTGACTCTAGAGTAATAACAAACAGCCATTACTTTAACAAGGACCGAGCGAAAGAAATGCAGCCTTCACAATGAGTGCTGGTTAAATGAGAAACACACCGTGAAAGTGATCCATCCCCACAGGTTCAGCGTTTTCTTTTCTTGTGCTCTTAAAGATCTCTCAAGGCACAGAGGAAAACCGCCTAAACTCAATTGAATCTTGATAAATGGTGAAATCTGAATACTAGCTTATGCATAAGTCCATTCATGAATTGAATATTTTGAGATGGTATCTCCCGTTGAGACATAACATTACAACCGTAGCCTTGAAAACGTCTAGTGCTTCTGCATTGTACTTCACATTACACACTGAATTATTCAGCCATGGATACAAAAATGATCATAGACATGCGACTCAAAAATGAGAAATCTATCGTTATTTAGTCAAGCTTGTGTCTTTAAAACCCATTTTTATTCATGCGTTTCTTTTTTTATACAATGAAAGTAAATGTGGACACACACTGTTGCGCTTGTAAATGACAAATAAACACCATTAAAAAGCCATTTATCAAACGAATCCACGTGACTCGTGTGCTGTTATACTTCTAGACTTTTGATGCACATTGAAAATCTTTTACTTCATCGTAGCTCTTAAATCTCTTTGAGGCTTCAGCGTATTGTCTGTTCATCACAAGTAGAGATTTGAGTCTTGCAATATAAAGAATAAAAGTCTGGGCTACTTTTATAGTGCTTTTTCTTTTGTGTTGATTTCACTGTGAATTGCTCCTGTAAAATATTGCATTGTTTACAGGCCGTGTATCCTGCAGTTCAACGGAATATATGGTCATTCAATACTTTAAAAGGAAAACAAGCCAGCTGTGCCAAAACCGCTATTCCCAGCTTCAATAAGACCCAATGCAATCTGTGGAGCTCATAATTGGAAAAATGTTGGGGTCATACAGCATTGTTTCATCTCAGAGAATCTTGAGAAAAATATAAAGGTACCAGCTCTGCTGTGTAGAAGACACTTCTTAAGGCATCAAATTGGGTTAGTGGATTCCTGATAGGAGAGAAACATTACTTTGCTGGATCAGTTGTCTTAAGGATTGAAGGATGCAAGGTGTGTGTGTGAAGAGAGAGAGAAAGAGAGAGATTGCTTATCTTAAATATCACTGGGGTGTAAAGTTTAACTTGCAATCCATCATTAACCAAATTATCCAGCATCTGTAGTTTTTTTATATTTTTCTTCTTCTCTGCACCTGTGTGTGTTTAAAATTGAAAATCATCCTGCGGCATTTATTATGGCTGTAATGGCTCTAGTTCTTCATTTAGTCTCTTTCTTACAGTAGTGTGTTATTGTTAGATGTGCTTTCATTATGTGAAATTTGGCTAAAGGTGTATTTCAACCCCTCATAAATTCATCATTTTTTCACCCTCATGTCATTCCAAACCTGAGTTTCTTTCTTCTGCAGAACACAAAAGAAGATATTTTGAAGAACGTTGGTATCCAAACCACATTGAACCCCATTGACTTCCATATGGACACAAAAGCACAGAGACATTTCTCAAAATATCTTCTTTTGTGTTCCGCAGACAAAAGAATCATCAAACGATATAAAGGTAAAAACTATTCCTGCTGAAATTACGATTCACTTTTTTATGAGTGCTCTCCACATGTCCTCCCATGTTACGCCAGCCTTGTGAGCAAAGTTACACATTGTGTGTAAAAATAAACACGGCATTGTCTCCTCAACATGAAGTTGTTTCCACTTACCGAAGCTGTTTTGTCCCCACAGTTTAAGTCAACACGGTGACACAATTCACACAGCGGTCCAGGAGGTCTCCGATCGGCTCGTGCATTTGCAAAGCAGACGCTGTCGGCCATACGCCTCGCTCGCAGACATCGCTGCGGGTGTGTAACAAGCATGAAGGCGCACGCTGCTCGGCTCAGATTTCACAGGAACCCCGAGGCACCTCATCACTATGGGAAGTGCAGCGTCGATCAAAAGGATGAAATGCACAATTGATCCATCGTGCCTGAAACTTTATGGAGACGCTCAGCTTGAGTATAAACAACGATCTCGGATGCGCCGCAGCCGGACGTGACGCCGGCAACAGATCAGTTGAGTGGAACTGCTGTTTGCTTTTGCAGAAGTTCATTCCTTTCTTCTGCAGAACACAAAATAAGATATTTTGAAGAACGTTGGTATCCAAACCACATTGAACCCCATTGACTTCCATATGGACACAAAACCACTTCTTTTGTGTTCCACAGAAGAAAGAGTCATACAGGTTTACAACCACATGATCGTGTATAAATGATGATAGCATTTCCATTTTTGAGTGGGCTGGCCCTTTAAGATTCTTTAATTGATGTGTTTGTCTAATTTAAGTGAAGCTTGTGTATGCCAACAGTATATCTCGCATGGACATCACAGTCATCCTTTCAGACATACTGAGCATCTCTCAGGAATAAACAAGTCTGGGTCACAGACCTGTAGACCAGCGACCGTGGATGACTCGCCCGAGTCACGCCGGTCTCATTCAGAAGCCACTGGGGAGTAAAGCTGTTGTGGCAGTTGATCCAAGCAAGCAAGTCTTCAGAATCGAGCTTGCATTGACTGACAAACAGTCACTTTTAGAGCTTTGGAGAAGAATTGATCTATTTATCCCGGCGGAAACCACCGGAGAGGCCCACAGGGCAGGACGCGTAACAAATTCTGTCCACCAACACACCTTTGAGCTTCAAGCGAAAGACAATTTCCCACAGGACACGCCGAATAAAATCAGCATTTAACTTAAAGCGAAGCTGAAACCTAAATGAACGGCTTTAACACCACTGATGTAGAAAGGAACAATTTCCTGAAGTTTCGTTCCTGTAACGGGGTGTGTTGAACGACACACGAGTCGAGATGGACCAGTCCAACCAAATGTCAAAGGAATTTGTAAGTTTTTATTTTTATTTTTTCGATTTATTTTTTGCCTTTTTTGCCTTTTATTGAAAGTGGTAATAGAGAGGACAGGAAATGAAGTGGGAGAGAGAGAGGGGGTGGGGTCGGGAAAGGACCTCGAGTCGGGACTCGAACCCGGAGCGCAACCGCACTATATGCCGGAGCACTGTCCACTACACCATCGGCTCCGGCGGAATTCGTAAGTATTTTGCGAGGTGGCAAATTCGTATGCTGTGAATCATATAAAAGCGGATACGATTACTAGGAAAAAAGTGCGAAAACAAATCGTACAAATGAGATCATATGAATTAGCCACTTTGTAAAATAGTTACATTTTTACCGTAAGATTGTGTTGACCAGTCACATCACAAGCAACAGAAAGTCTGCAGGAAATATTCACCTGTTTCCAAAACAAGTTTATTTTATAATCTTAACATTAAACATGGAAATAGTCATTTATACACAGATTTTTGACAGTAACATTTGTTCCCAGTCCCTGATGAACATTGACATTATTAAAATCGTATTGCTCAGATGTTGCTCATTCTCGGAAGATGATTTCATTATCTTTCGCTTAAATATTTCTTCTAAGCAGAAATAAAAATGCGCACAGATGATTCAACACATAATGTAGAGTCTGGCACTATTAAATAAATGTGGAGCATGGCTCAGATCATTTGCTCTTGGAAGAATTTGGTAATATTAAATCCTCAGACTTTATGGTATCTTGGCAACTGGATTGCTGGGGTCTCTTCTTTATAAAAAGTTTCCAAATGTTCTGCATTTAATCTCTGCTGACTATGAGAAACTATTGACATTCGTCTAAATTCTGTTGAAATTACAGTATTGCTGGCAGCAGTTTGCCAGTAACTGACTGTAGATTTATGTAATTTATTGGCAACAGTTTTTTCAAATATAAATGAGCATTAAACATTAACAAGCCTTTATCTTTACAGAAAAAAACTATAAAATAACAGCATTTCTGGGAACCAAAAATCTGAAAAAAATTACAGAAAAAAGGATTTTTGGTTCCCAGAATGCTTTGCATGAGGCTGTTATTTTATAGTTTTTTTCCTGTAAAGATAAAGACTTACTCATTAATTTATCTTTAAACAAACTGCTGCCAATAAATGAAATAAATATAAATCATAAATAAAAATTTGACAGTGTTTTTGGACGGGGTTAAAGCTTTGGATTTGAATAGAGTCCCTCTCACTTTAACCTACTGAAGCCAAACGATTATCAGACCTTGAATTACTCACAAACCACTGCAGTGTTTAAGGCCAGAATGGATTTACTCTTCCTGTGTGGCTCGCTGCAAAATCTTTGGATGTTTTTAATTGGGAGACTCCAGACGTCATGACTGAGTATTTAATCTTTTTAAGTAAAAAATCCTGAAATGTACCCATCGCTCAAATGCACACCAAAGACCAGAATTCACCTGCAGACGATTATTTTCCCACTAATCCGCAATAAGATATGTTGCTCTCTCTCTCTTTTAGTTTTCCACAGGGCCAGTCTCGATCGTCCTTTACTGCAGGAGAACAGACACTTCAGATAGTGGAACAAACATCATCATTTCTAAAGAAAGAAGAAAGGAAAAACAGATCACACGGGGCTTTATTGTTTTATTTGTGTGTGTTGAAATGTGGTTTCTGCAGATGATAGGATTTATAACATTTATCAGCACCTCGGTCGCAAAACCTAGCAAGTTGTCCTAATGTCTGCATTCTTCATGTGGAAGCAAGCATCCTCACTGAAATGAAACCTAATAAGTGACCACTACTGAGTGCTTATAGACAGCAACTATAGGCTTCATGCATGTGTTATATATTGTTATTTACATTAACAAGCAGATGCTTTCATCTAAAGCAACTTACAAAGAAATGAGGAAACAATAAAGCGGTTTGTCATAAGGAGGCAATAATGCTTATACCAGATTACTAATTTTTCAATTGTTAGTTCTTGTTAGCTAATGTACTGTAATGTTAACAAATACAACCTTTTTGTAAAGTGTTATTTTATGTTTTATGTGAAGCTTTATTCCTGGTCTGTGCTAACCAGCCAAACCAGCTGACATTCATTCTGCAAAGCTTTTTATTGGACCTAAACCTGCATAGGTTGACTGTATTTTCGTCCATTTTATTATATTGTTACTGAAGGGTTGTCCTCTCTGCTGTTTAAGATGTAATTATTATATTTTAAGTCGTTGTTTATTACATCCAGTGCTCACCTGCCATCATTTTATTAATATTCATCACGTTTGGATTTGTATGATTTGCATATTTATCTAGCAAAACCCACACAGATGTTTATCAAACTTCCAGAGGTGTGAATAACTTTGTGAACTGTTTATGCGTGAAAGCTCTACATTAAGTTGCAAAGTTTTTTTTCAAAGCCACAGATAGCGGTTTGACTGCTACAGACGGTCAGATGCTGATGAGCTGTTCATAGCCCGAGTAGAAGGTTATCTTCCAAAATCACACACTTCCTCGGAAAAATGAAAGGCCTTAAATCAGACAGAAGTCAAGTCTGGACGCCCAGTAAACAGCAATTTCAGCCCTGCTGTAATCAAAGATGCTCGACGCGTTTGATTGGAGAGGTAAAAAATCGCTCGCGTGCGACGCTCCCTCACAAATAGAATAAAATAAAGCGCGAAAGGCTTCCGAGACTCATTAAATAAAAGCAGGAGGAGGAGAAACGGAACGAAAAGAAGAAAAGAACATCGTTTCACAACAACTGGGATGAGATCCAAAGCTCGCTCTCTCGTTTCTTATCGGTCTTTGCAGTAGGGACATATTGCTTTGAAACACATGGGAAAAAAATGAAAAGATAGGAAGGCATTAAGCGTGTGTTGAATGGAAGGCTTTTATGACAGCGATGGTCTTTTACATGTGTTGGCATTGAGTGAGCACGGCCGCTGTGACCGTTTATTAATGTAGATAAGTGCTGTTTAAAGACTTCAAGAGCTTGTGTGCGCGTGCGTGTGTGGTAGCAGTTCTTTCATTCTGTCGTATTAAGCGGCTGTGCTCTTTCTTTAGATGTGTGTTCAATTTACCGAGGAAATGATGGATTTAAATCATGAATTAAGAACTTAAGAGTGAAAATTCTTGCGTGTTCAGCTGGAAATACAGTAAAATGTTAAGCTCAAAAGTTGCTCTTTTGTTGCTCTGAAGATTTTAAGATATACCATGGCCTCAGATGTTTCTCCTAAAATAAAATGAAAACAATTTGTTTGAGTACTATAGTGGTGTAAAATGAATGTAGAGGTAAAATAATTTGGATTTGGGTTCATTTGATGAGAAATGTATTAAGATCTTCAATAATATTGAATTTTGATGCAGACTTGACAAATCTGAGCTCAGTTTGAGACGTTGTTGAGATCTCTTCTAAAACTCACACATTTGTGAGATTTCTGACTCTTTCTCAGCAGAAATATCGGAGACTTAGGCAACATTTTTCATTTGCTCTCTATTAAATCTCAGAGATGTCTATTAGAGATGCTTTCTCAAAAAGTATGTGCACACTATTAACACATTGTTTGTGTTAGGCTATTGAACACATTACGTGTCATTTTGTGTTAAATAGGTACAAGGGACAACACCAGTTGAGTTGAATTAAATGTAACACAAAATGTGTTGTCCCAGAAATAACACAAAGATGTGGCTCAGATATTTCTGATACACATACATTTTGTGTGTTGTTCCATAAATAACACAGATTGTGAAGATATTAAAGAGGTCTCATTTATGATTTTGCTCATGGGAATTCTCTAAAGAAGACCCTAAAACACCATTTGTGTTACTTTTAACCTTGACTTTGTGTTGTCCCTTTTATTTATTTAACACAAAATCAGCACAACATGACTGTGTAATGTGGTAAAACATGTGTTAAAGTTTCATAGCACAAATGTTTTATTATTTAACACATCCTTTTTTAGAGTAAAGAGTTCGTTCACAGGAAAAAGTTTAATAGGTGGTGTTTGTAGGTTTGTAGTGTTAAAACACTCTCCTCCCCAGTTTAGTATGCAGAGAACTACAGTATAAATAATTTCTTCATAGCTCCAGTACATCCCTCAACACCGTGACTTTACCCCAAAACATTGCTTTGTTTGCTTGAGCCAAAAATCCAGACGCAGCAACATTGGCTGTGAGTTTGCGGTAACCCTCATTGTTTCTCTGACCGAGTAATGTACTTCATTAGTCTGTAGGCAATCCGGTAACTCATTGCATTAATGTAGAATAAATATCAGTTTTATAGCTTATTTTGAGTTGTATGTGTATTTCGTTTGAAAAGCAGCTCCTCTCTCTGCCAGGCTTCAGGTCTGGATTTTTTGCAAGTTCTGTCAGTGCAAACTTGGTAAACCCATCTCTGTTTGGACTTGCTGTACGTCGAGGGCATTGTCATACTGGAGCCCTCACAAATAATTGCTGCAAAGTTGGAAGGCCGCTGTGCTCTTGAATGCCATTTTATTGTGAAGCATTACAACTTGTCTTCTGATATTAAGTGGCCAGGCCAGAAGCGTTCATTAAAATGTGTTGTGTGCGTACTGTGGGCCATGTAACTTTGCCAAGCCTTGTGTCTCTCAACTTTCATCTGTTATAGCCAACAGCTTGTCTGTAGGTCCAAAGAAAAAAAGCACAAGTGAAGCATTTTCTGTAGTCTGTGTTGGCAAGAATGACAACGGGTGCTTTAATTCACACGGTTTGTTTGGCGACGGTGCTGTAAATGAATAATTCACATTCAATTATTCATGCAACTACGAAAATCACTGTTAAAAACAATCCTGTAAAAAATAAACCGTAAAATAATAATTTTTCCATGTAAAATGACATGTTTTCCCAGTTTTTCTTGTAAATTAGCGGCCTTTTCTGTAATTTTACAGTCTAAAAATCTTGTAAAAAAAAGGAATTTTTTCAGCAGCTGGATCACCAGAAATAAACCATAAAATAACAGTTTTCTCTGTAAAATTACAGTTTTCCCCTTTTGTCTTGTAAATTTTGCGTTTTAATTTTAAGACCTATTATAAAATTACGTGAAAAATCTGTTGAATACAATTCAGTAAAATTACTGGTTTTTGTTACATTATACATGGAAAATCTGTAAAAAAACATTTTTAGAACAATTCTGTAAAATTATGTTTTTTTTACAGCGTGCTTTGTCTTTATGTCATTGTGATTTGTTTAAAGTAAAACTTTGCTTAATACCATTATAATTCAGTCTGGTTTCTTGTTTCAGTCTGTCGTCGGCGCGGCGTGCTCGTGACAAGCCTCTATTCATTCTGACGTTGCTATCAAACTCTTTTTGTCCACAGACAATAGGAATATTCATACCGGCCTTTGGCTTTTTCACGACGTACAAATGTGAAGTGACTCCGGATCACGGCGCTAATATTCCCTGAAGGTTTTTCATTGTGAGTGCGTGGTCACAGTTTATCGAGCTCTTGCTAAGACGTGCGTAGCCATTTCCTTTTCATTCCTCTCTTCCGGCCGCGGTATGTTTTATGTATCGGGGGAAAGGTGCGAGGGCTGTTTGTCATTCAGGCGTCTGCGGCGAGCTATTTAATCGAATGATTAGCGAAGTGAGATTTAGCGCTGATGAATGACCTAATCCTGTCTCAAGAGGTGACGAAGATTAAAAACACTCCGGCGCCTCATAGATTATTATCTAATGAGAAATGCAATAATCTGTCTCTACCTCCTAAGAACTAAAGGGCTCATTTTTGTGATATGAAAATCCTTTCAAGCGAAATATTCTCCGTGTTTTGATGCCAATTGATTTTTCTGTGTCTGTTTCCCGGAGCATCCGGGGAGCGTCCGGAGGATCCTCACTCCATCAGAGGTCTGTTAGCGGTTTCAGATGGGACGATGATTTAAAAACCTTTGATTAAATATTTTGTCATCATTTCCAAGGGCTCTGCTTTTACTGTCAGAACTCTCTGTGATTCATTTCTTCCGACCCAATTTCCCTCGCAGGTCGTGAAGGACTATTTATTTCTCCTGCTCAAGTCTCATTTGTCACGTCTGAAACGCAGCGCGCGGCGCGTCGAGAGGCCCGGCGGCAGAACGTGTGACTGCGGACCCTCGGTGGGCCTAAAAACATCATCTACAAACACATTGATGTGAGTTTTCCTGATCCTACTGGGGCCGAAAGAAAAAACTGTAATGTTTGTGAAGCTGAAGAGGATGAAAACAACTTTTTTATTAGTCATGCACTTTCAAGTTTGTTCATATTTTACCCAACCGTGGATTGAAACAAGCCATCATTTGATAGTTTAGATTAAGTTTTTTTATGTACAGTTTATTTGATCAGTGAACTCCACAAGAGCTTGATTTCATTTCTCCGGATGGTAAATCGCCCACAGAAAATAAATGACCTATCTTGGCACAGAGGAGATTTCAGGTTTCCAGGCGGTTTAATATCTGGAAGTAATTGTGCAGGCGGTCGTTCACACATCGGTAATAAAATTAAAGCCTTTGTAATTGTGATTACTGTGATTGTTGTGTTTTGGAGCACAAATACTGTCTGGTGAGTAACAGCGCACATGAACTTCAACCGGATTAAATCTGCTGAGTTTTCCAGGTCACATGCAGGTCTGCATACTGTAGATCAAATTTAAGGGGATAGTCCACCCAAAAATGAAACTTCGTGCATCATTTACTCATCATTTAATGACTTTCTTTTTTCTGCAGAACACAAAAGAAGATATTTTGAAGAATGTTGGTAACCAAACAACATTGGACTCCATTGTATGAACACATTGAGACATTAATCAAAATATCTTCTTTTGTTTTCCACTGAAGAAAGACTCATATATAGGCTTCGGTTTTTGGATGAACAATCCCTTTAAGATCTTCATTGATGAATACTCTTAACCCAGACAAAATAGGTGATCAATATTGCGGCACAGAAGAATTGAGCAATTCATCTCTGAAAATGTTTGGATCTCCATCAGCTTTGACCTTTTGCCTCAGATCAGATACATTCAGCTGCCGAAAGCCCAGATTTGAATTACAACACCATCGAAAGTTCGCAACGTTTTTAGCCCAAAACAAACACGTGTAAACAAAAACCTGTCAGGTCCTATTACGACAGACTCGTACTCGTATTTAGTTCATGGCATCAATTATACGCCGAAATGAAATGGAAAATTAAATCCGCAATTAGTCTTGGGAAGCGTATAAATTAGCATATCTTTGAACAAATGAGTTATCTAGCGATTGTAGTTCTGGAGAGACGTGTGGCGGCGTTACGTAACCTCCCGTCTTTGAAGATTCTGCAGGGAATGGAAGAAGGTCTCCGACTGTCTCTGGCACACGTCACAGCTGTCAAAAGCTCCATCTGTTATTCAGCAGTCATTTTTCTCTAATGTTGCACAACTTCTCTACAGCTCGGCCTTTTACACTAAACAACAGTTATTGAGCCGGCGTTACATCAGAGGAATATTTCTTTCTTTACCTGATGGCTGAATGATTCAGACACTCTTGATACATGGCCTTTGTCTCCAGATAAAAATGCATAAAAGCAAATGCGGATTCTTACCTGAGGTTAAGCTTTCAGTTGTTATTCTGTTGTGTTATTCAGGAGCTTGTTGTATTTGTACGGTGTTTAACTGTGAGCTATTTGGATGTCATTTGGTTTTTGTTTTTAATCTAAATAAAGATATCTTTATAATAATCTGAGTTATTTTCCTTTCCTTTTTGTCTTGTATTATACTTTTAAAACAATATATATTCCCTTGAGACCCAACATGACAAAAGCATTTATGAGATTGTATCTTGTTTTTATAAAAGTTTAACATAATTTGGTGATGTTTTAGCTTGAAACAAAAAAAGATGTTTGCCAGTGGGGTAAGAATAAAATCTTTAAATAAAGTCTTTAAAGTAACAGCTTTTATTCTTGTTTTAAGCAAGAACATCATAAACATTTGTTAGATTTCTCTGAAAGAAAGACAAAATCAGATATGTTTAAGGAGACTTTGAACAAGATAAAAAAGAAGGAAAAAGATTTTCAATGCCTTTATTATCAATGTCAATATCAACTACAATTCTGCATAATGCGATTTTTTACTTCATTATGTTCATCTTGTTTTCCAGTACAAATATTTTAACAAATCTTATATCAACATCCATTTACTTGAGAAGCAAAATGACCTACTATGAGGTATTTAGTTTCAGAAAAAAATCTAGAAAATAAACTTGGAAAAAAGAGTTAAAAAAGTTAGAGTTAAAACATTTTCCTAAAGGTTATTTTTTACCCCATTGGCAGATTTTTGTTCTTAATTTGGTTTTTTGGGGGGTTTTTTCAGAAAATTAGATAAATATCTTATATTTTAGGTCATTTTGCTTCTCAAGTAATGATCTAATTGTTTGTATTGCGTTTTTAAAAATGATGGGTGATTTTCAACTCAGCGTTGGGTGAAAATGGGACGAAATCAACCCTTGGGTTTTAAATGAATCGATACTGGATTGTTTCAACTTAAAATGAGTTTTAACTAATTGTTGGGTCAAATATAAACCATATTTAAGTTCATTTAAACCAAAGTGGTTAAACGCAGCATTGGGTCAGAGAGGGTCAAACCCAACCGTTGTGTTATGATATAGCCTATGCTGGGTTGTTTTAACCCATTTTTGGGTCAAATGAATATAACCCAACAGTTGAGTGTGTCCCTTTTTGACCCAACGCTGGGTTGAAAATAACCCAAAATATTTTAGAGTGTGTAGAACAAGACAAAAAGAGAAATGTTTGCAGTGTCTGTAGGGTCTTTAATTCATTTAAGTTAAATAGTTTGTCATCTGAAAAGCTGTTTACCTCCTCGGCCCTTCGTCCTACATCATCTACACATCAGTCAAGATCAGTGCCCACATAACATCGCCTACATTCAACAACTCGAGCCAAGCTAGCGACACTAATAAATATTCATCCCATGCCACATGTATACCATCAGTCAGACGCTGGTCCGTATATATCGAGAGGCTTTCCGCGCGTCCCATTCCGGTTCTTAGCGCGCATCTCGTCCTGACAGGTGCCACGCCAGCGCTCCGTCTGCTCTGTACTGTCTCTCAACCACATTTCTAAATGCCAGAAGGCACATTTCCTTCGAGGATACAGCAATACAGCAACGGCACAGAGTGGCAAGAGACACTTTTCTGCCTAATGGGTATTTACATGGGGGGATAAATAGTTTGCTCAGTGCAGCCGGGCTCTTGTCACCGCTAGATTAGCGCAGGAGAACAGGTGTCAGTTTAGACAAGTAGAGCGGCGCGGTGAAAATAGCCATTTGTCGCGTGAAGTGCGGGATTTGGAGTGATTGTACCAGCGACGAGAGGGAAGAGGAAATTGGCTTTGAGAGATGAAAATTAAATCAAAATGTAAGAAAAAAACTCTACGGTGCTTCGCCGTGCGTTAAAGCTCGTGATACCGTTTCTACATTATTTGGGAAAGACAGAAATGTCCTTTATAATAACGGAAGCTTTTTTCACCGCAATGGGATTGTGATTCAATTTAGTTGTGCTGAATATTTTTGGAAAGCCATTATTGAAATGTATCACGGTTGTTCAGTCGACTATGAAAGGATGAATGTGTCATTATGCTGGACTTTTAGAAGAAAATGTGCTCGGTGTTTACATCGAGGTCTTGTGGTTGGTTGCCAGGGTGTTGCTATGCGGTTAAAGTAACGTTCTGGATGGTTGTCATGGAGTTGCTAGGATGTTAAAGGGGCTGTTCCATGATTAATCACGATTAATCGCATCCAGAATTGGAAAAAGTTTGATTTCACATAATGTACTGTGTATATTCATTTTGTATTTATAAATCAGTACGTGTATATATTTGGACAAAATCTGCGTATAGTTATAATTTTTGTATTTTATGTTTTTCCTAAATATATACATGTATCTCTGTGTGTTTATAAATACAAAATTGTAAACACAAACTCTTATTCTGGATGCGATTAATCGTGAAACAGCCCTAGTTGCTATATAGTTGCTTATTGGCCCAAGAGTTCATCCACATGTCTCCATAATATTCAGCTCCCAAATTTGTAATGAATTTTGTTGTCTGCAAATAAAATCATACAGCATATAAATGCAACATATAAGACAAGTCTTTTTGTTGTACATTTGTTTCAGATTTATTATAGTGTGATATGTAGAGACTAAATTTCGTTTTATTCATTTTTAAGAGGTGGTTTATATTTCATTAGATATTTTCGTATGAATTTCATGCTAATGGAGTCGATGACTTGACCTTCCATCACTTTTAAGTAATGTTGCATTGTTTCAAAGCAGCTTTACAGGAAGAAATTCAAAACAAAACAGAAGTTAATAATAAAAATAGCAAGCAGTCCGTCAGTCCAATAAGAGAATAAAAAGAGAAAATAATGTTTACAAAAAAATAAAGTTTAATCTTTGAAAAAAGCCTTTAGAATTGATGAATTTACAACAACAATAAAAAAGGAAGAAAGAGGAAATATTTACTGTATTAATTTACTGTAATATTAAAGTGAATATTACTACATAATGATGGATGTAACAACAGTTTAAACTGCTAACATGTGCATTCTATTAAAAAGTAAAAAGTTCTACTTTTATTTTATTTCAGGGTAAATTCAGGGCTTTTGTGGCATTTTAACGTTGTTATGAGTAAAGCTCTTCACAAATGACCTTCTGAATAAAAACCCCTCTTCTGTTTGAATTACACCAGCATATATAAACTTCCACCTAAATAGCCACAGGATTTCAGTTTTGCATTCGTAATGTGCGTGTTGATCCCTTTTATAGCAAAGCAGTCCGACTACCTCGACTTCACATCAAACTCCAAGGCCCGCAGAGATTGAGCTTCATTGTTTAAAGCACATAAATCCATCTCTACCGTCCGACCCCTGGCATTCATCACGGCACATAAAGGTAAAGTTCTTTCCCAGCATGCACTGGGGGTGTGTAGAGGATGGTACAGTAACCACAGGTCTGGCCATCATTTGTCCGGTCGGCTGACTCTGATAGATGAATAGAGCAGTGATCCAGTGTCTGGCGTTCAGCTCTGTCAGACTGCAGTTACACACTTCAGCCCAAACTTGTTTCTGGGTATATCGGTCTATAATACTGGCATGTGTATTGGTGGACTGTGTTTTTATTTTTGTAAGGGGGCAGATTCACTATCTTTGATTTCACCTTTTTGTAATGAGGAGATTTGATTGGCTGATTGGTGATCGTTTTTTTATTTACATCTAAACAGAAAGAACCAACCAACGTCTCGTTTGTAGCTATTTTGACTTTTTTGTGAATTGGTAGCTAATGCGTATGAACGTACACAATACATTTATACATCTGCTTTTTCCTCACTAACAGTTGTCTTTGTTTGACCTGCAGGCTTTTTTCTAATAATTATAGATCTTTATACGTTTTGCATTGTACGAATTCGTATGAAAGTAGTTACGTTTTTCCATGAGATCAGGCATTTTATAGTTTAATCTAAATGAAATGTCCGTGAAACCAACAAAATATCATAGCAAATTTGATATATTTTAATGTTTTAGTGAATCGGTGGCTAAATATGAATTCGTACAATGACATTTGTGGGGGGTTTTTTACATTCTGCTTTTGCCCCAGTTGTGTTTTGCATCGTATAAATTCGTACGAAAGTAGTTACGTTTTCTTGTGAGATCAGCCATTTTATATTTTCATAAGAACAGGAGGATGTCAGTAAAACCAACATAATCTCATTGCAATGCATATTTGTTCTTACATTTTAGCAAAGCTGGCTAATTTGTATACATTTGTATGATGTAGTTTGCGTGTTTTTGTACGATCTTTTTTAGCTTGAGTGGTGGTTGTGTTCTGAGTTGACCTCAATGCTTACTATTTCTGATTATCATACATTTTTGTACGATTTGCTGCATATGAATTTGTACGAAATCGATGCATGTTCATATGGTTGCCGTTACATCATTTTGTTTATTACCATGACTGAAGTGCTGTATTAGCCAATCAGTGCGAAGGCCAACAACTGTCCATTTTACAATAACATATAACAATATGCACCTTTATCGGCAATATGAATATTTATATTTTTGTCTTGCGTTTCAGTTTGTTGTCGTGACCGCTTTTCTTGTAAAACTCTTGAGAAATGAGCATTATGTTAGCTTGTCTTGTGACTGGTTGTCAGACGGGGTCTAAAGCTAATTCCCAGCACAGCGATCTAATGGCTTGTATGGAAGCATTGCTGGAATATTTGTGCTGTGAAAATTACAGCGCACCAACACCCAGCATTCTCTCATAAAGCACTCGCTGGCTGACATTTATACAGCGCGGCACAGAGATCCCTCTTCAGTGTGAAGTTTAAATGCCACTCACATTAGTTTCAGGCACCTGTGTCCTTTCACTGTTTTCTCAAAGAGCGGTCGGGTAACTTCTGTTCACGATGCACAGGACACGTCCATCTGGATGTTGGTTACAGAGACGTGTAAAACATATCGGAAAATAAACATCATTAGGGATACCAGTACGGGTATTGGGCCGATACTAAGCTCATGTACTCGTACAAGTATACCGATACCAAAGACTGATACCTCATGTGACATGACTGTGACAAGCACAAAAAGTATTTATTTTTTTCATAATGTGTTTGCTGTAATTATGAAGTTATTCTATTTTTATTAGTCTCGCTGTGTTGTTCTTGGAAAATTGCCACCTCACCAAAAAATACCATATTTTTATCGTATCGTATGATTCGTATCAGCGAGGACCAGGAAAAATATCGGTACTCCGTCTTTAAAAATATGATATCGGTGCATCCCTAAACATCATATACTGTATATACAGTACACATGTACATCCCAAAAGCATCTGACCGAAAGCAAACAGATTTTCATCTGATTTTGTCTGATATGAATAAGAAATAATTCAGTTAACTGAGTCTGAAAGCAAAGCTGTCTTGTTTTTGTTGTACGTTTGTTTCAGATTTATTATAGTGTGATATGTAGAGACTATAATTTCGTTTTATTCATTTTTAAGAAGTGGTTTATATTTCATTAGATATTGTCGTATGAATTTCATGATAATGCAGTCGATGACCTTCCATCACTTTTAAGTAAGTGGTCCAATTGAAATGAAGAAGCTTTAAGCAATCTTCCAAATCATTATTTAAATCATCACGTGTGTTGGTTTTTCAAGTGTGTCATAAATCTAAGCTTTTAAAATCTTCCCCAAAGCTCATCCGTTCCTTGTGTGCTCTGGGCGGCCCGTGTAAATAATATCCGCAGATCTCTCCTTGACTATCGAACAAGCATCGTAAATTAGTACACCAAAGCCGCCCGAGTTTTATGTGCTTTTGCTGCGCTTTGGGAATTGTGAGCCGTGAATTTATTCGGTCTTTAAAAGCGACACGCAGTTAGACCGCAAATTTAGCGCTCTCTGCGCACGCCGGCTTTCCGCATTTGACCGCAGCGTCCATCGCAGTGACCTCCATTCAAAAGCCATCTAATTTACAGGGTGGCCTATGAAATGCCCCCCATTCCCAAAAGATGAATTACTTTCTGTATGGAGCACAAGAATTACCTCGACCTTTGACCTGTACCTCTTGTAATTGTAACTTTTTCAAAGAGCTCCACAATAATAGTGAGATGCGGCCGTCCGGCACGCAGAACAGAGTATAAATAATGCAGGAAACTACATTTTGAACACAATAAGCAAGTAAATGAATAAATAACGTAATGTGTTTGAATAAGTAATGAGAGTGTTTGCCGTCATGTTGAATAACGCACTCTTGTTTTCCAAAGGAAACCAAAAGTAACCGGAGGAAGATTGAGCCGTCGTGAGGGTGTGCACGGAAAATCTCTTTGCAGATCCCGCAGCAAACAATCGATTAGAAAGTCATTTATTCTGCGGTAAAGGGTAATGTAGGCAAGGTATTTTTTGGGTGAATGTGTGGCAGATGATGTCAACAAGAATAAATTACGGAAAGTTTGAGATTAATTTTAAATTAAAAGTCCTGAATTGCGAAACCGGTCCAGAATTATGGGTGTAAATGTTTACGATGTTTATAATATTGTTGTGAACAATTCGTTCAAGTCAATCCACTAAAACGTGACCCTGTACCACAAATCCAGTCACAAGGGTCAATTTTACATCATCTGAATATATAAGATTTGTTAGGACAGGCAACTATTTAAACTCTCGAATCTGAAGGTGCAAAAAATCTAAACATTGAGAAAATCACATTTAAAGTTGTTATTCAGAGGCGCTGTAGCAGGCCGCTGCTAAGAAGAAACAGGTTTGTTTTAACTCTCTCTATTGGTTTACCGCTGTAATGATGTTGTGGAGAATAGATGAACCTGAAAGCTGAAAATCTAAGCTTCACATAGATACCAAACTTGAGTGGATTATTCCCAAAGAGCAACAGCAGCGAGTGAAGTTTGTAGACGTGTTTTTGGACATTTTTGTTAGTGATTTTGTTGCATCCACTCGCACAAATAAAATATCTTCATGGAACATGATCTTTTCCTAATATCCTAATGATTTTTGGAAGGAAAAATTGATCATTTTGACCCGAACATGATCATTTTTCATGCTTTATTCTCAAAGTTTATTCCCAGGTGTAATTTTCCACTCCCAGTTTTCAGGACTTTGGTTTCTCTCTGCACATCTTGAGTTGAGAAATAAATGAGAAATTGGCAGCATCACTGTCTCAGATTGATGTCACATCCACTTGTTGTTGTGAAAAATGCTCAGCAGAGCGTTATCTGATAATCCTCTATTAATCTTTGCATACATTATTCAGCAGCGACCGCAGGATCTTCGGCTTTGTGAAATGCAAATATGTTTATGATTACAGTAAGCAACTGACATCGGAGAATATTTGGAATCTGTAGTTATTAGAATGTGCATGTTCACAAAAGTTAATCAAACCGTTTATTCGTTTGTTTGGTGCGTATCTCCGTTCGGCCGGCGGCGTTTAGTTAAGAAGCGGTTTGATGGCACTTTTGTAAGGAGTGCTGGAGTTTACAGAAGGAAGGAGAGCTCTGTAGTAAAGCTCGTCTTCTGGGGCCGCGCGGTTCTACATTCGCGTCACGTTTCTCTCTTAGAGCTCTATTCAGCATTGCTGTTGTTGTGGAATAGGGCGTTACCATGGGAAATAGCCAAAATAGCCATCTGAAAAAAGAGACAATTGTGATGTGTTGAACAGAGCCGGACGGCTCAGCGGGGACGTTCCTGTGAAACTCAATCCTTCTTTCATTCGGAGATTCTCAGTGTTCATGTGTGCACACATGTGAGGTGGACCACGGAAGAGCTTGCTTACCGGATGGTGTAAATGACAAGAAATAATCGAATCATTTTTGTATAGTGTTGTGCTTTTGTAAGCACTACAGTAGTTTCATTTATCGCTTAAAGAAAGTGTTTTACGTGGTCCTTATAAAATCTGAATTGTGCTTCGGTGCCTCACATCAGATGCTTTTTGTTCTGGTTAAAACTTTGAATAACAAAAATATGACCACAATCCAGAAGTTATTTTT
This sequence comes from Oreonectes daqikongensis, assembly GCA_026939265.1. Lineage (NCBI taxonomy): Eukaryota > Metazoa > Chordata > Actinopteri > Cypriniformes > Nemacheilidae > Oreonectes > Oreonectes daqikongensis. The sequence continues at coordinate 1,162,051 of JAOTQM010000056.1, read as the reverse complement.
ATGCCACATTCGACAGCTTGATTTAATAAAGAAAAGTTCCGTGAAACGAAAACCAAAATATCTGCTGTTGACGCCGAGCGACATGGATGGTGCGCCCGTCGTGTGTCGAGCTTTCAATTAAGGGAAATGTTCAAATAGATCAGAACTGCCGCGTGTTGCTGACAATCTTGTGACTCATTATTAGGAAGTTTAATAACTTGCGCTCTCAAGCTCCCACTTATGGCTTTACAAGATCTGAACATACGCAGTTTGCCGTTTATAGTTGCATTATTCTAAACAGATCTAGTTTGTCAAGCACATGGGTATGAAGCGAGTACCTGTTGCTCTCCATTAGCGTTCTTTTCAATGGCCTGCACCGTAAATTCGTCGAATTCTGCATTAAAGAAACATGGTTTTTGGTGACGTTATCTGCATTTCAAACATGTTGATGCTAAAGACCGATGTGGTTCTTATATCTTATCATTTCGTTTTCTTTTTTATAATACGTACACGCTCTCAGACGTTGCTTCCAAGGTTGTCGTGAGGTCTCAGTCTGCACCTGTGAGACAAATAAGCGATTTAGTTTCCCATCACCGGTCTGGTGATGTCCAGCGCATGCCGATCAGATAGAGCGAGATTATCTGGACATCACAAGACTCACAAGCTCATGGTTTTCATGGATTTGATCTATTTTCTACCGTTCATCTCTGATTATAACCCTGATGGTTCCAGATTTTCATTCTGATTGGATGAGATGCATCAAAACATTCTGTATTAATGCTACAAACCATTAAAGCGACAAAGTCGCTTGGCAACCGTTTAAATCGTATTTTATTGAACTTTTTTGTCTTAAATTATATTATTGACATTGTGGAAAAGAAACATGTCACTTGAGTGTAACATTTTAGTGTGATATTTTAACTCAACACCTCATTTATCGTGGTGATATCTCTGTAACGCACAACCTCTTGAGGCTTACAGCTTTAGTTTCCTCATGTTTCATTTATATGATACATAATGAATGTATTGAACACACTTCCACATCTTGCCAATGCTCATTTGCATTTAATGATTACATCTAACGTTTTGTGAGGTTTGATTTTTAAAACCCCACACAAAAATAAGCAGAAATAAACAAAACATTAACAAGAAAGGGATTCTGTCAGCACTAAATATTGCCACATGACATACATGTAGAAGTTATAAAAGACAAACCTACATTGTTTTATAAAAATATGTCTTATCTGCCAGTCATCTGCACATTGTGATGTTCCAGCTCCTCACTTTTATTTAATACCTTTATGAGATCTGATGTGTATATTTAATAGGCCAGTGATTTTAGTGAAAGTGCCCGTCATCATGTGACTGTGACATCACACACATCTTTGTGTCCCGGTTCCCTAAATTATCAGTTTTTATTGCAGTGAATTGTTTTGTTATGAATTGTTATATTTCAAACAAAAAATCAAAAGAATGAAAATGGGGTCAAATAAAGTTTTAACCTCCCAACCACAGTTTAACTAAACTTTTCTTTACTAAATTTATTCTGGATGTATTTAAAATCTAAATAGTAATGTACATCGTTGGCATGAAAACAATGTCACAGTGTTCAAAATACATTCATTTCTTTATGCAAAGTACGATTTCTTTTTAAAGGGGGATATGACCTGGATATTTCCAGTGTTTTACTCTATGGTGTTTACTCTCGTCGGTTTCGCAGTATAAATTGCATTATTTCAAGTATTGCATTTTTCATTTGAAAGGCTGAGATGCTTTTAACCTTTCTGACACCGTTTTTCCATACAGCAGGCTGGTGAAACTTTTTTTAGCCGCAGGATTCTGTTTGTCTAAACCTTTTTGAAGAACTGAATAATTTAAATCAAAAGTGGCCTGAATTCCTGTGACCAGAACAATCTTCTACTAGATCTGTATTTACATATTTGGATATATGTTCATTCTGGTCCATTGGCTCTCTCATATTGTTGTGTTAAGTTATTAAAAGCTCTTTTTTTCCTCCAAGATGGAAATGAATTGAATTACCTGGATATATAGCTTTTTCAATATGTATGTGATAATCTCTTTTATGGGTTTGTACCATTGGTTTAAATTCTCTGATACAACCAATAGGCTACGTGATAAGCACTCCCTGAAGGTTTCTGTGGCCAAAATCACTAACAAAAAATGTTTTCCACTCCTATGAATGTTAAATACTCACAGAGTTTGGTTGCTTTCCAGAGCGACACCCAGCTGTATGGAGGACCTGTGATGCTTTTCCTCAACTGCATGAAGATTCTTCAGAATATGTTCTGCATACAAACATGACAAATGACGTTTGGTTGACATACGGGTGAGTAAATAATGACAAGATTTAAAGTCACCAGGTGTCTGTTTCGATGTGAGTGAGTTAGTTCAGGATGAGGTGAAAGTGATTCTCTCTCACACAGATGACTTCTTTCTGATGTGTGAACATCTCCACTCACAACATCTACACAGGACTACTAAATATTTTTAGTTTTTCTGAATAAAAGAGAAAAATATTTCTCAATGATTTAGAAGCAAATAAGTATAACGAGTATGATTTGATTATATACAGAATGTGATGACTGACGTTGTATTTTTAACATTTAACGAAAAAAAATGTTATAGGCATATGCCGTGCGCCTGGGCAATGCGCTTCTCCAAAAGATGTGTGCGCGTGCGCGTGTGCGTGTGTGTGTGTGTGTGTGGTGATGTTTTTGGCAGCAGGATGGCGTTAAAGAGCCACTGAGAGCAGAACACACACACACACACATCGGATCGTGCGCAACCGGAGTCAGTCTGTCCGGGCTCCGCATCCCGTTCGCGCATCATGGATTTGCTGTGCTCAAGCACCATTGAAATGCTTTTACAACTCTATCTCATGTTTTACTCCATCACGGTCTCGATTTGTAAAGGTGAGTGTTTCATGATAAACATATTTTTTTGCTAATCTGATGATAAAGGGACTGTGCTTTCTCTCGGTTATCGAACGGCAGTAGTTGGGAACTTTGCTTTGCCGATCTGAGAACACTTTGAGTCTCTTGTTGTGCATGATAGGCTATTAGTGGATAACGTGTATTACATTTTACAATACTAAATGACCAGGATTCTTGTGCATGTGGCAGTTTTAAAATTCGTTTTTGGTTTAACCCTATACAGTAGGCTATAGCAACTAACGCGTGCCACCTGCATGCATGCGGAGAGGTTTGTGCAATTTATGCACATTTGGAGATGTTTTACGCATTACGGGTTTGCTTTAATTTACATGTTTGATCAATGCCAAACTGATGATTTTATAGGTTTTATAGATATGTGGTTATCGACTGTATTAAAGACTTCAATTCTGTTCATTTCAATGAAATGAATGTATGGTCCTTGTGTCGGATGCGCCGCAGTTGTTTGCCTCTCAAGAGTGAAGACTTTCTCTCGTGTGGTTTAAGGGACAATTCTGCAGATTCATGACGCTTGCGTTCATTGCTATGAACTTTCTCATGATAATTGCGCTTCCATACTGTCCTCTTTATTATTAAGAGAAGCGTCTAATGCGTTGCGTTTTCATGCGCATGAGTCTGCTGTGCATCGGTCGCGACGCGTCAAAAGACGCTATAATGAACTGAGCTGGAACATGTCGGGGTCACATTTCACAACTAATCCAAAGAAACGTACAATATTATACTATGCCTAAAAATATGAAGCTTTTTTTAGGGCACTTGATTATTTGCGTTGTGACGTTGCTATAATGTTCTCCTATAATTCCCTTTACTGTATAGACTGCTTACTTAATACTTTTTTTAAACTTCATTACTTGTTTTGTTGATTGTGTTACTGTGCTATCACACTGCTGTGTCACTGTATCTGTGATGCAATGAGGTTAAAATAAGCAACACAAATTTTAACGTTATAAGTAGGCTGCATTTACTTATAAATTTACCCTAATGCAAAGATGTTTTCCTATATAAACACACTTATTCTTATGCAGAATAGACTTTTTAATTGTGACCTGGACAGCCCTGACAGCTCAACCACAGAAGCCCAGCGCTTCACCTGATGGATGCATTGCTTCTATTTCTGTCGCACTGCACATCTTCTCCAGTCACTATTTCACCAGTTGGTGTGAAAAAAAGATTGAAATCTTTATTGAAATTCTTTATGTATTTAAATAACATCTTTAGTGTTACACTAAAGCCACCATGTGACATCTCTATGGTTTCTGTTGGCTATATTACTTCACTATATATACAGACCAGCATGGAATATATATATTATATTTTTTACCAGTGGAAGTCTAGTCTTGACCTTACAGCTGATGGGTTCGTAGTGTTTGTGTAGTCAAGCGTTTGACTCTGACCTTAACTCTGTCCCTCTTTAAGGATGATTCGGAGGTCTTGCGGTGTGTCCAGTGTAAACAGCTTCAAAGTGACTTCAGTCTCTTCTGGTGTTAGAATTGATTTCCAGGCTTTGCTTGGACTTTGGCCACAGATGTTGATATATGTGCAATAGAGGAAAACTCACAATGAGCTTTTCCACAGCAGAAATACACCACAACACACATTCTATCTGTCTGTCAATATTAGTGTGTGTGTTTTTTGAACATGGTGTTTATTGAGGGTAGTGAGAATCTCTCTCTGTAATTATGTATGTGCGTGCTTGCGTGTGCGTTTACCGAGAACAGTAAGGATGTGTGCGTGTGTTTATCGCGGATGGTAAGGATGTATGTGTGTCAGTCTTTGTAATGACATGCATATGTGTTGTAATTGAAGCAGATGGTGATGAACTTTAAAAGCCTCTGGCTCTCCGCATCACCCCACACTCAAGGATATATTATCTCAATCTATTGATAGAGCTTTTGTGTATGCAGGAGAATCAATCTGAAATGATCTCGCTGGTCTAACAAAATAATACAGCGCACCTTGATATAGTGACTCTAGTTCATTGGCAAAAACAGATAACTCTTCTATTGTATGGATGCAAAACCAATGCATGGTTCAGAATATCTTCTTTTGTGTTCTGCAGAAGAAAGAAAGTCAGGTTTGCAATGACATGAGGGCGAGTAAATGATGACAGCAACTATCCCTTTAAAAACTGAGTTTTTGCAAATTAACTCTTCTTTTGATGATGAGTCGTGTTATACTCTGGCATTATCATGATACTATGTCAAAGAAAAGAAGAATAGGACCATGTTGAAGGATTTATGAGTATTGTTCTGATCAACAACAGTATCATTATTCTTTACTACACTACATGATAATATTACAGTAGCACAATTGTAGGGGTGATACTGTGCGGTTGTTAGGGTGTTGCTGAGCAGTTGCTAAGGTGGCTTTTAGTACACTCCTGTGTGATTTCTTAGAAAGTTTTATGTGCCAGAATCTGATGATTTAATACTGAGTTAGTGGTTTGTTTGTGATGGCTAATATGAACTTACCACAGTTTTATTGTAACATCTTTGCAAACGCTCAGTTTAGAAATATCCAGATAACATGTCCTTATGAGACCGGATTCAGTACACAGGCTGAGCCCATCTGCTTTCTCTGGATCCGTCTGATCAGAACTTCCACTAACAGTCGCTCTCTGTTTACATCCCATGACCCACTTTTCTTCATTTTCTCGTCCTGGTGCCCTGAAGAGCCATCAGCAGAAGTTAGCTTCCATTTGTCTCTTGTCCTCCGAGGTGGATTTAAGAGGATATTATCTCGATTTAGAAAATGGACTCAGGGGCTTGGTTGTGTAGTTTCACGCTCGCACTACACGTCTCGGGTTCCTGAGTTGCTTTATGGGTTTTCGGGGATTAAAAATGTTTGTTGTTATAGGTTTTTCAGATGCTTGTTTTGTTCATGATATCATACAAAAAATCTACTAACCCTCTCTCTTTCTATCAAATAGCTGTTCTGGCTTTTGTGGAAACTAGTAGCTTGGTGTTAGCACTTATTGTATTATTTCCCCTGTATGACGTATCGCTTTATTGCCTCCTAATCTTTCTGTAAGTCGCTTTGGATAAAAGCGTCTGCTAAATGACTAAATGTAAATATGTGTTAAAGTGAAGCTATTGTTTTGCAGCACAGGAACATTAAACGGTTCATCAGAATGTGTGTTTTGACATTATAATGCTGTGTTTCTGTATTCGTAATACAAATCATAACGTGATGGAAAATACACAACAGTTCTTTTCCCATCACGCCAGTGAGAGTTTGGGAGGTTTGCTGACTTAAGATCCGCCTGCCAATCACGTCTAAACACCGAAGCGTCTCCGTAAAGCACATCAGGAGGGTTTTACCTATCTGATCTCAGGTCAGAAAGACTGACTCCCTCCACTATGTTATCTTGACTTTCAGGTGGTTTATCATCGCTGAAAGCTGGTCTGGAGGCAGCGAACTGTTCAATTTAATCATGAGCGCGCGCGACTGTTTACGCTCGGCAGTGTCGTCTGCCTCGTGATAAAACTAAGTTGCCGCTGGAGTGTCGGGGATGCTTGGTCATAATTGTGAAGTATGCTGACGTGTGTTGCTAAAAATGGGTAACAGAATCAATTACAGCGCTGGAAAGTGTGTGTGTGTGAGAGAGAGAGAGAGAGAGAGAGGGAGAGAGTGTGTGTTGCCAAAAGAGGACTCCAGTTTGGCTGGGTTTCAGTTCCGAGATGTTGGCGCCAGACTATGAATTGGGTCGTGTTGTTGAATGATAACATGAGTGAAGTACCTCGTATTTAAAGGTGGAGTGCATCATTTTGTATTTTCTCTATTTTCATGGGATAGTTCACCCCAGAATAAAAAATCGGTCATCATTTATTCATGTTTTGAAATCTGTATATGAACACAAAAGAAGATATTTCGAACAATGTCTCTTTCATGCAATAGAAGAAGTCAATGGGGTTCAATGTTGTTTGGTTTTCAACGTTCTGTAAAATATCTTCTTGTGTTCTGAAGAAGAAAGAAAGCCATAAAGGTTTGGAATGACACGACTCTTTAACTAAAAGACAAAATAGTTAAAAACATTTTAACAACCAAATTGCAACACTCCCACAACAACCATCCAGTGGCTTTGAGTTTTAAACTTCATTTTTTATTTGTTTACTTATTCAATACGTTTATTTTCTACTGTTTTGTGAGTGGTCATTATTTATTTATTAGCAAAACAGCAGAAATAGAAATATGGTCCGTTTCTCCCAAAGTGATATCCGAGTCCCATTAAGATTTATCGTTTATCAATTCAGCTACTTGTTTGTATGGACGAAACATAAACCGGCAGAATAAGATCAATTTTCCTGAGAAGATTCTCTGTGTTTCCCTCCAAAGCATTTTGTCCATTATGATTCATGGGAGCAGAGTTTCTTAAAGAGCCGGTACGTCAGAACGGGGCAAAGCCAAGAACAAATCGGCCTCATACGTCTTCTTTACTGTCAGTTATGAAAATATGTGAATAAAAGTTGAGCCGTGAAAGGGAGTCTCACAAAGTCAAGGTTACACAATACCGCCAGTTGTGTTTGTATGACCTCTCGTGAATTTGCATTTATTAATTCAGTATTTAAGAGCAAATTTGGCATAAAATGACGCGGCAGATGCCGGTCGCGCGCGTACTCGAGGCCAGACGTATCTCAAGGCTTTAGCGTGTTCATCGAGCACCTGTCAGAGCTGATGGGTGATACAGTCGACAGAATTCATCATCCTGAGCGATATTTCGTCTTCAGAATTTACTGCACACACACAAATATTTCTTTAGCTGTCTGTGCAGAGAAAATGTCATTCGTATTCCACGCGCTGCGTTCAGGAAAGCGAAACACGAAATTAAAATAATTTACCTTACTGATGTCTGTCAGATATAAAATCATTCTTTTCTAAAGCACATGGGTTTAAAGGACTTGTTGGTCTTGTTCTTTTAAAGGCCTTTCACATTTGCATTTCATGCCAGATTTGACCACCTTCAACTCTCACAAATAGACCGTCAGAGATGTAACCTTGAAACCGAATAAAGTGAAAGAGAAACCGCACAATGTGAGCACCCCACACACTAAACCTCGCTGCATTCTCTGCGCGTATTTCATTTTACTCTTCAGTGCTTCCCCCGTGGCGGGTTTGGAGCGGATAGTGACCTGATAGCAAACTAGGTCAAAGGCGAAGCTTGCACCCCTTTTCACCCATGAAGAGAGAAGCAAATCAGATATTTCTCACCCTCGAGGTTTCAGTGGAGTTGTATGAAAGAGTTTGATGCCAGCCGGGTGAGCGGGGTGACAGATGACTGTTGGTGTAATGGCTGATAAAAGAAATAAAAATTGATCGATGTTTGACATGCGGTAACAGAGCTATACAATTAAAATAGGGAACATGGTTGTTTTTTGAGGATGTTTCATATTGACATGTCACGTTTGCAGGTCTAACATTTCTTTTGAACAGACAAATGAGAACTTCAGGAAATTTGATGGAGTTCTCAATTGTGTTTCATTTCAACGTAGTCTCAGATGTTTCTCATAAAGTTGTGTAAGAGAAGTAAAGATTGAGACTGTTGTTGAAGTACACAAAGAGTCTGGAGGTGTCAAATGAACGTAGATTGTAGAGGTAAAATGATCTGGATTTGGGTAAATATGATGAGAAATGTTTGAGTTCATATTGAGATCTTCAATAATATTGACTTTTGATGCAGACTCAAATCTGAGACATTGTTGAGATCTCTTCTGAAACTCGAACGAAGACATTTGTGAGATTTCTGACTCGTTTTCTCAGGAGAAACATCTGAGACACAGATGAGACTAAAGCATTTGCTCTCCCTAGTAGAAAGAGAGATTTCAAAGAGAGTTTATGGGTGTGATGTGTCATTTTGTGCTTGCTCACCGTATGATTTGACAACTCATATGTTGTTGACTGTATACGGTTTGAGAAAAGCGAAGCTTTCCTTGAGCGTGAGGTTTGCTTTTGCTGTGATACATTTCTGTGCATTGGTACAATGAAACATGTAGCTCGGTTTAATGATTTTAAGGAATGTGGTTTGTATGTTTAAGTTCATCTGCAGGTTTCTAACAGTTGACAGAACTCAATGATAGGACCTGCGACGTTGTTTGTAGGGGCATCTACACATTTTTGCTCTCTCAGAAATGTTCTTTTATATAAAATGCTCTGCAGAGATCTGCAGTGTCCCTCCCTCTAAATTATAAATACCACCTGCCTCCAACCTGGAATAGCAAGTAGATTATGCTTTGGCAGTTTGCATTAAACATACAGCTATATGAAAATCTAAAGAATTTATTCCCTTTTACTTCTCCATCACGTGTGTTAAGCCATGCATCATGCGTTTTGCATTCGTGCTGCAAAATGTAGATTATTGTCAATGTTTGCTTTAATTTACAAAATACACAATACATCCTGATGTGCAGGTGATTCTTCATGTTGACAGTGATGATGAGAGTCGTACATCACCGCCGTTCATGACAGATATGAATTAGCAGCTTAAACAAGCCGTTACAACACGCACGGAGCATGTCAGAAAATATGTGTTGTATGTCATTTCCTGTCTGAGGGTGTGTGCGCGTTACACAACCGAGTTCTCCTGTCAAAGATTAAAATGTATAATAAGTGTGTGTTATGCTCAGAAGTGTACTGTACCTACAGACCCTTGCAGGAATCAAACGCATTCATGTGAGGATGCTGATAAAACAGAACATATTCCCATATAGAGCTACAACAGAGAGGGATTTCTATTTCACTTCAAATGCGATTTTAACACACATTTTAGGAATAGTACCCATTCATGCTATTTACATTTGCCTCTCCATCGCCATCTCTGTTTGAGACATAAATTGCAGGTTTCTTACATACTTGTGCTTACGTAGGTTGAAGTCAAATGATGTCAATCTGACTCTTACCGTTGTAAAATGCGGTAAACTTTTTTTGTGGATGACTAAACTTTCTCCCAGTTTTACAGAAGCGTGTACTGTAGTACATTACAGGAGTCAAGAAACGCTTGTGAATGCTGTGTCATGACTGGAGAGTCTTTGGTTTCACAGACTGATGTCATAGAGGAATCAGTTTGGGATTTTACAAAGACATTTTTATTCTGTAGTTATTCCGAAAATTCTCAGTGTGCAGAAGCCAAAACATGGGATTTGAAGACCTCCCTAAATCTCTTTCTAGATCCCTACACATCCAAGAATGGTTCTTAGAGTCCTCGTGCTATCAAACTGTGTTTGGGTTTTGGTATACGAATGTCGTTGCTGTCCTTCCAAAATCTTGGATTTTCCTTGGATTTTCAAAAGCACTGTAATTTTTAAACGATTGAATACTGTCAGATTTGACATGCACATTTTAAATACTTTTTATTGGTTCGATATTTGCAAGCGACAAACATAAAATGGCGACTAATAACAATGATTTATGGCAAAAAATAAAAATCACGAGATATGCATTTTTGGGAAGTTTCAGAAGGACAGCACAAATATATTACATTTAGGGAAATCTATAAACTGGATTGCTCCAAAACACTTTTCAAGATAAAGCATTCAAAACTTAAGCAGTCTCTCACTTCTGTCAATACAGATCTATGAATTATCATTCTGCACTTTATCAGATTCTAGGCTTTGAAGTAAACCAAACACTATTGGCTGTTTAAAAAGTGGGAGGAGCCACCCAACGCTTCAACCAAAGCTGTGCATGTCAAGGCACTTTAGTGAATCTTAGAAGAGTTTTCTTTGGTGAACTTAGATCAGAAGTGTCATTTCGAGTAGATGGTTGTGAGCTGGAGTTTGATTTAAAAATATCCAGATGCAAGCAAATGCCAAACATTTGATCAGGAACACTTTTAGAAGTCTCAGAGCGGTCCGACAAATCTTCGTCTCCACCACCCGCAGATCAAACCCACTCAGAGGATTTTACTTGTAGGCTTATGATAATCTGAGCTGGTGTTGAATTATAAATGGAGCAGAAGAAAGTTAGTGTATGAAGACTTAAACTCATCAAACATTAGTGCAAAGTCAACACAAACCAGAATAAACTCTGACGTTTGTATTACAGACATGAATAATATAATCGTGTTGCTTATTGAGGAAAGGTGTGATATCTGTCTTTGGGTTTATATTCCTAACCTGGCGGATGATAAAACGGGACGCAATCCCAAACATTTATGGTGGATTCTTTTCATTTTGGTTGCTAAAAATCCAACCAGAACCTTCAAGAACATCACTGACATATTCTTCTCAAAGTGAAAAAAATCTGGTTTCAGCTGTTCGCCGTCTTTAACGGCACATTAATGTCACTGAGTGTTTGACGGGCAGCTTCAATTAATATTTATCCATCGTGCAGCTTTATACGTGCCGCATAGCCGTGGGGATTATGGGATTGAACAGATGGAGAAGTGTCTCTGAATCTTCGCTTCAATTGCTCTCTTTTCCTCTCTTTTCCTCTCTTTTCCTCTAATGATGTCATAGCTTTTCATGCCAAAACATGTCACAGCTGCATAAAAAACAACAGCAAACAATGAATGCAAGCAGATAGAATAACAAAAATTCTGTGTGTAATTGACGTTGTTTTCGTTTATGCGCGTTGAAGCAGGATCGATTTAAAATGCTTGACGTTGGTTGTATTTCTCCTTTATGTTTTATGCATGCTCGGATATCGTGCTGATGTATCTTGACACGTTTGCCCACCTTGTTAGATAATGTTGCTTTGAATTAATCTGATGCGTTTCATCGTGCGCCGTGCTTCGCCCATCACTCAGAGTCTTGACAAGTTTCTTTAATAGTTTTGCATTGTTAAACAGGATAACGTTAGGGTGATGAAGGATGCACGCCGGCCGAGCCGTCAGGGAATGTGTCTAATGGCTGACAATATGTTGCTCTGGGAGTTTCGGTAGCTTCTGTGTGACTTTGGGAAAAAAATAACGCTGGTAGATTATATGTCTGTATGATGTTAAACTGTAGTAAATACTGTAGTATACTTTAGTATTTTTTATAGTAAAGTTGTAGTATGCTGCATTATTTTGTAGTAATCACTAAACTTTGGTAACATATACTGTTCTAGTATTCTGTAGTAACTATTGGCTACCTGGCTTACATTTGTACTGTTTCTGTCATTGAAATCAAGTCTTATGTTACAGTGAAATGGTTTAAGAGCATCTGCCGAAAGAGGATTGAGGTTCATTTGTCACCGCATTAGCCTGTCCTCAGCGTTCAGATAAGTCTCGTGTAAAAATGATATTAAAACTTATGAAGAGGTTTAATAACAGCGATGAGAGTCTGTATGATGAATTAACATCATTAGCCATCATCTTCTTCTATGGCGTTCACACTTCTGGATGTTTCTGGAATTAGGACGTACATTTTACAAGCAGAGTTTGAGCTCTGATCTGTCAGGACGGTACGGCCTCCATCACTCAGACACCGTCTCTTCTTTCTTCTGTATGGAAAAACAGAAAGAAAAGCAATTCAGTTTGCCAAAGGTTTCTCAACTTTGTCTTAGGTGTCTCGACAGAAGAAAAGTAAGACGAAACAAAGTGTGGCTTTTGTCAGTATGGTATGAAATGAATGTGGATAGCTCAGTTCGGATCATGGCTGATTTTAATGAACAGTATTTTGAGTTGACTGAACTCAAAGCATGCGTGCTGCGTCCGCATCTACTGCGCAATCTGCAGCCACACGCAGCCGCTGTCTGAGAATGCGAAGTGGCCGATTATATTGATCATCGCCAGAAACCGTCTTTACCCCTGTTTTCCTGAATACGCTGCGGTCGGCAAAACTTCACTTACTGGATAAAAGCACATGCACGCTTTCGTATGCGTCTTTATTCTTATTGTGAATTGCAGCCTTCAGTTCTGAAGCTGGAAGAAAAGAAAAAATATATTGAATCAGTTTAAATCGTTTGATCATCAAAGAGATCAGAAAAGAATCACTTTTCTTGTCTCTGAGTTTTTTTTTTAAATGACAAAAAGTAGTTGGAGGCACCCAGAGCTTGTACAGCACGAGGAACGCTGGCTTCTCAGATATGGAAATGAGATGCCGTTTCCTACGATATGACTGAGACTTCAAAATGATGTTTCAGAGAGAAAATGATTGCGGCAATCCTGTTAGCCGACTGCAGCGAGCCGGGCCTACGTATTGACATGCTGTTGATGGCTTTCTGTATTTTATACGCACACAACTAATAAATGAGACGAGGATAATTATGTTCCAATATATATTCAATCCGCAGATCCCGGTGAAAGACTATTGCCGTAAAAGTAATAGGGGACGTTATTGTATTCCGCTGGGAATGTAAACAAGGACAGTTTCCCTGGGCTTGTAATATAAAGCTAGAGTAATATACAGAATATTTCATAGGCTGCATTTATTTTTCCATAAATAAATAAGAAAATAGGGGCTGTACAAAACACACACATAGAAATGTAGGCCTGTGGAAAGTAGAGTTTTAATGTGTTCCCAAGTAAAAGAAGTGTTTACTATAGTAAAGTGTAGTAAATTGTCATATAGTGTGTTGTTTTATAGTAATCATTAAACTTTGTTAATATATAGTATAGTAATCTCTATTCTGTGGTATTGTTAACTATTGGTAAGCTGTAGTACATACTGTAGTATACTTGAGTATTTTCTATAGTAAAGTGTGGTAAATTGTCGTATACTGTGTTGTTTTATAGTAATCACTACACTTTGTTAAAGTATACTACAGTATTCTGTACTAAATTATAGTGAATTGAACACTAACATGTACTACATTATTGTTCATGTGGGAATGCACTGTTGGTTGCACGGTGTTGCTTAGCTGTTAATGTATACTGAGGTTTTTGGCCAAGTACTGTAGTGTTTGGTTTCTGGTGTATGTGGGGTGAACCATGTCAAAAGTCTGTGATAATGTGGTCTCTGAATTTGGCTCATGGCTCTCCTGCAATGCCCGGCCATTTAGAGTAACTTTTCTTAGCAAACCACATGGACTAGCACTTCATTCATGTCTGTGGATAGATAAACGTTAGGCACAGTGCATTACTTATATCCATAAATAAAAAATAAAGGCTTTAAAACTCTCCCACATATTTACATATGCTATAGAAACAGTTCTTACATCTTACAAAAATCACATTACTTGACCGAGTGTTTCAGCTGGAGAAAAGTGGGTCAGATGTGTTTTATTTCTGGAGGTAAAAGCATTTTTAACAGACTTCAATTTCATCCTCATGAACCTCAGTAATAAACATCAGGTGCTCCAGTTTCAGAGCGCTGATGGGAGAAGCCGTCTCAACCGTGATGGCCAATCGCTGTGACATTACTGTGAGGCTCCTGATATTTTCAATCTGTTATTGAAGTCAATATGAAATCAAAATAGATTTTTGTTATTTCCTGGTCTTGCTGTGATTCTGTGGTTATTCCAAAACTAAATGGACGTATTTGTGATTTTCCGTCCAAAAAAACATGCGTTTGCATCTCCTTAAATGCCTTGTTTGAATGATGTTGATATGGTTTTTAATATCTATGTGTGTGTGTTTTCAGAGAGCTGCGATACTCCACTGGTGTCCAGTCTGCCTCAGTCGGCTTTCAGAAGTTCCTCAGAGTTGTCGAGCAGTCACGGGCCGGGATACGCCAGACTCAACCGGAGAGACGGTAACCAAACGTGCACCACATCCACTTCTGTTAGGAACGTTTTCTGTGATCTTTTATTATTAAACTGGATTTTGACAGCTGTTTGTCTGGCCACTATTCTAGCATCCAACTCATCTGCTAGGGAGTTGTGCAAGTCATATGTGGTTGCTCATCAGTTTCAGTTCTGTTCCCATAAGAAAGAAAAATCACAGATGAGATCTCTTTAATATCTCAGTTATTTCTCATAGAAATGTATGGAAGCTTGCTTAAGTCTCATCTGTGTCTCAGATATTTCTTCTGAGGAAAAGAGTCTCACAAATGACTTCATTAGAGATCTCAACAATGTCTCAGATTTGTAAAGTCTGCATCCAAAGGCAATATTATTGAAGATCTCAATATGAACTCAAACATTTCTCATCAAATGTACTCGAATCCAGATGATTTTGCCTCCTAAGCATTTTTAGGAGAAACATCTGAGAACTGCACCAAATCTCTCTCTCTCTCTCTCTCTCTTTTCTCTCTCTCTCTCTCTCTCTCTCTCTCTCTCTCTCTCTCTCTCCGTTTCCAGATCCCGCCTCTCATTTCAAGAACCGATAGTGAGGCTTAAAGAATGTAATTTCGTCCTTTAACATGTTGTTGTTATGTAGCGTTATAGTGTTTAAGTGCAGAACGCATCTAAACAGCATCTGACAGCATTAATGAGTGGAGTAGGAGGACGTCAAATCATCTTTCCTCGTGGAAAATTGCCTTCAAAGGGATGTGCATTTATTCCAGGCACACACAAACAAACAAGCGCGTGCGGTGTAGGAGGCTTTGGCCGGTTCACTTCAAAGCTTCAGGTCTCCGCTGTGATGCAGAAGCCGGTCTGATGTTTCTGCTTAAAGGCCGTGGTGAAAGCAAGTCAAAACATGGGATGCATCACCTCATGCCCAACGGAGACCCACATTAAACACAAACTCTCCCGTCTCTAAATAAAAGCCTCTAAAAGCTGTTAGACTTTGTGGATGAGATGGTTTTTGGTTAGAGGGCTTGTTAGGGGTCTTGTAATGGATTGAATGTTTCTGGTTTTAGTCTGCGGTTTTTCTTTACCAGTTCAGAGCGTAGCAGGAGGTTTGCGGGTCTTTACCTTCAGAAGTGAGAAAAGATCATGACGTGTAAATCCACTGACCTAAAGTATCAAGTAAAGACTCTTAAATAGCCCTTAACTTTTGTCTACTGGCAAATAATCACAAGTAAGTCTTTCTCTATAGACGGTTTCAAAGCAACAACATAACTTCCGGTACACATCCACAATGAATAGAGTTACTGCAGATTATTTCTGATAACAAGCAAACGAACAAGTAAATGACATTAACTAGCAAGTTAAAAGTAAGTCTAGTCAGTATTATTTTGGGTTACCAGTAGTAGAACTGTTACTTTGCAGCGACAAAGTTACACGACCCATTCAACAAATTGTCTATTTAATACAATTATTATACAACAAAACACCAATATAAATGTATATTTATATAAATTAAATGACATATGAATAGTTTATTAGCCACCAGCCAGACCGATCAACATTGCAAAACGAATAACACAATGTTTTTTTAATTGTTTTAGTTAGTACTATATATATCCTAGAACTTTTTGTTATATTCCACATGATTTTATCTTCGACGTGCCACCAAGAAGCTTCAAGACAATAGTTTGACCTTCAGTCCTAGCGGTAGTTTAAGATTTGTATTGATTTTCTGAAAATCTCACTCAATTCTGATGGAGCCACAAATATCTTGACATTTCATTTAGCCTGAAGTACTCATGAAAATAGACAAACATCAGTGAATGTCTAGACTATGGAGTCAACAGGCCACACTCACTTCATGAATCCGTTTCTGATAGAGTGACTGCTGACTATAGCTAGATTTCCTTCAGTGCATGTTTTGTCTATTTCTCATAAACACGATTAACACTGCATACATTTTGAACATCAATTTTTCTTTTATTAATCTTTTGTTCATCCTCATGTGGTTTAGAACATGCATAGAAAGACAAAAGAAGATATTTTGAGAAACATCTCAGTGGTTTTGTGTTTGGATGTCAATGGGGTTCGGTGTTGTTTGGTTATCAACATTCTTCAAAATATCTTCTTTTGTGTTTTGCAGAAGAAAGAAAGTAAGAAAGTTTGAAACGATGAAGTACATTTTTTTTGCGGTGAACTATCCCTAAACAACTTTAGTCGACCAATAATACATTAGTTTTATCTTTCCTGTTGGAATGCTTTCAATCACAGCTTACATGCTGTATTTCATTGCACGAACCTGCTGGGATATGAACTCAAAGCCCCTTGAATCATGGGATAAATAAGCAAAGCTATAGCATTTAAACAGCCGCTCGTGCTAATTCCCCAAAGCCCATCGGCTCCAGCTGTGAAGAACGCTGGGTTTCTCTGAAATCATTCATTCTGTTTCTGTCATTACGGACGCCATTAGCTGTCGCTTAAATCCTGGGCTGTTAGTCTATCAGCAGGTGTAATTGATGCAGATAAATACACAGATATGAGCGGTGCACGGAGAGTTTAATGAGAATGTAAATTTCATTGTGTTTCTTGGGCTGGATGCTAGCAGCAAGAGAGCCATTTCAATTATATATTTTGTCTCCAGGGTGTAAAAAACACACTTATGAGGACTTCAATTATATATTGAAGTGAAAAACTATAGAACGGCATTCGAAAGTGAGTCGTTCACTTATAATTAATGTCAGAAACACAGATGCGTGAGGAGAACCGAGCGCGTTTCATTTGATAAAAATCGCTTCGTCGCAGCGCACGCCTTAATGATAATAACTTTCTTTTACACGTTTATCTTCAAATCTCTCGCCGTTTAAATAGTTTGGCATTTAGGTTTGCAAGTAACCTGAAAAAGAGCAAATTAGATCCGTATGAAATTCTAATTGAAACGCTTTCAGAGAAGCTTTAATAACTTTAATCTTCATTTCTCTTCTGTGTTTTACTCAAGCCGAAGTTAAAATGAGGCAGGTGGAAGCTGTTAAGATCTATTTGTGTTCATTCAAGTCAACACGTCCGCTCAGACGCTGATGCTTTTATCAACATTTCTGCTAAATTCATTTCGGTTGAAACTAGATTTTGTCCCTCGACTCTATAGCTGTGGATTCGTGGTAAATAATCGAGGAGATTGGGGGTCTTAGATGGACCTTGACTCTTTGAAACATGTTGCTGAACTGGGTTCAGTGTCATCTTTGGCTTTCCTCAATCTTGGTAGCCAATTTTTGTGACTTTGATGCAGTTTTTATATATATTTGCAGTTTATATTAATTCATACAGTACTAGGATCACTTAATTTTCCAGATTTTCCAGAATACATCAAACTATTGAACAACACAAATGGGGACTAAAATAATGATAAAAACAAGAAATCTAAATGTGTTTTATTATAAATAAATAAATACAAAGTATTTTTGAGTTTGGATTTCCTCAGCTTTATCACGTTTTTAAGCAGTTCCTAATTTGTTTTCTGTTCCTCAGAAATCAAATCTCAGGTTTTCCATTGAATCTTATTATCGAGATCTCTCCAAACGGTTTGTTGCAGGTCACTGATCAGCTAATTCTTCATTAAAGATGATTTCGTCTGTTTCTTGCAGATTTAATGTCTCTGATGGTTTTTATGTGCTGTAATATGATGAAATGATGGTCTAAATGAGTATCACGGCACCGGTCGGCTGCCCTCCTCCATGACCTCTGATTAACCTCAATCTCTGTGTTCATCTGGAGAAACGCTTCTGTCCACTTTGCTCGGAGAAAAGTTCAAGAAACGCTGTATTTCTGCTTTATTCTGTGTGACAGCTGAATAGAGATGGATCTTATTCACAATGAGGTTATTATATTTTAATATAAGACCCTAAGAGAGGTCGCTCGGGTGGATAACTCCGTTTTAATGAAACCTGAATAAAAAATACATACGAATATTCCCATGAGCAGAAAACAGATATATTTATCTGACAGGGTGGAAAATGTTATTGCTCAGATGTTGCTCTTTCATAGCTCAGGAGATTTGATGTAGTGTTTCTTTTAAGTATCAACCTTAGTCTCAGATGGTTCTCCTAAAAATGAAAATAAAAGCAGAAACAAATGAGATTGTTGAAGACCATAAAGAGTCTGGAGGTGTAAATGAATGTAGATTCTAGAGGTAAAATAATCTAGATTTGAGTAAATTTGATGAGAAATGTTTGAGTTCATATTGAGATCTTCAATAATATTGACTTTTGATGCAGACTTGACAAATCTGAGCTCAGTTTGAGACATTGTTGAGATCTGAACTCAAATGGGGACATTTGTGAGATTTCTGCCATTTTCTCAAGAGAAATATCTGAGACTCAGATGAGACTTAAGCAAAAGTTTCCATTCGCTCCCATTTAATCTCATTGACATTTTAGAGAATTATTGAGATATTAATGCAATCTCATCTGTGATTTATCATTCATATGAGTAAATGTGTTTCTTGTCTTTAGAAAATGTTAATTTTATATTTGAATGCCACAGACGCTTTTAAAGTACATTAGGTCACACAGATCTCAGATCAGCTCTTCATGTAATCTTTCTCAAAATATAATCATTTGCTCTTTTCCTCTCAGATAAGCACTCTTATTTTTTAGTCGCACTTCTCGAACAGAGACATGATATTAAGGAAATGCTGCTTTGTGAAAGCTGAATGTTGATTTAATTTCTACACATACTAGATTCAGAGAGAGTTTGTGTCTCCGTATGGAAGTTCCGGCCGTCCACGCGTCTGTTTTATTTGGATAATGAGCAGAGGTCAGTGCAAGTGAATGTTTTTTTGCACACTTTTAGCTCGGCTTTTCCCTGCTGTCCCAAATACTAAAATAGTATCTGTTATGCAAACAGTGGATGAAGTATGCAGTTTGTATTTTAATAAAGTCGTGTTTTGCTTGACTGAACATGTCAAACAGAATACCATCACCACCCATGATCCAATGGCTCATACTGTGGCTCAGCATGTGTGATTCTCTACTCTGTATCGGATGGATTTATTCTTGAACTATATTAAAAGTATGAAGCTACATGGATAATACATTTGAAGAGAAATGTTTGAGTTCATATTAAAACAAAAATTTGGAGACATGTGAGATTTCTGGGTGTTTCCTCAAGAGAAACATATGAGATGCAAAAGTTACTGTTTGTTTTCAGTTATATCGCTGTGTGGGAGAAACAGCTGAGATGATAAAGAGATCCCAGTTGTTTCTCCTTGTTTCTCCTGACAAAAAATAAGTGTCATTTAAGCCAATCTGTCAGTATAATTACAGTAATTTTAAGTATATTTCTGAAAAAAGCAGGCAAAGTATATTTTCTTATCTTTAGTTTACAAGACGTATACTAATAGCACACTTAAATAAGTCTTTTGATGTTGTGTCTGATGTTTTTCCTGCAAGTATATGATAAGATTAACAATCTCAAATCTTTCTGATCAAATTCAGCAAAATGTCCAGGTTCAATTGACCTGTGCTATTGAATGCTCTCTCCAGCTTTGGATAAGTGAATAAATGTCTGGTAATATGATGGCTAGATGCTAATTTATGCTGTATCTGTATCTTTCTTCACACTTTCAGTAAAAAGACATAAGACATCTAAACGATAAAGAAACATTCATGGAAAAACATTTTCTTCTCACGAGTACCATCGGCGTCTAGAATATTCACATATCTTCCGTTAACTGCCCTGATTATGAGCAAGAGACGCTGGCCAGATCAGGTCGGGTTTGCTTGTCCCCACCTGTCTGAAAT
Source organism: Oreonectes daqikongensis (assembly GCA_026939265.1). Taxonomy (NCBI): domain Eukaryota; kingdom Metazoa; phylum Chordata; class Actinopteri; order Cypriniformes; family Nemacheilidae; genus Oreonectes; species Oreonectes daqikongensis. The sequence goes on along the minus strand of JAOTQM010000056.1, from coordinate 1,141,716 downwards.
CAGCATCCATCTGGTGCCCGTCTCATCATAAACCTTCTCGCTTTCTGTTCTGCCAACACAGGGCTGGCGTCCCGGGCAGGTGTCAGTCCTGCCCGCTCTTCACCTCAGCGTTAGGTAATTTTATCATGATTTACGGGGCAGAGGTATCATTTACGACTCGGTCTTATCTGATTTACCCCGCGCTGCTGAGCTGTAAGGTGGAACGTCCAGAGCATCTGCTGTTGAACCTGCTGTCACGTCGTGGTTATGAGGTCTCTGAAACTTAAGAGGGATTCGACTGAGATTTTTGTCAGTATTTATGGGTCTGCTGTAAGCAAATGGACTGCATGGCATTCTGATGGGCTCAGAATATCAATGGTGTTTACAGTAAGAGCATCAGAGCAGAAAGCTTAAAGGTGCAGTTCACCAAAAATGAATATTGGGTCATGATTTATTCAGCCTTGTGGATCTCAACCTTTTGAACTTTATGGATCCTCATTGTACAAAACAATCACAGTTTCAGCCTAATAAAATATTGACTAGAACTAACTAGAAATATGTAACGCTGAGATATATCTTGATTTTTATTCACTTAGTTTACTTATTAAATAATTTTAATAATTATTTATAAAAAAAATATGTATATTTGTTTTATTTAATTGTTGGTTTTTTGTCAAACATTTGTTATTTTTTTTTAAAAAATTTAATTCATTTATTTTCATATCCAATCCTCACTTATTTTGCATTTTTCTATGATTTTTGTTATTTGTTAGTTGTTGTAAAAAAATCTTGATTTTTAGTCAGCATAGCCGGGGTTGCCAGGTCCATGTCGAATTGGGCATTTTTTGAACTGCTGCCGCAGGTTGTTTTTTTATTCTGCGGTTAAAGTTGGACATATTTTGTTCATCAATGGTCATTTTTAAGGTAAGATGAAGTTATTTATGTAAACAGCCTTGATTTTTGGTCACTTCTTTATGGTGATTTAAAGAAGAAATTATGTGTAATGCCTGAGAAGGTCCGTAGAACCGTGTATTTTTTAGTTTTGATATTAGGGGTGGGGTCGTTGGACTAGTTTTGGTCTAGTTTTGATTGGCTATTGGGCTAGTTTTTCACGCAGATCTGGCAACCCTGGTCATAGCTTATTGTAATGCTTCCCTTGTCTTATTCTAAATAATTCATGTTAAGTCACACTGGTTCGGGCGAGTAGATGAATAGAATTTACGCAAAGAGAATCACACAAATAAAAAGATCAATATTAGCCTAAATGAAGTTTTTGTTAGTCTAGAAGTCAGTCAGATTTTTTACTGTGAATTCTTCATTAAGATTCAGTGATAAATATGCCCGATTTCACATTTAAACATCAAGAAAAATGGGGACAAAATTCCATCACAGTGAATCCTGTCATGGTCCTCACTACTAGAACCTAGACAGTATAATTATGTTCCCTTGTTTTGGTGAATGTGTCTGCTCTTGCGAAACGGGATGCATTTTGTGTCTCTCATGCTCTAGTTCAGTCACTGATTTTGTCATCATTTATTCACCCTCATGTCATTCCTTCTGCAGAACACGACAGAAAATATTTTAAAGAATGTTGGTCTTCTATTCTTGAGCGTTTCTCTCTCATGTCCTGCAGGTGCTGGTGGATGGTCTCCGCTGGACTCTAATAAGTATCAGTGGCTTGAAATCAACCTGGAACAGCGGACGGAGATCACAGCTATCTCCACGCAGGGCCGTTATGGGAGTTCTGACTGGGTCACGCGTTACCTCCTCATGTTCAGCGACACGGGTCACAACTGGAGACCGTACAGACAGGAGGACAGCATCGGAGTGAGTCAGATTACAAACCTCAATGTATAATTAAGCTTGGGCACATTTATGTGCCGCTGGTGAAGAGCAGCTATAAAGTTTAATAGAACACAATACACATTCAGCAGGTTTATGAGGCGACCAAACTACATTTACCATCCTCACATCCAATACCTGATGCTGTTCATTCTGTTGCAGTCAGAGCTAAAACGCTTTGACAATGAGTGAAAAAACTAAATGTTTAGATTGTATAGACGGTTTCAATGGATGCATGCGACTATCCGGATGTTAACTTGATTGTCGGTCTGGCTAGTGGCTAATTATTGTTAATGCTAATTTATATTCATATTTTATTGTATGATGATAATTGTACTTAATAAATATTTGTTGAATTTGAATGTACATTAATTTTATTAGAATCGTGTAACTTTGTCGCATTTAAGTTTAGCCGAGTAACCCAATTCTTCTACTGGTAACCCAAAATAATACTGACTAGACATATTTTAACTTGCTAGCTAATGTCATTTACTCTGCAGGGACTCTATTCGTTGTGGAAGTTTGGGGCACAAAAGCGTGCATACACAGTTGCTTTGAAACCGTCTAACAATACATATTGCATTAGCTAACATAAGCTAGCATTGAGTATTACCTCTACAGCATTTATTAATCTTCAGCATTTACTTATACATTTTTTAAATCTGTTAACATTACTGTAGATAATGCACAATGAACTAAGATGAACAATTGTATTGGCATTAACTAACATTACCAAAGACTAATAAACGCTCAGAAACTATGTTGCTCATATTTAGCAAATACACCATTATTGTAAAGTGTTAGTCATAAATGTAAAAGAATTTTAAAAATACCTAACGTGTCAAATGTATTATTAACCAAATCACTTGAACACACGTCATGCATTTGCACGTAAAAAAAGTACTTTGCAGGAAGTCAACCCATTCTGTCTTAACTGTACAAGACAGATGTTGAGAATGATCCCAAATCCTTGTGAAACTTGTGAATGCATCACGCTCAAAAGAGTTTAAGCATCTTCTCCGAGTGCTGCGGAGTTCAGAACAGGAGAAAAGTTGCTTTAGGATTTAACCTCTCTTTATTCAAATGCGCTTGATTTACAGACGGGTGTTAAGCGGGTGAAAATGTTTTTATCGTAATCGAGTCTTTTGGTCGCCTGTAGCCTCAGAGAATCTCGCTGTTTATTCCTGACACCTTGAGTTACATTAAATGAGTCTTTGTTGGGGTCACACATTGCTGGCATTCAAAAGATTCTGGCTTGTCGTTTTCTTTATGAATTTTTAAGATGAGGACGTCACGATTTTAACATCGGTCACGAGCGTTTGGAGACGGAGATGCGGGCGTCTTTGTTTTCTTCGCTCTTGTGAGCGTGAGAGCTCGTCGCCGGTAACGCTGGAGTATTTGCACCTTGACTCTCGGCGTATTTCACAGGCCACTTTAGAGCAAATGAGATGCGCCTCCTCAGCGGGAAACAGAGAAATTTATTCAGCTTAACGTTCCACTCCAGCAGACGGCTGATCCCTTCAAAGGCTCCGGGAACGCTGGAATTACTTTGAGCTAAGAAAGTTCAAATTGCACACATTTCTGATACGTATAAGGACAAAATGAAAGTTGCTCTCTGAAAAATCATCCACAATAACGCTTCTCGTTTCCTCCGCTTGCTGGTAAAATGGCCGGCCTGACCTTAGGCCGTATCTGAGCACTGGCGCGTGTTTTTTGTCGGAGCTATTGATTTCCTTTAATACAGCGAGGTGATAGGAGAGATGTGTGGCAGTATTCATGTGAGTCGTGAATATGTCTTCTGCTCATTGACCCACGGCGGTGTCAGATCGAGGAGGTCTCCACGCGGTCTCGCTTCATATTAAGTGGATTCTGAGTTATAGTCTCTTGTCCTGCTGTATGTAAACACATCGGACACCTGACTGAGAAATGGGCATCTTTATTATGTAACAGAATAATAAAACGAAATAATCCTGTTGTTTGGTTTTAGGCTTTTACAGGGAACTCGAATGCTGACAGTGTGGTGATGTACAAACTCCAGCATCCGGTAACTGCTCGGTATCTCCGATTAATACCACTGGACTGGAATCCAAACGGCAGAGTTGGTTTGAGATTGGAAGCGTATGGATGCCAATACAGTAAGTGTGACGGAGACATTTAAAAATTCTGAATCCTCCTTGTATCTCCATATTTCATGGAATATGCGTTAATGGACAGTTCACCCAAAAATACTCACCCTCAGGTTGTTCCAAACCAGTATACATTACAAAGGAAGATATTTAGAAGAATGTCAGTAACCAGACAGATCTCATTTCCCATTTACTGCCATAGTAGGGAAAATAAATACTATGAGAGTCAATGGGGGATGCCAGAACATTTTCCCAAATATCTTCCTAAATGCATACAGGTTTCGAACAACCTGAGGGTGAGTAAATAATGAAAGAATTAACATTTTTACGTGAACTATCCCTTTAAAGATGCAAAATGATCATTTTTAAAAATAGTAGTAATACATGAAAAAATGAAAGTATATAGACAGTATAGGGTATTGAAATACATAATAACATGTTACGTTTCACGTTCTGCATGAGAAATGAAAGCATCCTCTGAAAGGAAACATAAAAACAAATCTGACAATGCTATCTTAACATCTTGGTATTTAAAACATAAAAAACATGGTAAACAAAAGCATCTGAAACAGAGTTTGTCTTTCTTCACGTTACTTGTTTGCTTAGTATTAAAATGATTCTGTTATTGCAGACCATTGCGATATACATATATACATATGTTTGATGATTTTGATATATTCTTGCAGTACCTAAACGCTATACGACAAGAGTACAAATGCTGGTGCACTGATGCCATTGTTAAGACAAGTGCAAGATACATATTCTGAATGCTACTGTGGTGTTTTAGTAGAAAACAAGATGCATTATAAATGTTATATTGTGCATGTTTTTAATATTTAAAGTATAACACAATATTGAGTAAGAGATTGTAAATAAAGGAATCGCACCGTGTGATGTAACGCTGTGTAACGTTCTTGATGTTAAAATACTTTCTTGTATCCTAGATTGATGTACAGAATGAACTCTGTGTGTTGTACATGTGAACACGTTCCCTTGCTGTGTTGGTTAAACAGTCCGTAGGTTCGACCTCTTGCCAATTCGCACATTGTGCCTAATGATAACCTTAATGAAATACAAAATACACGTTCATTCTGATGTTCCACAATATGGCCATTTTAATTCACAAAAAACTCATCATCAAACTGTGCTTGTGGCATCTCGCCTGTTTTCGTATCTTATCGCCGCAGCGCAGAGCACCGTGGGCCGTCCTCTTTCAATCAAACGCCAGCCTGTGACGCTGATTTATGATTGGTCATACAGAACGCCTGTGTGTGGCGGCTTTGTCCTGTGGCTCTTTTAGAATGAGATGTATTGTTGCCGAAATCACACTGGGCAGAACTGCAGAGGTTTCAGTCTGTCTGGAATTGTGAGCTGTCAGCAAAGGCTCGTGGGTATTTTAGCCGTGAACGTGCACGCAGGGTTTATTCCACTTGAATTGTTTTCATGTTCAGAAATATGGGAGGCCATTATTAAAAGTTTTAGTTTAGTTCATTCTTCTGAATTATTTATGGCACAGATGATCCAGGTGCTGGCCAGTGTCAGATGGTTGCATCATTGTGTTGACCCAACAGATTTAAATTCTCTCTGCTCCATTTACAGTGAAGCCGCTGTGCCTTATGTGAATACATTATAGTGCCAGTACGCTTGCACAAATGCACTTTGTATTGCACAGTTGTGCTATGTATTACAAAACACACTTTTCATTGCACACGTGCATTTATATTCCACAAATGCAAATACGCTCTGTGTTGCAAAAATATGACACAAATGCACTTTATATTGGACGGTTGCGCTCTGTATTACACAAATACACTTTATATTGCACAAGTGCACTTTATATTGCAAAAATGCACTTTAATGCACTCTGTATTGCACAAATGCACTCAATATTACACTAATGCACTTTATATCGCACAAATGCATTTTATATTTCGCAAATGTGCTCTGTATTGCACAAATGCACTTTATATTTCACAAATGCAAATGCGCTCTGCATAAAACAAATACACTTTGTATTGCACAGTTGAGCTCTGTATTACAAAGTGCACTTTATATTGAACAAATGCACTTTATATAACACATATATGCATTTTATATTCCACAAATGCAAATACGCTCTGTATTACACAAATATGTTATATAATTCAAAGATGCACTCCGAAACCTTTTGTTTATGACACTGAAATAAATTCTCATTTCAGCAATCCCAGTGCACTCTTTTCAAGGCATATGAGATGTTGAGAATTGAAAGTAATATCTATTAATGTAATGTCTGTGCCAGTAGCAGATGGAATTACAAAAATAACTAAGTTTGATCTGAACAATCAAATCTAAAGAAATGACCAGCACTGTTCTGTATCTGTTGTTGGTGGCGTTTTAGTGAATATTCTGGTCTCCAGATATGATTTGCCACTGAAATAAACAGATCAATGCTCTATAAGCAGCACAGCCATATTATTACCACTCTTCAGCAACTGACTTCAGGCTCATTTGAATATATTCATTACATGTCTTAAAAGAATTTACCATAAATTACAATCTTTATCTTTTACATGTTGTACTTCGTTCAAGTTTGATGAAGCATTTAGCAGTTCAAACCAAACAAAGTTCTCTCTTTAAACTTGTGTGGAGTTTATTGTTGTGTTGTGTGTGTTTACAGGGTCTGATGTGGCCAGTTTTGATGGCAGTGGTCACTTTCTCTTCAGACAAGATCCCAGCGCTGGTGCCACAGACAAAGATGTTTTAAAAATGAACTTCAAAACCCTGCAGAGCTCTGGGATGTTGATTCACATGGAAGGCTTCAGCAGCCTCACGCTCACTGTGGAATTATTCAAAGGGAAACTTTTACTTCAACTCAGAAAAGGTACAAATACTCCTGTTTTATCTCAACTGTTCACTTGAGATGCTTTGTTTTTATGACAGATTCTTTGCAGCATTAAAGCTTTTTATTTACAGTACCAATGATATTAAGAATGTATGTGATCTGGACATTTTGTTTTTAGATTTAATATTAGAAAGATGTTACACAACCACAAAAGCATAGAAATATGCTTAGCTACTTTTGTTAATTCTTTATTAGTGTAAATATGGTACATTAACATCAGATTATCTATATCAATAATGCAGCAGGTGATGGTTTAGCATTTATTTGGTTTGGGTCTGGAGTGAAGCACCTGCAGGTGTCATTCAGAGACGCAGTCTGTCGTATGGCCGTATGGCAACCCTTCCCAGAATGCCATCTGCGAGCGCCGTGTCTGAGAGCCACTGCCAGCATCACGGGGCAGAGGTCTGCTTCCTCTCTCTTACCAAACATGTGACGACACGACACACTTTCTGAATCGGTTAAGAGAACAAATACTCATTTGGACCCTTCGCTGGTTAGCTCATTTCTCAAATGAAATCCTTCCCTGTGCTGACACATCGTGCAGTTGAGTGGCTAACTTATGGTCGCTGTTCGATGATAGTAAGAAGCTGACACAGATGTCCTGGTTAATAGGAATGTCTCTTTACACCAGAATGAAACTTCTGACCTCTGGGGAAGGAGAATTTATCACTCAAAATTGTATTTTCCTCAATATTAGCAAGAGACAGACAGACAGACATACAGATATATACACAGACAGACGATAGATAGATAGATAGATAGATAGACATACATGCTTCATGTGTACATAATGTTTTAGGTGTGATTTAGCAGAGAAACATCTGTGTTGGATTTGTCATTTCTAATTGAGTTTACACCGTCAGGAGGAATATTTCAGCATAAACATGAACCGTCTGCAGTTTTCTAATCATATCTGTGCAGGTGAGAGCCGCAGCGCTTCCAGCTTTTCACTGGGAATGTTGTATTTTTTATAGAAAGTGAAGTGTGGGCAGTTTGTTGGGTCGGATAGTGGAAGTCTGAATGTCTCACGTCTGTAAATCTCGCTGTCGGTTCTCTCGAGTTTTCCATCATAAAATAACTCAAGTCTAACTGCGGTGTCTGCGCCCGCTCTCCTCTCGGCTTTTACTGTAATTTCAAGCAAATGGAAGATGTCTGTCTTTCCTTATTAGAGGGGCTGTGAAAGTGCTGAAGCGAGCGCTGGCCTCGCTCTCATAATGGCTCGAGTGAGCCGGCCTGAGCTCATGATGGATCATTATTCTTCATGTTTGGATGAGATTTACCTTCACACTTCAAAGTTGCTCAGCTTATTTGTTTTCTAACACATTAACATTTGGTTTGGGGGACAAATCATTTTTGATGTTGGGTTTAATGATACCCTGATGACATTACCAAAACAGATATAAGCTGTAACTAAAAACTGATGGTTAACCACCATAAATAGCAGGCGAGTTGACCAGTTTTAAGTTTTATTGAAAAATGAGTATGAATTTAAATATTTCTCTCTGTGACTGTCTTCTGCTTCTAGCAAAACAAAAAGTAAAAAAGATATTTGTCTCGCTTTTGGTTTGAGATGAATTCGTTTTTTGTTTCTAAAAGCATTGTGCCCGTACAAGCGTACCTTCAGATTTATAAAACATGCCAGTGTTGAAAGAAAAATTTATTTGCTTTGTGTACATCGTGTTATTTCCTTGGAACATGCGTGTCGTGTTTAATCTGCAAACCTTGAATAAATACACAGCAGCACAAAAGACAAAACGTGTCACAAGTCCAATAATCTGAATGAGTCTGATGTGACAAATAGGTTTTTTATGCAACGCTGTTGTTTTAACGTTCCAACACAGAGACAGATGTTAGACGCTGGCAAACGCTCGCTGTCTGTGTGGGAAATAAACAAATAAACAGCGACATGAAGATTTATGCCCCATATCCCAAACAATTTTATTTTTCCTGTAGTTTACATTCATCAAGCTGTCGGTTTATATTTTGCTTCACTGACACATTTTTTGCTTTGGGATTTAAATATATATTGGTGTTGTGAACATATTGATTCTGGTTTTAATAATTTTGTCAGTCCATGAGCCCAAGACAACCGTAAATATAGACATCAACGAGACTTTTCGAGATGTCATTAGGAAGCACAACACAGTTGTTTTTAGAGTCTTAAATACACAGACATTTTAATTGTATTTCTAAAATTTCTCAGACACATGAGACATTTTTCTCCATTTGATCTCACTGATGTCTCAGAGAAATAATCGAGTTGTCATCTGTGATTTTTCTTTCTCATGCTGATGCACGACTCTAACATCTTTTGTCATACTGGTGTAAAGCATAACAGCTTATTTTCAAAGACTTAAAGACTTATTTATCAGCACCTTAAAGTAGACAGGCCTCACAGCGCTCGCAGATAACAAACCTGTGAAATAAACCGTAATGTGGGCTGTGTAAGTGACTGACAATTTTACTCGCTGCAGTTTTAGGCCGAGTTTATTTCAGCACCGCTGTGACGCTGTATATACAAAAACTGCAGCTATCGACACTGGGATGTGATTATATGTGGTGACATTAACGCATTTTTTAATGTGTTGCATGTACAGTAGAAGCTGATGCGGTGAAAAAAGTGAATTTATGAAATGTTGTTTTTGTTTACTGGTGTTAATGGTCCGTTCACACCAAGGATGATATTATAACATTATATAAGCATGCATACCAATGGACAATAGCAATATTTTCACATGCTCTTTACTTTTAAATGGATTTTGATTTTATCATTCATCGGCTGGAATAGAATCACTCTGAAAGTGATCACAATCATATCATTCCTCTATAGATGTGGCTTTTAAAAGCATTTTAAAATGTACAACACAAACGTAAAATACATGTCAATATGTTAAGAATAAATGAATAACTCAATTTTGAATATCAGAGAGAACTTTATACTTCAAAGGCAGCGAACAGCCGTGGATTGGTATGATAAACAATTTTTCTATTGTGTTTTGTCTCCTCCTGATTTGCGATATAATAATGCAAAATCATTATTTAAGTTTACACACTAGTAAACGGATGGTTGAAAACTAGGACCACGTTTCAGTTGTTCACTGATGGTGTCACACACTGGGTAGTGCAGTGTGATATATAATGTTTCTCTGTTGACGTGCACATAACATTAATCAAAACAACACTTCAAAGTCTAATACGAGTATCACTCTCATATGAGCCGACACCGGAGGTCAAGACTGAAAGCTTACGGGCTATATTTTATTCCTGTGTTTCGCATACTTTCCAAAGGCGACGAGGAATGAAATATTAAGCAGCTGACCACTAAATTTTAAATAACATCACAGCATATGTCAGAAATGGGATAAAGAGAGACGCTCACGTCCATATAAATGAAGCAGAGCGTGTTTGTATTCAGCAGGGTCGGTGACTGACCAACGGTGACCTGTCAGACGTCAACGTCATTTTGATTCATAATTGATAAATATGGATTGTGTCTTTTGTATGTTTCATATGAGCACAAGCGCGTTTCGTAATGAAAGTTTCACACGTCTCAGTGTTTGAGTGCAGAAGATGACGGTCATCTGAAGAGACACGTTTCATCTTTCCGATTGCAGACAGATTGTCTTTTTCTTAAATTATATATCGTGTGTTATGGAACATTGTGTAATTGTCTGATATTTGCTGTTTCATATCTTCTGTGAACAGCTAGATATAAAATCTTGAAATAAAACGATGTTCTTTCACGTTGTGATGATTGTGTTTTTTCAGGCCGAGGTGATGTTCACGCTGTGATGTCATTGGGCAGCCTGCTCGACGATCAGCACTGGCACCACATCACCATCGAGCGGGTTCGAGCACTTGTGAACTTCACTGTGGACAAAAATACACGACAGATTCGGCTGCCCGAACACTTAAGTCATTATGAGATTAAAGAGGTGAGCTCTTACTACTCTGCTAAAATACAACCCTGCTGAAAAAAACCCATAGAAACCCAATATAAACCATCACAGAAATTCTATTGGTTTCCATTAAAATACCATTATGAACCATTAGCTTTTTCCATTAAAACCATTACAACCTCTTTAATGGTTTCTATTGTTAAAACCATAGAAACCATTAAAAAAGTTCTATTGGTTTGAATGCCCTGCTGAAAAAAACATATAAACTCAATATAAACCATCACAGAAATTCTATTGGTTTCCATTAAAATACCATTATGAACCATTAGCTTTTTCCATTAAAACCATTACATTGTTTTGGGTATTATTCCAATAGAATTTAACATCCCCAATAGAATCCATCACATACCAGTAAACACCATTAAAGTTTCCATTAAAACCAATAGAAATCCCTTTAAAACCATTCAAACCAATACAACTTTCTATTGTTTTTTTCAGCAGGGTGGTTTTAAAGGGAATTGTATTGGTTTTAATGTAAACTATAATGCTGTCTACTGGAATGTGATGGATTCTATTGGTCGGATGTTAAATCCTATTGTTGCCCAAAACACACTACAAAATGGATTTTTTTAATGGTTTTAATGGAAAAAGCTAATGGTATTTTAATGGAAACCATTACAGAATTTCTAATGGTTTAAATACCAGTATGAACCGTTAGCTCGTTGATGTTGGCAATTTGGCGTAAAGATGTGAAAATCTGACATGAATGTGTTGTTCTTTCACAAGATCAGCTTTGGTGGCACGTCGGGTGCCGGACTTCAGAAATCTCACTCCAAACGAAACTTCCACGGATGTCTGGAAAACGTGCTGTACAATGACGTCAACATGATCGATCGGGCCAAAGAAAAGCATATGACTGTCACAGTAAGCACAATTTGTGTTAATAGAATAATTGAACCAAAGGCTCTTCCATTGCTGTAATTTGGCTCGCTTGCAATTGTTGTTGGCTGCCTATAATTGTCATTTGCCGATAATGAGCGCTGTGTATTTCTGTAAGCTCCGCTGTGTTCCCGTCCATTATACCAGCCTTTTTCTTTTTTTATGACCGTTGTCTTGGGGATTTCTGGGGTTAAATGAATTACCAACCCATTTAATTCATTGCTTTAATAGCCATGACGGTAGTATAGTGTTAATAGCCAGAAAGGCGAATGAATAATTTACCAGGATAAACGTCAAGCCCGTGTTAATTTACTCTTGCAAATGTTTGTGTTGTACAGTATTTTGTGGGTTTATTTAGCCGTATTTATTATGTGCTGTAGGGTAACGTCAGCTTCACATGCACGGAATCCATCGACGTGCCCGTGACCTTTGGAAATGCTGGAAGTTTCCTGAGTCTGCCGTGGATCTCCAGCGGAGAGATTGTGACGGTCAGCCTGCAGTTCAGAACATGGAACAAAGGCGGTCTGCTGATGACCTTTGACCTCCAGCAACACGCGGGAACGCTGTGGCTTTTTCTGAGCGAGGCGAGAATCCGACTGCAGATCCATAAGATTGCGAGGATCCTGGTGGACATCACAGCAGGTTTAACATTTGTTTTTTGTACAGCAAATGCTTCTGGTTGATTTATCTCATGTGGAATGGAAGGTCAAGTTTGAGCGCATTGCATTGTGGGATACACTATCGTACACTGAATGCTCGGCATAATGTGTGTAATACTAGGTATTAATTCAATTTAAATACCATTTTTAACCAATTTTGTGTAAAAGCAAAAGTAGAAGTAGAAAATCAGAAGCTGATTTTGCACAAAGTTTACACAAAAATGAAAAATCTTTCATCATTTATCCATTGACTTCCATTGTATGAAACAAAACCACTGACACATTTCTCAAAATATCTTCTTTTGCATTCCACAGAAGAAAGACTCATATACAGAATGTGAACAACATGAGGATGAATAAATGATGTCAGAGTGAACTAACCCCTTAACATACGTTCCTTTGTCCAGGTTCGAATTTAAATGACGGTCAGTGGCACACTATTGAACTGAACGCCCGGCCAGGACGTCTCACCATCACCCTGGACAAATCCGACAGCTCCACAACGTCCACTTCCCTTCCTGTGGTACCTGACGGCCAGCTATTCTTCGGAGGTAAAACTTGCACCTTGCGTCACCTGCTAACAACAGTGACACACACGCCCGGTGTAATTTCCCTCGAATCCTTCACGTTAATCAATCCATCTTGTCGCTCAACACGCCTTCCGCTGAGAAAAGTAGATTCATTTGGCTTTCAAGCTGTTTGGGACCGAATTGGTCTCCAACTCCAGAAAGACTGTGGCTTAATTGCCTTTAGCTCAATAACTAGAGAGCAACTCGAAGCGCCGTCTCCGCGCGCACGCTGGGGAGCCGCTAAAAGCGTAGCTGCAAGCGCAGGTCTCTCGCGTCTGTCGTGTTTTTGCCTCGGGTCGGAGCAGATCGCGCATCGCATGGCAAGCAGAACGTGTGCCGCACGTATAATGAAATTTGCAAATACGACGGTTTAAAAAGTTATGAGAGTACAAGTAGCCCAAAAAAATCTTAGTGTTGTGTGTTCGTGTGTGATATCAAGTGTACATAAAAAGGGTTCAGTAGTCAAACATGTGATATACAAATCTATAGTATTAAATTATGTTTGGTTGAAGATCTTAAAGATCCTGTTTTTGGTGCTTTTTCTGCTCTTACGGAATCTAAAACCAGGTTTTAACTTTCATCTGTAGGATGTCCGAGCACAGATGACCACAGCGTCACCTGCAGGAACCCCTTCAATGTGTTTCAGGGCTGTCTGCGCCTCATCCACCTCGACAACAGTTTAGTGGATCTTATCAAAGTGCAACAGATGCTGTTTGGGAATTACAGCGATGTACAGATGGATACGTGTGGAATCGTGGACAGGTAAGCATCATGCATCTAATGTGAACTAAAAAAAATCAAGTTTTGTTCTTCATTAAAGGTGCAATGTGTAATATTTAGGAGGATCTATTGACAGAAATGCAATATAATGAATGAGAAATCATTTCAAATGGTTAAACATGCACACGATGCAGTATGCTTGAATTTATTGAATGTGTTTGTTGCTGTTTGCTTCATGTCAGAGAAGGTTTGGTTACATCAGGTGTGATAGAGAAGTGTGTTTTTCTTTCACCCTAAAGAAATCTTTTCAATCTGCTTTGTTTGGGACGGTACAATTTCTATTGATAAAAGCGAGTTTTGTGATAGAAGCAGGACAGGACTCGCGTCTCCAGTAAATGTTGTTGTTTCTGGATGTGACTCTCGATTCAGACGTGATTGCTGCCTTTCACTTTTCTTTTTGGTTGTTTGGTCTTGTTGTTTCATGCTCAGATCTCTGTTTGTATAAAGATTATTTCAGTCCATTGTTGTTTTTCTTAGCAAAAAAAAGTTATGTTTGCAGCATAACTTTCGTTATTGCTCATAAATATAATAATTCAAAGAACCGATGACATAACAAACACTCCTCTGTCATTGGTCAGACTGACAGTTGGCCCCGCCCCAAACTCTAGCGCGCTTCAAGCGCTGTGAAGTGACACGTTGATCTACAGACCCTGCAGGAAATGTGATTTAGCAGTGAAATGTATGTGAAAGTGTCACTTTCACGCTTTTCATAGTGCTCAATAGGAGTGTGAGCTTAGCTTGAATTCTCTCTCATTTCATCTGACAGGGTTATTGAGTCTGCAGGTGTGAGACAGAAGCGAGATGGGATGTCGGAACAAAGGTGTATATTACCTCTGCAGGTACAGAACTCAAATATCATTGCTGCACAGAGATTTTGGATGGCGGTGGGCTGATGTGTTACGAGTCCAGACGCTGAATTCATTTGTCTGCTTGGTTTGTTGCTGCGGTGTGTAAATGGTGCCGCCATATTGTGAAGGGCAAAATCGATTTAAATGCTTCACAGGTACGTTTTGGGGTCCTTCGTGAACAGGATTAAATCTGCATGGATTACAGAATGTGTGATTTCAGATTCGAATGAACGGAGAGCTCGGAGTGTGCGCGACCTGTCACCGCAGCCAAGATCTCATTCTGTTACCTTAATAATGTGTGCACACGTTCACCAGCATTGAAACAGCAACATTACCTCACTTCCTGTTGTGTCGTTCATGTGGAGCTGCATCATTATTCCAGTAAATGTAACATTGTGTCATTTTGACTCACTCTGGGGGTTTTTTGCATCCCGTTGTTCAGTGCAGCGTTCACTTCCTCCACACTTCTCATTTCAACCTTTGTATGGAAGGTTAATTCACATTTTTCATTTTTGTTGTAACATGTTTTATTCACCTGCAGGGTAAAACAGTATTTGGTGTCAGCTTACTGTACATTTAGGGTCTTTAACACAGCATACAAGTTGTTTGTTATCATCTTAATATCTCAAGTCTTTCTATTTGTGACCCTGGATCACAAAACCAGTGTTAAGTAGCACGAGGACATTTGTAGTAATAGCCAGAAATACATCGTATGGGTCAAAATCTTTATTTTATGCCAAAAATCATTAGGATATGAAGTGAAGATCATGTTCCATGAAGATATTTCCGGTAGGAAATTTACATTTTATTTTTGTGAGTAATATGCTATGCTAAGGACTTCATTTGGACAACTTTAAAGGCGATTTTCTCAATATTTGGATTTTTTTTGCACCCTCAGATTCTTGAGTTTTAAATAGTTGTATCTCGGCCAAATATTGTCCCCAACAAACCACACATCAATAGAAAGCTTATTTATTCAGCTTTTATATGATGTAAAAATCTCGATTTCAAAAAATGTACCCATAAAACAGATTGTAATCTGACAGAGCAGATTATTCCTCGATTGCTGTGGTTAAGATAATTTAACTTGAGGAAATTTTACGCGAACAAACCCCCCGTCTTTTATTGTAGCCGGTCAAGAGTTAACCTTGCATGTCCTGCGTCCTGCCTCTCTCTCCTCATGTTTCTGCTGATGAGGTCACTAAAGGTCACGGCGTGTTCTGTCTGTCCTAATTTCCGGCGGTTGACCTCTGATCTCCGGGCTGCAGGTACGAGTCTGTCTTCCGTCAACTCGTGTCCGCTTTCACCCGCAGCCGAGGAAACGCATCAAAGAAGCGACGTGCTGTTTCTCCTCTCACCTGCTGCACTTGTCCTTCAGGAGGGGCCTTTAGCACCGCACGCTGTCATTGGTTGTTCCCCCGGTGATTAGGGTCACGATGAGCTGACCTTTGATTGCCGTCGGGCGGGTTGAGCGTTGGTGAAGGGCAGCAAGGGGCACGTGCGTCTCAGCACTGTCAGGCCGCTGCTCGAGTCGTGTTTTGCTCGCTTCTCGCTCTCATTCAAATTCTGCTGGAATAGATTTATTTTCCATTCAGTCAGGGTGGAAGAAGGGATTTGTTTTTTTTCGCTTGGATTAAATGTTTTGTTTTGTTGGGAAAGCCAGAGAGTGATTGTAAGACAAAGGCTGCGTTTGGTTTCCTGTGTTGTCATCACACTTTTTGATTGCTTCTTGGTTTGTCATCTCCAGTTTTGCTCTTCCGTGCCAGTTTCTTGTCTCTTGTGAGACTTCATCACCTGAGTTTATAAACTATTCAACATCCACTATGTGATCGTATATTAAAGCGATAATTTATTCCAAAATTTCAGTTTCTTTCTTCTGCAGAACACAAAAGAAGATATTTTGAAGAATGTTGGTAACCAACCAACATTGAACCCCATTGACTTCCATTGTATGAACACAAAACCACTGTGACATTTCTCAAAATATCTTTTGTGTTCCGTGGAAAGAGTCATATAAATGTGATGTAAATAAATGTCTGATTGTTTATTTTTGGGTGAACTATCCCTTTAAGACGCATTGTTTTTATAATTTTATAGCACTTTGAATACAACAGTCTGTTTACAATCATATAGACAATTATTTGATATTTTGTTAGTAGTGCTGATGTGCTAATCTTAGGTCAAATTTGCATATCTTAATATAATTTTATTTGATCATTTTTATATATCTACTGCTTAAATGAGTTTAATTGAATATTTCATGACAACCTGAAATCATATTTAATATATTTAATATAAGAATAAATGAAGATATAATGTATAAACATCTATTCATGCAATGTGGCTTTGTAACTTCGTTTTACATATAATTCATAACGCAGGTCACTCAGGTAGAACAGGCTTTAAAATATTGGATACTTGAATTCAATAACATGAATTCATTGCATTATCAGCATAGCATGAAGTGACATTTTAGTAAACTCTCTTCTGCTTTACTTCCACCGGTTTGAGGAAAATCTTGCTGAGCAAGTTACATACTGTCACCATATTTGCCTCTGGCTTCTGAATAATATGAGAGAAACTATAGGCCTCTTGAGTATTGAGATGTGTTCAATTCTGCATGTGTAACCGGATTGTTCACGTGTTTACACTAGCGTAGGTCATTGTACTCATACGAAATTAGTTTTCCTGTGAGATCAGGTTGTCTTCTCTTCACTTACATCTGATAAAGAAAAGGATTGTGTAAAACTACATTTACTGTGTTTGGAGCAAGAAGCTTTTGCTGACACGGGTGAATTTCAGATACAAAATAAATGTAATATACATACAGATGCAGTTCTGCAAAACAGAGCTCAAATCTTGAAAAGCCCCGCTGTTCTGTTTACGATTCATGTCCTCTCTGGATTATCCTGTCAGAGCCGATGGTGGTGCATCTTTTCTTCTTGTGTGTTTGTGGGTCCGTCTCCCTGTGAGCGTTTGAAGTTTATTTGTGGTGGCAGATTTCATCCGAACAGAAGCCGCGGGTCCGTGTGAAGTCGGCTGCTCTGGTTTCGGTTGTGAGCCCCTGCGACGGGCCTAAATGGCACCGATGGTGTCCGAGCCAACAGCGAGACACTGCTCTCAGTATTCCACCGGCTGCTGAAATGGTTTCTTTTTCACTCTTGGTTTGAAGTGTCCTTGCGACCATTTTAAAGGAATAAATCGAGCACTTGATCCTGTTCAGATTATAAAGCGTGAAAGCGGAGCCGAGCGTGCACTGAAAGCACATCTTCAGGTTTGATGCTCGGGAATAAAGAAAAGCTTGTGAACCGATCCTGTCGTGACCACAAATGGGAACGTGGTGAAAGATATGTGCACGGGTAATACGAGCGGGAATAATGTGTTAGGATTCCTGTGAGGGTCGCAGAGGATGAGAATGAGCTCGGCTCAGACGGGGACATTGTGACATGACTAGAAAAGCTTTGTTGGACAAAGCGGCACAAAGAAAGCCGTAGCGGTTTGCTGGTCAAAGCCACTTTGTTACCTCGGTTTAACAAAAAGTTCCCATGGGCGTGAAGATTTTACAATATGTATGAAATACAGTAGTGGCCAAAAGTAGACTCTTAAAAAATAAAGGTGCTTGAGGTTCTCTCTATACAGAAGAACCATTTTAGTTCCACAAAGAACCATTCAGTCAAAGGTTTATGAAATCGTTTAGACAAGACAAGGTTCTTCTATGGCATTGTGAAGCACCTTTATTTTTAAGAGTGTATGGAGGGGATGTTTGGACAATCTTTGCTTTTTAATATCGCTACAAGTTTAAATAAGGCCAAGATATTTTAGTTTGCTCAAATTAAACCTTCGAAAACGTTTGGTCATTGAAATCAAATGAAATATTGGCCTAAAAATTTAAATGTTGCCTCATGAGTGAATAAATAAATAATAAACAAAAATTAAAATGTATTAATCTTATATAGCAACATAGGCAATAAAATGTTTCTGTTTATTTGAAATATTGGCCTAAATATTACTGGAAAAAAATTCAATGTTGCCTAATTATTATTATTATTATTATTATTATTAAAAAAAATATTAGTTTTATATAGCAACATAAAAATGAACAAATAAATAAAAAAGACAAAAGCATATAAACAAAATGTAACTAACATTTAAATAAAAACTATTCATCTAAATTAAAAGCTACTTTACAATATTAATAAAACTAAAACAAAACTATAATAACTCTAAAGTACGCATTTAAATATAAGGCTGGTGCGAAAATGAGAAAACTTGGCTAAAGTGTCTGTTTGGCAAAAAGGTCAATCTAAGTGCACAGAAAATAAAGCAAACATTGAATATCAATTATATCAGTTATTAATATTTCCACAGCAGTCATTCTCCTGGCACTTGAATTAATACATTTTGATCATTTGTTGTTATTCTTTGCCAAACCTCCTTAAAATCAGCTGACCTTCAGTTTACACTCCAAACACAACCAATGTTTAATACATTTTAATAATATATTTGAATGAGAGGCGTAGATGTGTTGAAAAAAAACAGGAACATTTCTGTAGTCAGTATAAAGATGTTCTTCACAACAAGCGTCATTATAATATCAGTTAACCCTTTCAGAGTCTGGTTGAATCTATTTATTCTAAAAAAAAAGAAGTGTAGTTTGTGTGAAGTGAGCTTTAAAAACAAATAATGTGTTGTTAGCATCTTATCCTGGAGAAATCTGATGCTGTATCTGACATGCTGAAATGTGCATATAGAAATGGAGCCGATAAAGCCAACAGCAAGGTTTCCATACGTGCCTTTCTACAAAGGCTGTATTTTGAACACTGTCTGAAGTATGTGTGTCCTTGAGATGAAACATCTAATGGGCTTCTTCTGTTCTCCTGCAGGTGCTCACCGAGTCACTGTGAACATGGAGGAAATTGCTCTCAGTCGTGGAGCACGTTTCACTGCGACTGCTCCGGCACGGGCTACAGCGGCGCGACCTGCCACAGCTGTAAGACTAAACCAGACACACATTCTTCTGATGACACCCACTACTTTATCTGTGCAGATCTCGAAACAGACGCAGAAAAAAACTTTTGTCCTGCTACAGTATATTTTATATAGTGAACCTGGACCACAAAACCAGTCACAAGTCGCGCGGGTAGCAATAGCCAAAAATGCATTGCACGGGTCAAAATGATCAATTTTATTTGAATGTCGAAAATCATTAGGATATTAAGTAAAGATCATTTTTCATGAAGATATTTTGTAAATTTCCTACCGTAAATATATAAAAACTTTATTTTTGTGAGTGGATGCAGTAAAATCGCTAACAAAAATGTCCGGAAACACGTCTACAAACTTCACTCGCTGCTGCCGCTCTTTGGGAATTATCCACCAGTTTGGTATCTATGTGAAGCTCAGATTTTCAGCTTTCAGGTTCATCTATTCTCCACAACATCATTACAGCGGTAAACCAATAGAGAGAGTTTAAACAAACCTGTTTCTTCTTAGCAACGGTCTGCTACAGCGCATCTGATTGACAACTTTAAAGGAGATTTTTAAAGAGTTTCAAATAGTTATATCTCGAACAAATATTCTCCTAACAAACCAAACATCAATGGAAAGATTATATATTCATCTTTCAGATGATGTATAAATTCCAAAATTGTGACTGGTTTTGTGTTGCAGGGTCACATATATATAATCATATATCATTAAATTGTACAAAACTACAAAAAGACGGACAAAACGCAAATTAATTCTCGTAGTGAAATGTTAATCTGGTCATTTCTATACACTGTGCAAGTGAACCCTTTTTTCTTTTTAGGAAAATATATGCTTTAAAAACAGAGTTAAATAATTTATTATTTAATTTATTAATACGTTAATAATGTAAAGACACCTGCAAGAATCTGGCCATTTATGAATTTTGTGAACATATATAAACACAGTGTTTAATAAAAAAAATAATTTTCCCATTTCCTGAAAGTAGCAGTTTTGGACATAAAATGTAATATGAAGACATGATACGGTGCTTTTATTTGATTTTTTTTAAGCTGCAATCCCACAATCCTTTCTCTCTCTCTTATTGTTTCATTCTTATCTGGGTCAAATGAAGCAATACTCAAATGTACTCAAGGTCAAATGCTTATTAATGCTCGAGTTTTACTCGCATGAAATGTCGTCGTCATAAAAATATTTCGAGTGAAATTAGGCTCTTGTCACTCAAATGTTTAATAGCCGCAGCCTTGAAGACGGTCACACGCGACTTATTTTAAAGTGTAAGCGCTATTGAGAAGGACTTTATATTGTGGGCCTGTAATTAGATTCCTGTCAGTCATCTCTGCACTTACAATATATCTACGATCTTCACTTTCAGCGCTTTATGCATTAGCTCTAGTTATTCTGAGGCTCTTTCATGTGGAACAATCCAGATCAACACTTAATAGAGACGTGTTTGTGGAGATAATATGTCATCTTCTCATCTGTAATTACAAACACAGCGATTCTGATCATGATCGTTTTTAACAGTATTGTTTTCTTCAGCCGTGTATACGATCTGGGAGATGATATAAGCTTAAAAATCGCAGGACACAATTGGCCCTCAGCGTTTATTTTCAGCTTCATAAATGTGTTATTCGTCCCAAAATTATTATCAGTAAACTTATTTTGTGTGATTTTGTGGAATTGTCCATTTTGTGGAATTTTTGTCTTTTAAAGTTATTTGTTTTATTTAGCCGCAACATTGGTTAAACAGAAACCAAAGATGTTGAATAAACCTATAGAGATTTACGCTGTAAATACAACACTGTCTTGAATTGCTATTCCGGGTTTATTATTGAGCTTCATTACTTTTCATAATCCCAAATCTGTCCACGAATCGAATTCTTGTGCATGTGAAATGAAACAGATTTGAATGATTTTACTCATAAAGAAAGCAGCTTTCCTGTGAAACCTTCAGTAATCCATTTTCTCCCTAAGCACACACTTTAATAGATAGTTACTTTCACATGTTTGCTTACATTATGAATTCACAGGCACAGAACAGATGCAGATAGTCATAATTAAAGAGGCGTCGTTCAGCTCGGCACATACAATATTTATGACGCCTCACTTGGTGCAAAGCGCAGCCTTCATCTCATAATACAAGATGAACACTGGAAATTTGGGTTAACACGCCCGTTCATGATGAAAATCAGGAATTAATAATGAATATTGTGAATATTTGCTTTTATTCTAACAAATTGTGTGAAAGAAAAGTGAGCCAAGCAGAACATGTTTAGTGTTGAAACTACACAAAAGTGTTGTGTGTGATACTTCTATTAATGGAAATGCAATAAAATATACACAAGTATGTCTTCAGAAGACCTTACATAATGAAGCGCTATGTTTTTATATGAAATTAGCGTCATCTTTGTCCGGTGTCAGCCACCGTAGTGCTTTGAAAGGGAGGGGTGAACGGTGGAGTGAGCCGTCGGTTGCAGTTCACAACCTCACCACTACATGCCGCTAAAATCTCCATCATTAACGTTCCTTTAATATTACATAATATATTAAATGATTTTTGCAGAATACAGTGAGCTACAAAGCCATGTCACCAACCTAACTTGACCTGATAAACTCATTTATGCCTGGATATGAAACGCTTCATATCTGGTTTTGTGTAGTGAGAAGAAATCTAGCAGGTATATGTAAGACTAGATCAGATGCTGAACTATGGATTTAAATCAATACATCTGAGTAACCAATCAGACGATTGCTTTAGTGACATCAATCAAACCCGCTGTGACATCAGAAACTGTCCACATGACTGAAGAGCAGGTCTGAGGAATAAAATGTTATTGAATTTTAAAGCTGCAGCTTTTCCAATAACACTGAAAAAATCATATTCTTACTTTAGTCTTTATTTTGTCTTGTTTTCAAGCAAGTATCTAAACATCCCTAAACAAGATATATTTCCTTAAGTAGTAAAATCTAAGAAAATGATGATATTTTTGCTTAAAACCAGAAAAAGCGGTCTGCCAATGAAGTAAGAAAGGAAGAAAAACAATATTGTTTACTGTGTCTTACCCCACTGACAAACATCTTTTCTTGTTTTCAGCAAAAGCATAACAAAACTTTTAGGATTTTTTTTAAACCAAGATGTAAATGCTTGTGTCATTTTGCTTAAGTAAAACCATCTCATTTACGAATGTTTAGTTGTTGTTTAAAAAACCAAAAGCTATGGTTCTTGTTGTTGTTTTTGTCCCAGTCTATCATTTATCCGCACAACATTTGTTGTTTGTAGCACATGTAGCTCAATGGTTATGTATTTGTATATTTACATTTAGTCATTTAGCATACGCTTTTATCCAAAGCGATTTACAGAGTTTAGGAAAGGAATTTTTGTCCCCATTTTTGTCCTCTAATGGCAGCTCTCAACCTAATTGATATGCTAATTGTTTTTGTGGCAGATAAGCACCAGTTTTTAAAAGAGAATACTATCATCTGCTTAATTCATTATAAAGATATTGGCCTCATAAATGACTGCAGAGCTTCACAAAGCTTCAGCTACAGGAATTTATTTCAACTCCTTAACAAAGATCTCTAACTTGAATTGAAACTCTCTCACCTCTTCATGTTGTGTTTTACAGGTGTGAATGCACAAATGATGTTCGTTTGTCAGGTTTTTAGGTGTTGATGCTACACATTTTAACACGTTTTGTGTGAATTTAGACATTTCTTGCTAAGTGTAAGTCAACACTTATTTAAATGTGTTAAGTTTTAACATTTCGATATGGTTTGTGACACACTTAAAGGAACAGTTCACAGGAAAATGAACGTCGTATCAAACCACATTTTGATCTTTTCAATGTCTTAATGTTTTCGTTTGCTGTTTGTGTTCACAGCTATTTACGAGGCGTCGTGTGAGGCGTACAAACACAAAGGAAACACCTCTGGATATTATTATGTAGATGTGGATGGAAGCGGCCCCATCAAACCTCAGTTAATCTACTGCAACATGTCAGGTAAATATCACACAGAGCGTCCAAAGCCGTTAAATCCCTTTAAACACTCGGTAATTAGAAGTTTAATCCGCTTCTTTTCATCGTTCGCGCACCGCGTCAAACCCCACAGGGGACGTCGGCTGTGACCCTCACCAAAATAAACTAAAAAAACACAAACTTCTGACGGAACCGTGGGACTGCAAAAATGTCTTGTTTTCTACCGCAAATCAAGGTATAATTACTTGACACAGAAAGGGACCTAAGATATTTAGGGCCAGATTTACTAAACAGGGCAAAATAGTGCGAGCGCGCAATTTCAAAAAAGCAAAAAGGTCCGTCGCAAAAACAGCTGCGTCCAAGTATTTTCACAGCTAATTCTCACTGTGTGTCTTTAGTAAATACAGACACTAGTTTTTTATGCCAAAAGAGCCGCTTGCCCTGAAGAAAGCTGTTAGTTAATCTGGCTCTTAGTCTTGTACAAAAGAAAATATAGGAATTATATAAATTTATGTTTAAAACAAGCAGATTTTTTTGTCACTTTTCTTGTAAATGTAAATGTTTGCTGATTTAAGAATTTTTAGATATTTGTATTAGGAAACATAACATAAATGTAGCATAAATGTAACTCTTAAAATGAAAGATGCTACAAAATGTTTTTCACAGTAAAAACTGAAAATTGAATTTTTTGTCAAAGGTTTAAAAATGAATGATTTAGGAAACTTTTTCGATTACCAAGAAGATTTTTCGGATTTTAAAGGGTCTTTATAGAACCACAGCCAAAAATAATTCTTCTAAGCATCAGCACCTTTATTTTTTAACAGTGTGTGTATTTTTATTTTATTACATGCATAATGTATGTATAAAATACAGATTTATTTCAAAAGCTGTAGACAAAAACACTAATGTGATATAAACATTGTTGCAAAAACAATGCTTGACTCAATGGTACTGTCTTAAAAATAAAAGCAGCAGCGATGCCATCCTTTGGTGCCAAAGAACTTTTCACCATTTCTTTCTTACCTTTATATGGTATTAATAGCCTTCTTCCGCTAAAACCAAAAACCATTTGTGCAACTAAAAGCTACTGCTGTTCGAGGTTCTGTATGGAACCATACAGCCCAACAAAAAACGTTTAAGAACACTTAATATTTTTATAGTATGCGTGGTCTTTTGTGTCTCATTCTTGCCTTCATATCTTTTAATTCTCTCCGTCTCGGCAGATACAGTCTGGATGGTGATTCAACACAATAACACCGAGCTCACCAAATTACGAGCGTCCTCCGGGACGAATCAGCATTTAACCCACTTTAACTATTCCGCCGACACCGAGCAGATTCAGGCCATCATCAGCCAGGCTCAAAACTGCGAGCAGGAGCTCTCGTACCACTGCAAGAAGTCACGCCTCCTGAACACACCAGGTAAGCCCTTTTTTATGAGGAATATCGATCGCCCCCCTTACCCGAAAGGTCATGCTTATTAAAATCGCGCTCCGTCTGCAGAGAGCCGGGGAGCTTAAGCAAACGCCGCAAATTGATTGTTGTGCTTTTTTCGTACGAACGCTTTTATTGAAAGCGTGTTTATTTGGCCCTCATGCTGTCATACTGCATTAAATTCATTAAAATTCACCTTTAGGTGGATTAATCATTTGCATTGTAACCTCGCTAGTGCCGCCCTCGTGTTGTTTTTGTTTGTTTGTGTGGGTTTTGTCATGGACGGTCTATCGCGGAGGATAATAGTTCTCATAGCCCTTCAAATGAACGGCGCTGCCGGTAATTACCGCCCATTAGCCGCCTCTCTGCTGCGGGTCCTGATGGGAAGAAGAGATGTTTCAAATGTCAAATGAAGAGTAATGAGAGGAAGTCTTTCAGCCAAACATTTCTTAAATCAACACTTACAATATTTGACTCACCCTCACATCATTCTGAACCTGTGTGACACAAAAGAAGATATATTGAACCCCATTGACTTCCATTGTATGAGCCACTGAGACATTTCTCAAAATATCTTCTTTTGTGTTCCACAGTCATATACAGGTTTTGAATGACGTGAGCCATAAAAGAGTGACATGAGAGCGGTGAGATCATTGTGAACGGGTTGGATGCGTTTTGTTCTTGCAGATGGTTCTCCGTTCACCTGGTGGGTGGGCAGGTCAGGTGAGGCACACATGTACTGGGGTGGGGCGGTTCCTGGAAGCCAGCAGTGTGCTTGTGGACTGCAGGATAACTGCGTCTATCCCGAACACTTCTGCAACTGTGACGCAGACAGCAAAGAGTGGTACTGCACCCATTACATCAACACAACACAACACGTGTGTTTTGTGTAAAATTGTCATTGGTCATGAGATTGTTGTGGATACAGTGATGAAACTCATCTCATTCACAATATAGTCACGAAAAATATTATATAAAAGTGAATTTGTTTTCTTGAGGTCTGAAAAATGTTGACCTGTTTCTCCCGTTTTAATGTTCTGCAAATAAATGCAAATAGAAACGATATTTCTGTTTGAAATTTGGGAGAAATATTTGTAGTAGTTCACAGAATAAGACCATAATTTGATGGAAAAAGAATCCAACAGTTTGCGTCATTGCTCATTTTTAAATGTAAGCAATAAAATGGTCAATATTTTGTTTATTAAGATATATTACAACAGTATGAAGTACAAGGAATAAATATAATTCATGCTTTTGTTCATTTAGTGATAAATAGCTGTTTAGATGTAAAGATGTGTACTGGTAGAAAAAAACTGTAACACTTCAGAGCAATTCTCACTATTTATTGACTAGTTGTTATTATCATGCCTATTATTGGCTGTTTATTAGTACTTATAAAGCACATATTCTGCATGACCATACTCTACATCCCTAATCCTACCCAATACCTAAACCTAACAACTACCTTACTAACTTTTTATAAGCAACAAATGCAGAGTTTATTGGGAGAAAAGTCGTAGTTAATGGTTTGTTAATAGCGAGAATTTCCACTATACTGAAGTGTGTGCAAAAAAACTCAAATATAGAATATAATTGTTAAGAAATATTTGAGAGGTTGAGAAAATACTGTGATATACTTTTTAATTTATTAGGTGATTTGCCTTGAATTTGATACAACTGTAACTTTCATTTTCCTGTTAAAGGTATGCCATGTTACACGTGTTAAATTGAAGCCGCTCTTGATGTTTTAAAGGTCTAATGACTCGGGTGTGCTGGCACATAAAGAACATCTGCCTGTTCTGGCTCTGTCTGTTGGTGACATCAGCAGACCCGGTTCTGAAGCGGCGTACAGAGTGGGACCCCTGCAGTGCTCCGGTGACAGTACGTACCCTCATCCTCCTAATATCAGTCACTCACATCAGAGTTTTACTACGGTACTTATCCTGTCAACCTGTCCAGTCATCTTAACAACCTGTTCTTTGTAGCAGTGCGACATCCGCATGTTTAATGATGATGTAACATTATGTAACCGTAACACTTGAAGAGTTTCTGTCTAGATAACTTCTGGAACGCAGCGTACTTCAACAAGGAAACATCATACCTGCACTTTCCGACGTTTCACGGCGAGCTGAGCGCGGATATCTCCTTCCTGTTTAAAACCGGCTCTTCCTCGGGGGTCTTCCTGGAGAACTTGGGAATTAAAGACTTCATTCGGATCGAACTGAGCTGTGAGTGTGTTTTATTTTCACAAAAACCATCAATATTATCATCATCAGGTTATATAACAACCCCATTTGTGCTTTTGACAGACGCTTTTGACATGGCATTTGAGGGTTTAAACCCATCAAAACCCATAACCCAGCACATCCAAAGAAATATTTGTGCATAGTAAAAGCCTATAGACAGTATTTGTTGCGGTATGAGTTTCATGAGATTTTGGAACTTTATTTACCCAAATCCTATATTACTTAAATAAAAAAAATTGTATTTGCATATCACGGTAATATTTGTTGTATTTTGTTTAATTTATATTCTTTTTTTTTAACATTTATTTTTGTCGTCTTTGCCTTTATTTTGAAAGTACAGTTGGAGAGAGAACAGGAAACGAAGTGGGAAAGAGAAAGGGGCGGGGTCATGAAAGGACCGCAAGTCAGGATTCGATAAACGCTCATTTAATTTATGTTCATATTTATCAATTATATTAATAGAATTTAAATTAGAATAGTTTGATATTAATTATTAATATTTGTATTAATATATAATTATTTCATCTTTCTTTCGAATGCATTTTTACTGAGAATTGGGGATTATATGTTTCACTTTGGAAAATCTTTCAAAATGTATGTATTCCTAGAAAATATGGTTGAATTCAAATCACACCCAAGAATCAAGATTTGATTATCTTGCGATTTAGTCGAGCGAATGCATTGCCAAACAGACAAAGTGTGTGTGTGCGTGCGTGCGTCAACATTCCTGCATATTTGTTTATTTGCCAAAGGGAAAAATACAGGAGAATAGCTGTCAGCTGAATATATAGACATCACAAAATGGTTTTCTCCAGGGAAATTACCGCATAGTAGACTTTGAACCAATATGTAGAGACGTGCTCCGCTGTTTCCTCGTGTGCCAAGCAAGCATCACTCCTGCTGTTACACATAATGACCGAACCGCTGACCCTCAGTGTTCACTTTAACACAATTCACACACAATTCCCTTTACTGACGTAAGTAATCTGATCTGTAATCATATGAGTGATAAATGGGCAAACGAATAACTATATTAGTGTTCAGACTAACGGGCGATAATGTGGTAAGCTCGGTCCACCCGACCCCTGTAAAATCCACCTTTGTGTGTATTTTTATCCTCCACATGATCTCTGTCTATCGTGGCGTGTTTAAGCGGTTAAGATCTTCTCCTGTAATGATCTCACGTGATGGATGAGAGCGGAGCGTGCGAGACCCTTACAGCGCCCGGGTGCTTGTTCCTCCATAATGACAAATCCTCCGGCTGGAGGAGCTCAATTAACCTCTCATTACGTTCATATCGCCTTTGTGTAGGACGTGATCTCAGAGGAAGTTTCTTTCGAAGCAACAGACAGGAGAACCCGTGACATCGTGAGATCTGAGCCGCGTTGCACTGTTAGCATGAAAGATTTCAGTCCTGTCATCATTAACAGTCAAACAAACCTCTTGTTTTTTACTGTATAGAGCACAAAAGGAAATCCGGTGTTGGGAAGCTGATGCTGTAACTTGACAAAAGCTGTTAAAATACCGTCCAGATGATTTTTTTGGGAAAGTAGCAGCTCATTATTAGTAATGCTGGTGTTTTAAGATACTGTCACACTGTAAAAATGCAGTTCAGATGGTATCGTGTATGCTTTTCAACACTGAGCAAAATGTCCTCCTGGTGTTGAAAGTGAATAGAAATGAATAATTCTGTAGCTCAACGATTGGTGAAAGCAACACCAACATCATGGGTTTGATTCGTTCTAGCATAAAAACATGTTTCATAAACTGTAAGATGCTTTTGATAAATACATCTACCAAATGCGTGAATGAAAAGAAAATGAAAGTGAAGAACCATTGAAAGACATAAAGCACACATTTCTCCCAGATATCTTTATCTCTTCAATTGAAAATGGTTTTCCTATAAAAGTAGGGTATGAAACTACAAAATCAGCTGTGTTTGTGTGTGTGAGAGAGAAAATTTTCATGTTTTGAGCATATTTAGTGCACTGAAAAAAAGGTCCGTTGGAATTACTCAATTGAATCATGTTCATCGGTTCCACACGATTTAATTACGTTTTTTAACATAACTTTTCTTGCAATTTGAGATCAATTTCAAAATGAACTTCAGACCAGAGGCGTCCATATGATGAAACCGTCCATATGAACACAAAATGACAGATATTTTTATATTTTGAAAATACTGTTCAATTGAAGACAGAAGGTCATATACATCTGGGTTGGCATGAGGGGGTGTAAATCATGAGAGTTTTCATTTTCAGGTGAACTGTTCCTTTAACAACCTGTAATAAAGAACACGAGCCTCGTAGGATATTTTTACCGTGCTTTGTCATCGTTGGGGTTTGACGGCATCTGTTCTCATTCACTTTCACAGTACGGAAAGAAAAAGTTTCGTAGTATTGAAACATGAGGGTAAGAAAAAGATGGCGTCCCTTTAAAACGCTTTGACACTTGATGCACAAACAGCTCGCCTCTTACGATGTCATCAGGTACGGCGGCGTCTGCGTTTCCGAAAACATCTCGCCTCATTTTTGTGCCATATTTCCCACACAGCGGTGGGTCTGGCAGGGCGGTTTGTTGTAGCGCTCTCTGACTGTCAGCTATGGCACGTTAGATGTGCCGCCGGCTCGGAATAATAATGAGGTGCTAGCACAGCGTCAGCGTTTCACAGGGGCTGTTTTTGTCTTTAGAAGAGCCTGATAACACTCAGAGGTCTTCATTCAAATCTTGTGAAAGCCTACAGATGGGACAGCACGCAGCGTATGAATTTGGCTTGAATCTGTAACATATGTTGAGATTGATGGAGAAACTGATGAGTCAGTTGGATTTTTGTATGCTTTGTGAAGATAGTAGCACAAGTCTTCTGAATGGATTTTAGGATGTTATTCTGTGGTTACAGGAACAACATTATTTAGGTTGATTTTCTGGCTCCACGTTTTACATTTTTGTCTTGAGAACAGTTTTTGTCTCACTTTTAGAAGTTGTAGTGATGCTTTCTTTTCTCTTAAACAATGTGAAAAACTTATGTTTTGCCTGAATTTACTATTTATATGTGGGTCAGTGATGTATAACAACCACTTATCATGTGGTGCAACCAATAATTATGTTAAATTTAAAATATTTTTTTTTTGTGGCTGAAGTATGAATCTCTGATACAGTATGTTTAAGTGAATGGTATTTTTTTATACATTTATATAAGTTGTATGAGATTTTCAGGAAAAATACGTTTTTTTTCTCTTTTTTTTTTCAAAAGACAAAATTATAAAACAAAAATATGAGATGATTACTTCTCAAAAGAAATGCAAATACTTTGTTTCTAAACACTTGAAATACTAAAGATTTGTAAAAAAGGAAATAAATTCATGTTAATGTTGCACCACATGACCATTATTTAAGGCTTAACTAATATTTTAGGTTACTGAATCAACATTTCTTTTTTTACAGTGTAGAGGAGACATCATGTTGAGATGTTTTTTTTTCTCAAGTGAAACATCTGAGACATCTTGTTTGGTTTATTTTTAATCAGATCGCTGTGTAGGAAAAAATCATTTGTGATTTGTATTTCTTACAGGTTGTGATGTTCTTTAGGGTTGATGCTCTCTCATCATAGCCAGCTAAAAATACCTGTCAAACATTTGATCTTTTCAGTAAACACAGCATCAAACTGAAGAGATGCTGCAAAACTTTTTTGAGAAGTGCTGCTTTGTTTTAATTCTCTGTATGAAGCGTGTTCAGCACGGTTTTCCAGATATCATCTGCCGCGACAGATTTTTACATCCTAATTTTGTTTGGAGCGGTCCAGCTGTATCATTTCCATATTAACAGCAATATCAATCAGCCGGGGTGACAAACATCAATCAAAAAAGTGTGTTTGTCTTCACAGCGCCAACAGAAGTTGTGTTCTCTTTCGACGTGGGGAACGGTCCGTTGGAGGTGAAGGTGGAGACGCCCGTGGCTCTGAACGACGACCGGTGGCATCACGTGAGAGCCGAGCGGAACGTGAAAGAGGCCTCGCTGTATGTGGACCATCACCCTGGAGCCGTCCAGAAAGCACCGGCTGACGGACACATTCATCTGCAACTCAACAGCCAGTTATTTGTAGGTAGGAAGAACGTTTATCTGTAAGTCGTGACTATACGAGGCTGTCACGATATCAGGTTTTCACTGCACGGTTATCATGGCCAAACACATTTGCGGTGCTTGTATTATCGAGGTATTTTTGGGGGATGTTTTAAAAAAATAAAAATCACACTCATAATATAAGAGTATGGAGGCAAAGAGAGCGAGCGTTTGTGACCACTGTAACTCTTAAAGCAACATTTTGAATGGATGCTGAATAGTTTACGATATGTGTACACATAACACAATATCGATAATCTTGGTTTTTAATATCACAGTCAGTTATTGTCAAAACTGGTGCGATACCCCTAATACAAGACATATTTTGCGTAAAGACATCTACGGTACTGCACGAATACTACTAGAATTGTCATGGAAAATGTGCGTAATGGTCATTTCAGGTTTCATTTCTTTGGTTTGAAATGGGTTTTCTTTTGATTTCGCACACGGTATCTTGATGAGAAATGTACGGTTTGAATCGGCCTGTAAATGTCTAACTCGAGGAAAATTGGTTTTTGTAAAGCTTAATATTTTGTTGAGTCTGACAGACCACCTGGCAATTTGAAAGACGGTGGAATGTAGCGGAAATTATGTGAAGTTTTCCAGTAAGTGTTGGGAAAAGAGTGTCATTATAGTTCAATCTCTATGGCTTCATTCTGCCAGCGTTCAACTGCAATTGGATTCGGAGGTTACTTCATACCTGAGCCCGTGCAGGTATGAAGAACCCTGTGTGAGGTGTTAAGAGTCTAACTGTACTGTGTGATTTAACTTGGGGATTCGTTTTCATTATCACACATTGGGAAGAAAACCACTAAAATATCCGATTTAGCTTTGCAGATGTTTCGCTCGGGAGAGTTCATGAGTTCAAAGTTGTTTGGATTATTCACTTTGTTGCAGATGTTTCAGTTTGTTATTGTACAGTAAGAGTACAGATATTTGAGAAATAATGTGATAAGAAATGTTTAAGACTTTCTATTATAGATTTAGATTATAATCGTGTTTTGGCAGTATTGCGAATTGAGGCGTCTTGAGAAACTTTGGAAGAGACCTTTTCTCTAGAAAGTCAGTTTAAAGGGATAGTTCAACAACTTTATTTCAAACCTGTATGACTTTCTTTCTTCTTCAGAACACAAAAGAAGATATTTTGAAGAACGGTGATAACCAAACAACATTGAACCCAGTTGACTTCCACTGTATGAACACAAAACTACCAACATTTCTCAAAATATCTTCTTTTGTGTTCTGGAGATGAAAGAGTCACATATGTCATGAATGAAATGACCGAATTTTGGGTGAAGTATCAATGTCGGAGAGATCGAATGCAGTTTGCTCCTATAGGTTGGCCTCACGGTTTGGCTTTGACAGGCTTGTTAAAACTTTGTTTTAATAACACGTTCAACTTCTCATTCTTCATACACTTCACTAATGATTTTACAGCACGGCTGGCACAGCGAGGTGTTCGCAAAAACGAATTAGCACCAAACCGCTAAGCACTAATATATGCGGAGTGCATTATTTCTGTATTTATAGGCTGTCGTCTGCGGTACGGCGGGCACAGAATGCAGAGAACCATATTCCTCCTGCAGCAATTACCATAGGAAGGACAAAAGCGCAGTTAAAGACTGACAGCGCAGAGTGACTCGAACACATCAGGGGAGAAAAAAGGGTTTGTTTTGAACGGTCGGCTCGGGTTCAGAGAAAAAATCCTCGCTCGGCTCAAACCCGTCACGGCGCGCCAGAAGGTTTCGGCGTCTGTGGTGAGATATGCGGCCGATAAAAGCGTCCTGTTGTCATCATCTTGTCGTTTAAATGGCTTTCGTGCGTTTTGATGATTTGACAGCTGTATGTTTTCAATAAACAGACAACGCCACTCCGTTCCTTTATTGCAGACTTGACAAAAACAAAGAAGTGTTGAAATGGAAACAGATAATGGAAAGCTGTGCTATTTTCTGTTTGCGTCCTCAGGGGGAACGGCGTCCCGGCAGAAAGGTTTTCTGGGGTGTATCCGTTCGCTGAAGCTGAACGGGAAGACTTTAGATCTGGAGAAGAGGGCGAAGATCACGCCCGGCGTCACGCCCGGCTGTCCCGGTCACTGCAGAAGCTACGGCGGTCTGTGCCAAAATAAAGGGTCCTGCTTGGAGAGAGATGACGGCTTCATCTGTGACTGTCAACTCTCTCCGTTTACAGGAATCTTCTGTCATAAAGGTACATCTCGGACTGAAATAAACACAACTTTTGGTTTGTTTTAATGAAAACAAAATTCCTAAACTCTGATCTCCCTTGCAGAGGTTTCCGCCGCCTTCAAACCCGGAACGTCGGTCACGTACACGTTCAAAGAGCCGTACGAGCTGAGCAGGAACGTCAGTGCTCAGTCGTCCTCCATCTACTCGGATTTAACGCTGCGAGGAGAGAATATTTCACTGAGCTTCAGAACCGGCCAGGCCCCCGCGCTGCTGCTTTATGTCAGCTCATACTATGGAGAATATCTGGCCGTCCTGCTGAACAGAAACGGTCTGAAGCTCTCTAATCTTCCTTTCATTGCACTCTAAGCACCTTCATTTGGATTAGCATGAATCTCCGAAGACGCGGGACTCTGCCGTAGTAAATTGCTTTGTATATCGGCTGAAACCTCGCAGTGAAAGAGGAAGCTCATGACAGAAAGCTATAAACCCGAGTGTTGCGTGCCGGCGGGGAATATGCGATATTCCCTTATGGGATCTCAAAGCGATGCGTGTAAACATGTGTCTGTCATCTTGTGTGCCAGAAAAGCTTTTTTGAAGCTACATTATGTACAGTATGGAGCCAATCTGGCCTGGGATCTGTATGATCACTTTGAAGCTTTGGAAATTAGTTCCCTGGAAAGTTACTTAAAGTTAGTTCATTTTTTTATTATTAATAATACGCTGTATTCATACCGATAACATTTGTCCACACTTTCTCTTATTTTTACTTTTATTTTAAAAAGAAGTCATAATTCTCACCTGCAGGGTAGCACATAAACATAATCTTGCTGATGTCCTTCTGAAACCTATTTCGTGATTTTTTTTTGCCATAAATCATTATTATTAGTCGCCCTTTGTGTTCTAGTCAACTTTGACAACACAGTATTTAATCATTTACAAATTAAAGTGTTTTTTTCATTTCCTGAAAAA
The DNA here is from genome assembly GCA_026939265.1 of Oreonectes daqikongensis. Lineage (NCBI taxonomy): Eukaryota > Metazoa > Chordata > Actinopteri > Cypriniformes > Nemacheilidae > Oreonectes > Oreonectes daqikongensis. The sequence continues at coordinate 1,107,275 of JAOTQM010000056.1, read as the reverse complement.
TGTTTGAGGTTTCGGAAAGACAGCGACGATATGCTTTGAGGTCGCATATACGTGCAAAGAAAGTGTTCCAGTTATAATTTGACATGAAAATGTGACGTTTTTTACGTTCATATTTAGACATTTAGCAGACGCTTTAATCCAAAGTGACTTGTAAACACAATAGAGCGATTAAGCAATAATAGTTGTTCTATAGGAGATCAAAAATTTTTTAAGAATATCGGAAGGAATGATAAAACTGTTTTTTTTCTCCCTAAACCGTGTGCTTACAATGTCATTAAATGGCAGATTTTAATAGAATCCAAATCTCAAACTATTAGCAATCTTGTTTCCTCGTGCTTTCAAAGTGCTTGTCGACGTTATTACAAAACCTTACATTTTTGTTTTATATTAAAGATCAATCTCAATTACTATCGATAACTTTACAGTATAATACAGTATGTGACCCTGTCTGTAAAATCCAGGCTAAAGTCTCAAAATCTTTGCGATTAGAAGCACTAAAGTTTGATTTTATGCATTAATTTCAATCGTTGAAATGACTTTACTCAGTCAGTATTAAAGATATCAGAGTTATATTTTCAGAGAATGTTCTTTATGCAATGTTGGATAATTTTCTGTAGAAATACAGCAAATTACAAACAAAAGCCTTTAGCTGGGTTTTCACAGGCAGAGTCACATTTACACAACATTTGAAATTGATTTATTCACACCAGGATGATAACTATAACCAAAAAGAAAAACTTTCAAAACTCTGTCAATACATTTAGTCTTTGATAAACTTTGTTAATTCCCCCAAATCTATAAATGAGTTGTTTGTGTTTGTCATAGCGGATAAAATAATAATCCTCTTAAGAGAAAGCTTTGTCGTTGTGGAACTACTGCTTTTGCATATTGATGTTTGTTTGTCTTGATGAAAGTCTGTTGAGAATGCATTGCTTTCTGTTCTAAAGGACATCTGGACATCAGGTACAAACTGCATCAGGACCGAGACGCTGAGGTTTTCCGAGCCAGCACGCGAAATCTAGCCAACAGGCAGCTTCACAGAGTGAGCGTCAGGAGATCTTCAGACACGATCAGCATTCAGGTAATGTCACGCTCAGTTTGCTCCTCCTCTCTACATTTCACATCAAGGTGGAAACTGATTTGAGATGAATTAAAACACGATACAAGTTGTGTTTTAACTGTTGATTTAAGCCAAAAAATCATCACACTTTAAATACAGAGACTGCATCCATACTCGAGCACTTCCTGTCTTCTTCTCTCTGATTGGCCGAAGTGCTGCAGCGAGCACTGATGCATTTCAAATAGCTTTCAAGAGCATCTTTAATTAAAAAGCTAACGGGGGAAAATATGCCGTTAATATGAAAAACACGACAGAGTTTTTTTTCCAGTCCACCACACATGCTGCTGTTTCTGTTGCAGGTGGATCAGCATGCAAATGAAGATTTCAATCTAACGTCGGACATTGAATTCAATGCCGTCAAATCAATTGTCATGGGAAAAGTGCTTGGTGAGTAAAAGCAACGTAAACGGGGGGGTTTACATTGAGAGATTTCATAGGTCATGAAAAAACTGGGGGAATTTCTGTAAGCGTGTCATTTATTTTACCGTAGTAAGCAGCGTATTACGCAATATACTTTTGGTGTTCAGGAAGTACGCCAGCATCGCATTCTGAACACGATTCTTTCTCAGGTGTTTCTGTATAATGAAATCGTGATTTTGTGAATAAGAAGATGGCCGTGGTATATTTTTATTTTCCATTAAGAGGCCGGAAGAAGCTGTTTGTTGAGCACTTAGCTGATTTGAGTATGAATATAGAGGACGGTTTGGTCTGTTTACTTGGGATAAGACTAATATTGACTTCACGTGTTATCATTGTCATCTAGGGAAACGCAAAATGGGTCAGTCTGGTTTTCCTTTATGGTTATAAATAGAACCTGCAGCAAAATAAAAGAGAACCTGCAGCAAAAAAAGATTCAGGTCAAAGACGATTTTACGAAAAGCATATTTGAAGAACATAAAACATAAAAGTGGCTTGATTTTAAATTTAATGTTTAATATGACGTGGACATTTCTTCACGAGGTTCATCCACAGACTTTACATACAGTAGTGGCCAAAAGTGATGTCCCACTTTGATCAATTGACTTCTTCATATAATCAATAATAAGTTGTATTAAAAATGTTGTATTCATGTTACTGTAATCATAAACAAGAGAGGATGACAAAATATTAATATCTCCTGTGGACTTTTTCTATGCAATATTTTTTGTTAAATTGTATGACACTGAAGAGGCTTGATAGCAGCTGGCTGCTTGTACATTATGCCGATTATGCTGTGGCTACTTGCTACCATGAAATGTGAATTTGAAATATTTTATTAGCTCATTTTTAACAAATGCAGATCTTCCGCAAGGAAAAGTTTACTTTTTCTTAGGATTTACAGAATCAAGCATTCCAACGAGCCGTGTAATATAGAGGAGTTACGTTTAAACCAAATGATTTTGTCAAATAAACATCTTAACCAAGTTGTGTTTTCTCCATTTCGTAGCAATAAATCTTGACATCACTTTTGGTCTCTACTGTATTTGGTGAAAACAAGGTCTTTCAGTTCTGTACTGCGGCGTTTGCTGGAAATGACACAGAGCTGCTGTAACAATATCCCAGCGGTTTCAGCAGATGTGCTCCGTGTCGTGTGTTAGTATGAAAGGTCACCGCATTAAAACCAGATTAAACACACCTCATGTGTCTCGAAAGAACCACAAATGCCTGTAATACAGTACACATGTACTCTCTCCTAAACGCTCAGAAACAGATCAAATACTGTATGTTTTCTCCCTTATGGAGCCATAGCTCGACGACTGGAGAATAACTACATCCATCAGACTCGCTGGGTTGTAATTCACATCACGTTTCACACAAAACGGAGTTTGCGTGATGATGTGTTCAGTTGTCGCTAATGTAAAGTGAGGTTCACATCTGCCACAACACCTGTAAATGTTTAGTGTGTTTAACTCTCAAAGGTGTGTAATTTTTGTGACGTTCAAATACTACACAGACATATCGAGTATAAGCCATCGGTAGGTTTATTTCTCCCCTTTACCAAAATTTACCATGATTATACTATAGTAAAATTGGGATAATCATGTTTTTCGGTCAACATTTACCATTTACTAGACTAGGTTACTAGTTTCATCAGACCCGAAGTTAACTTCAGGTCTGTGTTTGTTTATCGCTCTGGCTAGTGGCTAGTAATAAAATTTATATTCACATTTTTATTAAAAAGTTATATTAAAACTACTCAACAGAGGTCTACCAGAAGTTAAGTGCCACTGAAATCGTCTATAACCACAGTTGTACAATAAATATCATGTTTACTATGGTTTTTTGTAAAAATCACGGTAAATTGTCATAATGGTCATAATACGTTTTTACACTTTATTATCTCACTGCTGCCAGTCTGAACATAAAGAAACATTTGCGATATTAAAGAATCTCATTTGTTTTTCTCTTGGCAGATTCTGTTGATCTGGATCCAGAGATAGTCCGTCTAAACTCTCCGGGTTTCACAGGCTGTCTGTCTGTCGTCCAGTTTAACTCCATCTCTCCGCTGAAAGCGGCGCTTCTGTATCCAGACAAAAGTCCTGTGACAGTCACAGGTTCACTGACAGAATCCAGCTGTGGATCATCTTTACCATCCAACCCTTACGCAGCTGAAACCACTCACTCTCTCACGGGTAAAGCCAAACTAATGCCACACAAACACTTCAGATTATAACTCGACTGGTTGCAGCGCAAAAGTTGTGGGTGCGAAAAAACTTTGGAAGTGTCTGCCGAATGCATAAAAAATATTTCAGGAGAACATCGACACATCAAGTGTTATTAAAAAAATACTCTTTTAAGATATACAGGAGTGTGTTGGCCGGGTGGCTGCTTTTGTGTAAAGTACTGTATGTTTCTGGCCCGAGGTGGCAAAAGCCATTGAGAAGAACTCCTCTCACTTCGAGAGCCGATACCTTCGGGGCTTTTCGATGGAGATGAAAAATCTTTTGTCCTACCCAGACTTTGTTTTCCAAACATCTTTCCATTTCTTTTTATATCTCGCCTGAAAGTCAATTTTCCGCAAACTTTCTCGGTCGGCTCACTGGATTCACCCGCGGTGTTAATTCAGTTAAAGCGGTGGCGATAGTAACGGCTGATCTCTGTATTCATCTGTGAGAAACACCTTTATTTCTAGGATGCGTCCGTGATATTCAATGAGCCTCGACCTGTGAGCGATAAGCACTGATGTTCTTTCTGTCTATCTGTCTTTCTCTTCTTCTACTGTAGATCATTTGGGTTCTGTAGATACTGGTGAGCCAATAGTCAATGCAGTCCACAGCGACTCCGCTCTCATCGGAGGTAACATGATGTCTGTAGAAGATCAAATCTCTTGCATGTTATTTTCACTTATTTATACTTGATTCCTGTTTTTAACTTTGACTCAGTTGTGTGTTTTTGATCTGTAGCTTTTGCCTCTCTAATCGCCATCTACATTTGTTACTTTACAAACGTTTTTTTATTTAACTGTATATAAAGGGACAGCAGGTGTTCAGTTTTGGCCTTTTCATAGATTTAAAGGGGTATTTCACCCAATGGGTTGTTTCAAGTCAATGGGTTGTTTGGTTACCGACGTTCCTCAAGAAATTCATACAGGTTTGAAATGGCATGAGGGTGAGTAAATGATGACAGAATTTTCATTTTTTGGGTGAACTGTCCTTTTAGGACATCAAGCGACTAATAGTGACGTAAAAGGCTTGCTGATTCAGAACAATCCAAAATACACAACTCTAATGTGCCATTAAATTGAGCTGAGATGTATTTTGGTGCTTCAGTTTTTCTTTCGACTTTATAATTAAACACATTGTGCACGACCAGTCACAGAGGACAGAAACATTTCGAACGTTTCGCCCTGACACGCACAACCCGTCCGGCGTGTCGTGATGTTTAACGCCAACTTTTCACCCTTATTAATAGAGAGGACTTAATGCCTGCAGACATCGCTAATGGCCTCTGAATTATAATTGATATTCACATGATAACAGCGTCAGGTTTACATTTGGTTCTGCAATGCTGTCGAGTTTCAGAAGATGAAGTCACTGTGATTTCGAGTCGATCTGGTCCAGCAGATGTTGCCTCATCTCTCAGACGCATCTTTCTCTTCTCTGTGTCTGGAGTTACTCGCGAGTCAGTGATGCGCTCCTTCAGATTCCAGCTGAACGCTGTATTTCTTTTAGTCATTAACTTCAGATGAACCAAACAGATTGAGCAAGAATTAATGGCGTAACTGAGAGAAGCTGAAACCTGTCACATCTTTAAAGTAAATTGCAGTGAAAATATTTAAGCGAAGAAAAGAAATATATCTAGTATTCTTTGTATTTCAGGAGTCATCGCTGTAGTGATATTCGTGAGTCTCGCGGCTCTGGCCGTAATAGCGAGATTCCTCTTCCGACGGAAGGAGACGTTCCAGACCCAAGATCCCAAATCAGGGAAGACCGACGACAGTCCCGAGACGCCGTTTACCGCGGATCCAAACTTACAGAACATTATCAGTGAGAACCAAAAAGAATATTTCATATGAGGATCTTTCACCTAACGTCAGACTAATCCAGTAAAACTGATGGACCGAGATGCCGAGTCTAGGGATATTAACATTTCCAGGTGCATTGTGGGAAACGGAGGCCGTCAGCCGCGGACGTCTGCAGTGGAAGAGAAGCGATCCGTCGCGTTTCCCCTTTTTTGTACATAAAAGCATTATTGTCCAGAGATTTGGCACAATAGTACGGTTTCTAAAGTGTGTATAAAATGACATTCGTTGGTTGTAAATATTCTTTTGAAATGAAACTTTGTAACGTCACGTTCTCCTTTGAAAAGATTCAGTGGTCATTGTTACGTTTAACAATATTCTCGGAACGATTAAAAGAATCGAACGCTGTATGACTAAATGGAAATAAATGTCTGATCTGGAGAGTGCTTTAAAAACCTTTTTTTGGCAGAAGCACACAAGACTGTTCGCTTCCAATTCATCTTTTGCTTTTCCTCAACGGTTTGCAATGTTTTCTTTGACATTGTGGACAACTTGTGTCTTGTCACCCTTGAGTCTGCTTTTAGGACACGAGGGCCATCAGTTTTGTGGTTATGTTTGGAACGAAATACTATTTTATGTAGTATACAATGAAAGTCAATGACAGACAGTGGAAATGAAAGGTGGAAATGTGGAATGCATTGCATTGTGGGACTTGTAGTAGTTCATGTAATGTGCTTTGTAATGAAGTATACTTTTATTTTGCAAGATTGGACAAGAAACACTTCCTGTTTCCACAAAAATATACAACCAACAGAACGTTAGAACAGAATTTATAGACTGAATTACTGTATATGTGAAAAAGAAAAGTAAAAACTGAAAAAGTGTTGTTTACATCTTGCAAAAAGCTTCAATAGTCAAATCTTAGTATTGCATACTACAAAAACAGCATAGTATGTCATTCCAAACGTAGCCCGTGTCTTCATACTTCAACAGTTTCTTCATCTCCAGAAGATCAAGATGACGAAAGGAATATTTCAAGTGAGCTGTTTGTGCTTTCTGTGGAGTTCTTGGTCAAAAATAAATGATGGATGTTGAGTCACGTTGTCGAATAATACATCCATACACGACCCACGATGAACACGCATGAACAAAAGGATTTCTGACAGCCGTGACAAAAACACAAAGCCACTCCAACAATCCCGCACGGATTGTGACTCTCGCTTCACCCAGCTGGAGGTTTATTCCTGTTTTGAAATGCTAATTCTTTTGATCCGAGCAAGAAATAATAAGCTTTTATATCTGAAGGATGCTGACAGGCCAAATAAAGATTCTTAATTATTTTTGTGATATAATTGAAAAAAACACTTTTCAGCAAGTCCTCAGAATTTATCAAATGAAAATGTAGCTAATATTTGAGACAATTAAAAATTGTTTTAATGACATTTAAGAACATACCATTTTTACTGTTTTATGAACAGCATACATTCAGATTCATGCACATTCATACAGTATAAAACATATCAGCATCATTTGTACATTATTGAAATATATTTTTAGCATTACAGTTTAAATTTGGTGGAAAATTATTCTGGTAACAATGTCACATGGTGTTACGATATAAAAAGAACTCGATCAATGGTCATAAAATGCTGTTTTTCTGTTGATTTTGAGATTCAGTCTCTGTTCTTCCAAAACAAACAACAAGAATAAAAGATGATTGACAGCACAAAAGCATTGTCAAATAACAGCTCGGACCTGTGTTGTGTAATACAATTGGAAATTACAGACAATCTGCTGTATATGTTCTGAGATCAAAACCAGTCCAATGGATGAATCTGTCTATGAAAAAACATCTGGAGAGTTACGGCAGAGATGAGCTGCTTCACACAGCACACTGGGTAAAGGTGAAGACATAATATTTCATGTTTTATTCGTTGATACAACAGTCATTTCTCTTAAGAGAGAAATCAAAATCCTGTAGATTTTATTAAGCCTATATTTATACAGAAAAAGATGACGCCTGAGTGCTACAAACCTTTTCCGGACATCATTTTAAGGGATCGTTGGTTTTTCCAAATAAACAACAACACCACCACCATCGTTGGCTTTTTAGGGATAATTTCATGTTAAATGAGCAATATGGAGATTTTAGTGGCATCTAGCGGTGAGGTTGTGAATTGCAACCAACGGCTCACTGTACCACTCGCCCCTCTCTTTCGAAGCACTACAGTGGCTGACACAGGACCAAGATGTCGTCATGCTTTCGCTTCTTTGGAGATGTATGTATATTATATTTCATTTCTGTCAACCACAGCACCTTTAAAGGAAACTGTCCATGTAGCATCATAGTGAGCAGAAATCAATTTCACATATGAAAACATTCTGTCAACCTGAAAATATGAGGCATGTAAACTCCAGTTTATCTTATATTTATGAAATCATTTCCCTCCGTGGATTTCTCATAGATGCTAATGGACAAAATAGTATGTGTGGGAAAACACCTCAGCAGAGCGGCCCGAGTTAGTATATCGATTCAAAAAATCTATACATACATACAGAGGACAAAAGCAGTTTACACTTGCCAAAACACAGGAAGATATAAATTCCCCCATGCACAGAGATGATTCATTTTACATCGGACAAAAACCGCAGAGGTTGATTTTGTTAGTTCCACGAATCTGCTGTGTCGTTCTTTCATTATCCGTCGTGATGCTAATGATGTTCTCAACATTTTATTTTCAAATTTCACATATCAGGAGGGTCACCTTTAATGAAAGCGTTTGGTTGTTGGGTGTTTTGTCTGGTTTGTTGAGCAGATGGCTAAACGCTTTGACTCCATCACGCAGGCCTAACGTGGTTGCCGAGGCCCGGGGGAGGAACTCGAGAGAGCCAGAGGACTTCATCAAAATGAGCTTCACCGGCAGAATATTTGATGCGATGCGAGCCGAAATAGAGACAGAGGAGAAGCTCAGAGCCATCTGTAGAAAATTACAGAAAATGTGGGTCAGTGCTGTGCAATTATTCCGCAATAATCAAATTCAAAGTACGTTCGTAGATGTTTTCTCATCTGAAACCTTTTCTTTTTTTAAAACCAAGCTTTGACATTGACATTACAAACGTCTGTGTGTTTATTCGGTTTTTCTATTATCTCTTCAACCACTAAATGATCATTTGTAAGTCTTTTTTTATGTGTCCATCAGTCCATAAGTTATGTTATATTTAAGGCAGGAGATGAACTGCTTCCAGTCTGCTTCATATATACATGGAGTGGAATGAAAAATGGCACTGGGAATTGTAATAAAAATATGTAAATTATGATATTTCCTGTCCCCAAGCCACATCACATATAAGTCAAATTAATTTCCATATTGTATCTGTTACAGCGACATCTTAACACGTCTTTATAAGAACAGTTGATTATACAAATAACACAAATTGTTGTATGTATACAGTGTATACATTCTTCAAAATATCTTCTTTTTGTCTTCTGCAGACGAAAGAAAGTTTGTGATAATACTGTCGTCATCATCCGTCTTTAGAACAAGTTCTCTGTTGTTATCAGCAACACTTTCGAGATCTTTCGATAAAACGTATTTCGAACCCTGAACATTCTTTAAAACTGTGTCTCCAGCATGAATCTTTAGGTATGGACGCTGACTCATTTCAGTTTAATTACAGTGTCTGCTTCTTCAGTTATACAGGTCTCGAGGGATAACAGAAATATCATAAACTCTCATGCTAAACTGCGAATCTGTTGGACTCAGAGTGTCAGACTTTAATGGGTTTGAACAGCAGGTGGAAGCTTTTAAAATGCAAAGCAGCGCCATCTAATTTACCTCCTCGATATTTTGCTCATAATCAAGTGTATCAGCGATTAAATGCACACGTTTACCATGACCTTGGCCGTGCAGATGATAAGACATGCAGATCTAGGGGTTGTTTTATGCTCATGTTCAGGGTGACCAATGGTTGATTAGTGGCGCCGGCGTCTCTATTACCCTGCTTGTCACCCGTTTTAAAGCGTCTAATCAGACTGCATGTTTTATTCAGATTCTGCTCTGATGTGTTGCTCTACACTTCATTTGCACTGATGATGAAGATAATGAGACTCAGGACTTGCGCTCCTCTGAAACCGTGATAGATGGACTGCAGAAATACTGCAGCGGGTCTACTGAAATACTGCAGAAATACCACAGCAGCTATACTGCAGAACAAATGCAGCAGATATACTGAAATTCTGACGATAGATTGCAATATATACATACAATGTCCAGATACTACTGCAGATATACCGAAATACTTTAGAAATATTGCATCAGGTATACTGAAATGCTTCGTATTGCATCAAATATACTGAAAAGCTTCAGGAATATTGCAGCAGATAAACTAAAATACTTTGGAAATATTGCAGCAGATAAACTGAAATACTTTGGAAATATTGCATCAGATAAACTGAAATACTTTGGAAATATTGCATCAGATAAACTGAAATGCTTTAGAAATATTGCATCAGGTATACTGAAATGCTTTATATTGCATCAAATATACTGAAAAGCTTCAAAAATATTGCTGCCGAAATACTAAAATACTTTGGAAATATTGCTGCTGAAATACTAAAATACTTTGGAAATATTGCATCAGATAAACTGAAATACTTTGGAAATATTGCATCAGATAAACTGAAATGCTTTAGAAATATTGCATCAGGTATACTGAAATGCTTTATATTGCATCAAATATACTGAAAAGCTTCAAAAATATTGCTGCCGAAATACTAAAATACTTTGGAAATATTGCTGCTGAAATACTAAAATACTTTGGAAATATTGCAGCAGATAAACTGAAATGCTTTAGAAATATTGCATCAGGTATACTGAAATGCTTTATATTGCATCAAATATACTGAAAAGCTTCAAAAATATTGCTGCCGAAATACTAAAATACTTTGGAAATATTGCAGCAGATAAACTGAAATGCTTTAGAAATATTGCAGCAGATAAACTGAAATACTTTGGAAATATTGCATCAGATAAACTGAAATGCTTCAAAAATATTGCTGCCGAAATACTAAAATACTTTGAAAATATTGCAGCAGATAAACTAAAATACTTTGGAAATATTGCAGCAGATAAACTCAAATGCTTTAGAAATATTGCATCAAATATATTGAAATGCTTCATATTGCATCAAATATACTGAAAGACCTCAGAAAAAACCTTGAATCCTAAGATTAAACTTTGTTTTATGGCAGACAATGAGTGAATCTAGAGATCAGAATATCATAGAAATGTTAGGGTAGGTAAGTAACTAGAATAACAGCCCTTTTAAACACACTAGCAAATACCTGACCAGCTTACTATCAACTACTTGTAACTCTTTAGCCACACACTGGTGTTCTTGTGAAAAGCATAAGCTCCTAAAATGGTGCGGTCGTTTCTTTTCAGCCACATCGGTTCCTCATGAAACTTTATACCATGATCATTTCTCAACCCAGCGAGCGTGACTCAGAATAAAGGAAATCTAAAACTATGGCTAATAACCTTAGTTGGCCTTATTGCCCATCTATTATTAAACATGGAGCTTTTCAAACATCCCGGCAGCACTGAAGCATGTTTGGTGGAACATGTGGCGTCTTTCAACCAGTGTAAGAACATCTATATTTTATTTAAAACCAGCAGCTCGCTGCGCCATCAACATAGGAAGTAGTATGTTAATGTTCACATATTGGATTTATTTCTTCGCAGAGTTTACCGCAATGCATTTCGCACACCTTGGCCAAAATGAGGTATTTCAAGGTATCTTACATAATTACACTGCCCACCTTTCTGGAACCGCCTTTGTTGAAATAGTGCTTAGACGGGGAGCTGGCGAGGGTTCGGAACAGAGCTAATTATCTCCCCCACAGCAGACGGTAAACATCTTTCAGCCCCATCACATCCTCACTCATGTCCTGAACGTCACGCAGGAAACACTATAGGATCCGGCGAGTTTTACTGCTGCGGGTTCCATATAAATCAACCTCAGCCGGGCCCCGAAATCAACATAAGCGATTACCTGCCACTTCACTGTGAAGATAGTGACTTGTTCAGCGTCCTCTGGGTTTAGGCGGGTTAAACCACTTGAAGCGTTTCCTATTTCTCATGGGAATTGCATGCAACCACACAGCTCAGGTCTTATCTCACATATGCACTGGTGACAATACTTAAAATTGGACATATAACCAATATATTCTCGATAATACTATGGTACATCCTGATATAAAGTAACCACGGTTTATTGACTTACCATGTATATACAGTACATCCTTAAAGGTTTACCGTGACTTTACTACAGTGACCATAGCTTGGTATTAGTATTTGTAGTAAAACCATAGATACCAAGTAGCCATAGTTTAACCATGGTATTTGTAGTAAACCTATGGTAGCATGGTAAATGTGGTAAAAGCATGGTTACTCACTTTTTACTTAAATGAAACCATGGTAATTTTCCTAAGGGATAAAAAAAGATGTCAGTTTAGCATGGTTTTACCACACACAAAAATGACATGTAATTTTGAAAATAGTTGAAAAAACCTAAAATGTCCAAGAAAACAAAAAAAAAAATTTTTACAGGATTTTTTTAGTTATTTTTGAAAAACGTAAAATTACAGGGAAAAACCTGGATTTTACGGTTTATTTCTCGGCGAGTTGTTTACTGGTTTTTTGACCATGGTACACTCTTAAAAATAAAGGTGCTTCAAAAGGTTCTTTAATGCCATAGAAGAACCTTTTGGTTCTATAAAGAACCTTTAACATCTGAAGAACCTTTCTGTTTCACAAAAGGTTCTTTGTGATGAAAAAAGGTTCTTCAGATTATAAAAAAGTAAGAAAGAGATGGTTCTTTGTTTTAAGCACCTTTATTTTTAAGAGTGTAATATCATAGTATCCTTTAGAGTATAGCATGAATACCATAGTATATACTGTATCCACATACTTGGATTCTGATAATATCACAGCACTGTTGCATAATGTACCACACTGTGCTTTTGTAAAATGAAAAACCAGATCTGGATCATTGTATGATCCCTGCATTAGTCTGAATATTCTAATGATACACACTGTGAGCGAAATGAAGGTCATTATATCAGAATGTGATTATGATGAGAATGAATCTGTGATTCACCGCACAGGTGACTGGTGATTTCTTTGAAGTATGTGTTTAATGTTATCCGTCCGTCTGAGAGAATAGCTTCTCCACGCCACCTCAAAGACCACCCGGGGTCCATTATGTGATAATTGGGTCACTTGTCTCCCTGCTGAATCTTTTCTTATTAGCACAGAGTAAAGGATGTTATTTTGGGTCGTCTGGTGATGGAGAACAACCTAAGAGAATACATACTTATATACTTGTTCACTGTAGGTTGTTTACGGTTGCATGACCTGCATATTCATACATAATTGAATTGTTTTGTTGTAACGGATCACAGGTTTGTATATAAAAATCCTTAACCGTGCATATGAGACAAAACCTGATGTCATACAGTCTCTGTACGTGACCGGATGCGCTAACTCCTCCTGTCAACCTTTAAATCAAATATTTACATCCTTCAAAAGTTTTTGTGTGTGAACTAAAACTTCTGTCCGAGACAGGCAGACCACAAGAAAGCTGCCAAAGAAACAACTTTAAACTTGAGTTTAAAGGGTCTTCTTGAAGTGACAGTCAATGTGAACTCAATACTGCAGCTCAACATCAGTCATGAGGTTTCGTGGCCTGGCAGTCCTCAAAATAAGTGAGCTTGCAAGATGCTTTCTCAATAAGGACGACCTGAAGGTATTCTCTTGTTTCTCCATAACAGGCGAATGAATCAAGGCGTGAATCTGATCGATGACACGAACGATCACTCAAACCCAGAGGAAGATCTGAGAGTTAATGTCTGATTAAACTGCACTTACTGCACTTGTAAGTTTCTCTTCTCTTGTGATGATGCTCTTGCTCTGTGTTGGCGACACGTAACTCACCAACAATTCAACTTTCCAGAGAGATGATCAACATCACGCTAATGTCCGGTCCGGCTGAAAGCAAAACATAACATTCATGAAACATGACTTGGTATTTTCATATAAAATACAAATATTATAGACTTATAGAATACATAAAAATTGAATAAAATGACTCTTTTGTATATATTTTACGATAAATGGTTGTCCATTTTTATAATGCAAAATCATCAGAATTTTGCTCTAATTTGATCATAAATTGAATAAAAAAATTACATTCTTTTAAAATGATAGAATAAATATAAACAGAATAATATAATATAACTGTATTTTATATAGATATATTGCTCTAAATTTGTCATAAATTGAATAAAAAAAATAAAAATTATAGAATAAATAAAAATTATTTATGTTATAAAGTTATGTTAAATGATTGTTGTTCTATAATGCGAAAAATAAGATTGTTTGCTGTCATTTTGTCATAAATTTAATAAAAGGTAAACATATTATAAAATAAATTAAAATACAATCAGAAAAATGTGTTTAATTCGTGCAAAAAAAACGATGCCCCTAAAACAGTTCAGTCAGAATTATTTATATCAAATTTAGATTTTTACATTTCTATATATTTTCAATGAATTATTAAAGAGAACAAAAGTAAGATTATTCGGTGAATTATTCAACTTCAGCCTAAACATATGTTTGAAGTGTGCTCATTTCCCATCATGCCTTGCACTCTCTCATTAAAACAAAGCCATAGAAAGTGTGTGAGCCCTCTGCTGTGAATTCGGATGTGTATCGATCACAGCGTGCGTGAGATCCCATCTCTCTCCGATGGGCCTGTAATCTATTGCACATTCTGTGTGCATATCCATTTTTTGCATGAGTGCTTTTTGGTGCGCAGAGCTTTAACTTCACCTTATATCTGGACACTGACCTACAGTGACCGCTCAGATTTATTCATACCAGCTTATTGACGGGCTATTTCATTTCATGCCGTTTACAGAGGTGACAATAAAAGAGAAAGATGTAAATTACACAGTATAAACCACATTTCGATATTGCTTTTATGTAGATTTGAAAGAAGCTTTTATTCAGGATGGAATGTAGCTAAAGCTGAAGGTCAAAGTCGCATTTGAACGCGTTCTGCAGGAAAATTCATTGAATGGATTGAGGATGTGTGTGCGCTCAGGTCAGAGAGGAGAAAGAAAGCCGGCCTGTTATTATTTTGAGAAGATACTGATCTTTCATATTTTCGTGTGTAGACAGACTTTTGACTAATACTGTAAAGTTTGTTTCAATCTGTGACTTGTTCTGGCCTAAAGCTGTTCCTTTAGAACCTTGTTGCACTGAAGTTTCGTGGTGTTTAGATGTTCAGTAACACAACAGACTATTATTTTATTTACAAATATTATTTACAAATATACAACATGAGTATGCAAAATGGTTATATATTGTTCACCGCATGCTGTAAATGTGTCTCATGTGCACGTTCTGTATTATTTTTATGCTTTGTATCTATAGCTTTTGATTATTGTTATACCTCCATCAATATAAAAATTCCTGTGAGATGAGCTGTGTAACCGAGTTGATTTAGTGAGAGAGCATCTCGAATGACCAAAAACAATTACACCCACGACAGACAAAACTTACAAACTAATTAAACTTCATCTTGTTCAGGCTAATAATACTCTGCTGTTCTCAGGTCAGTGTTTATTCGAACATGATCTTCATTTAACGCATCACAATTTCAAGTGTTTACAGTAATTAAATTAAAACGCTTTCACTGAGATGTCGGGAAACTGTTGATCTGAATATCTCGTGTGTTTGTCTTGCTCTCCGCAGCACACGGTGAAGTTTTGCCGGGTAATTACCGCCGGTCCGGAATGTGATTAGTAATCTTTTGGGACCGAACGGTTCGCGGGAAAACATCTCCAAGCGCCGACCAATTACAGATGACACTACACACCTCTGTTGTCAGTTTGGATCCATCATAATCATCATGTGCGTCGCGCCGAGAATATTAATGTGACGTGTGTTGGTACAAAGACCCGCATCAGAAAACACGATGTGGGTCACGCTCGCGGTCACGGGCGCGGCCTTGTTCTCCTGCCCGCTTTTTTGGTTTGAATAATATTCGTGGAATATCCTCATGAATCTTCTCGTACGATTGTGGAATAAATATGAACCAGCGTTAGTGTTGATGAGGCATCGCGAAGGCCGAAATACAACATTATGGAGTAAACAAAGCCGTCGGCCCGCATTTGCCTCATCCCCTGCGTGAGGTAGGCTACACAAAAGAAATTTAGCATTCCTACCAAAGCACCGTCTCTAGTTCAACAGTAATGAATTGATTTCCAGGAAATGCTTTTCAATACCACCTCTGCACCGGGCGACGGTAAAACAGTGTGGGACGTGACAGCTGTGAGCGCGTCACATATTAATTGAGCCGCGTTTGGTGGCTCTCTCAGAGATCTGATAACGGGAAGACATAGATCATAGGGTTTTGTGAGGAGCAGATAGGATCTTAGGCGCCTACATAAATAAGAGCTGTGTGTGGAGGTGAAGCCTAATGTTCATGTTTTATTGATGGTGGCCTCTCTTACCTTCAGACCAGCTGTTCGTCTTCTGTAAGCGTGAATTTCGGTAATCCTGAAGCAAAACTACATGCTTTACTTTAGGTGTCATTCATATATGCAGCATACGAAGTATAAGCTCCTGACGTCACATGACTAGTCGCTGTTCGCGTCAGGTTTCTTTGTCAGCTGTGAGCGATTAAGTATGGTATGGTATAGCCTACCATCCTATACTATAAATGGTATAATATACTATAGTATGCGACAATATTTAGTATATTTTCTTTGTTTGCTATAGTTTACTGTACTACACAATTCTATAGTCTACTATGGTGGATGTACTACAGTATAAGTTTGCTAATGTCTAAATGCTATGATAAATCATAGTTTTCAACAGTATTTAGTAGTTTGTTTGTTTATTCTTTAGTCAATGCTACTGTATACTATAGTAAGGGAAGGAAAGTTCTTAGTTACTGTAGTTTATTTCATAGCTTATCTACTGTTTATTTACTATGGTTAATATTATTTCAATGGTATAATATACTATAGTATACTACAGTATTTAGTACAGTTTATTCGTTTAGTAGAAGTACTACAATAGGCTATACTACACTGTAATATTGTCTAAATGCTATGATATACCATAGTATACAGCATTGTTTAGAATATGGTTTATTTATGTTTTAGTTTGTACTACAGTACATACTATGAAATACCATAGTGTACTATAATTGACAACAGTTTACTAGTTAATACTGTAGTATGCTGTACTGTAAATGCTCTAAAAAGTATACTACAGTATTTACTACAGGTATAGCAACTATTTAATCAAGTTTTTAATGTTTGTTGGTATTTTGGAAATGACCCACATTTTAGTTAGTCAGTCAAAATCAATTTCCAAGACATTTTCTTTTTTATTTGATTTAGAAGACACCACAACATAGAGCAGCATCTGGTTGTAAACAAAAAAAAACAATATTTAAATCTCAGAAGAAATAAGATAAAATTTCACAGGTGAGAGTATGTTTGTTTGTGTACTTAATATTATCGGAATTTAAATAATGGTTCCTGTTAGAAGACCGGCTAAGACCGCTCCAATATGGCCGACAACATACATACAGAACCAGACGCTACGGAGTAATCTTTGTATACATTTCTATATCTATGATATTAACATTTGAGTGTTTAACATTACTAAAGACTGTAAAATATGGTAATTTAATTGTATTCTTTTTTTTATTTTTGGCAGCCCATACATCCAGACGATCATCTAAGGCAGGTAACTGAGAAGGGAAGTGACATTGAAATATATGAAAATGTTAAAGGAAACACCTGCTTACAATTAAAGTCAATACAACATTCAAATCATAAGCTAATGAATGTTTGTGTCACGTTTAACATCCAGTTTGCTATATCCTTCATATGCTTTCCATATTCATATATGCTGTCTGTTGTGTTTAAGGTTCGCTGTATGTCAGTATAATTATTCACCCAACGCTCTGTAATACATCAGTGCTGTTGTTTACGACCCAAGGTCATGGCTTCACGCCGACACAAAGAAAGTCTTGATGGATTAGTATTTTGCTGGCTTCTGGACTACACGAGACAGTGACAGATACTATATTTCAAAGATGAAGGTATATGGCCTTTTTGGTGCAATAGTGTCAGACTTTACTTAATACTGGATGAATCGTGTTTGTGGCCTGAACATTTCTACATGACCTTATAGCATTAAACTGTTTTCAGAAGCAGGGTTTAACATAATCTCATGTCACAAGCATGCCAAAAAAAGCCATTCGGATTTCAATTCATAAAGTAAATGTTAGCAGTCGCTAAATGTCAGGTGTTTTTTTTGAGAAACTAACATTTGAGTGGTTATTAAAACATTTAAGCTCTGCTGTTGTACCAAGAATCAAAAAGGCCATTTCATAACATTCAGACATACAAATGTGTTGAAGTGTCAGAAGTCTATTGCCTTAATATTGCAATAATAACTTACATTGACACATTGTTTTGTTGTTGTGTTTTATCTGTCTGCAATCGTCCCTGTTAAAGCCATTTACAAAAGTGCTCGACAATCTCAAAAAGATTGATGTTAAACAACAAAATCCTGTAACAATGGAACTGAGAGCTGGTTTTCTGTGATCATGGTTTAACTGGTCTGTCAGTTTGCAGTCATTTTTCTTTCTTTGGTCTCAATGTTTCAGGTGGCCTCTGCTCAGGGCGTCAGGACAGGTGAGGGTCACCTAAAACATCTCAAAGGTAAAACATCTTGATCAAGGCCACAACCCAGTTGTCCTGTGGTTGACTTAACATCCCTGAAGCTGTCAGATAAATATTTAAACCAGCCACTTTCAAAGTATTTATGCACCAGTGAAGTTTTATTTTGCACACTACCATTTTTATTTATGCTTAAAACGTTTTCTGTACTGACCTCAAACTAACGTTTTAGTGAGATTTCTTTTTCTCATAAAAACATGTCTGAGACGCAGGAGACTTGAGCAAGTACATCTAATTTCATTGATGTCTAGAAGTAATTGAGGAGGATTTTAAGGGGGAGAAGATTGCTCACAGTTTGCTCTTTCATAGCTCAGGAGACTTGGAGTTCTCAGTTGTATTTCATTCAGGTATCAACATAGTCTCAGATGTTTTTCCTTGAAATGCTTAGGGAAGAAATAAATGAGATAATAATAAACATTAAGAGTATGGAGGTGTAATTGTAGAGGGGAAATAATCTGGATTTGGAAAAAATTGATGAGAAATGTTTTTGAGTTCATATTGAGATCTTTTGATTGTAGGCTTGACAAATCTGAGCTCGGTTTGAGACTTCTTCTAATGACAGAGACATTTTTCAGATCTTTTTAGTATCTCAGTTATTTCTCTTATCTGTTTTGGAGACTATAACATTATCATCTCCAGGAAAAGAGTTTGTATGTTATAGGATCACAGCAAAGACCATCTACTATTCCTTTCCCGTTCGAAATGTAACAGCTCCTGCGTTTGTTTTCTCTCTGACATTGTGGCGACAGCTAAGATCGCCTGATACGGTCCCATTGGCCGAGAGGTAATTTTCCGGCGTCTCTATGTAAACGTCTGTGTCACGATCTCACAGTGATTATACAGAGTTGACCGGCCGCGCAGCTCCTCATTGAATTCTCATTAAATGCCTCCGGTCGGGCCACGTGAAGAATGCTAATACTATAATTACTCCTCTGTTAAACGGACAGACTTATCAAGAGCCACTTTGCCAACGCCTAATAGTTGTGAGGGTTCTGCTGTGAATGTAACTGTCTTAATGCTAATTATTTAACATGTTCGCTTGAATCGGGCCATGAAAGTCAATTTAACTTATCTCTTAAAGAGCCACATGAGGCTTTGAGTTACGCTGCGAGGCGCTTTGACCACTTGCGCAGAAAGAAACGCTTTGAACATGAAAGGTGGAGAAATGAAAAAGTTTGCTGGGTGTAATGAAACTGTGACTCAGACAAAGAAATGAAGAGCTTCCGTATGTAACGGATATGATGTGTAAATATTTAAGGTACGAGTTCTGAGTGAAGTTTTTCTGAAGAAGATTTCAGATTTGGTCGTTGAACGGCGTGATATTTCAATGATGAGAGTTCAAATGCAGGGCATGCAACTAAATTCATTATTTTAATGAAGTAATGAATGAATTATGAATGAGCTGAGAGATTTTTTGGTTTAATTGGACCTTGAAGGGTAAGATGTCACACCTTAAGAAGAGGATAATCTTATTAAAATGGGCATGTAATTGCCTGTAATGTTCACTCCTACCAGTGTCAAAATCTCAACATTTTATGAACGATTAAAAAAGTTCAACAGTGGGAATCAACAGCGCCCTCGAACCCGAGACTGAGACATTTGGCAGATGTCACCGCTAGTTATGAATAAACATACACACGGTTCAACTGTTGTGATACTGTTGGCATATTAAGTTGGAATGGTTCTGTCTTCTCAACACCTGGCGTTTCCAAAAATGAGTTGATGTGATGTTTATTTATTCATTTATTTGGAAAGTGAAAAATTAGCATCTTTCTGTCATGCATGCGTGCGCATGTACATGTGTGTCGATGTGATGTTTATTACTTCATTTATTAAACGCAACTCATATTTAATATGTACTGTCACATATTGATGCAGTTATGCAATTTTGAACGCAACTCATGCGCTACAACGCAATGGCGTCAATCCCACAATCCACCTCAACATTGTCTATATTTGACTCGACCATAAGTTGAAACAAGCATTTTTTAGATTGTAACATGTAAATAATAAATGTGACACTTGCCATGTGCTTGTATTGTTGTATCTTGGAGATAAGTGGCTTTTATAGGAAATTTACCAAGTATCGATGACTTTTGCTAGAAGTATTCGTAATTACAGTTAACTCAGCAAAAATGATTTCCCTCCAGCGATTAATACAGAAAGCAGTAATCGTCGTTTGCTCTCGACTGACTCTGTTAATAAACATCTTTGGTTCGATTCAATTTTTAATCCACTGACACAAACGTAATGAGGGGGGTGAAGAAGCAGGACATTTATTGAGTAGCTAACAGCACTAACAACATTCATCTTTCCGCACGTGTAATGGACTTCCGAACTGACGAACGTGAAATTACATTTCGGAGTCAGGACGTATTAACACTATGTACTAATCTGCATAATGATCTTTAAACTGAGACACCCGGACTGTGGCCTTCGATTGAAAACATTCGTCTTAGCAGATCCTCTGACAGAGAGAAAGCAGAATAAATTATTGCATGTAACACTCGGGTTTGTTCACAGAATTCTGTGACGTGTCTTCATAGGTTTATTTTTAATGACCGTTTGTAGACAGCTGGTAGCAGGGGTAAGGAATTACTTCAGTTCAGTAGGTTTTGTTTGTTTGTCTTTGCATGTGTCAGGCAAGGACTTTGTTTTAGTATCTTATATTTATTGTAGAGGTGTGTAGTGTTTCCCTGTGAGTATGTCTGTGTTTTATTTTTTCCTTCTCTCTCTTTAATACTGTCATTCTGCCGCTGCATTGTTTGCCCCGCTGAGGTGTCCTTTCATTATTTGGGTGACATCACACTCTCCCACTACCAATCACGACTCTCCGTTAGTTTTAAACAGAAAACGTGCATAAGGTGTTCGTGACACGCTTACATGAGGTCAATTCACTTTGACAGCGTGACAATCCAACATTGTGATGTCATCAGTCATCACATTTGACACGAGAGCAACGCTCGGCTGTGGTAGAAATGATTTGAAAACATTCGCTTCATCAGTGGAAATGCACTGGTTATTGAACATTTTACCATTTTATTTTGTGAAAATATATTTTGACTAACATAAAGAATAAATATAGATGGAGATGACTCAACTCTCTCTCCAATACAAACAAACATCATCACAAATCTCTTCTCATTATTAAGCAAGACTTTTTGTCAAAATTGTTGTTTTTATGTAATGAATGGTTGGTTTGGTTTATATTTGTGTTTCACAGATAGATTCCCAGGGAGCACACATACAGATCAAATGTATAGTTGTAGTGCACGTTAGGTCACTTTGGAAAAACCCATCTGCCAAATGTGTAAATGTAAGAAAACAAATTTTATTCTTGACATCCCAACAGATGCAATACATTCAAAAGTCACACTGCAAGAGGTCACCGTTGCCCTCTATGGAACCAAAGCAAGAGATATATTTATTTATTTATTTGTAAATGCCCAGTTTTTTTCCCTCTAGGTATTAAAGGATTCGCAGTGAAGCCATCCCACACCATCTCGAGCCCTAATCGGTTTTCACAAAGTGATTTCTCTCTCATCTGTCAGTACGTCTCTCTCACCTTATAAACTCGAAGTTCAATTGGTCAAGCTGTCAGGACTTCATTTAGTTCAGTGTTTCTAACAGTCTAAACACACGCCGCACGCTACACACGTCTCTTACGTATGGAAGCGCTGGCCGTGTTCTCCACAGGCTTTGACAATCAGCAGTCAGGCTTCAGTGAACACTGTGTTTTCTTCATGACAGGCAACATTGTCCCGGGAGTGACGGGGTCCAGGGCCGCCTCAAGTGAGCGAGACCACGGATAAGAGAAGCCTGATGAAATGCATTCAAGGTGAAATGATAGAGCCTCTTTATTTTCTTTCTCTCTTTGTTCCTCGGGGGCGTCTTGGATTTCAGCCGGTATTTGAACACGGCGGTGTTTACGATTCAAGCGCCCGCCGCAGTGAGACCGGTGACACGGTGGTTCGTTTGAGAGGAGCAATTCTCCTTCCCTGTTGTTGTTGTTGTGTGTGTCGAGTTGCATCGTAGAGGTGAAGCTTTCTTGGTTTATGTCTGAGATGTTTCTGGATTTTTTTCCCCGTGAGTGATCTTGTTCCATTTCACATTTCCTGTGATGATATGCACCAGATTATATAACTTATAACCTTCCAAATAATTTCTACATTACAGGCTTTGATGGTATGCAATGCCCACTGTCTACCTTCAACTATAAAAGCCGTCATCTCAAAATCAGGATTATGCCGGAAAAAAGCGTGAGATTTGTGAGGAGGGGGTGTGATGGGATAATCCCTTGAGGTGGTGTGACACACCTGTCTATTATGGCTGAAGGGACGATGAACCGCTTATCTTACAGGAGAACATCCAAGATATCGTTTCTCATTTTGAGGTTTTCTGAATCGTCTACTCCAACCTGATAAGTGCAACAACTAGCAAGACTAGTCAAACGTGTCTGACACGGTAAACATGCTCTGAATGTCTGTCATGTCAAACACGAAACTTCTAAAAGTGATAAAATCTGCTAAGGAGCCGTGTCCACTGAAGTTTCTAATACAGTCCAGTACATTTTCACTTTGCCATCATATATGTATGAGTATATTGGATGAAATGTTATATATAGTAAAGAAGATAATTTTTTTTATAGTTTTACTAAAACTATATCATCATTGTTGGTCATGTGCTGCAGTGAAATGCGTCTTAAACGGCTTCTAAATTTTCTTTAGAAATATTCTTGGCATAGCAATAGACTGGGAATGACTCACTGATTCCAGGTCTGTTATTTTGTCTCTTATAAAATGCTTTCAACTGAGCGTGCGGGCAACATACAGATGTAGTGTGTCAAAAAACATCTAGTAAATGTTGTCTTTTGTTGTCTCGCTGTCTTTGTTTTTCAAACAGATGACGGGGATCTTAGGCTGCAAATCAGACACCTCAGATTTAGGACATTTTCAATCTCAACACGGACATAATGTCTGGCAAGTGCTCTTTTAATGTTATTAAATACTTGAAGTTTAATTGATACTAAATCTCTAATATTACAACACAATCTCACAGCAAAAAAGAATTTTATAATATGGCTAATTCCTATGAGTTTTTACGATCTTATTCGAATATTTTAGCACGATTTGCTTTCGCACCTGTGGGGCTTCAGTGTTTTCTAGCAATCGTACGTTTTTGTGAGCCACCTTGTAAAATAGTTATGAATTCAGATTGATGTTGATGTTGCTAAATTCTTTTATTGTAACTATATCCAGATGTTATTTCTGGGTTTGAGGTGGGAAATAGCCTAAATCCGAGGTGTCTGGAACACAGCATTACTCGTATGCAAAAGCCAGTTCCTTTATGACATCATCCTCCAGGAAGTGATGACAACAACATAAACCTCGGTAAGTTACGATAAAAGTTTGTCATATATATATCATTTTTTATGTTTATGCGTAGGGTATATTTTTATTAATTTATTTTGTTATTTTATGTAAACCCTAGTCTTGGTTTGTTTTATGTATATTTGCTGTAAGTTTTATTTTAGTTATATATTATTTAATTTATTATGTTTTATTAAGTTTTTTACAATTGATTTCTGTAAAATTCTTTGAAAATGTTAGGGTTATGGAGCGATGGATATCTTTAATTTGCATCCTATTATCCTTCCTGCCATTGTATAAATTTGAAGTTATATTTTATCCGTACAGAGCATGTTGGACCAGTGCATGTGTTCCTTAAATTGTTTCAAAAGGTAGGATTTACTCATGCTAATGAACCAGATTGAAACCCGTACATGTACAATGAATTATTGATGCAGCGATCATATTTGTTCAGTAATAGTGACTCCATGCAGCTAATTATCGCCGCCAAATTTGCATTGCTAACAAAAAATGGGACTCATAAAATATGGAAGAAAGATCTCACCTCGGAGAATTACTGTAGCTGTGTCAGGAAACCGTACTTCCAGCTTTATGGAAGCCCAGTTTGACCATTAGTTTTCCCTTACTGCTCTCCAAATGTTCTTTCCCACCCTACAAATACTTTACATCTGATTCAATGATAAGTTTACACAGTAAGAACTTTGAGCGGAAAATAGCCAAGATCCCTGATGTCTGTGGGAATATTTTTTGGGTATAAAGATACTGTTTGTGCTTTCCCAGCCAATTAGCATTTTCCAAAATAACTGACTGGGGCTTCATTCTGTCCTTGTGTTGATGCATAGCAGGGGAAACAGGAGCGGCTGGAGAACTGGCACAGGTTGGCGATGACTTTCACTTCTCTAATTGGATTTCCTGCTGCCGGTGATGAGCGTGCCGGCTGGACGGCGGCCAGTAGACTGCATCTGGTTTGGTCCTTCAAGCTTCAACAGTTCGGTGATTTTCATTCATTACATTAGGGTGCAAGGAATGATGCTCAGAATAGGGAAATGGGAGGAAAAGCGTTCCAATGCATGCAGGTGAAAGATCTTTTGCCTTGATATCGCCAGCATTGGAACAATGAATACTTTGTTGTCTCTGTGGCGAGCTGGATGAATTTGAATGGACCGGACACATTCAGACAAACGCTGTCGATGCAAACGCAACATTTTGTGCATCATTGTCTTGTAAAATGTCAAGCCAGAATGATGCAAGAGGCCCCGGAGAAAACCGACTGAGACTAATGCTAATGTACACTGAAGGTTTATGTGTTTATATTTAGCTGTTTGGACTATGTAAGAAAAAATATTGCATTGAGATTACACGAAGGGCGATGTTTTATAAGTTTTGCTTAATTCTCCTTTCTCATCTGAGAAGAAAATTTGTCTCACAAATGTCTCCAGTTTCAGAAGAAATCTCAACAATGTCACATTCTGAGCTTATTTTAGATCTCAATATGAACATTTCTCATCAAATTTAGATGAGAATTTATTCTACACATCCAATTTGTATTTGAACAATTGTTTATTGTTTCCATTTTCCTTCACAATTTTAGGATAAACATGAGACTAAGTTGATACTTGAAGCTCCATGAAATATACGGTTTCATCATAAACAAATGTTACCAGTAGAATCAATAACTTTTTTATTTAATTCAATTAATATAAAATAAAATATTACTATAAATTCGTATTATTATAAATTAGGTATAAAATAAATTGTTTTATTATACCCAAACACAGACCGGAAGTTAACTTTGGGCCAGTCGAGTGCTTCTGATCCAACCATCTATGTAAAGCCTATACTGTTTATTTGAAACCAAGCTCCACTCTCAGCCCTGTCAGTCTCTGTCATCAATAACTCTTTGATTTACAAAATAACTCATTAGAGAAACATGTGTCCTAAATAGACGCAGGCCACTGATCTGTGACCAGGCTAGCAGATTTCACACGTGGGTTCTTCTCGATTCATTCGTCTCCTCGCGCTCGATCCATCTTACTTTATGACGCCCAAAACGCCATTTTTCTTAGCGTGGTGCGTTCGGGCAGAAAGATAAAGTGAGGTGCGAATGATAAATGACGACGACTGCGAGCGGTCCCACATGAGATTGACAGACAGAAGTGCGGGCAATAATGCCAACTGCCCTCGAGCGCGGCTGCCAGGGTCGCATCTCACCCCGAGGCTGCCAATCAAACGTCCGGTGTAAATACCTGATAAGACCGCCGCCAGGACGGCCGTGAAACGAAATTTACGACGGTGTCGACTCTTTTCTTTTCCTAACACTTTTAATTAAACGTTTTGTGTAGATTTAAATGGATTTCTCTTTTAAAATGAAGCGAGTGAAATAGTTTTGCATGTTTGTTGATGAGAGGGTTTTGTGGGGGACTGTTGAGACACGCATGCGCAGGAAATCTCCAAGTTGTTGGAGTGTGAGAGGAGCACTTTTTAGACGTTCTTGAATGCTGTAGGCCTCTCGGGAGACTTTGGGAGGTGTTAAACGTTCCCTGTGATGTGCAAAAGCACATCTGATGGCTTTAATTCCACATCACCTCATTGTTTTCAGATCAACCTCTCGCTGGAACCGGACTATAAGATGTGATCGATATCACCGCCATTAACATTCTGTCGGTGTTGTGTTTCTCAACCTCTGCTTCATTAGGACGTGAGAGCTTTTTCCTTTCATGTGTTCTTAAAGGGGTAGTTCACCCCAAAATGAAAATGATGTCATCATTTACGCACCTGTATGAGTTTCTTTTTTCTGCAGAACACAAAAGGTGTTTCGAAACGTGGGTATAACAGAGAATCATTGGTCCCCACTGACTTTGGTTGTATGTCCATACAATAGAAGTGAATGGGGACCAGCGGGTTTTGTTTAACAAAATTCTTCAAAATATCTTCTTTTGTGTTTTGGCTGTTTATTGGTTAGGGTTTTTTTTTACATTTGTGATTTCCACTATTTTGTTGGAGTACTGATGTGATTTTCTGGAGATTCAAATATCCTTCATACTTCAGACATCATAAACATTTATGATTCTTAAGATGTATGATTAATAAATATCTTTTTTTTCCTCAACATTTCCAAAATATATAGATCTATGTTTAATCCATTGAACATGTTAAATCTATTGAAGATCCATTTCCATAAATCAGACAAAGTCATGCTGTGAGTAAATGGGAGACAATTGTTTTTTATTTTTGGGTGAAGTAATCCTTTGCAAAGACACAATATTCATGCCTGGCTTCAACGAGTCTCACGTGAAGAGAGGGTAATATTGGTCATCATAAAATATGCAGAAAACAAAAGATTAATATGCAAAAAATAATCTCTGATCTGAGTCTAACAAATATGAATTTTGGGACGTTTTGAAGCTGTGAGATGAATATTTATAAAATAGTGCAGCGAGGTTTGCGTTGAATATGGAGCTCTGCGGAAGGTTATCTCGGTCAGCTGAAGATATTCATTGGGCGCGCTGGAATTTGATCAGAATGCATTGTAGAATTCGCACACAATGCAATATGTTCGACAAAACTGGAAGCACATGCATCGCCAGGGTTGTGTACTGTTTTGCATGAAATTCAGGAATCGGAAATGAAGGACGTAGCAGATAGTTGTGTGTATGATGACGGCAGAGGAATGATGTCACTCATATGACCCATGTGATCACATTAATATTCAGAGGTGTTCAAATACGTTTGGATAGACTAACAGTTAGAGGGATAGTTCATCCAAAATTACAATGTTGTCATCATTTATTCATCCTCATACAGGTTTGAAATGACATGAGGATGAAAGAATTATGACAGAATTTATAACCCAGGCGTTGTTTGTCATGACCATTGCGGTTAAATGCTTGTGAATATATATTTATAATGTAATATAATTACTTTTTCATTAAAATGTTTTACTTTCTAATGATTATGTTTATTTATAACTCAATCTTCCATGACAAATCCTTCAGTGATGGATAAATGACAATCCCATTGTGAAATGTTGTCACTTGTAACTTGTTCACCTAAAGCAGAGCCCTCGTAAAAATGTCAAAAATCAAATCAAGTTTTAGATGCTGTCAGTCGCTGATGTTGATATTGTGCACAAAATAAGATCAACATAAAATAAAGTGCTCCTAACATCACAACACATGCAGAACCTCCGTCTTGAGTGTTTGTGAACGTGCAGAGATCTCTGTAAGGATTGCAGGGTGATGTTTAAAATGCCATTTCAGACTTGGAAATGCATGTGTGTGCAATTCCCACAAATCTCAAAGGGAGAATAACAGTTTCGAAACCTCCTGTTTATAACTTTATAAGATTCCTAAGCACAACACAAGAAGTCATAAATCCTGGAAATGAAATCTGCGGCGTGCGGCCGCCGTCCTGCAGACACAAACTCACGGATGCTGATACTGCAGCTATCTGCCTCCATCTGAATAATGGCAGAGCTGAGCTGGTCAGACGTATCTACACTCAGCCACACCGCTATATATTTTTCCCATTGCCAATAAAGGTTAAGTCGTAGCTCTCTCTGCTGTTGTGGATAATGACATCACCGGCCGTGTGTGCAGATGATGGGAGTCGGTGTGATGGATATGATTTGTTTCTTGAGAGATAAAGCTAAGGCAGAAGGTTGGCGCACATGTAGAGATGCGGGTGATGGTAGCGTGTCGAGCTACACCTAAACATACAGCCATTTATAATGTACCATTTGACTATTAGAGAAATAAGTCAATATCTAACTTAATTTTATATGTGATATGTATATTAAAGGCACGCATCGACTTGTTTTGATTGATGTATTGACTGAATTCTTCTAATCCAGACACTTAATAGACTCTGAATGCTTGAGGGGTCCGGGGGGGTTGTGGTGTTGGATTGTGGGATTGTGGAGCAGAATGGCTCATTTGCATGACTGATTTAATGTCACTCATTCAGCCGGTCGATATGAATGACCTGATGTGTTCATCTGGGTCTCGGTCCATCAGTCAGTTTAAGTGTAAGAAGACTGTGATATTTCAGCTCTTTGATTTTCTTCGCTGAGAACATTTGTGACACGAGTTTTCGTACTGTGATCGTTTTTAATTCAATATATTTTAATGAATGACAGCGATGTCAAAAAATGCCTTCAATTTGTAAGCAGAATCAAATAGCCTTACAAGTGTCGCAATATACAGATATATTGACAACAACCGTGATATTTAAAACCAAGATTATAATTATTGTGTTAATTGTAGACGTATTCAAATTCAAAATGTTGTTTCGAGAGTTATAGGGGTTACAAACTCTCTCTTTCTTTGCCTCCATTATGTGATTTATTGACCAAATAAACCAAATTAAAGATGAATTTCACTCATGGCATCATTTATGTCTTCAATAAATATCATGATAATACCGCTACAGCACATTTGTTTGGCCATGATAACCGCACAGTGAAAAGCTGATATCGTGACAGCGTTCAGCAAGTTTAAATGTATTTTTATATATTACAACAGTTAAACAAAATTTAAAATATTTGTTGAAATTACTTGTAAAGACACTTTAATTGTACTTAAAAATGTTAATGTTTTGATATTCATTAAAATCTATTTAACATAATTTTGAGCGTTTCATCCGAGTTAGTGGCACGCCATTAACCAGAGATCTTATTTGATTGATTTTCTTTCTGATTGTAAAAGATCTGAGTTGTTCAAATAATTATGCAAAATACAGTTTTACACAACCCAATTTTCCGTGCAATTGTACGCATTTTTTTGAGGTGGCTAATTTATTATAACAAAAATGTACAATTATCAGAAAAAACAATACTGAAGCCCCTTCCCTAAACCTAACGTGAAAGCAAATCATACTAAAACGTACAAGATCGTACAAATTCATACGAATTAGCCACCTCGTAAAATCCATACGAATTCCCGTGAGATTGTGATGGTTTTATGACAATAATAAATATTAGCGGCTGGTAGTTTTGAACTATTAACAAGTGTGGCAATCGTTTGACTTGATATCTTTTAAACAGTTGTTTATTTGACACAGGTCTCTGTGTTCTTCAGTTTGATTTGCATGTACATTCAAATGATCAAGGATCCGGCAGCTGATGCAGAGGTTGAGCGTTTCATCCGAGTTAGTGGCACGCCGGAGATCTTATTTTATCTCCCATGATGCCTCGAGCAAAGACGCCGATCTACAGACTAGAACACATTCGGCCATGTAAATCTGATCAAAATGCATGTGAGGAAAAAGGTGAATATCTGAATTTACATTTTAACAATATGTCTTGTATTACGGCAGAACGCTCATAGGCCCTTTTAAATATTGGGTTATATATCAAAAATATAATATTATCAAATACGTTGACCTTTTCTAGATCCATTTCTTCTAAATGCGTTGCATGGCGTTTTTTCCTATAAAGAGAATAACTGGCAGGTAAATTGTATCGCTGATTTGCACGTGATAAATACTCTTTTACGGCTACATTAAACTGTATCATTTCACGCTGCCTGACTTCAAGTTGAATATAGAAAGCTAATGGAGCCATATGAAGCCATGCATAATTCATAGGCTCTACATGTCTGAAAAACATTGTCAAAATACCAGGAGTGCATTAGGAGTGTGACCTGCGAACGTGCCTGTCGACAAATTTGAAACGTTTATATAATTTGATTTGATTTTGATGTGTAGTCTGTGTCGGAATCTGTTGAATGTGTATCATCATTGGTTTTTTTTTGTTGTTGTTTTTTTCTTTTCAAAAGGGTTTGAGATGCGCCTCTGGTCTTCTTGAATTGTGTGCTAATGTATTTATGTCAATTGGTGATCTGACGGCTGAAGGTTTAACACACAATTCGCTTTTCAAAGAAAACAAAATCACTTCTTTGAGCTTTGGAATTTGACCCAAAAAAAAATTTAAGCCAAGTACAAAGACACAAAGTTGGACCACAAGTATGATTAACTTTATGGCGTGGGGCAATGTCAAAGCATGTGTGCTGTTTTTCATGTTTAACTCATGATTGAAGACCGTCTTGTTGCAGTTACTTGTGTATTTCTTTGTTTTCCTTGAAAATCAACTATATGTCAAGATGCTTTTTGAACATTTAAATCGATGTGTAAAGTTGTTTATAGATCATACACACTTATAAATAGAAGAACCGTTTTTCGCCAAGGTCATGGGTTCGATCCCAGGGATTGCACATACTCCAAAACAAATGTATAGTATCATGCAATGGATAAAAGCGTCTGCCAAATGCATAAATGCAATATAATGTAATCAAAGTAATAAATCCACGACTGAAGATATGTAAGAATATATATAAGTATAACTTGTGTCCGGCAAGGGGAGGCCTTTAGGGAATATAGTTTTTGTATTTTTTTGATGATTGGAAATATGTGAATACTGTTTGTTATAATCTGTGAAGTTATGTTTGTATAAAAGAGCAATAAACATATAAAAAATAAAAAAAAATCCACGACTGATGTCTCGTATGATTCACAGATATGACTACAGAGTAAAAATGTTGGCCAAGTTTCAATAATACAATTTCATCAGAAATATTGCTGCTTTGTGTAAGCAAGGTAGCAACAAGTTAATCGGTTGTTTATAGCTTTAAATGAAAAGTTCCCTGTTCAGAGATGAGATGTTTAAATAACCTTTATTCTTGAAACAATATTATAATGCAACACACTCGTTTTTTAAACTCATACTTTTCTTATTTTAATATACAGGCGGCGTCGTGTGAGGACCTCGGCAGGATTACTGTTAATATTGAGTTTGTTGTTTTTAAGGTATCACAGACTCTATGTAAAATCTGTTAATTTAGCTTTGCCAGGTTCTTACCCGGTTTATTTTTTGACAGACAGGTGGGAATTTATTTTCACAGTTGGTTATATTAACAAACATCAGAGAACATGTGAGGAAGTGGAAATTGTGATTAAAAGAAGGTAGATTTATTTAAATTGTTGAATTGAAATAACAGGATTAAAATATCACGTTGTCATCTGTTGTTTACACTTGGTCTGTGATATCTTATGTCATTTGTTTTTTATAGAAAAAAACTGATAGACTTTGTAAAATACCTTACTGGTGTGATATAGCAAAAACTAGACCAAGGGTGTTGAGACCAAGACAAGACCAAGGCAGGGCAAGACGTTATCTATTCAGTAGCAAAATAATGATGTTAACATGTAAATCGGACACGGTTGTGGTCCTGACTGGTCTTGATATAAAATCAAGAGACCACTAAAGACCGAGACCAAAACATGATCTTGTGATCTTATAGGGTGGTTGCTACGTAATTGACATGAAAAACACTAACGCTATCCATAAATGTGTCATTAATTTGAATAACTATTTTTTGAAGTGAACCACAAAAGCAAGTCTAGCTGCAGGATTAAACTAACATCACGTGTTTGTCTGTCAGGAACACAACAGTTGTGTTGAGAGAGACAAAGTAGGAAAAGATGAAGTGTGTTATCACAGGACCTGACCACTCAGTGTTCTGTCTTCACATCCACAGAATGACAATTACACTCTTAAAAATAAAGGTGCTTAAAAGGTTCTTCGCAGCGATGCCATAGAAGAACCTTTTTAGGTTCCACAAAGAACCATTCCAGCCTAAGGTTCTTTAAAGAACCATCTCTTTCTTTCTTCTTTATAATCTGAAGAACCTTTTCATCACAAAGAACCTTTTGTAAAACCCAAAGGTTCTTCAGATGTTAAAGGTTCTTTATAGAACCAAAAGGAACCTTTTGATGCACCTTTATTTTTAAGAGTGTAGGAGCGACCACGGTCTGCTGAAGAAAGAGGCTTTTATCAGCTGTGAAACTGAGCTCACAAGAATCAGCTGTAGGGTTTAAATACAAATATATACATCAAATAATCTCACATTTCAACAGGAATATTTGAGCGGAGCAGTGCTGTTGCTATGTGGTTGCTAGGGTGTTCCTTGCACACCCTGTTCACCCGCAGATAACACTGAACTACAGGAAGACCAGCGCGTGCAGGACTTTTGGGTTTTAATAATGACTCATTTAACTCCTCAACGCTGTTTTGGTTATTTTGTTGCGGTCTATGCAGGTCGTGACTCGATTCGTGTAAAACCCAGTTCCCAGGAGTCTCATTAGAGACGGAAGTGTGAGTCATTACCGCTGCGTCTGGAGGTCCACTGTAAATGACAGATGTGTACAGACAAACCAGAGGATTCACAGGTCGAGTGTGATTTACGGAAGTGTACCGTGCCCACAGGTAACAGTTTTAACATAGGACAAAAATCGAATGTTTTTTTGAATAAATAAATAAGCTTTCTATTGATATTAGGATTGGACAATATTTGGTTGAGATACAATTATTTAAAACTGGAATCTGAGGGTGCAAAAAAATTGAGAAAAATGGCCTTGTTGTTCATCAGAGGCGCTGTAGCAGTCCGCTGCTAGGAAGAAACAGGTTTGTTTTAACTCTCTCTATTGGTTTACCGCTGTAATGATGTTGTGGACTGGATGAAATTCAAAGCTTTACATAGATACCAAACTTGAGTGAGTAATTCCCAAAGAGCAACAGCAGCGAGGGAAGTTTGTAGACGTGTTTCCGGTCATTTTTGTTAGCGATTTTGCTGCATCCACTCACAAAAAAGAAAGTTTTGATATATTTCCGGTAGGACATAAATATCTTCATGGGATCTTTACTTAATATCCTATTGACTTTTGGCATAAAAGAAAAATCGATCGTTTTGACCCGTACAATGTATTTTTGGCTATTACTACAAATGTTCTCTTGCTACTTAAGACTGGTTTTGTGGTCCAGACTCACATATGTTAGCTTTAAATATATGTATAAACTAGAATGCTCTAAAACATTGACAAAATTCACATGTAGGAGATGAAAGCATTCAAAACTTGCAGTCTCTCACCCATGCGGATCAGGGATTTTTATGACATCATTCTGCACTTCTGCTTCTTATCAAAGTCCAGTTTATGAGGTATTTGAGACACTAGAGCAATATTAAAAGGAGAAAGTTTCTGTTTCGGTGGAAATGACATTTAAGCAAAAAGCATCGCCCAAAGCTGCGCATTTCAGTTGGTCTTCAAGTGTAGTTAACAATTATATTTTTAGTTTTACCTTCACATCAATTTGATTTCTATAGCGCTTTTCAAAATCTGTATTGTGATAAATAAAAAATGATTGTGGTTTTCATATTTGTAGCTCTTCAATCAGAGAGCATCAATAAAAAGAGTTCAACTAAAAAAATGTAAATATAATTTCTATACAATAATAAAATAAAACTATATGTTGTTAAAATGTTTTTATTTTCTTTATCATATTAATTTTTCATATTAGAATACAGTCAACATTAACATTTCTGTCTAGTCTTTCAAGCATTAATAAGGGTTGGGATGCCGTAGACTACAAGGCAGCAAATAATACGTCTTAAAGATGAAGTTTATGAATGGATGGCGTGAGAAAGTGTGGAAATAACATTTACTCTGATGATAAGAATGTCTTTATCCTTCCTGACACTTAATACAGTTTGTTTTCTGCGGGGGATAAAGGTCCATCTATATACTTCACTTAAATAACAACATGCTTCTGGTTTGAACAAATGACTGTATTATCCTCGGCCTGAAGCTCAATGTATAGATCGATCTCAAGTCTCAAGTAGAGATCCTTGTACCCACCCAGAGGAATATTTTATTGCATATATGTTGCTCGTAGCTCAGGAGATTTGATGGAGTTCTCAGTTTCATTTAAGTATTAACTTTGTCTTTTTTTTATTTAGGAGAAATAAACATAGAAACAAAATGAGACCATTGTTCAAATACATGAAGAGTATGGAGGTGTAGATGTAGATTGTAGAGGTAAAATAATCTGGATTTGGGTAAATTTGATGAGAGTTCATATTGAGATCTTGACTTTTGATTGCAGACTTAACAAATCTGAGCTCAGTTTGAGACATTGTCATTAGTTTCAGAAGAGATCTCAACAGAGACATTGTGAGATTTCTGACTCTTTTTTTTTTTCTTGAGAAATAACTGAGACACAGATGAGACTTAAGCAAATGTTTGCATTTGCTCTCCATTTAATCTGTATTTTTTTGTTTCTTGTGAGATCTGCGCAGTCATCTACGGATGCTTGGAAGATTGTAATAGATGCCGACAGACATTTTAACTCATTGATAAATGTTAAGATGCTGTGTCTATAGTATTTGTAGTTTATTTTTTCAAATTTGGTTTATCCAACCAATCCTACATCTGCTGTGATATACGTTTACCAGTCAAACGCTTGTCTCAAAGGTCATGATCAAACCAAAGGCGTCTGGCAGCAAAAGACACTTTAGATCCCATTAAACGTTTGACGGATCAACAAAAAGTGGGTGTTAATGGGTCTCCAGGGTCCGAAGTCAAGAAACTCGTGTTTAGTGACAGATCAAAGTGTTTCATGTACACTACCCACATTTACTTAATAAAGGTATCTTTAATACCAAGCAAATGCTAACAATTGTACAGTAGTGCCCAAGAGTCACAACTTTGCTGTGACAAGCAATACAGAGTTGAGAGAACATGTTTTTGTGGTGCACGGCTGGTGTAAAACAGGTGAAATCTCTTTGACCCAAAGCTATTAATTCACTTCATGACGTACGGTATTAAAACTGTGACTTCACAGCTTAACGGTTAGATGTGCTGAAAGTGAAAAGCATTTTTCATCAATTAAAATTTGAGTTTTAAGGGGCCAGATGGAATGTGTTTTTTCTTTGTGTTTTCAAGGCTACAAACTGCTGAGCAGAAAGAAAACAAAGGTGGTTTGAGTTTGTTTTGCCAGGTTAATGGTATTGGGGCACTTGTCAAGCTGTTAAACCAACTGGTTGACCATCTACACATTAGCTCTGTTTTTCTTAGATACATTTATTATATAGTCTTTTGTGCAACAGAAAGGTTTTTTCATGTTTTTATGGAACCATACAGGCAGAGAATACAAGCATTCAGCATAGAAATGAAAAATCTGTTTTGGGTCATATGTGCTTCATGGTCATGCAAATAACATGCAGAAACGCTTCTGGATTGTTTTCGACACGTGATTGGATCAAATATTAACAAACCCAACCGTTGGGTTGAATCAACCTAGAAAATGTTCATATTTGACCCAACCAGTTGAAGTTACCCAGCATTTTTACACTTGAAAAATGATGCGTTATTTTTAGAGATGCACCGATGTATTGGCCTTTTTCACACCTTATGCACACCGATAGTTTAAAAACAGCCGATTATCAGGGTCAGTTAAAAGAGGACAGGAAAATGCAATGAATTTGTTCTCTGAGGATAGAAAATATGAATAGACATTATCTGAATTAATAACAGTCAGAAAGTCAAGAAATATGAATTGAATCTTCAGAATCGGTATCGGCAGATGTCACCCCGAATAATCGGTATCGTGTTGAAATTTAGTATGAGTGCATCTCTAGTTATTATAACCCAGCGTTGTGTCAAAAAGGGACGAAGTCAACCGTTGGGTTGTGAATGAAGCTATGCTATGTTGTTTTAACCCATTTTGGGGTCAAATATAAAACCAATTTCTGGGTTAAAAGACCCAACGCTGTGTCGAAAATAACCCATCGTTTCATTGCTGTCACATAGAAAAACATGTAAATTGAGATTATATGTTCACACCAACAGCGTCTCACATCTTTCCCAAGCCAACAAACACAACAGGCTTCCACAGAGCAGATTAACACATGAGCTTTCAAAGAACAGCATCTGCTCAACTACAGACAACAAGAACAAACTGCCGTCAGGAGTCGGATGCTCTGGAACATCCTATCAAACATAAAACTGAACACAAAGTCCTTCAAAGCATTTCACCCATCACCATTGTGCCATCATTCACCCTCATGTCATTTCAAACCAGCATGTCTGTCTGCCTGTCTTCTGTTAGACAGCACGGCCATGTGATCTTTTTATATAATGACCGTAGATGATGTCCAGGGCTACAAAAAGAACCAAAAAGCAAAATAAAAGTCCATATAGATCCTACAGGTTGGGGGTCAGTAATGACTGTATTTATTAGATTTTTTTATTTAGTCGCTGTGGATGAAAGCTGAATGCGTAAATGTAGTTTTGTAATCCAGTCAAACTCATGTCACGTACGGACAGGTGGTGGTAAATCCTCTGGGTGGTGTAAAGGTATATTTATATCATCAGAAGCGTGAATCTCGCTCGACGTAGCGCATTACTCCGTTTACTCCAGTAAGCGACAAATTGATCCGACCTCTGCGGTTGAGACGCGCAGCCGACACTTTGACGCGTAAAAATCTCTTCATCCAGAATGATTTAATCCATTTTCCTCTCCCCGGAGATGAGCGTGTAAAACTACAATCATTAATATTTATGAAGCACAGGACACAACAGCTGAGATGCAGAATTAGACTCTCCGTTGCGTTTCGTGTACACCATGAGAACATGAACCGTGGTTTTATTATAGTATAGTTATGTTAGCAAATTGATTTCCATTTATATTATTAACTCCGTTTAATATTATGGTTAGTTGGCTATTGTTAATACTGACTGATGTATGTTAAAGGGATAACGGCAAGGTACATTCAGAAAAAACAATCTTTCTTTCTGATTTTTGATGTACAGTTATTGACAAGTGTTGTTTACGAGTAAGTGTAATAGGTTTGAAAGCTAGTTTAAGTCTCAAGAAATAATGAGTTTTATTTTGGTCTGTTCTTCACACAGATGCCTGATATGAGCTTGAAGTTTCACAGCTCCTGGATTTGGTCAAATATGAAAAACATCATCTTGGATTAAACATGATCTTGAGAAACACACTTTAAGGGGTCAGTGGGTGAGTAAATGATGAATCAATATAAACGGCATGCTTATAAAATGATCAATATGAAAACTGAACTGAGAACTGTTACTGCTAATTTCCCAAAAAGAAACCAAATGTCTGAGTGTTTGAGTTGAGATACTGAAGGGTTCAGACTTCTGAGCTACATCAACACTGCCACCCAGAGGAAACTGAAATACTGTAGTAATAAGATGCATTTTTTATTAATAAAACATCGCCAGAGTCAAATATTTAAGTGAATATCTAATACAAAGATTATTGTTTTTTGTATTGAACTATTTAGTTTTTAATCAAAAAACTTTGAGGGGAAAAAACTGAACGATCTTTTATACTGAAAATATTTTAATACTGAACAATCTCTACCACATTTAATATAAAAAAACACTCTCAAAGTGAAGTACACTTGACAACCATTTTGTTTATTGGTAAGATTTTAAAGAACCCTAATGACATTATGTTAAATGTGATATTCACAAAATATGTGCATATGGGAAATTCCATGCAAATGTAAACTTTAAGATAAAAAAATCAAGTTTTTACCCAAGGTTTTCGCCATAGTCTCAACATTTTTAAATCTCTTTTTTTTTTTTTAAACATCGTTTTCTGTTGTCACATCCACAACTTTTTAAAATATAAACTTCAGCATAAACTGGTATTTTTATGATGTCTGGAGTCTATCATCAGAGGTTTAGTAAAATATCAACAGATGATTCAATATATTGGTAATAAATACATTCTCTCAGAATTTATATTTCAAGATTTGACCGAAAATTCACATTTATAACGCTGTTATATTTATTATATATTAAATTATATAAATTGCACTTATAAATAGTTTTGTATGTCCCCTTATATGTATTATGTTGGTACCATAGTACAATAATGACATCATATTGTAATACCACATACTATTAACCATGATACTGAACGATAATCATATGTATGACGTGTCGCTCCAAGATACATCATATAATACCATGTTTTTACCATAGTGCCACACTCAATTTACCATGGTAGTACCATGATACCTTTTAGTTAGTAAACAATGAAGTTTCTACAAACAGTGTCTTCTAATGGCCAACAAAACAGCAGCAGGAAGTGACATCACACTCTGTCTTAGTGTCTTTATTTAACATTTGCAACTATTTTATAGATTCCCACAATACAGACAATAAATACATCAAGGTCCCCCTGTACATCATATTCATCAAGTATAATAGCTGCTCGATGTGTTCAGTATTTACATGCTTACATACTAAAAACCAACATGTTTAAAAAAAACTAACATGACTATATACGTGCTTCGCAGACGACACTGCTCGAGAGATATTTGGAACGTGACATTCTGTTCCAAAATATTTCAGCTCTGACAACATGTAAAAGTGTTTCCTTATTACTATTCAACACATATACAATACTGTACAATCCTAAAATTATTCTTATGACCATCATTATAGTACATTGATGTTACAAGCTGTGCACATTTTATCCTATATATACAAAACCCAAAGCATGGGCCGGTACCAAGCGTTTATCCATCGTGGAATTTTCGCACAAACAACCACACGCACGCTATCGCAGTTTCAAGCTTTTCACGAGAAGTTTTACGTTGCTTCGCTGCATAATAATAACACGACTCAAAATTCTGATAATGCAAAACTGCCAGACCAAAAGGTGAAAGGTGGAGAATAAATGATGGAGGGTAACGTTTGGGTTCTAATCATCATTTCTGGTTGTTTCAGGGTCACGGAAGGTTTTGGGAATGTCGTTGTGAAGCTGTGGAATGCTTGATGTGTCGGGAAGTGATGCGTTTGACAAACAGGAAGTCCTTAAAGGCAGCTCCTTAAACTCTTATGAGATGCTTCACAGTTTGTTTGTTTTTTCACACACACACAACAGATTCCTTTGGCAAATCATCCTTCTGTAAATGCAAAAGCATCACGACTGTAATGAGCTACAAACATCAGCAAATGTAAGTGGAAAACGGGTAAATCCCATATTGTGAGACTGGAATGCAAATATACAAAAGAAAGTAGATTTATAGTAGTTTTAGATCAAATTCTCACTTCATTCCACAAAACCTCCAAAAATGAGGTAGCTGGTGTGTGTATATGTTGGCTACTTGTTAAGAATTATTTCATAATTGTTCTTTAATTACATATTAAAAGAAGTTTGAGTATTATTAACGCCAGCAAATGCACAATGCAAATTCTTCATGACTGTAAAAATGAAGATACATATACAAATGCAATATTCACTTTGCTTAAAAACCCTAGAATACCAGGATGTCTCAGTTGAAGTCAACGTGAAACTGCATTTGCAACTTTTTCAGTACAGATTGAATCCATCGATAATGATTTTTTCAGTGTTTAAAAGACTAGTGGACCTCTATGAATGATGCTTCAGTTAAAAATAATTACATTTCGATAAAACATTATGAAGACAAACATTATTTTCCTTATGATGAATCTGACACAGATGACAAGCGATATGTTGACTTGAGACAAAGTTGCTATGATTGACAGTTACTAAAACTACTGCATAGAACAAACACACACGGTCAAGCCCTGCCAAAAAAAAAGTCCCGCTCACACCAAGAACAAGAACTATATAAGCATCCACGCCAACAGATGATAACATTATATTATCACGTTTTAGATTTTAAATGCATGAGCCCTTTAAACTCAACTAGATTGGCTCTTGGAAAAAAAGTGATCCAACAATATCGTTCAACAGTATCGTTCTGTTTGTGGTGTGGACTATTCTTTTACATTCATGACTTTTATTACTTTATAGTTATTGTCCTTTATGTGAACAGGTCTACAGACAGTATAATATTAACAGAAGTAATTGGAAATATCCGCCAGTGTCTGAACAACAAATGGCTCGGTGTGGTTTGGCTATGATCACATCAAATACTCATGCAACCGGATTCATTTCTAATCTATTTTCATAGGATATGTGACTTTAAGGCTTGTGTTAGGAAACTTGACTCAAGCACTGCAAACCATCATATTACTGTCTACGTGAACCTTGCAAAACCTTTCAAGAAGATGTCACATCTCACCCCAAAATCAAAAGTAATAATTTCAAGCTTTAAAAAACTACTGCAACTTTATACAGTATGGTCGTATTTGTTGTGATGTCTTTATTGTATGCTGACTTAAAAGAACAAAATACTAAAAATATGCTTACTAAGATGTATTACAGTACTTTGCATACAATCATCTATAATAATAATGCACAACGCAAATAAATCTCGACTTTCCTAAAATTGGATTCAAAATGTTATTTCTTTTCACTTCTGGGTGAAATGTTATTGTGAGAATTCAGCTACATCACGAATCGCACTGGCAGCTTCCAACCATAATAATCTCCTTCAACAACATCTTTTACTGCACTTTGCCCAAATATCTACATACACGAAAAGCTCAGAAGAATCAATCAAACCAAAGGCCTCCAGGTTCCTCAAGAACCAGCCAGGACACAAACTCGATTCTTTCTACAGCCCATCCAATTCCACTTATAAAGCCCTTGTAGATTCAGTTTGATGTAGAACACTGTAAAATGTTCAATAAAAATCCTCTGAGTTCAAAACTGATACTGACCATCACCATTAAAAACAACAGAACCAGAAAAATAAATACATTAGCCACAGAACGGGCCGTTTGTCATGTTAACCAGCTTATCGTTTCTTTTTGCTTGTCACACAATGCTGTCCTCCAGCAAGGGTTCGAAGTCTTCATCGCTCCCGGGCAGCGGGGTGTTGGTGTGGGCTCCGGCCAGGCTGCCGCTGCTCTTACGGGTTTGGCAGGGCGCCACCGGTGGCATCGGGTGGTCCGGAATGAACAGAGCCACCAGAAACGCGACCACAACCGTGCAGGCGCCGAGGAAAAATGGAGGGCCGGGGATTGTCATCTTCTATGCAAGAAAACAGACGAGAGGAAAATGAGTACAGAAAGAACTTACAAGATGTGAGACACAGGTGAGAATGATGATGTACCTCGGTGGAGTTTTGGAGAGGGATGGGATAGTCCGCGTCGATTGATGTAATGCCGTTCAATTCGACATTAAAGAGGAAGAAAACGAAACCATAGAGTGCAGGACCCAAACCATTACAGAGACCTCGAATACCAGTGATCATTCCCTGAACCAGCCCTGAGGAATAAACAACACAGATCAATCTCTGTACACCCAGCGTATCGTTACTTAAAGATAGAAATGTCGCAGGTGTTTAGCACCATACACAATCTTTTATCAATATCATGTTGCATATTTACCCTGTTTATCTGGATCTGCGCTGCGGGACACTAAAGCGCTCACGGCTGGAAACGTTATGCTGGACATAGCGGCTACAGCGCCGGCCGCCCACATCATCCTGAACAACATGACAAACCACTTCAGATAATGACTCCATACAAATATTAATGTAACATTATATAAAAATAGGACTGCACATGATTGAAGAAAAATGTGTTTAATGGTATACGGGATAAGTCTGATAAAAAAATATATTTGGGATATATCAAAGATATTTCTAAACATACAATTAAGTATTTAAGTATACTTCGACTTTTTATAAACTTAAGTTTATATAAGAACAAATAAATAATACAGAAATAGTCAACTGTAAGAATAATGTTAAGTTTACTTACCTGTATAAAAATTACATAACTTCTACTAAAACCAGTAGTTTACTGAGAGTATACTTC
The DNA here is from genome assembly GCA_026939265.1 of Oreonectes daqikongensis. Taxonomy (NCBI): domain Eukaryota; kingdom Metazoa; phylum Chordata; class Actinopteri; order Cypriniformes; family Nemacheilidae; genus Oreonectes; species Oreonectes daqikongensis. The sequence continues at coordinate 1,064,943 of JAOTQM010000056.1, read as the reverse complement.
AAAGTGTACTTTCACAAATTAAAAATGTGTATTGAAGTATTGAACTGTCTGTAAACCTTTGTTCACTTGTAGTATAGTTGCAGTACAAACTTAGTTGTGTACTCAAAGTTTGCTACAGGAACACTTGTCCTATACTTTAAAGTATACTTTTTGAAGTGTGCCATTTTAGTCCCAATTAGTATTGACTTTTAATACAGTAATAGTATGCTTACTACATAAAGTATGCTTGAACTTTGCTTAAGTATACCTAATAAATGAAGTATAATTTTTTTTCTAAGGTAAACTGTGACTGGAGCAAAAGCAGATCATACTGAAACATACAAAAAGGTTTGTAGGAATTCATACGAATGAGCCACGTTGTAAAATTGCCATGAGATTGCGTTCGATATGCATATAGCGATTTACAATATTTTGATAATTTCATACTTTTTTTATAATATATTGTGCAGCCCACATTTAGTGTCAAAAATACATGTAACAAAATACACTTACCACGGCTCAGAGCCCAAACCGTACCAGGCCAGCTGAAGAATCTGGAAACCCAGACCTAAAAGAACCGTGTTCTTGTTTCCAATGGTCCTCATTAATAAAGTAAGAAACAGCGTCTGTCATGAACACAAGTAAGCACATGTTAGCACCAAATGCTTTTTTACACAAATGTCACAAGGATTATCTTTATTTACACACCATGGCGGTGTAAAGTAATTCAAAGAATACCATGGTATTACACCACAGTAGACATATTGTGTTGAAACGCATTATTAAACCGCAACAAGTGCCTCACTATCTGCTCATTACAGCCCTGCTTTAATTTCATTAGCTTTACCTGTGAACTTTTAACAGAATTCAATTCAATTCAATTCGACTCATCTGTTAGAGGCACTTTCACAAGACGTCTCGCCAGCCCGACGACACGAGCAATAAGGCCGAGCGAAGAATATTGCCTCAATTAAATACCTGTGCCAGGATGGAGAGAATTCCCACCACGCCGATGAACACCGCGATCGTTTTGGGCGAGAAGTTAATGACCTGTGAGACAGAGAGATAGAAGCACATCCCCATCAGTTTGCACCGGTGAACCCGAATCGAATTAACTCTGTTAGGTCCAGTAATGATCCATCACTGAGCTGAAGTGAAACCACTGTACACTCAAAAACAGACCAATGTTGAGACTCGAAAACAACAAACACCTGCGAAACATGTTCGTTTTAGGACCGATTCGCTCTTGATTTGATACAATACAGGGTCAACGATACAATAGTATGACAATATTTTTAACATTTTTGCTAAATAATTTTCAATAACATTTTTATAGAATTGCCGACAAAATTAATAAATGTGGCATTAAAATAATAAAAAAAGGAATTGAGCACAAACAAAAAACCAATCAAGTTCAACAAATTCAGTTTTTGGTATCATATCGCAATTCTTTTGCATTTTTTTATGACATTTTCTTTCAAATCTTTCTGGAAAACGTAGAAGTCTATATTTTATTTCGTGTATACTGAAAACGAATATACTGCATAAACAAAACTCTTTTCATCTGCTGGTAAAATGCTTTCGGTTGCATTTAAAAGTTGCTGCAGCACAAACGGTCATTTGAGTGAATTAATTGAGGGTTGCGAGAGGAAAACAATAGGAGGCAAAGAAAATAAAGATCCAGTCGTTTCATGAATTGCTCTGCTGGAAAACTGCTGATTAAAATTGAATGCATGCAGACGGCTGCTTTAATTGGGGCAACAGGGCACAAGGGCAACAAAACACACAGAATCTTTTACACTTTTTCATTAAAAGCATAAAATAAATACAGTACCTGGCGTAAGTAGAGGAAAAAGCTGGAGTACTGGCCTGCCTCGGGGAGATACGACAAAAATACTGTTATACAGATAAGAAGAACTGTTGTGTCCTGTCCAACCTTCCTCAAAGACTGAAACAATGAAATAAATCAATTAGATATCTGTAATGAAACATAGGCTAGGAGTTATAGCTAATACATTGGATACAGTTTTGAAAACATTTTTATATTGAGTTCTTACAGCGAAAGGGTCGGCTTGTTCCCAGGAGATCGGCGCTCCCCATGTATTCAGTCTCATCTTTTCGGGCAGAGACTCTGGCACGGCCAGCAGGATGAAACAGATGTCGGCCAGCGCGATAAGCGTCGCCAACAGCACCACCAGATTATCGCCGTAACTGGCCGAGACGTACGCGCCGATGGCCGGGCTGGTCACGAGGCTCGCCGCAAACGTCGCAGAAACCTGAAACGGCATCATCGTACTTTTAACGGTTTATAAAAATACAGCGTTGATGAACCGTACAAACATTATTCTGACATCTTTCCAAAATGTACGAATTTTTAAGAAGTGTCCCTTACGAGTCCATACGCCGTACTCCTCTCATGCACATCCGTCACGTCTGCGATGTACGCGAATATCACAGAGAAGGTGACGGAAAACGCGCCGGACAAAGATATCATGGCAAAATACCACCTGAGAACAATGACACAAACAAGAGACATGTTTCGTATGTCGTGTATGTTTCATTGTTTTATTTCTATGAAATTTCCTTGTGACTTTTTTATATTACAACTTTAGAAAAACTTTCCTACATTCTTACCATGGACTGAGTCTCATAAGAGGTATGGGGGCACAGGTGAAAAATACAGTAACCAATAGAAACGATCGTCTGCCCCACACGTCTGATAGGGCGCCGATCAATGGCGCGCTCATAAACGACAACAGACCCTGATGAACAACACAAGCAAAAACATCCTGACATCAACAACCACAGATTCACCTTAAAGAGTAAAATACAGTAAAGAACAACGTTTACCTTCACGCCCTGAATGAGGCCGTTTATTAAGAAGGTGTGTTTGGGGAATGTTTCATGTAAAACCTGCAAATGAAAAAGATTTTTACAGATTTGTCAACCACAAGAATTTATTTCAGTTCTCAGTGCAGGCTACAGAAAATACAGTTTTAAACTTGAGCAAGACTTTATCAACTATACTTTTGTAGTGCTTTTTAAGAAGGTATAAATCACTGTCAACTTTCTTTGGACAGAAACGTGCATCTGGGACGGAGGAAAGAAAACCGTACAGTTTTGTGAAGACGTGAGGGTGAGTAAACGGGTGAACTGTTCCTTAAAAGCATCTGTCATGCTCAGAATATAAAGAAGTTGTAAAACTCACAGTCAGCATGGGCGTCGTGAGGAGACCCCAGGCAAAGAACTCTAGAAAAATGACCACGACGGCATGATACACGCTGGGCTTTCCAATTCCCTGCTGGACCTGGAACATCAGAAATAATGCTAATGATGAAGCTGAATGTGGCACGTTTCCAAAGACGACAGGTTTCGATGGGAACCATCATTGATATTCATGTCGAGTCTCCGGTAAAACAAAAGCTGGTGCCAAAATGTAAAACTCCAACAAGAACCTTTTTTGTGACTTGGCTTTAAATATTCACTCTTACCATGTGATAGATTACATTTTATTTTACATTACATTTAATCATTTGGCAGATGCTTTTATCCAAAATGACTTACAAGTAAGAGAGTATAAAACATTTTGTCAACATGCTAAACAGTACTGATAGTTTATCAGATATTATGCCTATAAAGATGTATCATTTGCATTTTAAATTATTATTATTATATCCTACTTGTTCACAATACAGAAAACAAAGTGTTTTCAACTATAATTATATTGTAACTAAATAAAACAAATATATGTCTCATTAAGCAGCGTTATCAGTGACACACTTGACACTTTTACACACGTAATGCCGAGCCCTCGGTGACGTCAGTGATAAACGAGTAAAAAAGTCTCCATGACAACAGACTGAGCGCTGAGAGGCGCGACTCATGCGTCAGTTCTTTTTTTAGTTTATTGTTTTTTATTTGGGGAAAAAAATCCTGTTTAAAACCAGTACAGTCAAAGTAGAGTCCGAACTAAAATAATACACACAAAAGAAAAGCATACAGCCAGGGGTGCGTCAGTTCAAACGTGCGTATGCGCGCGCGCGCTGTTGCGTCTGTTACGTAATACGAGATTGAACCGCTTGGATCGGCTGAAGTAGCATCTGTTAGCTTACCCCACGTCTAAACGACAAATCACGAATGACACGCATTAATACACGATAAGATATGTTTGAAAAGAGATTTACACGAGATTTGGCGATACGTTAAATGAAAAACAGCAATTTAAACCCTGTCACAAATATAATAATTTTTCGAGCTAACGTTAGCTGAGATGCTAACAGCGCTTTACGAGCATACATTTACACTAATGTGTACAGTATATAAATATACATACCATAAAAACGAGTATTAAATAAAACAACGTTAATCAAGGCGCTTTATTTGACATGTATTTAACGGATGCTGTTGTAGCTAAAATAAACACAAGAGGCACCGGATGAACGAGTGTCAATGGCATGTTGGATTTTAACTACACGTAATAACACCGTAACGCATACTTGGGCCATGTCTTACCGGGTTGTCATGTCTCATTATGATTCTCTTGACCAGCACGACCTGGTTGGTGTGTTTCGGATCTTTCTCCCCCTGGGCCATCTTCATCATCATCTCATCGCATCTCACAGGAGTTACATAAAATCCATCCTGCTGGGTGCATATCTGCGAACCACGGCCTCCTTCCAGCTTTAACACCGAGGTAAAACCGTCCAAAAATGAGTTCTATATTTCTATTCGGGTAAATACATCCAGGACTGACAAGTGTGCGTCGACTAAATGAATCCACACTTTCACCATTTCTGTGCGTTGAATGCGTGAATGCAGCGCGCAGAACAGCGACCTCACGCGGCGGCGGTGTGAAACTACAGACAGCTGTTCCTGAACCAGCATCATACGATGCTCACACATAGTGTGCCGTGGAGGACATTAAACTCAGCTGATCTGGACTCAGGATCGCAGTTCAGTTTCTCACTGGGCCAATGACAAAGGCACGTCACCGTCTATTACCTTATCAGATGATGTTACCAAGGCTCAGGCCAATAGATCAAAATGAGGACGACGCATCATTTGATTATACACTACTATAAATGGCATTGCATTCATTACGTTTAATAATATCTAATCTAAATTCCTTATTGTGTTACATTCCAAAAAATACATTTAACCTTTTCGTGCATCAATTGCCATTTGTGTTTTTATTGCATTAAATTATTACATATATGTTTTGTTTTTTACTTTCTACATTTACGTCTCGAGTGGACCTCTGAATAGGTGCACTAGTATCCCCTATAGTGGTTGATGTGCAACTATGCCATCAAACCCCATTCATATATATGCAAGAAATGGCTTATTGATATCTGTCCACTTGTCTCTTGTTAGAATTTGTTTGGCAATAAAGCTCTTTCTGATTCTGTTTGGTTTGTTTTGTCTTGTTGGTTTTTGTTTATATGGTTTAAGACTGGCATTGTGTTAGCATTGCATTGTTTTAATCCCAGGAAACGTGAATGCACTGCTTGGATAAAATCATAAATGTTATTTACAAAACAGCCCATTTTTTAAGCTAGGAATACATTTCATGATGCTTTTGACCGAAGAAATCCAGTCCTAACTAATTATTTTATGGTGTGGTTAAACTGGTCTCTCTGTGAGGTTATATGGCAGCAGATCTGGTAATGTGGTGAGCTGGTGAAGCTTGTTTACCTCCATCACTAGGCGACAGGTGTGCTCATCTTACCAGCTGCTAGAGAGCGTGTACTGTACTTGTGAGTGAATATATCCACCGGGACAAAGCATTTAGTACATAACCAGAATTTAAAATGGCCTTGGCAAGTGGACACTGGATTGACAAGGAAATCGCAGGAGTACCTCCAAGCCCAAGGTGAGATTCTTCGAGTATCATAAACGTTCAGGGTGAACAAAGAGAATGAACTCTGATCTTATGTGATCACATTGAAAGGAAGCTGATGTGTGTTATTAAATCTTACAGATACGACCACGCGATTACTGTAGCGGGAAATATTGCCTTCTTGTTTGGTGGGGTGTCAAACACAAGCACAGAGGTGCGTAAACCAGAGAAAACTACGCTCATTAACATTATTGATTTTGGGTAAATAATAAGCAATATACCTTCTGTCTTTAGGAATATCTTCCGATATATCTTAATGACTTCTACATGATGACAGGTATGCAGTTTACACATTGTTTAATTTTCATATCATGGTAACATTTCAGATGTTTCAGTTACAGCGAATCGTGTGACATGGGAGCAGATGCCTCAGAAAGGAGACGTTCCCACATCGAGAGCAGGACACTCGCTGTGGTGATAAGACATTCAGATAAAAAGGTTTCATTTGGTTCATACTGTGATTAAAAACCCTTTCATTCTTCTCATAGTGTAGTTAAAGGGAAACTCTATTTGTTCGGAGGCTCTTCACATCCCGAAGCTAAAGAATGTGTGCCAGGTGTCTACTGCTTTGACATTGGTATGATATCACACTGACTCAAATATTCATCTTTCCATTTTTTGCTTTTGTGTGTGTAATGGAATGCGAGTTTTCCGTTCTTTGTGTTTCAGTGACTATGACATGGGAAAAGCTGGCCACTGCCGGCGTGTCTCTGAGGACATTAAAACACAGTTCAGCGGCTTTAGGAGAGAATATCTACGTGTATGGAGGACTTCTGGATGGAGTCCCTACGGATGATCTGATGATGTTTAACACAGGTCAGTGCTATACAACAAAAACCTCGAAATTCACTTGTGACATTTACTCGCACATGGTTGGAAAACTGTATAATATTCACAAAAAGACAGGATAGTAAATGATGTTAAAATAGCTTCTCTACTATTGTTTCAGTGTCACTCAACTGGATGCCCATCAAAACCACTGGTGCTCCGCCTTCAGAAAGGTAATCCGTCTTGATTTAATCTGGGAATTTTTTCCATCTTCATCCTTAAAAACAGAAACAAGAGTGAACAAGTGTGTAAATGTTACCAGGAAAAAGTGAGAACGTAATTTTCAGACCATCTGTTTACCGCTGTGAGCTGTTGTATTTTTGTGCTGAATTCATGTGTTTTCTCACACATCGTCTTTCTATCCTTATGTTTTTCCTCATGTTCTGTAGATATAACCACTCTCTTGCTGTCGTGGGTGAGCAGATATTCTTGTTTGGTGGACGCTCAGAGGACGGGTCGCCCCTCAAAGACATATATGCCCTGAATACAGGTACAACACAACCACCACTGCGAAACAGTACTCGCATCCCAAATACTTTTTACTTTTTCTGAATCTACAGTAGCAAAACCAGGGAATGTTTTCTATGTTTCTGTAGAGATGCTGGTCTGGGAACAGTGTAAGGTGAAAGGAGACTCTCCTGTGGTTTGCGCTGGTCAAACATTTACATCACATCATGACAAGGTGACACAATTATTTTGAATAAAATAACATTATATGAAATGGAAGAAATTCATTTTTTGTCAAGTTTCAATTAACCTGTTCACTTGTATTATTGCTTTTAGGATATTTATTTATTTGGAGGAACAATCACTAATCCAGATGAAGCAGAATCATCAACCAATGAAATTTACAAATTAAGCGTCGGTAAGAAAACACGTCGCATTTCCTTTTTTTTTTTTTTTTTTTTTTACATAATTCCTGAATAATCTGCATATGTTAACAGCAAAGATGAAATGGAAGGTACCGCTGTATGTGGGCATCCCTCCTGCCAGACGCCATGGACACACAGCGTTCATTGCCCATAGCCATGTATGTATGTATGTTGACAAGCTTAAATATATATTAATTTACACCTTTTTTATTTGACGGGTTACAAATATTGCTACAAACATTTGACAGGTACACACATATTTATTGAATTCATTTGTTTTAGCTTTATGTGTTTGGAGGCAAAAATGAAGAGCAGGAATTCAATGACTTGAAAATAATGAAATTAATTAATCCTTCAGAAAGACAGCCAGGTAAATATGATTGTAGTCACCAGTTGTCATTTCATCTGAACTCTGCACTGCAAAAAACGGCTTTCTTACTTAGTATTGTATTAGTATTGTTTTTCAGTACAATTGTCTCAAAATTCTTGAATCCAGATGCATTTTCTTGATGACCCAAATGACCTAAGAAATTAAGTCTTGTTTTTAGGCCAAAAATATGAAATGTAAGTAAATTTGTGCTTAAAACAAGAAAAAAAATCTGCCAATGGGGTAAGAAAAATAATCTTGAATTTAATGACTAAGAAAAAGGTTCAACTTAATTCAAGGGGTTTTTTCTTACCCCATTGGCAGATTTTTTTTTTGCTTGTTTTAAGCACAAATTTACTTACATTTCATATTTTTGGCCTAAAAACAAGACTTATTTTCTTACCTCATTTTGCTTATGAAGAAAATGCATCTGGATTCAGGGATTTTTAGACATTTATACTGAAAAACAAGACAAAAATACTAAGTAAGAAAGCCATTTTTTGCAGTGTGTTCATAACACTCGCTTCTCTTTGCTCTTCAGTGATGAAAGAGATCCTGTCTGAGTTTGGACTGCAGGGCGTCAGTAACAGGTGACACACATCTCTCATTCAAGTTTCATATGAAACTTCTGGTCCGTTATTCAAACCATTTCTCTTTCAGTTTCACTCCGACTAAGATTCCCAATGTGAAGTATGAGCTCAGTCAGTCTCCGGCGACCGTTAAAAGCTTCACAAACGAACACACACAGGTGGTTCGTGCACTTTACACACAACATAAAGTCTCATCACCAAAAAAGTGATGTCAAAATGAATAATGATTTAAAATATAATAGCATAGATAAATCATCTGTTGGACTGCATTTTTGTTTCAAATGTGTTTGGATGGTGATCAATAATGAGAATTATGATTGTGATTTTATGAACAAGATAATAAAACGATTTAGTTTCTATAGGTGACGGCTCATAGAGATTTCACAGCAGTGCGTGATGATGCCATGAGCATGATCCACAAAGCCTTTACCATGTTAGATGAAGAATTCCAAAAACTAGACCGGTAAACATAATTCTGTACCAAATAATGTCCTTATTACTAACATTTTTAAATAAATGAATCTGTTGTCACGTATAACAGAGAGAAGGCTGCACTCGCACGGGACACGGAAGTTGTGCGGAATGAGAGGGACGCTCACAATCAGCATCTCCTACAACAGAAACAGGTCCATTTACAAGTGTCATTGTTAGATTGTGTCTTGTTGTTCACAACGGATGAAAGGACGTTTGTGCTTGTGATGGGACAGGAACTTCAGGACATGTTGGAGAAACACAAAGCTCAGAACGAGGCCTGGCTCCGCGCGCGAGCAGACGAGAACGACAGGGAGAGGAAGGAGTTGTGTAAACTGAGGGTGTGTGACCTTCCAATAACCACAAATACGGGTTCCCTACATAACAGTGACAGATGCAGACCAAACACAGCATGCTTTACACTTACAACAAATGCTACTGGTGAAATTAAGTATTTATGAATTAGCTTTGTCTAGTAAACCAGACAATTAGCTGTGTCAAAAGCAAAATAACAAGCCCTGCATTATGTTCCACGCAAACTTTTTTCAACAACAAAAATGTCCACAATGAACATAAACTTGTCCTTAAAAGTTCATTTCAGGTCAGCCACACCTACACAAATACAGCGATTAGGTCATTCACACTGAATACACCAAGTCAAGAACATCTCATCTCGAGATTATTATTTTGCATTTTTTTTTTTTATTAATGTTCCAGGAGGAGGTGCTTCACGAGCAGGAGAGACTGAAAGAGGAGCAGTGCAACATCCAAAAACGCAGCGAGCAGCTCCTGTCCATTATGCAGCAGTTCAAAGGCATGTGAAGACACTGTCTCCATGGCAACCACAGAGGGAGACGGGCGAGTTTTGTTTGGGAAACGGCGAGATTATTGATGCCACTCCCTTACTGGGATTTTTGGGTTTAATCGTCTGGATGGAGGTTTGATGTCGTGGGTGTTAATGGATGTCAGGAGACGTAAAGATGAGCGGATTACCAGAGCTAACAAAGAACACTATCACTTTAGGACCGGTTTTAAAGGAAAGGATGCTTTGAAAGATAACAAATTAAATCTGTTTAATAACACTAGTTGTTTGTATAGTACAAAGTTGGGAAGCCTCTGGGTCAGTGAAAATGATGTCATGACCACATATTATGACTTTCTGTATAAGCTATTACAGCAACAAATAAAACATTTTAATCTTAAAATTTGGTTCATTTAAATTGTATGATATACATTCAACTTATGATATGAATTATATACCAATGTCTTAATAATCTTTCTCATGCATTTCCATAGTCTTATACATTTAAGACCAAATACAATTAGACGTTTAATATGTTGTCTTACTTTAGTTTATAAAAATTATAATTATGTAATTCTCATTAAATACACAACAATAAAAACATCTGCAGATTGAATAAACATTTGAGTGATTGCACAAGACAGAAAACTACTATTGTCAGTCATTCATAAAAATCTTCACATGTATACATAGTTGTGTATGACATCACTACGTTGCATCTCATATGGACTATAATCTATTGTCAGTGGATTTTAAGGGGAGAAATCATTATCTCCCAAACTCCTGTCGCAGTGCGTGAGCATGCGCACACGCGCTCGCCCGTCATGTCGAAAGCAGCCGAATAGAAACGACAGAAAACGATCCGTGTCCCACTATTTGGCAGGAAGGTCGGTTGCGCAGCGCCAGTCGCGTCCGCCGCCGGAGCACTATTTGGCAACCGGGGAAGGGAGGGCTGGAGCTCGGCCGCATTCGGGGCCGCCTGCGCTCATCAAACGCTGCTCATTGAACAGACAGTGAGGCAGAGCTGGAGTGGAAATATTTGTTATGCCGTAATATGCGTGATTTTCTAAAATATTACTGGGGTAAGCGAGCATCCACGCCATTAATGTCACATTTATGCTTTGTATTTTAATAAAAAAGAAGCGAAATCCGAACAATTGTGGTGAAATCTGCAGAGGGGAAGGTAACGGGGCTTTGGGGCGAGCTGTGGGGACGCTTGATCCAGACGGTTCTGTTGAAAATGTGTTTCTTCAGCTTCCTTTGTTTCTGCTGCGGGATTGTAAATAAGCGCTTGAGCCAAAATGGCGGCCGGAGCCGTTGAGCTGCTTCGAGCTAGTGCACTGCGTTTAGACACAAAACCGACACGTTTTTATTGCTGTAAACTGTTTGTTTAGCTGTATATCCCCTACGTGTGCTTTATGTGGCCTCTTGTCGTGTAAAACAATGTGTTTGCGAGGACAGTTTGACGCATAATAAGGATTGTTAGCGAGCTCGAGGTGGTTAGCTAGGCAAATTTGAAATTTTCCCTTGGATATACAAAATTTTCGTGTTTAACGTGAGCATTTCTGTTAACTTTCAGTCTCGTTTGCGTTGTTTAATTGGTTAACGGAGTATAAATGCGATGTATTGGGTTGCATTTGTCTGTCTGGTCTGCAAAGGTATATGCTAATTTTTTCTCTTCAGATATGCATTTTTTATCTCACAAACTCAGATTTAACCGTATATATGTGTGTATGTGGTGAGGATGGGTCTGCTTGTCATTTTGCCTGTTAATGGCAGCAATGAAACCCAATCTGGCCAACTGATCTCACTGCATTGTTAAGGGTTCTGGCCAATTTGAAATGTAAGGTCTTGAATTCATTAGTGAGAATGATGTGGTCTCATCTAATGCTCACTGGTCAGGTTGCATTGAGACAGTCTACTGGATTTCCATGCATCATTTGTTTGTTTGGAAGGGGGCGGTGGTTCGTTTGGATTTCATGGCTGTCTGCTGGAGTTTTGTAGGGCACCTCTGGAGGATTCATTGATCAATTCGGCTTGTAAAAGTGAGATTACAGGGGAGAAAGAGAGACACTGGTGGGTTTAAGCCTCGGAAACCGGGTGGGTTTGGTTAAAGCGTGTTATTATGTTATGATTTGTATTATATTTGTGTTCCACCCATCCTCAATAAAGCAAAACATAACCACATGTATTGAAGTTCAGTCATGCTTAAGGGAAAGCTGTTATTGTTGGGGTTTTAAATTAATTATGTAATACCACTTTTATTACTGCCAGTGTTTGAAAAGGGAAAATGTGAGTTCACGTTGTATGTAATGATACCGTTCTAATATGATCCTTGTGTATGCTTTTATCTGGTTTGCTTTGTTATAAGTCATGTTATGACGTTGTATTTAATTACACGATTATGCTGCATCATTGAGCTGTAAATTCTCTATTATTGTATTCGCCATTGTCAGATGCTATCATTATAACAGCCGCTGGTCAACATTTGATACAGTTCAGTACTTCTGCTTCAACAGCGAAACTATTCGATTTTCATACACTGGATATAATGCTTGCTTATCCAGAATTGCTCCTTCATCCATGTGCAGGTCTTTAATGCAATATAATGGAGTACTATTAGCCAAGATTTTGACAATGTTGTGAAACCATTATCATAAATATACATTTGTGATGTGTGTACTATACAATATAATATGTTCTCATTAAACAAGAACCTGTCTGGGTCACATTTTACCCCAAAACCAATGTTTTGTCTCTCAGCCAGCTCAGTTATATCCGGAGCTGAGATTTTAGCGGACGTACGTCATCGCCCTGCGTGCATAGAGTCTATTCATAATGATTTACTATTGTCATCATTTTCAACTGCTTATTCGGGGTCAGGTCGTGGGGGCAGGAGCTCTTGCTCTAATGATTTATGGCAAAAAAAAGACAAAATTTGGAGATACAAGGTTTTGGAAGGACAGCAGCGATATGTTTTTATTGTAACATTGATTGCATCAAAATTAATATTTGTACTATAATATACAATAATAGCTATATAATTTATACTATAGTATTTGAACTGCATTTATTCCGTTTTACATTGCATTACTTTTTTTGCTGGTATACAGCTGAAAATAAGAATATGCATATTTTTCATGAAATTAATAAAATAAGTTATATTTTCTTTGTGTCTTATGGTTGTTTGTGTACAAATCACCAAAGTGCATTTAATAACAGGGCATTATTGATAAATATTATGAAAGAGATGAGCACGTGCAGTGGACTGTTTAGTAAATATGTTCTGGTTTTAAATTTAGTTGGTCGGTCTGGTAGAACAAAGGAGTTCACCAGCATCAAACAGAGGTTGACTTTTTCGTCTGCTGCAGTGTAACGGGTCGAGTGAAGCGGTCTTGTGCTTGTAGTGTTCTGTTGTGTTGTATAACAGCGTTTGCTTGACTTGCTGAATAATGGAAGTCATGTCATTGTTAATCTGCTCTGGTTTCTTTGGTTTTCTGAGACATCAGATGAAGATATTTGGGTCTGTGATTTAATGAATGATGTATGAACGTTGATTAACTTTCCAAAATCTTAATGCCAGTAGTTGAAATGAAGGGTTAATGCAGTAGTCTCTCATAGTCTGGTATGAAACTGTGACACAACTCACCACAACGCTTTGAAGAAACACATTTAATTTGACACTCGTGGTTCATTAACATTGAGGATCTTTGGTGTGATTCATCGACAAAATATGACCAGTAGACCATTTACGGTCCCACAGACGTTTAAGATGCTGTACTTCTTTGTTGCAGGTTGCTGAAGCCCTTCAAGTGGAAGTGTGGATTATCACTCAGTCCGGCCCTGAGTGGCCTGACACAAACCGTTCTGTCCACACAACACCGAGCACCAATCCTGGCCGGGCTCTGGGGGTGCGACATTCATGCCAACGTGTTTTTTGTTTATGTGAGCGCCCCCTTCAGGTTTAACCCCTCCCCTTTACCCTTTTTTTACTCATTAGAAAGAGTAAAATAGATCTTATCACCCTAGTGTGGCAGCTGGGCTGCCCCACCACACACCGATGAATGAAGACCCCATTCGGGAAGAGCACTGCCCAGAGATCCAGAGCTGATACCGGTATGTGCTCTTGTTTTTCTGGACATTGGTTGTTTAATTTTATGGGGACATATTTTTATTAATGGTGCTGCAGAAGAGCGATTCCTCATTGTGAGGCTTGTTGAGGTCAAGTGTGATGAAGGTGTGTTCAGTATTAGTATTTGTACACCTGCATAGCAACACCCTGGCAACCATCCACAGCATCCTAGCATGATCAAGCACCTTGTCTTTTTTACGTTTTATATTATAAAATATTATGTTTTTTGTAGGTTACTGTTATTTCTTTAGACTTTTTACCTTGTTTTATGCAAATTAAATTTGTATTGACTTTCGCAGTATTCTTCTTCAATATTAATAACTTAAAGGGATTGTTCACCCAAACATTTCGTTCCAAACCTGTATGATTTTCTTCTACAAAACACAAAAGAAGATATTTGAAGAATGTTCTTAATCAAACAACATTGAACACTATTGACTTCCATTATATGAACACAAACCTCTGAGACATTTATTAAAATATCTTCTCTTGTATTTAAAAGAAAGTCATGCACATGTTTTAAACAACATGACAAGGAATAAATCAAGACAGAATTGGGTAACCTATACTTTTAATATGTCTACACATTTCAGAAAAACAAATGATGTAAAGTACCACGACAAGAAAAATGTTGTTCTTGATTTGAACTCATTTGCATTTTGTGTTATTACAGGGCATGCTGGTGTCTCTGCAAATATGATGAAGAAAAAGAATTCTCATAAGTAAGAGTTTGTTTAAATTATTCTATTAAATCCATTTAAAAAACATTATCCTACCGTACATTTTGTCCTGTTGAATATACTGCGTTGCTCAGAAATGTGTTTAAATTACAAAAGCATAGCTTGATATAAATGCCGTTTTATGTTTACTTATATTCATTCATTGTTGAAATGCTGATATGTGATTGCCGCTTTCTCACAGGAAACACAAAACCAGTGTAGGGCCCACAAAAGCCGTGGCACAGCCCAGACGGAATATCGTGGGATGTCGTATCCAGCATATCTGGAAGGAGGGCAGCGGGGCGGCGTCGCAATGGAAAGGGACCGTCTTAGACCAGGTGCCCGTCAACCCGTCACTTTACCTTATCAAATACGATGGCTTTGACTGCGTCTACGGCCTGGAGCTACACAAAGACGAGAGGGTGCAGGGGCTAGAGGTTCTACCTGACAGACTAGGTACACCCAGAACAAACTTCTTTTATTGAAGAAATACTTGTCCCGGCTGGGTGTTTCCCTTCATGCCATGCATAATGTATCTCGCTCTCCTAATGTCTTTCAGCATCGTCACGGATCAGTGACGCCCACCTGGCCGACACCATGATCGGTAAAGCTGTGGAGCACATGTTCGAGACGGAGGACGGCACGAAGAACGAGTGGAGAGGGATGGTCCTGGCCCGAGCGCCCATCATGAACACATGGTTTTATATCACGTATGAGAAAGACCCCGTGCTTTACATGTACCAGCTGCTGGATGACTATAAAGATGGAGATTTGAGGATCATGCCAGACTCTAGTACGTTCATTCAGTGTTTTGATCTAGTTACAGTATGTTAAGTTAAAAATAATGATAAATGCAGAGTTGCTTGTAAAGAAATAGTTTAAAATAGGTCATTTTAAGAGGATTTCTAAATTCCGGTTTGTTTCGATCCATTGCAGATGACTCGCCCCCAGCGGAGCGTGAGCCGGGTGAGGTCGTGGACAGCCTTGTCGGGAAGCAGGTAGAATATGCCAAAGAGGACGGCTCTAAACGAACTGGCATGGTTATCCATCAGGTGGAAGCCAAACCTTCCGTCTACTTCATCAAGTTCGATGACGACTTTCACATTTACGTCTATGACCTGGTGAAAACATCGTAGGCGGCGAAATGCTTGTAGGCCGGGGAGAGGGGAGGAACTTCACATACCATGTGCTCCACAAACTTTGCCAAACGTTATCTTTGGAACATTTCTCGTGACATCTCTTGGAAATGGATTTGATGGATATTTCAGTGGAACCTTGGATTACCACTAGTCAAGTGTCTCTTATCGTTGAACGGAGAGCAGGACTTCACATCCCCCGACATACACGTAACTTAACACTTTGCCTCCAGAGTTTCCCATTCCTGTTGGTGCCAGTGCTTATTACGAAGACGCATCATTTTCATCGTAAAACCAGAGGTTAGATTCAGTAACGTATGACCGTTAAAACAACACCGTCCTCTGAAAGTCTGGGCTGCATTGGGTTTTTTTTGACGCAAATGTGTTACTGTGGTCACCCTGGGTTATGCCATCATACATAATTTGAAGTGCACATGAAAATTGAGCTAGTCGTAGTTGGGGGAATTAAAAAAACAGCCTTTGCTTTTTGGATGATTCAAAAGGCGTTTAGACGGGTGAAACGCAGGGAGCGTCTGGGATGTCTTAAAGCATGCGCTGCCGTCTGCGTAAGTGCCGTGAGATGAAGGGCAGGAAGCTGGCAGTATAAAGTAGCCTGGGGAAATCGTCCTCTTGTCTGTAAACAAGACGGACTCGAGCAGAGCAATCTGTCATGTAACACAATTCACTGTCTTCGATGTCTCTGCTGATGTCCTTTATTGTGAGGCTGGCGAGCGGAAGGTTTTTGGTTGCCAGATGTGTCTTGTTTTAGCCCTCCGTCTTGTGGTCACCCCCGCCAGAGAACCGCACACACACGGGCGCTGCCGTCAATAACACTTTAGCGTTTGTGGAAGAAACTCCACCATCATGTATTATTGTTATTATAGTTTTTTGTAATTTGTTCCCTATTTTTATATATATATATGTATCTTCACCACTCATAAACGCTAACGCAGCTATTATGGTAAGCGTTAAATGTAAAGTCTGAGAAAGATGTAAGCGCTTATTTAGTCCCCTTGTTTGTTTTCACAGAATGTTCGTGTCATTTCGGAACGTTTATATATATAAACGTTTTTTATGCTTTCGTTTTACTTCATGGGCTTCATTTAATGTTTAAAAAAGGCCCACTAATTTTATATGACATTTCCAAATATATTTGCAAGTTTTCTTGGGTATTATCAATGATATGGTGCAGAAAAAAGAACATGATTTCGGCTATTAAAGCATTTTCAAGGTTCCCCAAAGTATTTCGTGATGCTGCACAAAAATGCACAAAGTGTTTAATCCTGAACATGTAATGTTAGATGCAATAACAGAAAAAGTATTCAGGAATTTTGTCACAAACCGCTCACCCCGTTTTTGTCGTGTCAGTTATCAGCCTTTGGGAGATTTGCTGTCTCAGATTCTCCGTTCTGCCTGTCTGAGAGCCTAAAAGTTTGTGCCTCAACATTATCTTCCAGTATGGTTTTTGTGTGTGTGTTTTGTCTGCAAACGGTTTATGTTTTTATTAGACTCGAAGGCCCCCCTCTATGGAATGTTACCGTTGAAAGAAACTCGCAGCTACATGTGGTTTTCATTATTACTGTGTTTTCTGCATTTGGTTACCACGTTTGCATTTTAACACTTTAGACACACGATGCTGTTCGGTTGTCCTCACGGGACAACCTGTTTTCTGCTCTCGATGTGACGCTCATGAGGACAGGGGTCATAATATGACTCTGAATCAAAGGGAAAAGATTTTTTCATTGTGGCTATATTTTCATCACAATTAAGCACGATTTGTCATCATTACTGTAATGAGAAATAATTGTGTTACTGTAATACAGTATGAAAAACCATCCAGTACAGATCCAATAACAGTTCGAAACAAATGTATACTCACCAGTGCTTAGGGTTCATGCAAAATGTAATTTCTTTTTGATTTTGGGTTGAAGCATGACCCCTGCCTTTGTTAACGGTTTTCATGAGATTCACACGATTTTTGTTTTATTCTTAATGCGCTGTGTTCTTATTTCTGTTATATTCAAGTTGTTGGTGATTCTCCAAGTTTTGACCTTAAATCTTTAATGCAGATCTGCTCAGCTTATCAAAAACAGCACCGGTGGTCATCAGGTTTAGTGACCTCAGCGCAGAGGTAACAACGACTGCTGTTCTATATTTATAATGAAAGCTAGGTCACTGTTAAGAGGCAAACAGCAGTATGCACCCTCACTACATCCACATGCACTTACAAAATCGCCATGGGTAGGGTCGTGTCTTACTCGAAAATGAAAAACGGACGTGTCAATATGCAAAAGGAACCCTTAGAAAAGACATATTCAAGGATTGGCCTTTTACATGTACCTACTGTAGTATTGTACTGTGTTTTGATGTCAGGTCAACGTGGGAAAAAATCGAAATATGAAAATTAGACCGTTCTTTTTGCATGATAAAAGTAGAGTTGTTCTTGTATGTTAGTGTGATGCATGTGTACTTGTCTTTTTTATTTTGCCTATTTGTTCTCTAAATGAAAGTTTATGTTTATTGTGTTGCTAATTGTGACGTTTCTGTTCTGGTTTTGAATCCATTTAAAAAAAACTAAAAGGTTAAACTGAGTATTTTATTTTCTGCTATGCTCTATAAGATCAAATGCACTGGTGTTGTGTGTGGCGTGCCAATTGGGAGGCAAAGTACCAGTGTTAAACCGCATTTGAGGGATCATATCCTTTTTTGATACAGTACAACTGTTCTGCTACAAGACTAATGTGTTTGTTTTTATGAAGCGTGCCATATTTAACAAAGAAATAGGCCTTATGTGATCGGGACGAAACCCAAATTTATATGTCGAGCGAGCGAACGCGTGCATGTTTGAAATATACCATATCATGCTCAACCTTGTAGATATAGAAGTAGAGGAAATATCAGATGTTCTTCTATAAATGCACACTATAACTATATGGAGAGAATGGAACGTATGGTCCCTTTAAGATGCTGTTGCTCCTCAATTACTTTGTATAAAAAAAGTCAGAAAAGAATCAAAAAGAAACAGTGCAATTTGATTGTTGCAGATACACGTATAGTTCAAATTTACTGTTCTTTCACGCATAGGTAACCGGCTTCTATAGGACCTGATCTGTTTTTGTCATTTTTTTAACATGTAGATAGTTCATTTTATTTTCATTTAAGTATAAACCCATTTAAAAACCTGTTACTTAATTCATTAAGTAATTTTTATAATTATTCTGTAAGTCTATCCTTATAAGATTAAAAAAATTAATGTGAATTTGCGTCTGTGGATTTTTTCCCCCCACTGTGGTTCTTAAATAACTGTAATTGCTGAATGTGTAAGTAATGTCTAAATGTTTTTGTGGTTAAAATTAAAATTAAAAATATATTATTTTGAAAAGTAAATATCAAGATTGGGTTTATGTCGTCAAATTACACACAAAGCACGTTACGAATATATTTATTTATTTCAGTGGTTTGGGTGTTATGAAGGTAAGTTGACTAAAAAAGCAAGACATTTAACTTTGTAACTTAAGTTTTGCACTGGTTTATTGCGACTGCTTTTCTTTCTAAGTGTGTTCGATCTGGCAACCACGCTCAGATCCGCTATTGGTTTACCCAAATGTCAACTCGGGGAAAAAGCGCAAAGGTTCACAACATCTTAAGAGCATCAGATACAGCGCCCGTCGCACATTTTTAGCTTAGTGGTGAGATTATTAGTATTGTTTACTAGTTAATTTATTTCCATCTTTGCACCAATAATTTCGAATTTTTAAACAGGATTTACTTTATTATAAATCTGGCAACCACGCTCAAAACCGTAATTGGCTGACTCAGACGTCACTCGGCACACGCTTGACCAATCTCAATGGCTCTGGACCAATCCAGAGAAGCGCGTCAGCACCTGTCAGCAAATCAGTGCACGCACGTAACATTGCGTTATTAATATTCATGAACAGACATAGTAGGAATCTGTCTGAAAAAACGCGACACTGCGGGTTAAGCTGTCAAAATACTCGCTGGAGTTCTCAGGTGTTGTTATGCAATAGTGCTATTTTCATTTAAACTTACAAAACACTTTGAAAACTCAAAACAGACTCTTTATAACATCGATTTGTTCAGGAATAGTTGCTTACGTCAGTTTAAAGAGCGCATCTGACTGGAACGCGCACCTGGAGAGCGCGGGTTACCTAGGCGCGCACCTGTTCTTCAGCTATGGTTGAGGTGTTTTCGGGCCGAACACTCGTGAATAAAGAAGGAGATCTGGTCGATCCGGAGGAAGCTCTCAGAAATAAAGTAGTTGGCCTGTATTTCTCAGGCGGATGGTGTCCACCCTGCCGGGATTTTACACCACTGCTGTGTGATTTCTACACGGAGCTCGTGGAGGAGACCGAACCAGCGGCCCAGTTTGAAATCGTGTTCATATCATCGGATAAATCCGCGGAAGATATGGTGGAGTACTATCATGACATGCACGGGGACTGGCTGGCCCTGCCCTGGTCAGATCCATATAAACAGTGAGTTGACACATGTATGCACGCTCTGGTTGCAATGTTAGGGATAGTTCACCCCAAAATGAGTCAATTATTCACTCTTTTGCCATTATAAACTTGTATGCCTTACAAGTAGTCACAGGCTTTGAATGGCATGAGAGTGAATAAAGAGATTTTTTATTTTAGGGTGATCTGTCCTTTTAAGTGACACAGTAACCTCCTGTAAGAGGTTTATAGCACACACACACCTTGAGGATTATGTTTAAATATAGACAGTGTGTGTACTGCTATGATGCATGTTCCTGACATTTTATTGCATTAATAAAACAAGATCACGGGACACCTGTAAATATCAAGGAATTTAAAAGATGGGAAAGTTTTAAAATGCTATGGAAAGTCTTCATTCAAAATGGGCGTTTTTTTTAGTTATGCTTGACTTTAATGTATTTAATATGAAATTAACGTTTAAAAATCACAGTATGTTGCTAATATGAAGAAGTGTGACATGCTATAATTCCATTTTATACTAATTTAAAAAGCAAAAATATTAAGTTTATCAGTAACAGCAAGTAACAGCAACACACCATTGGCCCCCCAAAAAAATCTAAGTTGAAATCACTGAATGTTTTCTTGTTCTTTTCACAGTGAACTGAAGAAGAAATACAACATCACAGCTGTACCGAAGCTGGTGATTGTGAAGGAGAACGGTCAGGTCATCACTGACAAAGGCAGAAAACAGATTCGGGATCAAGGTCTGGCATGTTTCCGGAGTTGGGTTGAGGTGGCAGAAATTTTCCAGAATTTTAACGTTTAAGAAACACGTGGACTGGTTTCCTGGATCACACTAAATCCCCAAGGGCTACTGAAGCTGTTATTAGATTTTAACTTTAGAAAAGAGCCAGAACATTTTTATGCAATTTTACAAAATAGCTTTAACCTGTGTTTTTCAAAGAGGTCAATCTATTTAAAAAGCTTTTGCTACATAATTTTTTTATGTCATTTATACAGCTGCTTTTATAAGAATATCTTTTTTCCTAATTCTGTGAATGTGCGTATTCTCTACTGTTTAAATAACGTTGAGTTGGTACTTGAAGAAGAACAGCAGATGTTTACTGGTTGTTTTGTTATGGTGCATCTAAATCATTTCTATTCCTCAGCGTCTCATTAAAGTTCACATAAATGGTCCTTTGAGAGCCTTTTTCCATAACACTCAGTTCCCTGTCCGTATCTGTTTTGCTTTCCGTTGCACAACACGCAGCAAACTTATGCCTTCAGTATGTCAACACTGATGAGAATAATGAACGTTTAATCTGTGGAGAGCAGAGCTTTGGGATCTCGATTCCTCACATCACAACTGCACTATACGTGTCTATTCAACAAAGCAACAGAGTTAAAGAGATAGTTTATCCAACAATGAAATCATTTACTCACTCTCATGTCATTCCAAAGCTTGTTTGTCCTTCTCCTGCTGAACACAAAAAAAGATATTTTGAAGAATGTTGGTAACCGAACAATGGCGGTCAATGGGCACCGGTGTTGTTCGGTTACCAGCATTCTTCAAAATATCTTTTTTGTGTTCTGTGGAAGAGAGAAAGTCATGGCTTAGTTTTTGTAGTAATAAATAAAGTTCTGCAAAAGTTTTTAAATGTTTGTAAAAAATGTAAAAGTTCAAGTTCAGTAAGCACATTTAAA
Organism: Oreonectes daqikongensis; assembly: GCA_026939265.1. Taxonomy (NCBI): domain Eukaryota; kingdom Metazoa; phylum Chordata; class Actinopteri; order Cypriniformes; family Nemacheilidae; genus Oreonectes; species Oreonectes daqikongensis. The sequence continues at coordinate 1,042,981 of JAOTQM010000056.1, read as the reverse complement.
AACAGCAGAATGCTAACTGATGTGTTTTACAATAAAACCATAAGGTACACAAAAATAAATAACAGAGAATTAGAAACACCAAAAAAAATTTGTATTAAAAGATAAGGTTGAAGTTTTGTATGGCCACACCACTAGAGGGCGCTATCAAATGTATTTCACATTTCATATCACTTTAACATGTGACATTGCTGTGTCATGTGTTTAAATCACTTAAAATGGGTTTTCTGTCATTTAATAAACGTGCTCATACAAATATTAATTTATAATAGATTAACGAAATAAATGGAAATGTGACATTATAGATTTACTTTAAACAATATTTGGCAAATATGCACAATAATTTTTTTTTTTATTGAATTACATAATGTACAGCCTGTGATCCCTCTGTACCAAATGAATAATTTCTCAGATTCACACTGGATTTCTGGATGAATGCTAAAGCCATTACATTCGACAGAAACTGTACTTAAGTCCATAAGCGAAACCATTGTGATGTTTTATGACTGAAACTGGCCTCAGTGACAGAGAAACACACCCTCATCATAAAAACTAAACCGATAAGAGGGTCTAAAGGACGAGCAGGATATTCACACTATATAGTCAGAACAGAACAGAATCTGCTGGCACGTCACACTGCAAAAAAGGAGAAAAACCTTAAAAATGAACATGATTTCTTGTTTTGTGGTAATGCTTTTGGCGTGCGGATGGGTCTCCTCTGCATCAGTGGGTAAGCTGTCTTTTTCTGTAATATTGTAGATCAATTCTTTACACAAAGTGCTTTTTTTGTCACTTCTCTGATAGCTAAACATTACTTGCTTCATCCAGGTCGTCACAAAATGATAATACATTTAATATAGTGGTGCTAAATGTGACATTTTAACCTTTTTCTTTATGTTTGCCGTATTATTTTACAGCAAAGTCATTGAAACAATGAAATAACCATCCTTGTTTTCAGGCCCGATGTGCACAGATCCAGTGAATGAGGGCACGGGCGGAGAAAAGCACCTGAAGTTTTATTATGAGCCTCAGTCTGGAGTCTGTACACCGTTCTTCTATAAAGGAGAGGGTGGAAACAGCAACCGCTATGACAGTGATAAAAACTGCTTGAGAGCTTGCTCAGCAAAATACAATGAGATGTATCCAAGTGATGGTAAAACAAACATCCCTACACAAATCTGCTTTTAGTGTTTGTTGAATTTTCATCAAGTAAAAGACTCTTTTCTTGCGTGTCAGATCTGGTGTGTTCTCTACCGGTGGACAGAGGCAGCTGTTTTGCCACCATTCCACAGTATTATTACGACAGTGATGAGAAGATCTGTCGATTGTTCCTGTATGGAGGCTGTCAGGGGAACGGCAACCGTTTTGATAGCAGAGATGAATGTCAGAAGATGTGTTTTGGTCAGTTCCTCTCAAATGATATGATGTGTTAGTGAACTGTAAGTTCCCATTGTGAGGAGAACATGGTTAGTGAGTTCCTCTTCATATTACTTGATACGAGTAATTGAAACATATCCAATTTATACAAACAACTTTGTTAAGATGTAATGATCGCTACAGAGAAATGTAACCTCAAATTGACCTTACCTTGCTGTTTATGTACAGTAGTTGATATCAGTTTATCTTTCTAAAGATCCAAGCTTATTATAGTTAACTAAAACTGTCTGTTAATTGAAATCGAATGACATATAGGCCTAAAAATAATAAGAATCTCAATCTAAACTAAATTATTAGAAATGTTGCCTCATCAATAAACTGAAATATGTCAAGGCACTAAAATTATTTACTGAAAATAAATTAAAGTTACGCTAAATCTGAAATATTATAAACTGAAATAGCAATACATAATAAAATGACAAAAAATTAGCTCTATATCTTTGCATAAAAATTGAACGTTACATTAGAAACTTAATTTTATATATTGTTATATATAACATATATATTAAAAAATCTTATGTTAAAACAGCTGATGTTTCAGATTTTATCTTTGATTTAAGAAGGTTTGTCTGTTCTTGCTTTGTCCAGCAGGGGTCAGTCTAACTTTTATTGAACCTTTGACTTATTTAACAGCAAAATCTGGACGCCTGCTGTCTGCTGGAAATGTCCCAAACCCAGACCAAAAAAATGTTGATGCAGGTAAATTCACACTTAACTGCATAAATTACTTAATACTTTTGTGATTATACATAAAAAAGAAATAGTCAAGAATTGTATCATTGACATGTCTTTGCATCATAATAGTTAAATGTATAATATTTATAACATGTGTGTATTGTTTTTCAGGGATGATTGTTGGGGTTATTGGTGGTCTTGTGTTTGCCGGCGCTGTTATCGCTGCTGTCGTTATGTTTGTTCTGCATAAGTGAGTATGAACAGAGCTCATGAAATCACAGATGGTGTTGTTTCTCTTTCCTGTCTTCATGTGTTTCATTATACAGGAACTTATTGAAGGGCTTTTACAGAGATGAACTAAAATCACAACTGAAGAAAATCTCATTTAAATGTTTCTTTTTATTCTTAGGAAAAGCAAAAAGGCCGAACGAAAGCCAGTCCCCACAAATGATATTGAAATAAACTAGATGATCACTGTTGCAACTACGTCACTGTTTGTACATAATGTCATTTGTGCTTTTGTATCAGTTTATTTCAGTCATGTTCTCAAAGTGACAAACATTGTTGCTTATATAGTGTCTTGAATGCATTTCTTTGACTAGTAAAGTAAAACCTGTTAAAAAAGAAAAAACAATAGCTTTTTTGTTATTTCTCAGGAGACATCTGTCTGTTCTTCCTATAGTTTTGGGTTCTTATTATTGATGACCCAACAAATAAATCATAGCAGTCATGTGTCTGTATTGTTTTGCAATGAGAGCTTTTATTAATAAAACAAAGACCAAACAAACATACAATCTCTTTTTTGTAAGTATTCATGGGTCACGTGTAGAAGGCATTGTGTAGTTATCTAAGGTGCCCAAGTGATATGAACATCATCCACACCCTAGGTGACTTATTTTCATAAAGCACACCACTGACGGATATTAAATCACTCTATCTTAAAGGGAAAGTTCACACAAACCTGATTCTTTCATCTGTGGAACACAAAAGAAGATATTTTGAGAAATGTCTGTGGTGTACAATGGAAGTCAATGGGGTTTAATGTTGTTTGGCTGCCAACATTCTTCAAAATATCTTCAGTTGTGTTCTGCGGGTTTGGAATGACACGAGGACGAGTAAATTATGACATAAATTTCATATTTGTCTGACTTATCTTTTTAATGCTAGGACTGGGTATAGCCTATGCTAGCTATATCACCTGTGCTAAATGTATCGAGAGGTTATTAAAGATCTTAGTGAAATGCGTTTGTGAATTTGCTTGAAATATTCTGACATAAGCTATTTGTAGTAAGATAACTGAATCAGAAACATATCTTCACTCATTTTTGATAACAAATGTTTTTAATGCTTTTATTCAAGAACATCACAAACACACATACATTGAGGATCACAACATATTCAATGTTACATTTATAAACATGCAACGAAGAAAAAACAAGAAAACGAAGGGATGTCTTACAATATATTCATATACATTTCAAGAATTCTATGCAATCGTTTTGATTTTGTATTTTTTTTATATCTTAAAGAGACTGAAAACAATGTCCTAATTCAATTTTAAATAATATGAATAAATGTTTTTGTTCACAAACGATAACATGATGCCATGACAGCGAGGTCATGTGACAAACTGCGTACTGTGTCACGTACCGTTTTTAAAAAAGTATGCAGTATACAGTGTGCACAGTATTTAATATTTCATTACGAACACAGTTGTTTAAATATTACTGAGTAATAATTAAATTATATTCGTAAGGAAAGGGTTAATGGGGGTGTTTAATGATGAGGGGCGGAGAGACTCTGTGTGTATGCGTGTGTGTGTGTGTGTGTGTGTGTGTGTGTGTGTGTGTGTGTGTGTGTGTGTGTGTGTGTGTGTGTGTGTGAGAGAGAGAGAGAGAGAGAGAGAGAGATCAACTGACTGAGTCAGCAGCTCCGCGTGGACGAGTTTGATCGTGAAGAAAAGCGCAAGCTGTAGTTTTGTGATGCGAGGACACGAAATACTTTAAAATCTTGAAGTTCACCCACATCATTACAGGATCACGATGGAGGACAAACTGCCCGAAGATCTCGCGAATCTGTCCGAACTGCACGAAGCAAGTTTGCTGGAGGTTTTGACGGCGCGTTTCAAACAAAACCGCATATATGTAAGTAACACAAAAGACTTTCTGTTAACCAGAAGACTGAAAGTATAAACTAGCAGTGTCTGTTTTTCGGTTTATCTTTGTGAATCAAGGAGATGTCGTCGTTAAAACATTTCTTACATAGTGTTTGTTGACTTTTCAACTTACTGTAAATTCTGCTGCCTCATTTTAACCAAACTGTTCTGTTGACAGAAAGTTTACTGACTGGTTTATTTTTTCAGACCTATATAGGAGACATCTTGGTGGCTGTCAACCCATTCAAATATCTGTCAATCTATGAAAGACAGGTAAGATTTCTTTAGATGTGATTTGTGACATGTTCAGATCAAAATCTGAGGTTATGTTGTGATCTTTGCAGGTATCAGAACAGTATAAATGTCACGACAAGAGGTCTTTACCCCCTCATATATTCGCCGTTGCGGACCGAGCTTATCAATCCATGCTGGGACGTCTGGCTACGGGACCCAAGAACCAGTGTATAGTGATCAGGTGTGTGTTTGAACAAATTACTATACAAATGTCACAGAAGTATGTGCAAGCTGTTTTTCATCCACTCTGGTTGGTTACATATGTCAGTAGAGTATGAAATGTCATGCTCGGTCTTGTTTTCGCAACATGCAGAGACAAGACGGACATTTTCTCGTGCATTTGACACTTCAGATAAGACCACTTTTGTGTGTGTTGGGTTTCTTCCTGACACACAATACTGTGGACCAGAATGTTAGTTTTAAAGGGATAATTCGCCCCAAAATAAACCTGTGTGACTTTCTTGAAGACGATATTTTGAACGTTGGTAAACACAAACTGCTGGTTCCTATTGACTTCTATTGTATGGACACAAAACCAATGCAAGTCAATAGGGACCAATGGTTTTCTATTCATCAAAATATCTTCTTTTGTGCTTTGCAGAAGAAAGAATGTCATACAGGTTTGAATTGAATTGAGGGTGAGTAAGTGCTGGCAGAATGTTCACTATTTCTTTTCTAGCTATTCATACGTTCATAAATGCACTTCCATCATCTGACAAACCTTAAGCACATCCGGATCTCTGACTGTAATCACATTTCAATAGCACAGCTGATTCTGACAGCACATCTCTGCAGTATCCGGTATCAGATTTAAGATTTTCCTCCACGTGCATGTCTCCTCCGAGACCGATGCTTTACCTTTTGAATGCTGGCTTAATGTGTTTTTCAGAAGTGCATCCTCACCGCTCATTTCTCTCAGACGCCTCGAGCAGCGTGAGGCTTTAAGCTCATTCTTGTATTCATCGAGCATCTGATTATTCAAACATCAAGCACACAACCCTCAATGAAGCACAATGATGCCTTACACAATGAGGCGAGCAGCCGTGTGTGAATGACAACACAACTGCTGGAGGGATGCTGATAATCTCCCAGACGACAAACGTTTAATGTGTACAAAGACGCAACAAGAGAAAAAGCGCTCTTTAAAGTGCTTCTGTGTCATCAGATGTTAGTAATGCTACTAATTTTACAAAGAAAGGATCAGGTCAATTGTATCAAGCTATACCCTGGGGATCGAACCCCTGACCATTTCACTGCGTTTAACTTATCACATGTATCACATTTTAAATATTTTATTAGTAAGTGATTAATGGGACATTACGCATGCGTAGTGTGAAAAACAGCTTGTCTTTATCAAAATGTGATTTTGACTTCTTATTTCATTTAGTCATATTTACATGTGTTTATTTAATAAATAGAAATGCATACAGTTTTAACGTGTGTTTTTGTGCTATTTTCACGAAACAGCTGTTGTATGCAAATCTTGTTTTTTTACTTTTTTATTTTAAAGCAAATGCAAAAATATTGAAAAAAATGTGTTAAAATAAGGAAAGATACTGAGAAATAAAATGTAGGGTATGTTGCACAGTTCTAACGTTAGGGTTAGGAATGTTTCTGGGTCGTTTTTATCTGACAGATGATAATAGGACAAAAAAAACCTTTGACTTGCACTGAATAGTTAATATCACAAACTTGGGGGTAGATCTGTTTTATTTTTGGGGTCCGCTAGCAAAACCCAGAACACCCTACACAGTACACACCAGCTTTCAAGAGTTGTGGCACTCGCTTTTTTCAGATGTAAAAATCTTAATTTTGTTGCTGAAACAACAATGTTTTGGTGTAAAAAATTAGCTGGATGCTCTTTTGTGTCTTATGTCATAATTTCTCGGATGTTTTTCCGCAGTGGTGAGAGTGGAGCGGGCAAAACCGAGAGCACCAAACTGTTGTTGAGACATATCATGGAGCTGTGCAAGGCCAACTCACAGCTGGAACAGCAGATCCTTCAGGTATGTGACACACACCAGATCGGTCAGACCAGCATTCATTTGAATAAAACCACCTGCCGTGCACAGACTACAAGATCAATGACTGCATTAGTGTTCAGGTCAGCTGCTTAATTATGGACTGGAAGTCGGCACTGGGCACCACATTTAGGGTTAGGGTTGTGTGTGTGTGTGTGTGTGTGTGTGTGTGTGTGTGTGTGTGTGTGGTTCTTGACGTACACAAATAACACATGACAAATGTTTAGAGTTATAATCCAGTGTGAATGGGGTGTTTGATTTATGTATGCATGTTTTGTTTTTGGTGGATTGACCCGTCACTAAACCCCTTTAGTTACTAAAGATTTTGAATTAGAAGAGATTTTTGTTACTTGTTTATAATTCAGTATTTTCTGTTTCTCAGGCTCAGTTGTTTTATTATTGCAATATTTCGCCATTCTGAATATGATTTTTTTCCTGATATGGTATGACACAGATGATAGTGTTTGTTTGATACTTTAAAACACATTTCCATGACGTCATGGTCACACTAGGTTTATTATATCTGCCACATGATTGTAAACATTACAAGACGTCAAGGTTCCATTACACACACCTTTGATTTCACGATTTGATTGCACAACTCTTTTAGAAATGAGGATGTATACAAAGTTTTGTGTAACTTTCCATTGCAGACTATCATAATGCGATTAAACTTTACCTCATTTGAATGCAATAATATGATCTAAATAATGCAATTAAGCTCATAATCGCAGTAAGCATAATCGAAGTAACATATGTGGGGTACAGCAGTTTTAATCGCAATAAGAAGGCACCTAAATCGCATTTATGCTGATGTGACCAAGGTGCGTATGTGCTTCTGTCACGCATTGTAAGCGCAAATTCATGGTAAACATGACAGTCTCTGATCCTTATCTTCATACAGAAACAGCGCGAATACGATGACAGCATACACCACAGTTGCAAAAATCAATTTCCATCATATTTCTATATTCATCACGGCCCCAATAACTATAAAATACATCCACATAACGTTGTTTTCATTTGGCGCTAATATATTAAAGTGATAGACACACACCTAATGTATATAAGATTGTCATTGGTATTGTGTTTTATAGCAAACAATCATACTAATGTTCATGTAAAAGGGAACAAAGAGTGTTTTCATGTCATGTAAACATGTTACTGCGATTAAGTCCTTATTCTGATTATTGGAAATAATCACATTAATGGTGCACATGTAAACGTAATCGATGTTAAACTCCGAATGTTGTCTTGTTTTGAAGCAGAATTACAAAAACACTTCTCCATCTACCATTGGCCGGACAAACGGGCAGTCCTACCTTAAACTTGCACCATCAAAGCTGCTCAAACAAACTTTCAAACACATTTTCACCACATCTAACTTGGATAATAGCCAAAGTTTCCTTTTAGTCTTTCATCAGAAATGTTAGACAGCGGTAAGAGAAGGTGAACATGTGCATGCTGCATCGATGTGTGACAGGATATCTGATGGGGTTCTGAGAGACATTGAGGAACTTTAGGAAGTGAACTTGGTGGTCCGAGGAAGTCGATCAGGGTCTGGAGGTTGTAATACTCCTTCACATATGTTGAAATGGGCTTGATAAGCTTTGTTTCCTGCTTCATGATATTACATGCTGTAAATAAAGCTGCACATCCTGTTTCGCAAGTGTGTGCTTTAAGATTTGACAGCTAATATCTTGAAGTATATCTTCTGTTAAAAGGGTTTCCACACACTCTGTTTGCTGTGTGTGTGTGTGTGTATTTGAAGGTGTGTGAAGGTGTGTGTGCGTGCGTGCGTGCGTGCATTCATTCTCAACCCCTAAAGTGGAATAACTGGTTGCAGGATTTCCAGCAGTCAAAACAAATCATTTTTCTGAGGTTCCTTTTTCAGTTTCCGTTCTCTTGTCTTCCCGTCTGGTACTTTATGAAGGACTGAGAACTTATTTCAGTAGTCCCAGAGGAAACTTTTATTGCTCCGTGTTTGCTCTCTTTTGGCTCCAAACATTTACAGGATCTCAGTTACGTTTTGTTTAAGTATGAACTTAAAAGAAGTACAGAAGAAAGACTTTGTAAAGGACGGAGCTGTTTTTGTGGATAGTTTAGCTCTTTGGTCTTGGAAGAAGTTAAAGACGTTGAGATCTGTCCTGAAATCCCAAAGAGACACATGTGAGATTAGTAAAGTCTCGTTCTCATGAGAAACATCAAAGATGTGTCTGATCTGTTATTTGTGATTTATACACATCTAGGATGATTTGTTATGCAGTTTTGTCTTCACTCTTAAATGGATGATGTTTTCATTCATGATCGTGTGTTCTCGTGTTTAGGTAAATCCACTTCTAGAGGCCTTTGGAAACGCCCAGACGGTCATGAATGACAACAGCAGTCGCTTCGGCAAATACATTCAGCTCCGCTTCCAGAACTCTTCAGGTTTTTATTGTTTATGACGGACAGTAAACGTTCAACGCTCGGTGTGTGTTGACCCTTAATTCATTCACCTTTGATCAAACATTTACATTTTTATATCCTTCCAGTCAAAGGAGCCAAAATCAATGAGTATCTCCTGGAGAAATCCCGCGTGGTCCATCAGGACGATGGCGAACAGAACTTTCACATCTTCTACTTCATGTTGGCTGGGATCTCTGCTGAGGATAAAGAGATGTATGGACTCCTGGACCCGAAACTTTACCGGTGAGTGTGTGATGTCACTCTGTTGTGAAACCGGACAAGCGACGTGTTTGTGATGCGTGTCAGTCATTTTTATTGGAGGTGTGTCCTGTTGTGCTGTGTAGCTATTTGTGGCATTGGCATTGGCATTTTATTAAGGGAGTTCATTGTGTGAAAGGTTCTGAAATGAAATGAAACAAAATGTCTTTAAAAGCTGATCTAATGAGTCATGTTTGGCTCATCTCATACGTCAGTCAGATTTAATATTATTATTTAATGTGAACCCATTTTGTGTTTTTCAGAGTTTTAAACTGCGAAGTTGCTTACAAGTTTCTTGTCTTTTAACAGAAGTGCAACCAACAAAAAACTGATAACCACAAATTCCTGTTTATTTAAAACCACTTTTTTTTTACACTGTGTGCAATATATTTCCTTCTCTCTGTCTGTCAGCTATTTAAACGGCAGGTTCGGGCAGGAAGACGTGGTGCAAAACTGGCGCTCGAAATATTCTGAAGTGTGTAACGCCATGGACATGGTGGGATTTGAAGAGCAGGTAATAACAAAAGCTTTCATAGTATCAGGAAATAATAATATGACATGAGATTTAAATTCATCAAGCAAAGTCCTCAATGACATCATCGCTGTCAATGCGATGATCATGTATCCCTAAAACGGTTCACACCCTCTGGATTGCAGGAGAAAGTGGACATGATGACCATTCTCGCAGGAATCCTGTCTTTGGGAAACATCATGTTTGAAACGACGGAGAGCGACGTTCTGAGGGTGTCTGAGGCGTCACGTGGATGGCTGAAGGCGACTGCTGTGAGTTTCCTGTTATCTTCGCAGCTGTGAAGTGTAAAAACCAGCATGTTCAAATCTCAAACAGATGCTTAGCAGGCACGACAACATACTATTATAAGATGCTTATGTGATGTATACTTTGCGAGATGACCATTAAGGTTTTCCTAACCACCTCTTTCTTGCTTTTTTTATAATCTGGAGAACTTTTTTCGCCACAAAGAACCTTTTGTGAAACAGAAAGGTTCTTTGGATGTTAAAGGTTCTTTATGGAACCAAAAGGTTCTTCTATGGCATCAAACAACCTTATAAAGCATCTTTTTTTTTAAGAGTGTAGCTGGTTGCTAAGGTGTTCTAAATGGTTTTCGTGCATTGTTAGTTGGTTTAAAGAGCCAAATCTACATACCTGTGAGCCGATTGTCAAGCATCACAGGTCAAGAAGACCTAGTCAGCCATTACTCACACGTCTGGGTTGCATGACTGTCTTCTCAGGGAATAAATGGCGCTTTACAGTCGCCACGTCACCTCCACCGTCCCGGGTGAATTATGACCCGCTCACACACAAAGAAACTCTTTTAAGGGCAAATTGAAGGACCCGTCCTCATCTGGGTTTTTACGATAAGACACACAGTGCACGGAAAGGTCACACAGCTATGTTTAGACTCTCTTAGGTTGACCTGTAAGTGATGGGGAGGTTAATAGTCGTTTAATGCATTTTCTGACGCATGATCTTATTGAAAGTGTAGAATCATCCTTTAACTTGTCGAGCAGTTTAGATTAATGTTTGTATTGTTGTACACAAAAGGCCGCCAGCATCTGTACACACGTATGTGTAAGTGACCTTTAGCTGTGACATTTGTGTTTCAGTTGCTATAGTTTACATTTGACAAGTCATTGTTCTTGAACGGCAGCATCTGTTGTTGTCTCTTGTTTTGTAGCTCAATTCATTCTTGTAGGTTTTGTGCATGTGTTGGGGAAAATAGTTTGTTAAAGAGTCATCATTTATTTACTCACCTTTGCGTTGTTCCAAATCTGTATACATTTCTTTGTTCTGATGAACACAGAGAAAGATATTTGGAAGAATGTTCAGTTCTTGGACCCCATTGACTACCATAGTAGAAAAATGACACAAAATGAGATATTTTGAAGAATGTATGACAATTCTGGGGCACTTTTGACTACCATTGTCATTTTTCCTACTATGCTAGTCAATGGGGTCCAAGAACTGTTTGTTTACAAGCATTCGTCCAAATATCTTTCTCTGTGTTCAACCAAACAAAGGTTTGGAACAACTAGAGAGTTAGTATTTCATTACAAATTTTTCATATTTCAGTGAACTATCCCTTTAATGGGGTGTAACAATATTATGCACAATGCAAAGAACATTCTGTGAAAATATAATCTTGATATCTTTAATATTGACTGAATAAGGATCCATTGAATCATGAGCAGACACTTCTGTTTGTAAATTAAACAAATACTCAAGCCATGGGGCCTAACCTTATAAAACAACCCACAAAATTTTGAATTGCTGGCTGTTCTAGGATCAGCTCGTATGATGTTCTGCTTGGCTAAATCACGTCATGCAACACAAAACCGATTCGCTGAAATGAAATCAAATGAAGTGTTTTGCATGTGTGGTGGTGTATGTACCCAGGGTCAGTTTGGCGTTCAGGAGGAGGATTTATTGAAGAGTCTGACGTGCACGACATCGGTGACGAGAGGAGAGGCCATCCAGCGACTACACAACCAGCAGCAGGCTGAAGGTACGACTTCTGAAGTGTGAACACGGTTTCACATGTGTTTAAAGATGCTAACGACACGTTCTTATGTGCATCAGATACTGTATGTGGGTTTCACACTAGACGCTTTGTAAATGAAGCTGTTGACTTTCTTTATAGACGCCAGAGACTCGATTGCTAAAGTGGCGTACGGTCGAGTGTTCGGCTGGATCGTCAGTAAGGTCAACGAGCTGCTCGCTCCTAAAGTTGACGCTGATGTTGAGCTGAATGAAATCGGTAAATATGCAGCGTGTAGATTGTTAACCCAAAAATGGAAATTCTGATTTATTTATCCTCTTGTTGTTTATAACCTGCATATATCTGTGAAACACAAAAGAAGATATTTTGAGAAATGTGTCAGTGGTTTTGTGTCCGTACAATGGAATGTACTAACATTCTTCAAAATATCTTCTTTTGTGTTTCACAGTCATACATGTTTGACATGAGGGTGAATAAATGAATGATTTCATTTTTGGGTGAACTGTCCCTTTAAATGCCATGTTTGACATTTATTGTTATCTTTGTATTTTTTCCAAGTAATTTCTCTAAATCTGGATGTAAAAATCTGTGAGAAAGTAAAATGGAAACCCAAAACATGATTCCTGACGTGACATTTAAGGCTTGGCTATTTACTGTTTCGCAGGAATCCTCGACATCTTTGGTTTCGAGAACTTTGCCGTGAACCGATTCGAGCAGCTCTGCATCAATCTCGCCAATGAGCAGCTCCAGTATTTCTTCAACCATGTACGTTGATCGTTCTTCACACAATGACTATAAACGACACGTTCAAGTGCTGATTCATGTTGACACTGTTTGATTTTTTTTCCAGCACATTTTTCTGATGGAACAGAAGGAGTACAAACAGGAAGGCATCGAATGGGAGACTATAGTCTACAAGGACAACAAACCCATACTGGTACTGAACATTTCTGTCTACGTTTGCTCTCTGTGATTATGTTGTACGCTCGCCAACTTTTTTTTTACTTTTTCCAACTCTAAAAATACACCCGAGCTCTGAGTTTGGCAGGAGGTTTGTGGTAAATCCCAAACACTGGATGGGCTGAGAGTGAAGGACACAGATAGGAATTAAATTCTGCCTCGAATCCTTCAGCTTTCTGCACAGAATTAAATGTAAATTCTTGTTTTTGTAGTGTTTTTGTTCTTATAGTGGCATAATAAAAATATTAATGTGCACTAAATGACCATTTAAAATCTTAGGTTCACCTACAAATCTAAATTCTGTCATCATTTATTCATCCTCATGTCATTCAAAATCTGTATGTGATTCTTTGGAACACAAAAGAAGATATTTTGAGAAATGTCTCAGTGGTTTTGTGTTCATACAATGGAAGTCAATGAGGTTCGGAGTTGTTTGGTTATCAACATTTTTCAAAATATCTTAATTGGTGTTCTTTCCCTTTAATACTCAAAACCGCAGATTTTAAGTGAAATAATGATGTCATAAAACAAGTTTAACTCTCATCCTCTTAAAGAAAAAGACGTCATGTAAAAGGAATGCAGTTATTCCTGCAGTGGATCGTGTTTTAATGCAAATGCTTTTGTGCACACAAGATTTCTGCGCCATTACACTCTGTAAATATGAACTCTGCTCTGTAATTCAGGTCTGTTTAAATATATGTCACATTCGGCTGTAAACCCTAAATGTTTCCTGTAGAGCTGTTCCATACACATACAATTACATTAATCCGCGTGTAAACTCACTCAAACTTCTGTTTCTGTGTTCAGGATTTGTTCCTCACCAAACCCATCGGGATTCTCTCGCTGCTGGACGAACAAAGCGCATTTCCTCAGGTATAAGTGTTGCCCAAAATGAGCACTGCATGATATTGGACAAAAATGCTATTTGTAAGTCAATCATTCATGACGATAGTCAATATCATGTGTAATCCACACCCACAGGCCTCTGACAGAGACTTTGTTGACAAGCTAAACAGCAAATTTAAAACGGCTCCCAACTTTGAGGTGGTGAGAAGCCACATCCCTCTCTTCACTATTGTGCACTACGCTGGGAAGGTGAGATCACACAACACCTGTATCATCATCATCATCATTACAGGTGAATTCACCTGTGTTCCTCCTGCATAAAGAGTGTCTCTGTGCTCTCTTCAGGTGCAATACAACGCCGGCGGTTTTCTGGAGAAGAACAGAGACACGATTCCGGCTAACATCCGTGAGCTCTTCATCAACAGCGTGACTCCTCTGCTCAGCGTTCTCTTCGCCGGTTTGTCACTTTCTCAATCTAAGCCTGTAAATCTGCTGATCACACATCTACGAATATCTGAAATCAGAAGCGTGTCAGATTGAACCGCAGCGTCATGTGAAAACATTTGCATGTGGAGGTTTCACTTCAGTTTGACCATCAGAGCTTATGGGATTTTTATCACAAATAATATTAAAATGTTGGCGGCGCCTGTGTGACGTGTCTCTTTTTGTTTCAGCCACGATCTCTCGAACAGGGACACTAATGCCACGAAAGGCAAAGGTATAGATGATTTTTAGGACGGTTATCCAGAAAATGTTGTATAATTGACTTTCTGTCACATATAAGCAGTGCTGGAGTTATATTTTAAACCATAGATGCAAAAATACCACATATATATATATATATGTTTAATCGCATGACTGTGGCAATTTCAGCTTCAAGTTTCAGAAGATAACTTTAACTCAACCAGGAAACAGTCTGTTGGGGCACAGTTCAAGGTAAACAACATTTAGATAAAAACCCTAGTACACTTCCTCATAAGTCACTTTTTATTGGTGTGATAAAATGTACACAAACAAATATCAATGTGTAATATATATATAGATATATCACGTGTATCTCAGACAAATTGTGTTTATGTTTAGGGCGGAAACTAACAGTGTTGTGTTGTGTGTAGCATTCTCTGGCTGTTCTTATGGAGAAGATGTTTGCAGCCAGTCCACATTTCGTTCGCTGCATCAAACCCAACAGAAGCAAACAGCCCGATGAGCTGGAAAGCCAACTGGTCATGGATCAGGTACGACTAGAGATCTCATCGGGGTCTCATTCAGGTCTCATCAGTATAGCAGCAGAGCTCCGCTGGTTTTCGGCCCAGTTTGAGGCCTCTTATTTACCACAGTGGTGACTGTGTTTAACTGAATGCTTGGTCAAAAGGATACTTAACCCAAAAATGTCATCATTTATACCCCCTCATGTGGTTGTAAACCTGTATGACTCTTTCTGAAACACTAAGATATTTTGAGAAATGTCTGTGCTTTCGTGTTCATGCAATGGAGTTCAGTGTTGTTTGGTTACCAACATTTTTCAAAATGGCTTCTTTTGTGAAATATTTTTTTTAAGGGAACTATCCATTTAAGTCACTAGATGTTTTGTAATGTAAAGGCTGAACAACTTTGTGCAACACTGACACCTTGTGGTCATTTATAGAGTTTGGTGCAGCCTCATGTGTATTCACAGTGTGCTCTTCTTTCTCCTCAGCTGAGGTATAACGGCCTGTTGGAAACCATTCGTATCCGCCGAGACGGTTTCTCGTGGCGTCCGACCTTCAGGGAGTTTGTTGAGAGGTGCGTGTGACAATCGGACAATCCCACAAAGTTGTCACATCTCTGGCCTGTAGCTCAAATGTTAGAACAGTCAAAGCCTCAAAGAAAAAGATCAAATGTGCACTGTATTGCTTCGGATGAAAGCGTCTGCCAATATAATCTGCGGTATAATCACATCTCTGTCCTGCAGGTATAACATTCTGCTGGTGAAAGCAGATCTCCCGCTGGACAAAGAAAGGTTTGCTCGCCTCATATATGTAATAGTGTTGTGTGTGCATTCAAATCTGAATAAATCATATGTAATGTGGACTGCAGTTACACCTGTGGTCTAGAAAAGGCTGTGGTCTGATGTTGAGATCATGTTTCGCATTTCCTTTTACAACAAAGAAGTGTTTCAAGTGTGCTGTTAGTATACTAGCATACTTTGTCTATTTTTCATATATTTGCTTAAAATTATGGCTATACTTGACTTATAATAACAGAAAATTATGTATGGTTTGTTGTTGTGTCTATACTTACATCTAAGCTAGTAGCTAACTGAGAGTTAACTTCAACGTGTACTTTTGTAAACAAAAAAATGTGCTATGCTAAGTAAACTATCCTATCGGTTCACCTGTATTACACTTCCAAAACTGTTGAGTAAACTAGTTGTGTACTCTTTATTTTCATGAACACTTACTAAGTGTACCTAATAAAATGAACTTGGAAGTATACTATTTTTGTAAGCGTCGAGTCTGGATGACTTTAACTTCAGTGAAGCTTTTCTGCACCGCGACTGCATATTTATAAGATGTTTAAAATGTGTGTTGTTTTCTTATTCCTTTTAGTTGTATATCCATCATGAATAGCACTAAGCTGTCTGGCTGGAAGTGCGGGTAAGTTTGGAACATCATTTTATTATATTTTTAATATCATTAAATGTGACCATGTGTAAAGAAACAGCTTAAATAACTAATTTTCTACCTAAAATGATCCTAAATAAAGTAAAGATTTGTTTTAAAAGATAACTTTGATATATTTAATATGGACTGAGCAAGAAAGGCAATGATTGAAATCAATGTTAAGGAAGTCATTCTGTATTTTGTGCAAAATAGTGTCAAAATCATTTCAATATTTATCATTTCATGAATAAAAATGTAAGAACTGTATCTTGAAACCGATTGTATATTCTGCCATTTACAGCAAACATTTTATGTTTCTATGACTACTTTGAGGCTCTTAATCTCATAATTAGATTGAGACTTCAGTCTGAGGTTACTAATGTGATTCCTGAAACAAGTCTTAGCATTTCTCTTTTATTGCTCTTTCAGATTATCCCGGTTGTTTTTCAAGTACTGGCATCAGGAGGAATTGGCCCGTCTGCTGGAGAGGATGGGTCAGGCAGCTGTTAGCATTCAGAAGAGTGAGTAATAATAAATCTTGTTTGTTTTTGCCTTAATGGCATCAGGCGTATAGAAGAGCTTGCGTGAATAGTCTTGGCTCTCAGGTTTTATTGCTGTGCCTCAAGCGCCTGTCAGACATCCATCAAACTACAAAAGCGCAGTCAGGTACAGACGTGATCTGCTATGTTTCATGTTTTAAACTTCTTTACTTGCTGTACATGAGTCAGAATGAGATCTGGAGGAAATCTCAGTGTTCTTGGTGGACTGATACTGCGTTGACCCCTTTTAACTGGAAACACTTAATGTCCCGTGCAGATTACCGCATGTGGATCTGCAGAAGGAAGTATTCGGTTCTGATAGCAGAGATACGACGACAGCGAAAGGCCCAGCGGGAGAAAGAGGAGCAAGAGGAGGAGATGAGACGAAAGCTGCTGGAGGAAGAGGAGGACGAGGAGAGGAGACGTCTGGAGGTGGAGCAGGAGAACCTGCGTAAGAAATCTTGACCTTGTGTTCAAACCTCTCTGCCATCTTGAAGCAATGAAGATCATGTGTTTGTGCTTCCGTGTTTTCAGACCCAGCGTTTCCACCGGTCCCTCTGCCGAGGAAGAAGAAGCCTCTGCCGAGACCACGCTCGGCACTTAGCAGCCTCATCAAAGCCCACTACCCGGCGCCTGTGCCACGACCTCGCAGCAAACTGTTTGAGGTGTGACCTTTAATTTACTCCAAAGACACATATGTGGATTCATTCAAGTGTAGCGTGACCTGAAGTGTGGTGCTCTTCTTTTTCACTTCTGAACAGGCGACTCCATTTGATAATGAACTGAATGAGAATGTTCATCTGGACGTTTCTCTGGTGCTTCAGCCAATAGATGAAGAGCGTATCAAAGAAAAACACTTGAAAAAGACCAACACCATCCGCTGGTTTAAAGAGACACAAGTGCGTAAGCTTGCAAGAGATGGAGAATTCCCCAGCTGGTTCCACGGAATGATCACAAGAAGGTTTGACTTCCTTAACAGGGCGAAAACGTCCCATTAAAATAAATAAGTATACATTACATACAGTCACAGAAAAAATAAGAGACCGCTCCAGTTTTGTCTTAAATAAGCATTTCTGCATGCAATGTGTGAATTTCAAACTTCAGCAAGTCATCATACAGCAATGTGAGCAAAAATGAAAATCTGGTTTATTTGATCACGTATTCATTTACATTTACATTTACATTTATTCATTTGGCAGACGCTTTTATCCAAAGCGACTTACAATTGAGGAATTTACAATTGAGGAAATCTTTTTTGGTATTTTGGCCAGTTTGTCCTGCTTTTATGAATTTCATGAAAATAAACAATATGTTTAGAATTTAAAAGAAATGTCACTAGTTTGCAGAGCAAAACAAACTTGATGTTTTTACTTAAAAACATACCTACTGTATAAGTAGTACATGCAGAAAAACAAATCATTTTGAAGTGGTCTCTTATTTTTTTCCAAGGCTGTGTAAAATAGAATAAAATATAAATGATTGTAACTTTGGCTTTTTAGACAAGCAGAAGATCTTATGATCGATAAACCTCTCGGCTGCTTTTTGGTGCGTGTTGGTCAAAGTCGGGAGGGCTATACTCTCACCTACAGGTGAGTAACTCTGAATGCTATTTAATAAACTGTGTTTACATGTACACTAGGAGTGTGTCAATATGCCAGTATTCACAATAATGACATTAATGCTGTCATTATTAATAATGTCCTTGAAGCACATGAATAAACTAATGATGAAAGAACTCCTTAATGATTTTAAGTTTGTTTTATTAAATGAGATGAGAACTAATGTTGGTTGAATGTAATAGCGGTGCTGATCGCTGTCGTCACTACATGGTGGAGGTTCAGACCAATGGGAAGTATGTGATCCTCGGGGAGGACCGGGCTCACTCCTCTCTCACAGATCTGGTCCAGTATCACACTCAGGTGGGCATCAAGCCCTTCATGGAGCTGCTCGCAGCGCCCTGTGGTCAGGTGAGTCTGTTTACCAAACATTCGATTTGTGGATCGTTAACGAAACATTACTATTTCTTAACATTTACCGTTTCGTGTTCGTCCTTGTATCAGACGAGTGAACACGAGCCAGACTACGAGGAGCTCAGAGGCGCTTCATCAGGGGCACCAGTGGAGAACAGCGGTCCCGAGGAGGAACATCAGGACACGGGTTCGAATAAAATCCACGTACAGATGCAGAGACTCTTCCAGCTCCCGGGACACAACTCGAGCACTGAGTCACACAAACCGCCTGTGCTGAAGCGGATCTCTGACAGACGCAGACGGGTCGAGGCCACAGCGGTGGAGCGTAAGGATGATCACGAGAGCAGACCGTTCCCAAGACTCTACCCCTCCATCAGACTGGCCATGAGAGAAATCCAGCAGATCCAACAGGTGACACGTAGTATAAACGTCAAGTGTCGTTTCTAGTTGGTTTATTTAAAATCTGTTATCTGGGTGCCGATTGGTCAGTAGCTGCGGTTTATTTATCATGACGTAAATCTGTGACCTCTTCCCAAACTCATCTGAAGCACCCTAGCAATGACACAGGACAACAACAAAACACTTCGTAACCACATCCCACACCCTGGAGAACATCTTTAGAAAATGCCAACCAGATCAATCAAACTTCAGCTTTGCTTTCGTTTTTAGCCAAAGCTTTTTTGCTTTGGCTGTTGTTATACAAACACTATCATTAAACATGTCAGCCCGCAGCAATCTGACAAGATGTAGGGCACGCTTTCTTCCTGGCTTGCTTGTCCAGACAGTAGATTGTAAAATCACAACTTAAAGTGAAGTGATCATAGGCGTTGACGTACCTCACGTTTCATGTTGTTTCTTCCAGCAGAGTCAGGAACACATCCACATCCCCTCGAGCAAGCCCGTGGCCTCGTGGAAGAGGACCGGTGAGTGTTTGAACTAGCTGACGCATCCATAGATGCAGCAAGAATGCAATTGTAAATAACAGTCCAAGTCCCAGATCTTGACTCAGTCCATGTCTGTTTTTATGTTTCAGATGCGTGAAACGGTGGACACGTTCTTGCTGCTGCTATTCATTTGTTTCGTTCGTTTTATCTTTTTATTTTGTTGTAAATTGTAATCTGGATTAATTTAATTGACATTGGTCTCATTGGTTATTAATTTGTATTTAAATTATTTTAATGTTTTTTTGTTATGTTATTAAATAAATAGCATTCTTTTATACACCACAAGCCTCATTGAATGTCTGAATTAAAGCAATTAAAGACTCATTTCGTTGACGGATGCAAAAATTCAAAGATTCAGTTTACATGAATGGTCATGTTCTTTTATGATTTTACCCCACGCACTTAATCCCGTGTGGTCTAAAGGAGGAGCTTTGCACAGCACACATATAAACTCCGATGTCTTACGAAAGTCTCAGTCAAAGGTTGATAAAGACGCTTCCAATGGATCTGCTAGTGTTCGCGATTATACTGTCCATCACCTTCAGCGCTGTTCAAGGTAATTCTTACTAAAGACAGTGACGGCTTTACTTTGCGTGCAGAAAACATTGCTTTAACGTTAGCAAATGATTTTAGCGTGTGATGTTAGGTTTGTTTTCGTTCACAGAAATATACTGAAGGAATTTTTGTATGTTGTAAAACAAACAGCTGCATTTCTACTTGATATAAGAATTCAACTGTGTCTTGATATAAGGATAGTATTGGCTATATTTTTAAATGTATTTTTATAAATATATTGTTGTATTAGGTGTCACACCCCAGTGTTGTACTGACACATCAAAGAGGTTTCCCCTTAAATTGCTTCGAGAAGTGGATAAGTTTGATGTTCAGTCCAGCCAGGGAGCCTGTGAAATCGATGCTCTCGTGTAAGTTTCGTACATTTCAAACATGTTTCTCATCAGTAGATGGTATGTCTTAATAACACATCTTATTTCAGGTTGCATGTTGGACACAAGAGATTATGCGCTCCTCCAAAGATGAGGAGAAGACTGACAAGACTGATGCAAAACCGCCACAAAGTCAGACCTGCTGTTTAATATGATGAGAAGACAAGACAACATTTTCATTTTGATTTATGCTTTAACTGTGTTCCTTTAAACAATAACATTAAAGAGATTTATTATGGATTTTTATTCTGTTTTGTCATTAAAAAAAATTTTTTTAGCAAATATCTAATTTTATTTCTGTTTTATTGTCTTTAAATTCTAAAGTTGTATTTGTGATTTTTTAATCATTTTATGCATTCTGTTATGTATTCTATTTTTCCTTCAGTCATTTTATGTAAAGCACTTTGAATTACATTCGTGTATGAAATGTGCTATTTAAATAGCCTTGCCTTGCTTATCCATGTGCTTGTAGAATGTTCTGTATTCTTTTCATTTTAGCATTTCAGTAAAAGTTTTTTGTAAATAAGTCATATTTAGATGTTAATTTACAGTATGATCATAATCGTAATAGTGATGCTAACATTAACGCATATATAAGACTTTTAATCTATCCAGAGCCGGGCAAAATTTTCGCGTGTCACGTGATTCATGGAGCCTTCAAATAGGGTGACCACCCGTCCCGCTTTGCGTTGTACTGCACAGCATTTTCACCCCTTGTCCCATCAATCTATTGGTTTTTAGTCGCATTAAAAAATACTTTATTTACCCGGAAAGGATCAGCCGCTTTTAGCGTCATTATTTATTTAACAGAGCTGTGTAAAAAGCAGCAACCTGGTGAATACTAGTGTCCAAAGAGCTCATACAAACACAACTTTTGAAAGCCACCTGACTTTTATCCAATGGATGAGAAGACGGCAGTAACTTCGTCATCAAGAGGCTGCGACGTCTATCAATCAAACTGGTGATCGGGTTGGGATCCCTCCCATGTAAACTTGCCAAAAAGTCACTAAAACATTGTAAACTGTGTAGCTTTGAAACTGTATTTATAGGTTGTGGTTAGCAAAATAAAATTAGAATTATTTGCGTTTCATTATTCTTTAATTTTCTCTTTTGCCCATGTCTAGTCTATGCTCAAAATTTAAGTTAAACCGTTAAACTGCCATTGAAACTGTTTTGTTATATTTTTATTTGTGCCTTAATTATGTTGTAGTTGTAATGGACTAAATAACAACTTATTTCTACGAGCTGCAAGGCAGAAAAAAGTTTTAATTTTGTTATTATATCACATATGCCATCTTTCAGTGCAGTCCCACATTTGGTTAGTTGGGAGGTGGTCACCATACCTTTAAATAGTCGAAAAGTTATGTTTTCTCTTTAAATGCTTTATTTCTTTAATTTCTTTCTTTATTAAATGACTCACGTCTTTAAATTGATTAAAAGTTCGTCACAATCGGTCTGCTTTGCTGCAGCTCCATGCGTTACTAACTTCCGGGAACTATTGAGAGGCTCCATGAACCTCCATTGCCGTGAAAAACGGTTCCATTGGAGTCAACGCAACTCTCTCAATTTCTCTGGCGCTGCCTAAATAAATCTCACGCTAAATAACACAAACGTAAACGCACAATATTGCTCGTATGATTATCCTTCTATCAGAATGAGGATTTGTTGTTTGTATTAAGCATCACAACGTTTTATTGGGACCGATTTAAAGCAAAATTTACAGAAACATATTTCTGTAACCAAGGTCAAGGTCTTGCGTGTTAGAACGGAAATGCTTTAAACTGCACTTTATAATAAGGGTCTTGTACTAACATCTAAATGAATACTATCCTTATTAAATGTAAATGATGCTGATGACTTGAATTTAATAAGTACAATACAGAATATTGGCATACTATAGGATGTTATCAATAAAACTTTATCAACCATCTACCAAATGACATGACATTTGTTTTAATGGTTTTCCTATTTATACTTCTATTTAATGGTTCACCTCTTCAAGAATTTGTGGGAAATATGATTTGAAGATTGACGTATGCCTATATGCTCTACCAAATAAACTCATTTCTGATGTTATGCATTATTGCAGAGTAAATACGTTTTCTCTTGTTGCTTCCCTTTGCACGTAGGAAGCCGCCACATTCACATCCAAGTTGTAATCCAAAGTAAAATGCAGACAATGATAACACACTCCACAGACGTTTTTTAATTAAAAAATGAATTTACACCACACACAGAGAGTGCCTAATGTCAAACAATTTCACAGTATACATATAGCATTTGCATTTACAGATGTTGGGCATCCTTTTTATTTATATTCTCTTTCAGAATCTAAAATCTTTTCAGACAACACAATGGCTAAAGACGATGACTAACTGACTACTAATCACTCAGGATCCAAGTAAAACTAAAAACGATCGGTTCAAAATGAATAGCTTTAACTAGAATAAATGCACAATTCAATGTTGCCATGTTGTACCATTAAGCTATCATTCATGCAATATCACATTCTGTGTTTTTTTGGCACATTAGTTTGACTGCAGATGTTCTTATGTTACACATCGAGGTTTTATAAACACTGTGCTTTGAGTTTTATTTGAAGACGCAGAGCTGAACCACTGAATGATTTGTGTTGGATTTTCACCTGTTCTGCATTAATGGAGTCATATCTTTACTTACAATCTTAAACAGAAAAACAAACATCACTCAAACACATTTGTTCAAATAAAAATACAAATTCTAGATCTTACCAATAATTAAATTAAATTAAATAAATATAATTTTACAAATTAATAAATACAAATTGGCACCAAAGTTATCTAACCTTTAAAAACTCACTCTACTAGAATACTGCTCTAAACTTTAAAGTATACATTTAGACGGGCACAGTGCATCATAACTATTACCGGCGCCATTTTCTAGCGGCCAGAGGTGTTGACAATGTAAAGATTAAACAACTGTTAACATGCCACCATCATGGAATAATATGTGATTGTCTTGTGACAGATTGTGTTGTTAATGGAACCTCAGAGCAACTACCTAACCATTGATTTAGTAACAGTAGTCTATTCTGTGTCTTGGTCCGACAGCTTACACTGAATGTTTCTAACTAAACTAACAGGGTGGTAAAGCATCAGCGTTTGAGTATCTGATGTTCTCTAAAAGCATGTTATTCACAAATCAACCTTTTTTAAAGGGCAATCTCTGCCCCCTTTTTTACGTTGAACTGAAACAACTAACCAGCACTGATAACATCATGTACGCAGGACTGCTCTAAAAGCATACACAACTTCCCCAGAACATTTAAGGTGAGTGTCCGGCATTCGATGAGGCATTTTGTGTCAAACACGACAAATGACATCCATGCCATCAGATTTCATGAGATTTCGTGGGGTTACAGCGACACTTAACCATACTGTACATCTTAAGAAACAGCATTGGGATTGAAACTGGAAATACAGCGATGAGCGTTCCAGAGAGGCTACTCCTCCAGAGCCTCCAGGAAATCAGCGATGGACTCCACCACGTAATCTGGTACGCAGCCCTTCCTCTCGAGTGACTCGCTGTCTTTATACTTCTGCGCTTCCTCCATGGTGGAGACGCCGGTGAGGGTGAGCATGGTGGACAGACCGCAGTTGCTGCCGAAGAGAATGTCCGTCTCTAAACGGTCGCCGACCATCAGCGAGCGAGCGGGGTCCAGGTCGAACTGACTCGCTATGCACTCGAACATGAAGCGCCCGGGCTTGCCGATGACCGTCGCCTTCCTGCTGCTAGCGGTTTCCAAAGCTGCCGTGAGACTCCCAGAACCTGCCGAGATATTTAAAAGGAAAACATGACTGTTTTGAAATGTGCTGCAGTGGATTTCTAGAAACGGACAATGAAACAATGCAACTGTCAACAATGCTTTCTATAGAGTACATTTATCACAAATGAACCAAAGCTGTCACAAAACCACATGTTCACTTCACGATTATCATGGCCAAAAGATATTATCGTGGTAACTATGAAAATAAAAATATTCAAAAGATGCTATATCGGTCAAATTCAGTAAATATTGAGTGTTTCTATTTTATTGGCCATGTTTAGGCACAATAAGAATTTGAATGAAAAATTTGGTGCCATTATTGATCACTTATAATTCTGCATTGTGAAATTTCACAAAAAAATCTGGATTCTCATTTGTGTTGTTTTTCTGTAAGGGCATACGTTATGGTAAACATATCATCAAGCTGTTGTAATGACTCACTCATGATGTGCTTATAACAGATCTATCTTGTTCCTAATTCATCATCGCTATTTAGACAAATGCACGAGCCGTCATCTGTTTGATCAACGAATCATCAATAAACAGAGAAAAGCCTTCATTTCAGTACCTGGAGTGATTCTGCCCCCTCTCAGCGGGTGCCAGGGGTCCGGATCAGTGGCCAAAAACAGGCATTCAGAGTTCATCAGGTAGCAGCAGGCTTTGGCCAGTTTCATGAAGGTAAAATTCTCATCGTAGCCCACCAGCACAGCTTTGACATCCGGATCCAGCGGACAGTTAGAGATGTTGGTACCCGGTTCCTCGTCCCCGACCTCCTCCACGACGTGCACGCCAGCATCCTGCAGCTCCCTCACTACCCCGCTGCATCCGATTACGTAGACCTTCCCCTGGATCCTCGCCACGTCCCGCAGGTACGCGGCGGAGCAGTACGCCGAGCTGAAGATCTCCTCCTCCGCCACGTCCGTAAAGCCCAGACGGCTGAACTTCTGCACGTAGCTCTCACGGGGCCTGGTGCAGTTGTTGGTGACGAAGAACACCCGCTTGCCCCGCTGTTTGAGCAGGCTGACCACCTCCGGAGCTCCGGTCACGGCCGTCTCGCCGTTCCAGATGACGCCGTCGCAGTCGAACAGCACGTTGTGCTTCGCGTCCAGCAGGTCCCGGAACTGAGAGCCACGGAGCGTCACGCAGCCTCTGCCGCCACCCGCCGCGCCTGCCATTCTGCTGGCTCGAGCTCCTATGATTACGAGGGATAAATCGCGTGCTTTTTTTATCACAACGCGCGGAGGATACCGTACACGTCACCTTTAATGTACGCAGCCGGTTAGCGGAACGACAGCAGAGGCAAACAACGCGCAGTAAAGCGTTTCACCAGCGCTGCCATTGCATTACACCGGAGGGGGGCGGGAACACGGGTGACGAGGAGTGACCAATCACGTTCGAGGAGTTCCAAACAAGCACGCCTCTTCCTCGGCGTCATCCAATCAGAAGGCGACTCATCTGAAACGTTTTGCTGTACATTACACAGAAATGCAGTTTCGGATAAACACAGATTATGAAACGGCTCGGTCGCATTTGAACCATTTACATTTTCACGTTGTATTTTAATTCAATATCAAATTCAAACGTGTCATTGTTCGGGGGAAATTATTGTGCATACCGCAGATAAATCAGCTTATGTAGACGACTGTATCACGTGGTATATGTTACTTTTCTCAATTTCTATCGAGATCATAACAATCCATTTTTACAACGCAGAGTACTTTGATTTTCCATTTAGTACATAGGGGGAATTGGACGTTACCCTCTATGCTAATAGTAAAAATAAGATAAGCTACGCGCAGTTCATGTAAATATTGTTATGAATAGCAATAGAGGGGGAAATCCCAAGCCTAGTGTTTATATATTCCTAAAAATGTAGCAATAGGTCAAAATTAAGATTACAATTGTTTTGTGTGTTTAAACAAACGGGTCTGTCGGTCTCCCAGCTGCTAGATGGCAGTCGTGAGGACGCCGCGTTGGCGGAGGGCAAGGTTGCTATTAATACACCTTTTTTTTAATTGAAAGAATGTAACAAACAAAATTGGACTGGTACAAAAGAGCAAATGTAAAAAAAAAGACATCAGACAAGCAATATAAAACAGATAGAATATAAATAAACAATAAAAGTTGCAGGAAAAAAAACACTAGAGGTTTTCTGCCAGTTTTAAATCGTCTATTAAGCTACAAAAACAAATAGCTTGTTTTTCTTTCAGAAATTTAAATGACAAGAAATACTGCCATAGATCCTTATGAAATACGTAGAAATTGGGAAGTGTCTTCAGATATTTACATTTATGTAGAATAAGAATATTAAATTATGCGTTTTATCCCTTAAAAACAAAACAAACAAAACATGTTCCTTAGTTAACTCCAGAAAGTTATCAAATTTTGGAAATAACCAATAATGTAAATCCTCCCAAAAAGCTTTGGCAAACTAGCAGTCAAAAAAGAGATGTTCAGTTGTTTCAATTTCATCAACACAAAAGGAGCAACTTTTACAGTCTATATAAGTACCAAATCGACTTCTTAAAAATTCTCTAGATGGGTAGATACCAGGAGTGATTTTAAAATGGACTTCATTTGCCTTAGGTGGAATTGGAAATTTAAGATATTTCTTTTGCACTTTTTTAATATCTTCATTTGAAAAAGAAAGAAAAAAAGATTTAAAAAAAATAAAAACAAGGAAACAGCTCTTTATTAAAAGCTTTACGGATTATTTTATTTGGTAAATTTAAAGTGGTAATCGCAAATCCGTTAATCAAAAGCTTTGGAAGACAAGCGATTACATTACTTTGAAACAAATTGTTTAACATCTGGATTATTGACTGAGGGACTGCTTTGACAATGTTGTTATAATGTTTTTGATCATATATGTTAAATTTGGAGCAGAAATTGTCATTTGAAATAATATAACCAGTACCATCCAATAAGTGCATTACAGACCATATACCTTTCTCCCGCCAAGTTTTGTAAAATAGAGATTTATTTCTAAGAGTGATATATCTGCAATTCCACAAAGGGATATTATGGGGACTATTAACTATAAATTATGTTTATATATCAAAGTAAAACTTGTTGATAAAAAAGTGAAAGTTTAAAAGAGAGTTTTTTAAGATCATAATCACATCTAAGAAAGAAATTAATACCTCCTAATTTTCTAAACATTTGGGAAGGTATATGAAACCAAAAACTGTTTTCGTTTTGCAGAAATAATTTTAGCCAGTTTATTTTAATAGTACCATCAATACAGTCAACATCAATAGCTTTTAAACCTCCTTTCTCATATTCTTTGATCATAATTCCTTTTCTAATGTAGTGTGTTTTCCTTTTCCAAATATAATTAAAGTTGCATTCTTGGGAAGTGAAATTGAGTAAGCTGGGTAAATAAATCTAGAAATGCATTCCATTTTTGTAAGACAAATTCGTCCAATAATGGAGATATCTCTTTGAGACCACAGATTCAAGCAAGCTTTACACTTGTCTAATGCTATTAATACACCTAATAAATACAAATGAACTGTTTCACATTGCTCATATACCAGTCGAATAGAGAAAGAAAATCATTTTAAAATATTGTTTTGTGCTTTTAATCTAAAAAAATTGTTTTGTGCTTTTCATCTAAAAAATAAAAAAAAACGGAGCCCCTTCTTCACTAGTATGTGTTTATAGCGCAGCCCTGACCTTCCCAATATGGCGGCACCGTTAGCATAGGCCTACGAATCATTGCAGTAAATATGAATGATATGATTAAAACGCTTTTTAAAGCATTTGAAGTGAGATGGAAGTCCTACAGGCACAGATTTGTTCCCTGGATAGCTTTAAACCTACAGAAAAACCAGAGGTACCGTTTTGCACGCACTAAACATGGTGATGTAAACAAAGTAAAGTTCACGTAAATCAGCAAAGTTTTGGTCTTGCAGAACTCTTCGTCAGGTGAAAGATCGCTCACAAGACAAGTTAATCCAGGACGACGAGGTGTTTGCATCCCTCGTGTGTTTCTTCACTGAACTCTTGAGAAATGATCTGCAGAATCAACGTGAACTGCTTCGGCTGCTTCCTGCGCGCTCACAGATCTACAGCAGTGACGAGCACGAGCAGTGTCATGACTCTGGTACAGTAATGATGAAGACTTTAGGCTTCAGTATCCAAAGAAGGCAAAGTTCACTGCAGGATGCGGGAACAGGTGTGTTTGTGACAGGAGGACAGGTGCGGAAGAGAAACATTGTCGCTGTGTATCCAGGTAACGTCTTAGGGTCACTTTACCTTTCTCCTGAGAAAACGTAAAGGATTATTCTTCTGAACTTAATGTACTTTACTTAAATTAGGCAAATGATATTGATAAAAAAACGTACATGGTCCAAAGAAATCTATTGCATTGTGGTAAATATAGGATATCTGTATAATGTTTTGATTTTCTCTTTTCACAGGGACAATCTATCAAGCGGATGAGCCCATCTTCTTTCAGTCTATCAAAAATCCATTTGTTTTTAGATGCATTGATGGTATTTTGATTGATGGAAATGACAAGGCTCTCTCTAAAGTAGTGTATCGGTAAGTTGAGATCCAACATTATTTTTCTTTTGCATATTCAAAAAATGATCTTGATGAAATTGTTCGACAGATCCTGCAGTGGACGAGATAAAGTCGGTCCTTTTCATCTAAGTGACTGTTCCTGGTTGACCTCTCACCCTGTGAACCCTCTCGCTGTGGGACAGTATGTGAACAACTGCTCAAATGGCAAGTGGGGTTTGTACGTTAAATCGATACAATGAATAAAGCTGCTCTGTTGTGCATGAAAATGGACCATAACAAAAACATTTGTATCTATAGAAAGAGAGGCGAATGTGTGCTATCAAGAGTTTGATGTACCGAATGAATTTCCTCTTGAGCTTCGCCAGTATCTGCCAAATATTAACTATAAACCTGATGCACAAAGGCAAGTTGATGGATTTCATAATTTGTTTTTTTTATTTTTGTCATGATACTTTTTATCCAGAATATCTTCTCTTGCAGACCTTTGCGTACTGTGGTTCTTGTGTCACTGAAAGATATCAGAAGAGGTGAAGAATTGTTCTCAAACTACTACACAATTGTGCATTAAATAGATTTTTTTTTTAAACTTGTTTGTTGTGAGTTGTGATTATTCAAAAAATGTTTTTGTACAGTAAAAGTTACATTACAACCTGTTTTGACAAAAAAATTAATTGAATATTAGTACTTATTCTCTTATGTTGTTTTTAATCTAGAAATTAAAGTGGTTAATGACAGGATTGTAGTCCATTATTGGTTGAATTTTACCCATTATGGCCAAATAAAAAAAAACAAGTATATTAATGATCCTTAAAAGATTTTATAAATTCAGCCTTGTACATGTTTCAGCCTTTAAAAACTCAGCAACACTGTTATATCTCCAGAAGTTTATTCCCAGAACGGTTTGCCAGTTCAGTTTAAGTACAACATAAAATACAAAAGAAAAATCAAGAAAAACAAGAACAGCGCCTATGTACAAACATTAAGAATGATAAAATGTCCTTTTGAATATCAATTGCCATTTGATTGTCTATGTAACACTAGAATTTTATTACATCAAAGTGTTGAAGAACCGAATTTTTCCTCCTTCAAAAAACATGTAAAGGTGAACGAAGAACGATATTAAACAAAAATGTAACACTTTCCAAAGATAAGGGAAGGTTTTAAAATGTACACATTTTTCCCTGGAAGCAGACCATTACTACATTACAATTTAAATTTTAAGCATTTTTATACAAACTTTGGACATAAATTACTGCACCAACACAATTTCCTAAAGCTCTTCAATTCTTGGAGGTACAGGTGAAAGAAATTGCACAACCTACAGGACTGAATTGGAGAATATTGTATTAAATGCATTTAAATTTAAGTATCAATACACATCCTTCAAGTATGTAAAGGCAAAAAAAACCAAAACAAATTATGAAGAATTCTGATCATAAGATACAAGGAAACACAATTTTATAGAGACAGCACAAGCCGTTCAAAGTCACCATCCTGGAATAGTCTGCAAGTTTGAAAACAGGCCGTAACTTATCACAACCAGGGAAACGTCTCTCGTTCGGCCCAGGGAGGACATTGTCTTTGAGCGTTCTCCAGGTAGCTTCAACATGCACGTTTTTGAATGAGCATTAAGGCAACACTGCAAAACTGGGTTCTGCCTTAACTGGAAAACATTCGTTATCGAGCGAGTTCATCCCTAAGCTGAAATAATACTGTACATTCAACTTCTCTGACGCGTCTCCACAGGGACCTCAGCATAGCAACAATGGTGTTCACACAGGGCGACAGCTTATTTTACTCGTGTACAGAACGCCAACATACTCCACCCACTTGCAGTTGAGTGAATAAATAAATAAATAACTCTTCTTATTAAGCAAATCTCTTGTGAAGAATAAAAGTCAGCCGAACATTAAGGAAAGGAAAGAAGGCATTCTTGTGGCGTACATACAGACTCAAAAGCACAGAATTACATTTTCAAGTTCAAGTCTGTTTGCCTAGGAAGAAAACCAAACAGGAAGGTATGTATCTGTACATATTTACAACTTATTGCCATACGAGAGCATGTGAAGCTTAGAAAACAAAAGCTTGGAGGTAAATAGACTTGAGAAAAGGGGAAATCATACATGTGTGAGTTTAAATTGACGAAATGGATCGATTTAATCCGTTCACGGTGTAACCAATTCTCCACATAGGAAACATGAATGTAGACTCAGAAATCTTCGCAGGTTTATATAGTCAACAAGCGCTTTGACAGCAAGTTCTAGTGTCAGATGCATAGATTATGTTGGGTCAGTGCTTGCAGGCCTTTGTGAAGGTCTTAAAAGCAAAGATCAGAGACTGTAGAGACATCCGCCGCAGGAGAACCAGGCAGCGAACGCAGGGATGAAAAAAGGCAAATAACAAAAGAAATCATTTATAACTTTGCATAATTGGTTACTAACAGGAACAGACAAACTGTGAAAGATTCTGCTCCAATGTCTTCAACCTTTGATACGTTTAAGATATCCCTGCAAACAACATTTAAATAAATAGCGATCTTGAAATAATCTTGTACACATTCAAAAACAAAACATGTGCCAGTAATTTCACAACAATTTTAGGATAACAAAAAACATAATGCAGTCCAATGGTCTTCACTGCAATAAATACACCTATTTACTACTAACCACCGTCTAATAAAGCAAAGTTACATAGGGAGCATATAAAGAACTCTAATAAATATGTGAAATAGAAAAAAATACATCTCTTCGCAGTGTTATGGTGATCATTTAGATTTTCATTGAGGGCCTGTTTGCTAGAACCATTGCGACAGTTCACCATTGTGTTCTCTTATATCAAAAGAAAAGAAAATCTCCCATGAACAGCAGGGCTAACAGAACATATTTTGCTAAACGCAAAAAGAAAAAACATTCCCAGAGTCTTGATGCTGGATGAAAGATAAAAATAAACAGAGCTGCAAAAAATGGCTCGAACAACAGTGGTCGTAGAGTAAATGGCGTTCAGACGGTAGATTCCCAGAGGCCAGCGGGCCAGGTACAAACGCCTGTAAACACTGATACGTACCACAGAAGAAAGGCTGATCAGCCAGCCAATCATCATGGCTAGAAAAATCTCATCGCCTGCCGAAGGTTCTGCGACAAGTTCATTTCTCCACAGTATTCGGACGTAGACACGTTATGACACTTCCAAAATTCAAGACTGGAAATAAATGGCTATATTAACTCTTGAGAAATCAAGATTTAAATCTGTACAATTAGACATCACTGATGTCATAGTAAAAAAAAATCTAAGAAAGAATACATCTGTACATATATACACACGTATATAACTGGAAAACTAAAAATTACCAACGAGAACCAAAAAGGGAATTTCCAGGAAGTGGCTATGTACACGTTCGATTGCAGGTAGTCCCGGGAGGTGGCGCGGGGGCGAGACGTTACTCTGTCTGCAGCGCCGTGTGCTGATGTAGTGTATGTGCGCCCATGTAGCCGCCGGCCTCGCTAGGCGACAAACCACCAAAGTCAGTGACAGAAACTGCCATTTTGGCACTTGTAATGTGGTGCCCGCGGCTCTCAAAGTCCATGTTCCTGCTACCCACTGACACGTCATTTATAAACGGTTCAGACAGACCCATCTTCAGTCGCTTGGCCGGCTGTCGCTCGCAGTCCTCTCCGCACACGTTGATCGGACCGAGGTCCGAGTGATAGAAGCCGCTCTCCAGCAGGTTCAAGCAGTCTCCGTCTCCGTTGCTGGAGTAGTTGAGTGGTTCTTCGTGGCTCAGGGATCCACGGTGCAGTCCGTCCAAAGGAGGAAAGCTGTAGGAGTCCAGACAGCCGACATCTGCTGGATTGCACACAGAGGCGACTGTACTTGTCAGCGCTGTGTGTGGGGAGAAATACGTTAAAAACAAACTAATTTACATAAAGAATTGTTTGTGATTTATGGAACTGTGATTAAAGCAAAAATGCCTGCATTTCCAATTGCATCTGTATTTACATTTCTCTTTACATACACAACTGAAAGTCAACATCAAGTCAACACAGACTCGATTTACTTCAATACATATGTTCTGGGTCTTTTATATAAATGCTGATTATCATAAAGATAAAAACATCCTTTATTTTTCATCACAATACTAAACTACACTTCATTTTGTCCTGTATAATGTTGGGAACGCACCAGAGAGGTCACTGGCTGTGATGGAGTTCAGGATGTTCAACTGTTGTTCAGTCGCAGGTTCTGTCCTGCCACTACTGGAGGAACAAATAGATGCTGATCCATCCACCAAACCCTCAGCTTCATCCACCAACCGGTCCATCAGGTCCCTACACACACAAACCACACAGAATAATAAGGTTAGGTTTATACAGATCCAAATAAAAGATCATTGGTTGTTTGAGAATGAATATTTGTGAAACTCACGTAACACCGGGGTAGCTGCTGAACTTCTTTTTACCAAATCGATTTTGCTGGACAAAAAAGTCAAATCGTTCTGACTTCTTCCACATGTAGTAAAATGCGACGCACTCAGCCACAGTCCTTGTGTTGACCTAAAAGAAAATTTTAATAAAACATTTTAAAGGAGAATTTTTATTAAATTGTATTTTTCACATTCAACTGGTGCTTATTTTTATGATCAGAAGTGGAAGAGTGAAATTCTTACTTTGTGTTTCTGTATGAGGTGGAAGTTCTTCTCATATAACAGAAGAGCATGCTCAAAATTCCTGCATTCTTCTTCCAACCATGGAAGCATCTCACCTATAATACAACAATTACATTTCAAACCTATTACACTTCTTAATACATTTGTCCATTTCAACAATCAGCAGCAAAAACATAGTTTTGATTTGTTCTATATAGTGTTGCTGTATATCTACTCACCCTTTGAAGACTTGTCATTGCTTCGATATTGTTCAAGAGCTTCTTGGACGATGTAGTTACTCTTCATAAGCTCATATAAGGCCTGCAAAAATCAAAACAGGGCCATACAGATGAATAAAATGATTCGCTTACACATGCACGACTACACATCCTCACACACTTTTAAATACTACAAAAATAACAGATTTACATTCAAGTACAAAAAGCAAATGCATTTTAAAGCAATTGATTTAAAACCATAAAAACATTCTTTAACAAGTTAATAACCCCTTGAGATAAATGAAATGAGCATGTATTTGAAGATGCTTCTGTTGTTTTTCTGAAACTACTGTTGTGTTATTTACCTGCTCATTGTCTTTGACATGAGAACAATCTGCATTTGCCTGCATCTTTCCATCCACACCTACAGCAGCATCCCGCAGGAAACTCTTCACTTTATACTCGGACAACATGTCCGGCTTCCATAGCAGCTGATCTTCTTCTGCATATACTGGAGAAGAGAAATAGTTTGAGAGGTCTTACTACATGAATATATGGAGAGTACTTAACACAGCTTAATATGAGTGTCTACACTCAATCCTATTAAATACTTCAACTCACCTTTTTCCTCATCATTATAACAGACAAGAGCAGGAATTTCTGCCTGATAATTAGATCCCACCATGATTTCCTGCGAAACCAATAACTTTGTTTTTATAAAAATACACACTGATTTTCAATACATGCATTAACTTTTTACACAAAATATGAGACACAGTTGTACCCATTTAAGACAACAATGATGACTATGACAGAAAATAAAACCTGAGATGTACTTATGTGCACATGACCAGCTTAGCTTTTTATCACGGGCTCATTGGCACATATTTGATCAATTGCTCTTGCTCACCTTGCGAGAATCCTCAGGGTTCAAACCGTCATCTTCACCTTCAGATTCTTTGTCTCCATCATAAACAACGTTAGCTGAAATAAAAGAATATTTGAGTAACACAGACAACTAAATAACGTACAAACAAAAACCAACTGCATGCTTACAGCGAAGGGTCCTGGGGAAGAAATCGTTGGTTTCGTGTGAAGTCACAGACGGTGTGAGGTCATCAGCAGAAGACTGGGTTTCTTCATCATCTCCAGACAGAAGATCTTTAGCAATCTCCTCCTGTTAGAACATTAGAAACAGATTTCTTGAGTCATACAGAACTGAGTTACCTCAAGATCACAATTTTGTTGTAACTCACTTTATCTAACGTCATATCAGGCAGGTCATCGGTCAGCTCTACTGAAGAACTGTCCGCACTCGACCCCCCAACAGCGCTGTCCACTGCTTCATATCTGTACAAAGCCAACAATTCCTCTAATGGCATATTCCCCTCCTGTGACAAAAACATTCAGATGAGAATCAAAATGATTTAAAACAAAAATCAACAGCAAGCCATAGTACAGAATTACATTATTAGGTATCATAAAAACTAACAATCGATAGCCGCCAAACTACACCCCTGGACTGACCAAAACTGAAAGCAAACCTTCTCCAGATCAGCGATTTCTGAGCTCCCATTCGACTCTGCTTCCCTCATCTCCTCTTCCTCTAACGTCTGCTCATCATCATAATCGTGCACCAGCATCTCCGCCGTCGGGTCAAAATCATGATCTTCCGATGACAAAGAGCCAACTGAAATAATGACATTATAACGATTAAAAAATCTGTTAAAAGACAATTTCTGCAAACAGCTCACATTTACGATGCAAATAAATATTCTAATACAACTTAAAAGACATTGAAAGCAAATTACCTGGGCTTGTACTTCCCAAGGAAGCCTATAAATAAAAATGAAATACATTTTAATTTGATAAAAAATATATACAGTATTATGATAATATCAGCATCCTTTACAAAAGTTTCCATGGTAACTATAGTAGACTATAGTTAATTATTGATAACATGAGATATAAAAGATTCAGGATGCTAAACTCCCTTGCGACCCTCCCCTCCCTCCCCTCCCTTGCCACACGCATCTCTGAACCCTGAACCCATCCATCCCTTCCCACATCATACTCTGTCCCGCACTTGTCACTTTATGGAACATTGGACTGCTCAACCCCTTTTCAGTAGTGGTCTGAGCCTCCTCAACTAACTACCTCTAAGTCAGTTAAAACAAGCCTGCTCTACTGACACTTTAATACAGACCAATAAGTTTTGCACTACATTACATTTGCACTGTTGATATTTTCATCTACACTGTTGTTTATTTCATCTGCACCATTTGATTTGATTATTTCATCTGCACTGCTGTTTATTTCATCTGCACGGTTGTTTATTTCATCTACGCTGCTGTTTATTTAATCTGCACTGCTGTTTATCTCATCTGCACTGTTGATTATTTCTTTGGTTTGCACAATTATTTCGGTTACATATCCCTTGCTTGAAAAGTTGTTTTGTGTACATATATAGATTTTGTATTTATCTGTAATTTGATATATATTTTTTGATATATGTTATTCTATGTTATCTGTATGCACCTATAGGGTCTGAGAGTAACGCAATTTCAATCCTCCACTTGTATGTACTGTACATGTGGCAGAATTGACAATAAAGCTGACTTTGATTTTGATTCAGAAAAGGTGTCACATAAATTTTGTCAACTTTAAGACTGCAAAAGGCAAATAAAAAAAATAGTCAAAAGCAACAGATTACAAACAAGAAACTCTTTTTTTTAATTAAATTTAACATATCCGTTATTTTATTTATTTTTAACCACAATGTATAACTAAACATAACAGACAGTATGTGTAAAAGAACCAAACAAGCCAATGAGCAATAACACAGCAGTCATTTGAGAAATGTCATTGACGCCGGGTCTAAAAACCATTCCTTATTCTAACGACCGTAACGCATATTTTATATTAAAATAAAACATATTAATGCTCTGATGTCGTCACTTTTCAGCATCTAGCAATCCGGTTATGCAGCAATGAAAAAAATACTCAATAAAACCGGAGAATACCGGTGAAGAAAAAAACAGGGAAAACATAAAGAAATTTTAAAAATAAATAGCACAAAAATAAAATAATTTTATACACCAGAGGCGGCAGCTCTGAGGAGACTCTGGCCGCTCGAGCTCAGTGAGATCTGACGCCAAATACGGACGCCCGACCTGAGCGCTCGACGCTACAGAGGCCCCATCGATGCTTTGACCACTCGATTTAACGGCCAAAATCGTTTACATCGCCCCAAACGGGATGTTATCCAAAGATAAGATACTATTACGTGTAATCAGGGATAAAAAACCCCACAATAATGGACTGTGGTGCAAAAAACTAACGACCAAAATATGACGCCTTCCCCCTATTTTCCAACTTACCTCCGCCATCTTGGTACCTTTCGGCTACTAAACTGGCTTTACGACGGAACCCGGATTGACGCTGCCAACCAATGACGTTAGGCTATTTTAGCTGATTAATTCTGATTGGTTGCTTTCTTTGACGCGCACAGGAAGCTGGACATCGGATTGGATGTTAGAAGAGCGCTGGTTGACGTCAAAATACTGTAATCACCTGAGCGTTTTGGGAATGTATGTATTGTAAAATATTTTGGGTTGACTTCTCAAACTTTGTTAGAAGATATATATCTATAAACTTATATATAAGTCAAAACATTGTGTTTTTTGGTGACTCTAAATTTTCTGAGAAAACTCCTTCGTTTTTATATTCAAGAAAGATTTTGACATGTATTTAAACTCTTTGAAGAACTTTTGTGGCATGTAAGACTCTGCAATGGTGTAAATCATTTAAGTTACTTTAGTTTTCTTTGTTTTTGTTTTATATGTAACCCTCTATTCCTGTGTTCATTGTTGTATTGTATTGTTCATTACTGTTTTGTATTGTAGGCCTACTTGTTATTGCATAAGGCATTTAAATGTTGCCGTAAAGTTATCTGAAATGA
Organism: Oreonectes daqikongensis; assembly: GCA_026939265.1. NCBI lineage: Eukaryota > Metazoa > Chordata > Actinopteri > Cypriniformes > Nemacheilidae > Oreonectes > Oreonectes daqikongensis. The sequence goes on along the minus strand of JAOTQM010000056.1, from coordinate 1,005,176 downwards.
CTTATTTCCGATTTTAAATTAAATCTTAATAACATTTTTGTAGGTAATTAAAAGTATTTTATATGTGATGTTTTTATGTCTAAAAGTCAATTCTAAGTGTTCTCGAAGTAAAATACAAACACTGTTTGTTAATTTGATCAATCATACTCTGGCCATATATCCCTCTATTAAGTCCAAACATTATTTTACATTTTTTATAGTGCATGTGGTTTCTCAATGTTAAATATTCACTTTAAATATTGTTACATAAATCCATATACTATTATTTGACATATTTGAAAGGTCTCTGTGTCACTGTTATGTTTTGTATTTGTTAAATGTAATTTATCTGTTAGGATATGTGTTGCAATCACAGATCAGATGGGGGCGCCAGTTGCATGATATATCCAAACTTTTGCATCACACCACAGAATTAACCTGGTCCAATGCAAAGAGCACTTTTTATTACAAAAAACCTTATATAGTGTAGTTTATTTTAGTGAATTTACACACGTTTTAAGATGGAAGCATGCAAGTTTTAATTCTTTTTAATGAAAACGTGCGACACATGCAGTTAAACTGAAAGCTTGACGTCACTATTTACAGCACTGACTCAGCTGCACCTGTACCGGTGAAACAAGATTAAAGGCAACACAAAAAAAGGCAACACAACTGATGTATGTAGAACAGGAAAGTTGAGTCTTGTCATTTGTTAGTGAACACCTGCTTGTGAATGTCTTTAAGCTCACAACATGTATTAAAGTCACACAAGAGATGCAAGTCTTTATTCTAAGGTGCATGGATAATCATCAAATTTCTCTAGGAATATGAGATCACCAAATCCACACCAGGAAAAAAGAGGGAAACTTTAACTATAAATGCAGAATTTTCAACTTGGTTGACTTTTGCACTGCAGAGATATGGAGATTGAATCAATGGTAGCGAATTGTGCACTTATAAAAGCACGAGAAGGTAAGAACATATTTTCATATTTCATTACATTAAGTTTCATTGTGATACACAAGTTTGAGGTATAAACATAAAGGAAGTTTTTTGAATGTACGAAATTATAGTTACTGTGAAATCAAATCAAATGAAGATCTCAGATATCACATAGTTGACATGAAATACTTCTGGAAGGTTGCCATGTTGTACTTTAGCTACTTTTTAAATACTCTTATTTAAAAGCAACACATCTCTAATTATTTACCTAAATGGTAAAATCTCTTGTGCCAGAAGAATAAGACTAACTTATATTATCCATTATTGTTCCATATAGACACGTTTTTAACTTGACATGAATTTACAGTAGATACTGTAATATAACATTCTGTGAAACATAAATGACCGGGACGTTTCGCAGAAATTGTTGTGCCCGTTTCTTAATTAAACAGCACATTCAACATATTTTTATTTGTCCCTAAACCTCTAAACTAGAATACCAACCTCAGACAAAAGCAGACACACAATGTCTTTAACGTCATTCTCTTGCATCACAAACAGGTCGGACTTCTTTCCGTGCGGTTAACTCAACGCACAACCCGTATGTCAGCACAACCTGCAATTCTGCTTATCTGAGTTCTAAAAATAGATTTTGTTGCTGTTTTAAAATCAGAAAAACCTGTCGTGCGTGTTCTGTCAACCACTCAAATTGAAACCCTCTTTGTAACACTCGCTCCAGTAATTAAAATATGAATCGGTCATTTATTGGATAATAGTTTTTAAACTACCTTACGTGTGTCTGAATCTGAGTGGCTGTAAGGTGTGTCCTCACATACCTGATCTTCATCTTCCTATAGTTTCATTCCCACAGCTATTTTTAGTACAGGCTCGTGTTTTGCAGTTTTATCGGAAACAGATCACCATTTACACAGAACACCACATTGATGTAGTATCCATATTTCAATTCAAAGGTTATTCACTTGTTAAATCATAATATTTATCAATAGTATTAATACTAACAGCATCATACCAAACTGTTTCAGAACTTTTTCTTCAAGGACCAATTTTGGCTGTGGGGTTTATATATTTTAGGAGGTATAAAAATTGCTCAAATCTGAGCGTTTGTATGAGTGTCTGCAGAATATGTTTCATGTGAGGCCTGTAATAAATTGAATCTTCATTTCTGTCTTTCAAACGTTCCGTAGGTAATAATGGAAATCGTAAGGGAAGAAGTCGAAAATGGAGAAGCTTTCTGCGTTTCCCGCACATAAACGAGTGCAGAGAGTTGGAGAACAGCATCGGTGAGACGGGGGTTAAAGGCTCCTGGAATGAGATTTTCACATTAAGTACATCGCTTTACCACGAATATGTTTCTGCTGTGCACAAAGATCCGTAATAAAATACTTTATTGAATAAAATAAGAGATCAGATGCCATCGGCCATCAACAGTGCCCGATGTCGCTGATGCTCTTAATGTTGTAACATCTAGTGTTAATACCAAACTGTTTATTTACACCCACGTGTTTGGTACATGCTTTTGATCCTTTAAGTGAATTTCAATCAATTCTTTTCTGTCTGTCAGAGCGAGACTATTACAGTCTGTGCGTGAAGCAGCCCATTGGGAAACAACTGTTTCGACTCTTCTGTGCGACGCAGAACGATTTGCAGTATTGCATTGACTTCCTGGATGCAATGGTACAAACGCATATATCTCCTGCTCATGATTTTCTATCGCCTTGCTTATTTGTTAAGCAACATGTGTGACAAGTTGATTTACGTCTCACAGGAAGAATATGAAGTCACACCGGACGAGAAGCGAAAAAACTTTGGCAATACACTGATCACAAAATATCTCACCTCACAGGTATGTCTCCTCATACACAATTCGCCTTATATTTTTATGCATTACACTTTATTATGTGTAAAATCTAAAACACGTTTGTGAGTTTATGGTTTTCTTCAGTCTGTTCATAGCGTGCTGGAAATTTTGGACAGTCATCTTCGGATGTGCAAATACAACCTGGAGTGCCAAGCATCTGAAGATATCTTCAGTGACAGCCAAAAGTCAGTTTCATGAGCTTTCATGGGTTTGTGTACACGGGTCTGTCACCGTTGAACACGGTTTCATTTGTTTTTCTTGTGAAAGAACCCTGCACGAGTATCTGAGTGGAGATCCATTCACAGAATATCAGAAAAGCATGTACTTCGACCGCTTCCTGCAGTGGAAGATGGTTGAGAGGTAATGATGCATTTCTAAATAAATAACTTTTGCTCATACAGGTTTGTCACTCCATGTGTCTTGAGTTGCTCTTTCATAGCTTCAGTTCTGTGCACATTAAGACAATAAAAACGCAAAGCTTAAAACGTCTTCGCAAACACCATTAGCACACCCTAACATCCAAAAAGGACAGAATGTCTAATACTTAAACTAATGTTTATAACAAACTGTGATGTTTTCTTTCGTCCACAGACTGCCAGTTACCAGAGACACATTTCGAGAATACCGTGTATTGGGGAAGGGAGGGTTCGGAGAGGTAAACACAAGTTTATTGAAGTGTCTGAGAGAGGTGTTATCATATGGGAATGTATGGAAATGGAGATGATAAACACACTCGGAAAGCCAGATTAGAAATGATGAGGAAGTGAGTGATGGGGTTCTTGCCGCAGGTGTGTGCGTGTCAGGTGCGAGCTTCTGGAAAGATGTACGCCTGTAAGAAACTGGAGAAGAAGCGAGTGAAGAAGCAGAAGGGGGAAGCCATGGCCCTCAATGAGAAACAGATTCTAGAGAGGATCAACAGCAGATTTGTGGTGAGAACATTTTTTTAGCATTTATGCGTGAATGTCAGCTTTTGAATTTTATGAAACCTGTAAAGAACATGTTTGGGTCATATTTTCAATTCATATTTATGTCACATACATTACCATGCATCGTATGACATATAGGCCTAGTGGAATGCTTTTTACGACCACGGTCTAAATCTAGAATGAAGAAGTATTTACAATTTACAATATAATACAAAAACTAATTATGAAAAATAGTGAAAGTAGAGAAATTGATGGTTTTTAATATTTTACATATATTAAATTCTTTTTTAGAACCACAATGATGACATGTTCTTTCAAAATTCTCACTACAATAATAAAAAAATGCAATAATGATAAAATAACAAATTTAACATATTTTTTATTTAACATACTTTTACATTTCTGCTGACATATCGTATCACTATTAATTAAACAAATAAAATAATTATATATGTTCCCATCACAGTAATGAGAGACTTTTTTTAAAACAGTAATTAAAGGTGAGTTATAGAAGTGAAAATAGAAGTGCAATACTGAAAACAACGAGATTCATGAGATTCACTCCTTCATGTTCTGATTTTGTTATATTAGGTGAGTTTAGCGTACACGTACGGGACTAAAGAAGCTCTCTGTCTGGTGCTGACGCTCATGAACGGAGGAGATCTGAGGTTTCACATCTATAACATGGGCACACAGGGGCTGTTGAAAGACCGAGTCAAATTCTACGCCGCTGAGATCCTGTGCGGTTTAGATCACCTTCATCAGAAGTCCATTATTTACAGGTATATGATTAAACATGCTGTGCAATACAGGTAATAATAAGCTATAATACAAACAGATCTGACCTACAATTATGTGTTTGATTTCTAACAGAGATTTAAAGCCAGAGAACATTCTGCTGGATGATGACGGTGTGTGCACTTCCCCTTAAAACAAAAGACATCTGGTCAAACACGTTTCTCTGCTTTCCATTTTCTACTCAAATTTCCCTACGTGTTCTATTTTTGTCACCATTCAACACCTGGAAACTTTTCTCCAAATCTGTTTTCAAAATCATAAACAAGGAAATACTTATCATTCATTAATGGCATGTTTGGGTTTCAACGTACACTTTTTTTGTATTGTAAAATACTGTTCAAGTTTTATATGTCATTTAGTAAAAGGTTACATTAACCCTTATAAAAAAGATTTGCATGGGCTGTTGGTACACGACTTTGAAACTAAAAAACAAGTATATTCTTAGTCTATGTACTTTCCAGACATGCACTTAAAATGAAGTATACTTGACGTATTCTGACAGTATGTGTGACTCAATCTTTTGATGGAGGTATTAAAAGTATTATAATGAAATATTTTATGTATACTTGTCTCAAGACACAAGTTTAAGTATACTAATAGTAATAACTAATAGTAAACTGTATACTTACGATTACTTATAGTTGGAGTACAAACTCAAGATTTATTTCTACTGTTACACAAAAGTATGCTTAAAGGTAGTACATTGATATTAGTATATAGAGTTTACTTAAGCATACTTATTTTTTGTAAGGGCAGTCAACAAAATGCCATCGCACAATGTCTAAAACTTTGTCACTCTTTCCTTGTGGATGTCAGTATAGTCTGCAGTAAAAAAAAAAAAAGTAAAAATGAAAAACTGTCCTTTTCAGTTTTCCACGTATATGACAAATGTTAATTGTGCTGTTTCACAGGTCACATCCGGATATCAGATTTGGGTCTGGCTGTAATCTTGAAACAGGACAGACCTGTCAAAGGCAGAGTGGGCACGCTGGGTTATATGGGTATGAATGATCTGCTCAATAATCCAACATGAACAATGCTTTTATATGAGATAATTGCTATAATACACTATTGTATTTAATGCTTAATATAAATGAAAAATAAATGAATATGAACCGCAGCTTTAACGGTATTGTTTGATATTGAAGTGTCATTGTGATGGTTTGTCTTCAGCTCCAGAAGTCATCAGCCACAAATATTACAGTACAAGTGTAGACTGGTGGGGTCTTGGGTGTCTAATCTACGAGATGACGGCCGGAAATCCTCCGTTCCGCAAACACAAGGAAGGGGTTTCGAGAGAAGAGACGGAGAGGAGAGTTCTGGAGATGGCAGAGAACTACGGGAACAAGTTCGATGAAGATACCAAATCGATTTGCCAAAGCGTAAGGCCACGTTTTATGCTGTGATTTTGAGATAATCAGCCGTTACAAAAATTCTGTCTAGATATCAGTATTGGCTGATCGCTACACAATATTCTGACAATATATTTTTGATCACTATATAGATTAAATCAATATTAGAAGCGGATAGTATCAGGGTTTCAAAAGCATGAAACGTTCATTCTTCTCTTATGCTGTAAATTATAATAAAAAGACAACATAATAAATGTAAAATACACATATTATAACGCACCAGATATAATTACAATGTTTGATTACATCTTCCAATTTAAGCTCTTGGCAAAAATCCCAAAGGAGAGGCTGGGCTGCGGGTCAGGGAATGGAAGCGATGCTATCAAAGCTCATCCGTTCTTCAAAAGCATCAACTTCACCAGACTGGAGGCTGGACGACTGAAACCACCGTTTATTCCTGATGTGAGTCATATAGCCATATCCTACTTCATCATTCATCTAAATGTAATCATTTCTCATCAAACCTTCTTCTCTATCAGCCGAGAGCCGTTTACTGTGCAGACGTCTTGGATATCGATCAGTTCTCTACTGTCAAAGGTGTAATTCTCAATGAGACAGATAATGATTTCTATGCCAAGTTTAACACGGGAGCTGTGGCCGTGCCCTGGCAGAATGAGGTAAATGCTTTTATGCATACAAGCTTTACATTTTATCAGTATGTGTGGGGATGATTTTGTGTGTGTGTGTCACTATAGCACGAGCTACAGGAACATCGTGTGACAGAAATAGATTTGCGTAATATTATATAGAGCGAGACAAAGTATATGAATGACACAAAACATCACAGAATTCATTGCAAACCTCACTGATGTCATGAAGGATTTTACAAATGACGTAACATGATGACATGGTGAAAGGATATTCCAGAGAAAACAGACATTTTAAATGTAATATACAATGTAACGTATATACATATAAACTTTTATCCTGCAGTTCATAAAACATGTTTATGCATTTGTTCAATAACTGATTTGTTCATTTTTTAATTGATGGTTGTACACTTTTATTTTTTTCATTTAGATGATCGAAACGGAGTGTTTTAAGGACTTGAATACGTTTGGTCCGGAAGGAACGAGAACACCCGATCTGGACCGGAACGCTTTGATCCCGATCAGTGGTTCTGACCCGCAGACGGGTAACCGGAGTCCACCGGAATACAGGCGACGCCGGCTGCTCCACAGGATCTTCGGCATACGTGTAATAAATCCTTTCATACAACTGCATTTTATTGTCGATTACCACAGACAACAATCACAAGTGTTTAAACAAAACTTACATTTTTACATTTGGACCCTCAGGCTCATGCTTTAACTAACCAGAGTAACCATTGGTTATGTGTAGTAAAACTATGGTCTCAATATAGTAACTGTAGCTTAACCACAATATTTCTAGTAAACTACACATTTACTATAATGAAAGCATGTTTTTTTTTCCGGCCAGTAACACGTCCAAGTGTGAACACAAATGAATGCGCGTGATAATCGACAGCCACTAAATCAGTCCATAATATTACGTTGATGATAATTTGTCATTTCTAAACTTAAAGCTCAAATGCAATGTATTCACATTTTCATTTGGTTCTCTGTTTGTTCTGTTGTAGCACAGGGGGCGATCCGCTGAACCCATATGTCCCTCCACCACCAGTCAGGGTTCTGATTCAGCATGATTCATAAACTTCAAGAGGAGTGAAAGTGCCAGCCACCATTTCCAGAAATACTATTTGCCCTAAGCAAGAGACGCACACATGGTGGCTTCCACACAAAAGTGGCGAATGATTATGAAAGTCAAATAATGTAAAAATCTCTTTACAAGACTCAAATGTAAATGTAGAGTATCACAAACCCTATATGCAGGGTGTGGGTACTGTTTTCATATTCTCAAAAATCATCAGTTTGTTTTGTACACTGTTTTTGTTTTTTACATTAAAGATTGTAAATGTTGAAATGTGTGAAAATGAATTTTAACCAGATGTAAATAACGCTCTTTTTCTGTAGCTCGGTGGTTAGAGCACGACACTAGCAATGCCAAGGTCATGGGTTCGATATTCGGAAACGAATGTATAAAATGTATAGTACAGTGCAATGCAAGTCGCTTTGGATAAAAGCGTCTGCCAAATGCATAAATGTAATGAAACTGAAAATAACATCTCTCCGAGCCGTTTAGATCTTTATTAAAACAAGAGTGTATAAAACATGGTTTGCGATAAAAGAATGATATTTTACATCTATTTAAGTAACTACGAACCAATTAACAAACAACATGAAAACACGTCCGGGCTGCATGGGAAACATGATTTCTATCAGATAACTGTCAGGTCAAACCTTCAGATTTGAGACGATTAATGTACCGTCACACACCGCACGAGTATGAACTTTACTCTTATTCTGACAAGAAATAAAAAAAGGAAATTATCTTTTCAGGAAATAAAATACTGTGACATACAAAGATAAAACTGCAGTATGAGGAAATTTAGCACCTTTTACCAAACGTGTGACCATGACTGTGACGACATCTCGTTCACACATTAACTTCAGCTGCGGTTTTAAAGTTGAAATACATGCATTCTACATTTTATGACCGACAAATCGTATCTTCTGTTCTGCAGAGAAAGTTTGAGAGTGACTGTATGGAAAGAAAACTAATTATTGCATGAAGTTGCTAAAACTGCTGTGTATTCATGAAATTGATTTGGCATCTTTGTAGGACAGTCTGTGTTGTCATGGATGGAGCAGGTGGGTTTAACCCTCCCATGGAGGACTGCGTCGACCATCAACTTCAGTCTCGACGTGGTACAACATATCAGCCAGTGTGTGTTCGGTGACAGCTCCCCATCCCATATCACTGATCTACACAACAAAACACAAGCAAATCACTTACAATCACTGACCAAACCACAAAAATATGGTGAAAAATATAGTTATATATAAATATAGTTGAGTTATTTTCCATTCCATTTTTATTTTATGTTTAATGTTAACGGAACATTTGTATATTGAAGTCAATTCAGTTCAGTTTCAATTACATGTTCAAAAGTAAAATGTTGACTTTATTTTCTTAACGCTATGTCAGCTTCTATGCTTCTATGTTCAAGGTAAGAGACATGTTTAATAAAATAAAATAGTTTAATATTCATTTTTCTAAAAACTAAGAACTACACTTGGATTCATTTAAATGAAAGTATCAACAGAGTAAAACTTCTTTATAGGGCTAGAAGTAATACAGTCTAGAAGAATATGCTTCATGGATAGTGGGATGTGACAAGACAAACATTTTGGAGGCTTTTCTGAAATGTCGACTTTCATACTCACCGGCTGATACTTGATGTCCTTTGGTGGGTATTTGAAGTGTGGTCCAAAATTCACAGACACCTAAATAGAGAAGAGAGTAAATAGTGCTTTAAATTATAGTTGTGACAGCACTTATCTTTTCAGTACTACACCATCTAGTGTACAAACACCATAACCTAGAACACTTTACCATACACATAAAACACATTTTGTCAAATATTTTATCCATATATAAGCTCAATTCTGCCCCCTAGTGAGCTGCCCTGCTGTCTACATCGAAAGCTACCTTCTAAAGCAGCATCTCAAAAGAAATAAAACCTGAACCAAAAATCTCGAACCAACAGTCTGATGTTTAAATTTGACAAACAGACAATCACAGAATGAGACGTACCGTGCAGCTCTTGTAGAGGGATATGGCAGGGTAATACATCCCCTCGAACAGATTCTCATACGCCATACCCTGACTCACTCCATTCTTAAAAAATATAATCTAAGCAGAAACATCACAAAACATTACATGCATCAGTGTGAAACACCTCTTCGGATCAATATTGTGCAACGAAACACTCACTCGACTGGGGCTGGTTGGTTTTAGACTCTTCTCGGCTTTGTCCACATAGTCTTTCTCTTCAAAGTACAGGTAGCTTTTGAATTTGATCAGAGCCTTTGAAGAACACAACACAGAAACCCTAAAGTTCAAGTGCACATTCACGTCTTTGCTAATAAACACTTTAAATTAAAAACAACAAAGCCGTTCATTCTTACTTTGTCTTTGTAGGTATCTGGTAAAGCCTTTGCGGTCTCCGTGCCGTCTGGCAGTTCAATATAGAAGCCCAAGATGTCGCCCTGACCGTAGCTGTCAGAATAATGCTTTCCTATGGACTGATGGAAGCGTGTTCCTTTCTTACTGCGCCACGAGTAACTGAATTTATCATAACCCAGAGGAGCCTGAAGGTTTCCTGAGATAAAAAACACAAATGTAAATACACAAGGACCATTTAAGCTCTCTAAAACTGTTTTACTAAGCTGTTAAAAATAACAAACAGACCTAAAGGTTGTGACCAGCCCAGTCGAGCAGCAGTGTCAGGGGGCATCTCATCCACAGTGACCTCAAAATACCACGCCCCCTTTCTGACCCCGTGAGACGCTCGGACCATGGAATAACCCTTCTCTCCGGTTACTGTCAAGCGGTCGTCTGAGATCTTCAGCTGTGGAGCTGAGGTTATTAACACACATGAATAACGAATAAATTTCTTTCTTCTGCAGAACACAAAAGAAGATATTTTGAAGAATGTTGATAACCAAACAACACTGAACCCTGTCGAGTTCCATTGTATGGACACATTTCTCAAAATATCTTATTTTGTGTTCCACAGAATGATACAGGTTTTAAACAAAAAGAGGGAAAAGAATGTTTATTTGCAAGAATTATTTAAAGAACATAAGCTTGTTCATTGTAAATGTACCTCTGTCGTGGAGGGCCAGCAGGACTCTCTCATACAGACATGCTCTGTACAGATCTCCAGGGATGGGTTTTCCAGCCCAGCAGTCCAGCTCCAGTTTCTCCGGATCGGGAGCATGAGGGTCCGGCTCTGCCAAGATGTAGCGGTAACCGTCTTTGTTGAAGGGGTGCTCGAGGGGGTAACCGTGAGGGGGCAGACGCTGAGCTGAGAACAACGGGTCACTGCGGGGAAAATGAGATCGAGTATATATATATCTACTCTACTCCAAAATCCACAATCTTTTCAAATATTGTTTAAGATTCTCACTCAAATTACAGACATTAAGGGTAAATTTATCTAAATCATCAAACGTACCTGCGTGTTCTTTTGGCTGCTCCTGCGGAAGCTCCATCCTGCTGCTGTTGTTGTTTGCGTTTGGCTCCTCTGCCTTTACCTGTAGCTGCTGGAGGAAGTCCACCTGTGACAGAAGATCTCACCATTAAACAACACCTGATGATGTTGATTCTCAGCCTCATTCACATGCTCTGAATGATGAAAGGTTTTCAGCCCAAACCCTCCTGTTAGCAACAGTTTACTAAAACACCCACCAGTATTCAACACAGAGCGGTAAAGCAGCGAGGCTAAGGGTTAAGTTTAATGTAATGCCCAAAGCGTTTAAGCAAACGCATCAGAATAAAACGCAAAAGCATTACGGCAAAAGCCATGCCAGGAAGATTTCAGATCATCTGCTAAGGGAATAGAGAGCACAAATCACTGTTGGATAGAGAGCTTGTGCCCGAGAGTAGAAAAGCAGTCAAGAGCAGGTCAATGGCAAGCAGGGGAGAGAAAGCGTAAAGCAGCAAGCTTCGATTTCAAACGCAAAATAAAATATTCACCTGAAAAAGATGATCCACCTGGAAGACAATGTACAATTTAAGTGGATTCCCTTAACAAAATGCGCTATGAACGTTTAACACCGTTTCTACAGTTTGGATTCGGAAAAAACCCAGCTTACCGTTCAAACCACCAGCTCCTGTGACTGTTGTCATTTGCTTTTGGTTGTCATATGATGGTCCGATGTTGCTCAGATCCTGTATGTGTAATACAACATGCGTGTGACGAAATATGTATCCCATAATGCAATGTGCTCAGCTAGACAAAAATAGCTCAAGTAGGCAGTATACAGTATTTACAATGAGGATCATCACATATTACGTGGAAAAAATACAGCATTCTACGTTATGTTTTTTTATAGTAGTAGGTATTATTTACAGTCTATTACAAACATAACCACTACATCTGTAATACGAAAATCCTCATGCGTAGTACCTGATCAAGCAGGCCAAATTTAGGATAGTCCTCCTCAGGGTCTTTGCTGCCGGGGTCCGGATGTTCTTTCACCAGGAACACATCACGCTCTTTACTCTGACATCAACACACAAGATGCTTATGCTGCACACGTTAAAAAAATGACTGTTTTCACATTCAGTAAACAAATCAATTGACTTACCATGGTCTTGACAATGTTGTTTGGCCATGTGAGTTTGCCGGGTCTTTGACGGGTCGTCATGCACTCCCAATATTTGTCAATGAAGGGTATGATGTCCTTTAAAAGAGATGAAATAACTCTCACAACAACACAAAAGACAAATTGGGTGAATTTAGTTGAGTTTCCAAGCTCACTTTGTCTTTAGTAAACATGGTTTTGGGATGTTCCTCCTGACTCCGGGACCTCCAAGTCAGATTTGCCAAAGCGGTGAGGCACATCTCCTTTAGATCTGTGATACAAAAAATATTCCACATTGGAGTACATAGAAAATCAATGATGAGCTCTGGTGTAAACAGTATCTACTGTACACTAACATTTTCTTTCAAAACAGTTTACAACAGTATGCAAAGATACAAGTTTTAAACATCGTAACCACACCACCTCTGACACACACACAAATAACCAGCAAACTAAACACTCACTCGCTTGTTTCCTCAGAAAATAAGTGTTTCCACTGTGGTGACACACATTGCAATGGAACACGTAGTTGGTCATGAATGGAAGACAAGTTCTGCGAAGATAGAAAACACACAGTTAATACAGACATGTTTTATATACATATGGATCTCAGGCACGTCACAGAGAAAGTGAAGCGATAACATACGCTGTGTCGATGCTGAACGTGTCCGCTGTGAACCACTTCATACAGAGAGCACACTGCAGCTCAACATCACCCAACTGACGGCCGTTTTCATCGTCTCCTGAACCCGTCTGTGTGTCAGCCGCTTCTGAACTGTCACCAGCCGTGTCCTGAAGGTTCAAACGGACAGGAACATTTTACTTTAGAAATGTGATGAATGTTTGAGTCAAACTGAGGATTATGACAGGGTTGACATAAAGACAAATGTTTACAAAATATACGCATTGTTATGCACAATGAGGATGTGTATTAGGAACAACAATTTGTGTTCATTCGGATAATATTTTCATTTTAAAACCTCATGTAAAACCACATACCATAGTGTCTTTACCACTGGAAGCCTCGGTCTCCATGTTTGTGGTCAGATCTCCAAATGATGCATCTCTGCAGACACACATGTCAGAATATATGATGCAAACCGTTGACCATGTATGGACACTAAACTGACTGGTTCAGAAATGGTTGCATTTGCAAAACCAGAGTTTATTTCTGAGGGCCAGAGGAAGGATGAAAGATGACCTAAATAGCGACTGCTTTTCCAAAAAAAAGAGTGACTTTTAAGGGAATGCTACAAAATGAATCAATAAAAATAAAACAATTAACCTTTCATCCATAATGCAACAACATACAGGACAAATATTGATGCAGATAAAGAGAGAAACGAACGCATTCTTTATTTTAATACTGGAACTTCATGGTACAAATAAGGTAAAACAACGTGAAACGTAAACAGTTAAAGTACAGAGCTCATGAATAAAAATAAAAAAGCATGTGAAAATATAACCATTTGCCTTATATTTCATAATACTTCATTATATACATAAACACGAGTGAGGACTGGTGTTTATTTACTGCACGGAGACATTATTATAACACAGATGCATATTATAAATGTTATAACGACCGTTAGACGCTGTTGTATCCACGAATATGATGCTAAATGAATGTTTTTATTAATTCATGTGAATATTTTCATTGATTCTTACCCTTCTGCTGTATCTCTCTCACTCACTGACGCGCCGCTCGCCTCCGAAGCCATTTTTCAAATAACGATCAGAGACTCAAATCTCGCGATGATTCAGCGGATTCTTCGCGTCCGTCCGCCTGTGAGTGAACTGACGCTTACTGATACCTGCTGGTCAAATGATGAATGACATTACACATTAAAAACATGAAACGATGTCTTTTAATTTGTATGAAGGAAAACTAATTCTTGGTTTTATTATATTTTCATAAAAAACCGAAATGGACAAAAAAGAAAACAAATTTGGAATTATATATAGTCCTAGTGTTATTATGAAATGGTATAACTGTGTAAAAATGGTAAATTAAACTGTATATACTATATCTTATTACATTTCTATTTCTACTTTATATATACTTCTCTGTATTGAAATTATTCTCTTAACCCATTTAACATGCCCAATGTTTTAAAATTGTAACAAAAGTTTTGAACCACATGTTTACAACCAACATACTACTAAACCTAAACACAACATTTGTGTAAATCGACTTCTCCCCATGTGATAACTAACCCAGAGTTCTTCTATAGCTTAGAAAAGTGTTTTTGAGCTGTTAAGAAAGCTTGGTTTATTTTTTTGTTAATCATACATTGTTTGCTGTTTGCTGGTAACTTACTATAGATTTATATTTATCTCATTTATTAGCAACAGTTTGTTTGAAAATAAATAAACATTATTAACAAGTCTTTATCTTTATCTATAAAATAACAGCTTCAGGGAACCAAAAATAAATAAAATAATTCTTGGTTTCCAGAATGCTTTGCATGAGGCTGTCATTTTATCATTTTTTTCTGTAATGATAAAGACTTATTAATGTTTAATGTTCATTTATCTTTAAACAAACTAAACAAAATATAAATCTACAGTAAGTTACTGGCAAACTGCTGCATAAATACAGCAAAACTTTTTCGAGTGTATGTGTCAATAGATAAAAACACAGTCATTTAGGCATGATGAGACCACCACTGGGACCGCTTAATTTGAAACATTTCATTATTTGTTCTTGTTAAACATGACTATTTAGTACACTTCAACAGCACAAAACTATACTCCAGTTTCTTCCTGTGTGCACAGATGCCTGGACGTAATGTAAACACACTTTCTCCACAAATCAAAGTGTCTCTCTATCTCTCTCTCTATTGACTACGACCATCAGATCCATCGTAAAAGTGTAAAACGTGGTTTAAACATCTATTACCACTAAAATGTCCTTTTGTTCCTGCGAAACTGCGGGGCAATTATTTGTTAGACTGTTGTTACGCGTAGAGGCCAGACACCCAGAGAGAGAATAACCTTACTGGCTGAATGTAAAAGAAGCCCAGGAGAGTTGTTCAAATCGTGTTTTGTGTCCCTCTCGCTTATGTATTGTCGGCCATCTGTGAGGTACATGAAATGACCCCCTGCATGTGTATTCTGCAAGAACACACAAAAGTAGGTAATTCATCATTTCAATCTACAATGACTTAAAAAATATTGTCAAACAATTTCATGAAAGCTATAATAAAAGTATCTTGTTTAACTGTATCCAAGTTGACACTCTGACCTCTGCAGTGGTCAATTATTTATATCAGTTTAAAAGAGTCTGAATAAGAAGCGCAGGTTAATAAGGTTAATGTGTTAAGATCTTGTCATCTGTAAGTGAGCTCCAGACACACTCCTCCGCTGGACCCCTCACCGGTGCATCTTCTCATCCTGATCACTGTGGACAAAGACGCAGGTCAGGAAGGGTCAGAGACACTGGTGACATCTGCTAATTGTCCTGGTGGGCCGGCAAAGCCTCGCTCCTTGAATACCAGCAACATAGTTGATGTTGACGCCTGGCAGCTGCCACGGTGGGCCACCTCTGGAGACTTTGGGGATTATTTACAACATTATACTGCCTTTGTTTGCATTCTCCTCTGTGCACACAGCTCAGAGAGGGGCACACTTCATCCAGCGTTACATGACAATACTTCAAATCAACAACATTTTTACTGCGATCTGCTATACGAATGAAGACCTTTTATACAAAACTTTACAGGCCAAAAGAAAATAATGCTTACAAAAAGTTACAAAGTGGCCAGTTAAAGAACCATTCAGCCAAAAATGGTTCTTCTATGGTATCATGAAGCACTTTTTTTAAAGAGAGAAAGTTTGTGAGTAAACTTGTTATTGTGAGCAAACTTAAATAGCATTTGTTTGTTAAACGGCCTACATTTTAGATTTTTTATTGAGAATATTTTGAAAGGTTAGGGTCACATATTTATTTATTTTAATTTTTGTTTTCAGAAATTAAAATGTCTGTAAATTCATGGAAAAACTAAATTAACAATCTATATAATTCATATATTTAATAATCACACATTTGTTCTGAGGTCTTATTGACTGCTTTTCTTCATTATTATTAATTTAAAAAACATTGTTTACATTTTTAATAAATAAATAAATATGTTGGCACTATTCTATTTTGTCTGCATAAATCATTTCACATAAGCCAAACTGTTTTTTAGGATCGTATAAGAAACACTTAAGTCACATGAATCCAAACTTTTAAACTTTAGATTTTCTTTTTAGGCTATGTTTTATTTTACTATATTTTATCTACATCATTTTAACTTGCACGTCATTCTCAATGCTTTTCTTCTGGAAGACTGAAGTCGATTAATTTCCATCACAACAGCGTCTCACGCGCTCAGCCACCGTAAAATCACACAATTGCAAATAACGACAAGCGCCGTTACAAAAAACTACACGGGTCCTCAGAAAAGGGCACATTTTAACCAGATGCGGGGCAATAAATGGCAAAGGAAGTGTGTCACCCACTGAGACACATTCAAATGGTAAAGCGTCTGCAATTTTTTTAACTCCTTTAAAATGTTAATGTTACACGCGTGTATAAGAGCTCGAGCTGCCGGAGTCGAGCTGTTGAAGTCAGATTTCAACAGACTTTAAAAGGATAAGGTCACATTTTACTCCAGCTGACCGTCAAGATGCATGAAAGAACTGAAGATGCACTGCAGGGAAAAACTTCATTTTCCATTGCAGATATTCTGGATCCATCCAAATTTAACAGGAGGCAACAGGAGACAAAACGAGGTGACTTTTCAACTTTTCACGGTTGTTTGTGGTTTATTGGTTAATGAAAAAAAGAGTAAAAAGGAATATTTATATATTTGCACGTATAGCAGTCAGGAAAAGAACTCAAGTGAAAAAACGTATTTATTCAAACGTATTTAATTTGGAATTTACAATGTGAATGTAATTACACACAAAAGATTATAAGGTTGGATTTCTCCAACACAACACGTTCGAGCATTACTTGTAAAAACCGAAAGATGGCAGTGTGACATCGCGTTTCTTATTTAAAACTAAATGAAAGAATAGAAATAAAACAAATAGTCCTTTTATTAAAATAGTTCACTTATGCATAACAAAGAAT
Organism: Oreonectes daqikongensis; assembly: GCA_026939265.1. Classification (NCBI taxonomy): domain Eukaryota; kingdom Metazoa; phylum Chordata; class Actinopteri; order Cypriniformes; family Nemacheilidae; genus Oreonectes; species Oreonectes daqikongensis. Next base: position 987,882 of record JAOTQM010000056.1, on the reverse strand, counting down.
TATTTTATTAATAACAAATATATTTCCTATTTACAATGAATAAATCTTATTTATAACAAATAGCCTATAGGCTAGTTCTGATCTCTGATGCTGGTTTAACACGTGTTACAAAAGTTTTTCATTTGTAGTGGAGAAAGGTTTTTCAGGCAATAAAACCCCCCATAACTTAAAATGTTTCTTTAATATTAATACGAAGACCTCTTTTAAAGCACTTTTAACACAAACTGTGATAATGTTCTCATAGCATGTTTTCCACGTTTCAGTTCAACCTTCAAATAACGAAAACGACAAGACAACAGCCACGACCTCTCCATCCAGAAAAGACCAAAAAGCTTCAACCATCGGCAGCGGATCCGAAGCGAACGTCAAGTCAAAGCGCATCCGCACCGCGTTCACACTGGATCAGTTGCGCATCCTGGAGCGCAGTTTCCAGAACAGCCACTATCTGTCCGTGTTTGAGCGCCACGGCATCGCTGCTGCCCTCTGTCTGTCCGAAACTCAGGTCAAGATCTGGTTTCAGAACAGACGCACTAAATGGAAGAAGGAACGCGAGGGTCATGAAGGAGAAGAGCACGGCTATTGCTCACCAACTTTTGCGCAAAACGCTTTCCTGTATGCGCATCCCGGACATCAAGCTAACCCTGTGCCTTACTACGCACAACCGTCTTACCTGAACCCGACTTACCAACATCAGACCCTTCTGATGTTTTAATCCACAGTATGTGCCTGTAAAAAAAAACATCAGTAAGAAAAAAGCGTTTTACAAATGTCATGGTTGAAGCTTTTTTAAACCATATATGTACTGGTGACCAGTTTACTGATCTAAAGCAATTTAAAAACTATATACAGCCCAAAATATATGTTCTTTAACTTGATCACAGTATTGCAGAGCTTTTATTTGTCAATGCACACTATACTGTGGTATTTAATGTTTTACTTATTGTCATATTTAAAAGGTTTGTGGCAACTGTATTTATATTTGACGTTAAATGTATGTAATTGTAAAGTTATACAACACACAATAAAGTTTATATTTTTGCACTTTGACTACTAGTATTGTTTTGACTGAATATGTCATATTTAGTATCTTAGTAGAGGTCAGAATTATGTGAATTTACTCACAGTCCACCGGGTCACGATGGAGAAAGATGAAAAATGAGTCCAAAAGAGGGCAGCAAAAACACATCTGTCTGTAATTTAACACATGGTTTTTATTATGGTCAGATGGCATCATCAACAAAAAATTGCTTTTACATAAAAACAGAAAAATATTTTTATATTCTCTTTGAATCAGTTTGCCGAATGCACATCACACCAGGAATCATAAAAGTGTGGATTTAATAAAATGATATTAGTTTCCTAAATGTATGACAAAGAAATGTGTCAAATGGTTTGGAAAACTATCAAATCTGCAGTGTTTTCATTTGGTATCTAAATGTATGAACATGTTTGTTCAATTCTTTCAGTGTTTATAATAAATGGAGGTGATTCACATTCTCGTAAAAATTCCTGTTTTTATTTCTGGCTAAAAATCAAGTCCTTGCAGAAACAAAGTAGACATTATTGTGACAAGTTAAATAGTTGGATTCAAATGTTTTATAAATAAAGGAGTCCTTCAAAAGCATCTCTCTTTATCTGAGGACAGAAAACCCTCGGCTGAATAAAACCAGACCTGTGCTCTAAAATGTACATGAATAATGATGAAGGAATGTCATCTTGGAACATCTTTTTCTGAAATGAGAAAGAAATCAAGTCAGAAACTCTTTTAAAAGACATCTTAAAGGTGCCATTTTTGTCTGAATGATTGCATAAAGAACCTTTAACATCTGAATAACTTTTCTGTTTCACAACAGGTTCTCTGCTGTGGAAAATGTTCTTTGGATTATATAAAAGAAAGAAATGGTTTTCGTAAAAACCTCACGTTTCAAAGAAGAAATGAATACAGGAATTGCTCAACCGTCCTCAAGTGTCTCTCTCTCTCCCCTCCCCTAAAACAAGTTTTCTTTTTTCTTTGGGATGTGTCTACTCACTCACCCACTCGGAGGGGGATGTCCGTGAAATTCCATTCCACTGGAAGACGGAACAACAGCCATCTGAAGTGCATGGTCCAGAAAACTTCAAACCTTTGGATAAAGTGGTTTGCAAATTCTGATTTCATGTCAAACAGTTAAACACTTTTCTTACCTGGTGAAGGAACCGTCTCCTCTTGCTTTTTCAAACTTTTTTGGAGGAATAAAAAGTTGACGATGCAGATTTCGTGGGTTCCTCTGTGTGCAGTCCTGCTCATCCTGTGCTGGATTGTGACGTTTATGAGTAATGTTGATGCCGCAAAATCCGACACGAGGACCGGAGACATCCAGGCGAGGAAAAGCAGCAGCTTTCATTCAAGAAGAGACGAATTACAGTACAAACCTTCAGAAGTTATTCAAATGGATGAAGCGGATGTTGAAAAAGAAAAACCCAAGAGTAAAAAGAGTCCTGAGGAGGTGTTAGCTGGTAAGCAACATTTCTAAAGTACCTGAAAACACCCACAAAGTGATTTAGTCTCATCTGGAAAGCTTGTGTTTTACCATCATGACATATTTGGCTTCACTGGATCCTCTGGGGTTATGCAACATTTAACTAAACCACATCTGGTCAGTCGACTGACACAGTTTTACTGTTGGCCATGTGGAATTGAAATTACAGTTTAAATGATGAATGAGAATTACAGATGGCTTCTGAAAACTAACATTACGGTGGAAAACAAAAGCATGAATCCATCTTCGGTTTTTTGCTAACGTCAGAGTTTTTGTGTGGTGGAAACACAGACAGTAAGAGAGACGGAGAAACATTTGGTTTGGATTGAATAGCCATGTGTATGACAGCTGTCCTTCAGTCATCGTAGCTTTAATAATGATAAACGGAAGGATGTCTGATGGTGGCGAGAGGTCTCTGAGGGGTTTAGACGTAAGCTTGTGCAATAATTCATATCTGAGAGAGTTTCTATGGTCTGGAATCAATTTGCTAGCATTTCTGGCAAACAGTAGTTTAAGAAACCTGCAGAAGCATCTCTTTAATTTGCTTGATGTCGTCTTGTATTTGATTTTGTTCTGACAATTATGAGCTTTAACCAAAGCCACAATGATTCAGAAAACATCCTGCATGTCAGATGTTTCGGCTGAGATCTCAAATTGTGCTCAATATGAACTTAAACATTTGTCATTCTTTTAAAATTAAAATATCTGAGCTATGCCCTATACATTAGATTTACTGTATGTCTGAACATGCATGACAAATACAGTTAAACGTCATGTTTTCCTGTCAATCTTCCGTTTGGAGAGCATGCAGATTCCTGTGAACTAAAAGGAAAAAGGCACATGTGTTTCATCTTAAAAGTGAACTTGAATTTCTGTAATACATAACTTACTGTTCTCCTATTTACTGTGAAGCTGAAATCTTCTTTACAACTTTCTTTCGCAAGCCAAGGCAAAGAAAGCAGCCGAGAAAGAAGCCAAAGCCAAGAAACCCAAACCGACGAAGAAACCAAAGCCACCCAAACCCACGAAGAAACCCAAACCTCCAAAACCAACAAAGAAACCCAAACCACCAAAGCCCACCAAGAAACCAAAGGCACAGAAGCCCAACACGACACCAAAGAGCAGAGAAACAACACCAACCAGAAATCCAGCGATGGAAGAAGAGAAGTTGCTCTTAGAGTTGGGCTGGGACACGTGTATGTATATAAACTGTATAAATGTTCATTTTCAAGTGAATGCTCATGTTAAACTGACACTTTAAATACTTAAATCCTCTACTGTGTTCAGTATCTCCAACAGAATCATCAAAGACTGAAATAAAGAAACCAGACCGAGGTATGACAGCATTAACATCTATAAGATTAAATGGAAAGCAAACACATTTTGCTTGTGTCTCAGATATTTTTCTGTCTAGTATTTTTATATCTAGTTCAATCTCAACAATGACTTAAACTGAGCTCAGATTTGTCAAGTCTGCAATCAAAAGTCAATATTATTAAAGATCTCAATATGCACTCAAACATTTCAACAATGTCTCATTTGTTTCTGTTTTTATATCTCCTGAGCAATTTACATAGAAACATAGGAGACTATGTTAAGACTTAAAATGAAACACAACTGAGCACTCCGTCAAATCTTGATTATGTGCAATTTATGAAATCCCCATCATTGTTTGGTACAGATAAAAAGTTTATTTTTGTTTCAGTAGAAATCCACAGCAAAGAGACCTCAACACCCCCTCTTATCAAAGCACATGACCACGATTACTGGGATGCAAGACGTACGTGTAAAGTACAATAGAATCAAATCCTTCAAGGAGAACGAGAGCAAAATACCACTAATCCTAAACTCTTTATTCACCTGACAGATGAACTTCCAGAACCCGACCTTATTCCTGAAGACAAAAAGCCCCCGGGCAGCACAGACGACCCGCATATATACTTACCCATCCCAGGTAACTACAGACTGACTATACAGATGATGGGTAACAAAAATGATGGGGTGACTTTTTAAATGTGATTATACATTTCACTACATTAATGTAAATAAATACAATCTCATGATTAGATCGTCTCTCTCTCTCTCTCTCTCTCTCTCTCTTTTATCTCAATTCCTGTTTTCTATTAGAGGAAACCAGCAGTTCCCCTCCAGCAGTTACCGCCTGGTATGAAGAATACGATTATGCCGATTGTACGTCTGGAGCACTTCATTCATTTATGTTTTATAAAGATTATTATCAAACAGCTTGAACTTCTGCTCTGACAGTGAAAATGTTTTGAAGAATTTTTTTTAATCTTTTCTTTCTAACATCAGTGGCTGCAAAGAAAGTGGAGGAAGAGATGGAGAAAGAAAGAAAAGCCAAAGAGGAGAAGGGTTTGAAAATCACTTTAAGTGTATTAAAATAAAGGAGATGTTTGTATAAAGGAGATACTTATTTTTATGAAGCAAACAACCATCCAACCCAAACACTCTTCAGTACCAAAATCTCAATCACAGACAAGAATTTCCTGGCACTTATTTAATCTAGTCTTGTTGCGCAATAGAAACATAAAATGGCCCATATCAACTATATTATGTGTCTAAGTAATATACTCAAAGTAATCCTCCCTCTCTGTCTTTAAAACAGCCGAAAAACTTCGGAAAATGTGGGAAGAGGAGGAGGAAGAGAAGAAAAAGCAGACGCTTCCTCCCGCCGAGCCAAAAAGTGAGTATTTCTGGACAACAGCCACTAATCACATTATAATTAGAGCAGAAACACACACACTTAATATTAAAAAACTTCATTCAGTACCTCAAACTGAGCCTCAGAAGAGGTTTTCCGTGACTTGTCTGTCTCAGAGTTGAAGGCTGTAAACGTCAACGCCGACATGTTCTTCCCCCACAGTGATGTTGTTTTCCAGCTGGAGTCGGTTCTTTTTGGATTCAGCGTTGAGATTGTACGCTCAAACAGGCCAGAACGGCTCCTGGCTCGTCTTTGTTCGGCATTTCCTCTGTAAAACAGACAGTCAACTATTAAAACAACTGTTTTCATGAGAGATAAAGTGATAATGTACACAAAAATAACAATTCTGTCATCATTTATTCACTCTCATGTCATTCCAAACCCGTGGGACACAAAAGCAGATATTTTGAGAAATGTGGTTTTGTGTTCGTACAATGGAAGTCAATGGGGTGCAGTGTTGTTTAGTTAGAAGAAAGAAAGTCATACACGTTTGGGGAGTAAATGATGATTTTTAGGTGAACTGTCTCTTTAAGGCTATAACTTACTTTTCTTCAGAATGTCCTCCTCTTGGCCTGGAGTCTCATCGTGTGGAGGATGATCAGATATTGGCATCTTCAATGTCCCATCATGGATTTTCAGCTCTGAGAGGACGTCTGAACATGCAGGTACCTGCACCACTATTACAAATATTACATTAAAATCCATGCGAAATATGAGATTTGTTTAAATTGACTTGCTCTGCCTAAAAAAGAGGAACGCATTTCACGAGTTGCTATAAACAACAAGCAGAAGCTAGATTTTATTGCGAGTGTCTGTTCAGAATTCACCGCATGAGGAAGATGTGTACGGTGGAGCGTGGTGTGCCGACACAGAGGAGAAGGAGCACTGGTTTCAGCTGGATGCCCGGCGTGAGGTGGAGTTCTCAGGAGTCATCACGCAGGGCAGAAACTCCGAGACACAGTAAGAGATGCTGAAACACATTTATAAACATCAGAGACAAAACAAGGACAAGTCATTGCCTGAACCCTCACCTCTGATCGAATTCTCTTACAGCAATGACTTTGTTTCGACTTTTTTCGTGGCCTTCAGTAACGACAGCCGTGATTGGACGGTGCTTCACGACGGTTACGCCGAATGGGTCAGTTCACAGTCACTGCATCTAAGTTTTAGGTTTTAAAGATCAGACGCGGTGCTGGTCTGGTGCAGAGGTTTTCTCCTCACTGTCATGTCTCGTCGGGCAGCTCTTTTATGGGAATGTGGATAAGGACACGCCTGTGATGACGGAATTCTCGTATCCTGTGGTGGCCCGTTACATCCGTGTCTTGCCGCAGAGCTGGAATGGCAGCTTGTGTATGAGGCTGGAGGTGCTCGGATGCCCATTACCCAGTAAGCTTTCAACACAGAAGTTTCAATACTTTTGCATCTTTATTTTCTGAAAGAACGAAAGGTTACATTTACATACACAGTTGGACAGTCACAATAAAGATCTATCTGCTGAAACGGTTCCCTTTCATCAGCTAGTTATCCGACTGAGAACGACGTTCAGCCCACCGATGACCTAGATTACAGACATCACAACTACAAAGAGATGAGACAGGTGAGATCAAGACACCCCACAGGTATTCTCAAGGGCACAGAGGTCGATGCTCGTGTCACGACACGTTCAGTGTGAAGGTTCCCGGGTTCACCAAACCATTCCTGTGTGTAACAGATGATGAAGGTGATAAATGAAGAATGTCCCAACATCACCAGAATATATAACATTGGCAAAAGCTCACAGGGGATGAAGATGTACGCCATGGAGATCTCAGATAACCCCGGAGAACATGAAAGAGGTAAGTAATTTGTATTATATTCTAGCTTTAACAGATTTAACCTTACTTATTCTCACGTCTACCGTCAGGCGAGCCGGAATTTCGTTACACCGCAGGTCTTCACGGGAATGAAGTTCTGGGCCGAGAGCTTCTGCTCCTCCTGATGCAGTTCCTGTGTAAAGAGTACAACGACGACAACCCACGAATCCGCCGCCTCGTGGAGGGCGTTCGCATTCATCTAGTGCCATCACTCAACCCTGATGCCTACGAGCTCGCCTACGAGATGGTGCGATCCGCTGTCACACATACAATTCCTGCCCGTCTGAGTTTATCGTGCAGCTCACTGTGGATAAATGTCTTCTCCAGGGCTCTGAGATGGGGAACTGGGCTTTGGGCCATTGGACAGAGGAAGGCTATGACATATTCCAGAACTTCCCAGATCTGAATAGCATTCTGTGGGGTGCGGAGGACAGGGGATGGGTGCCACGGATTGTCCCCAATCATCATATTCCCATTCCGGAGAATTTCCTCAATGGTTCTGTGAGTGAAATAGAAAAAGATAGTGTCAAACTAATTGAATGTGTATTTAAAATCATTCTAAATTGGGTTTAGGGTCCGGTTAAAATGGCAATTTTTTATTATTCTATTAGTCTATTTTGAACTTAACTATACTGAACAAAATAAAATATATAAACATACTTTATGTTATAATAAAAAATAGTAAGGTATATGCTTAAAGGAATTACAAAAAAGCAACTAAAAATAAAATAAAAAATGGGGTAAGAAAAATAAACTCAATTCAAGGTTTATTCTCGAATTATGCACAATTTTGCTTTTCTCAGGTAAATTTATTTTATATTATACACTAGCGGTCAAAAGATTTGGGACACTTACTCACTTAAGTGTTCATATCCACATTTTAGAAGAATAATAAACTCATCAAAATTATGAAATAAAAGGGAACTATGGAAATTATGTTGTAATACAAAAAAAGAAAAATAAATCAATTAAATTACATAAATTAATGTTATATTTACTGTCTTCAGTGTCGTCACCTTTCAACTAGAATTTGCAGACGTAATTTTATCAAGCAGCTTTTTGAGGTTTTACCCGGAGATGCTTTTAAAACAATACTGAAGGAGTTTTTATCTATTCTGTGCTCTTATTGGCTGTTCTTTCTTAATTATTAAGTCAAAGTTATCTATTTTGTATTAATTAAAATGTTAATTTTAGTTATGAAAAAACATGTAGCCTATGTTTGGAAAATTGTATTTTTGTCTACTCAACTAATTTCAGATATTAAAGCAAACGATCAAACGGTTTTTTATAAATAATGAGAAAAATTGTCACAAAACTTTCGATCGCTAGTGTAGGCCTACATATATTTACCAGAAATAAAAAATGTTATGATTAAAAAAATTATTTTTTTAGAATAAAAAAGATAAAACTAACATAGAAATAAATTTTAACTAAACCAAGAAAACCACAACTTATAACCAAGAAAAAAACCAAATGACGTTTCCCTATAGAAAATTACGATAAATGTCATTCCCATGTGACTTGATGTCAGAACTTTTACTGTCTTTCAGTAGTTCCTTTATCAAAGAAATGTGCCATCTAGGTGGCTGTTGAAACCAAAGCCATCATCGCTTGGATGGAGAGGACGCCGTTTGTTCTGGGGGCTAACCTACAGGGCGGAGAGAAGATCGTCGCATACCCCTTCGACATGCAGCGTCCGCCCAGGGCCGACGGCAGGGGAAACCAGCCGGTGCTGCAGTATCACCAGATGAATGAAGAGACTTGGGCCAGAATCCAGAGGCAGAATGAGGGCGCCCTACGGGAGACTGCTGACGAGAACCTGTTCCGCTGGCTGGCCATGACGTACGCTCACAGTCACCTGACCATGACGGAGACACGCCGCGGTTCCTGTCACACAGATGACATCACAGGCGGCCAGGGCATCATCAACCGTGCCAGCTGGAAGCCTGTTGTGGGCAGTATGTCATGACACACAAGCATATAAAACTTCGATAGGAGTTTTTGAACATAGCTTCACCTTTTAAGTTTCCAGGATGAAAACCTTTAGTATCAATACCGAATCTATGCCTCAGCTTCACACTGTTTTGTGTCACACTGTAGGCATGAACGACTTCAGTTATCTGCACACCAACTGTTTCGAGATTTCCATCTTTCTGGGCTGTGATAAATTCCCTCATGAGAGTGAACTGGCAGTGGAGTGGGAGATCAACCGAGAGGCTCTTCTGGCTTTCATTGAGCAGGTTACGATCACATTAAATGTCAAATTCAGGAGATAAATGTTACCTCTAAAATAAAATACACGGTGCAAGTCTGTTTTATGGGCACGGCAGCGAGAGCGCGCCGTCTAGCGTCCGATGAGTGGGAAGGCTTCAGTATTTGACAAGTGTGAGTTTTAACACTTTTTCTAGTTATATATATTTTTAAATATATATAAACGAAGCGACAATTAAAAATCAAATTCTCCTATAGGAATGTTTGGTTCTTGCTTCATGTAACACAAAATCACTGAAATGCGCTTCTGAGATGAGTTAACATTCGTCATTTGAACCTGTTACACCCATATGAAAAAAAAATATTTATTAGTTATAGTAAACTGTGGTAAAATTCCTAGATACTTTAGTGTACTGCAGTTTTTTTTTTATCTGGGGAGACCATGCACATATGCTAAATAAGAAAGCAAGAAATAAAATGACTAAATAAAAGAAAAAACTGCATGCAAGAAAAATGTATAAAAAAAGTGTTAGTGATAGGTAGTTTGATGCCAAAGTTCTTCTCAAAGTTCTGTAAATCCAGTGTTTTTATGTGACCCACAGGTGCATCGTGGTATTAAAGGGGTTGTGAGAGACGTAGATGGAAATCTTCTAGCAAATGCCACAATCTCTGTTGAGGGTATCAAACATGACATCAAAACAGGTAACATACAATCCATTCACCAGCCACAAACCCTGTTCAGATAGCTTTACTAGTTCAGTTTGGCTGGTAAACATAAACTATATGACTGTTATTGTTCTATATTTGTCTGAAGCTCCCACTGGTGATTACTGGCGACTTCTAAACCCCGGCGAGTATCGTGTCACGGCGAGGGCAGACGGGTACTCATCGCAGACTCGTCTTTGCATCGTGGGCTACGACGCCATGGCGACACCCTGCACCTTCACTCTGACTAAATCTAACTGGGCTCGGATCCAACAGATCATGGCTCAGAGTGGGAAGAAGCCGAGGTTGGCCACCAACAGCACGGGAAGCCCGAACAGCCGCATCAGTGTTGAGAGTACAGGGAGCGCTGCGGCCCCTCAGAACGAGCGTCTGCGCCGCCTGCGTCTCATGCGTCTGCGCAAGCTGCGACTGGAGAGGATGAAGGGCAGTATGACCACAGTGCCCACCACAACAACCACCACCCTTCCACCCACCACAACAACAATGTCAACAACAACAGAGGCCACGACATCGTGGTTCGAGTCATGGTTCGGAGGGGACAGTGTAACCACTGAAGACTATAACTTTGAGTATAAAATCGATGATTATTAGCATTGAAATGTAATTGGCCTTAAATGGAATATTGACCTTAATGTTCATTATCTGATATTTTAGATGTAAGCTTTCAGGCTATCACATTTACATTACATTTACATTTATTCATTTGGCAGACGCTTTTATCCAAAGCGACTTACAATTGAGGAAAACAGCAAGCGATTCGTCTAAGTAAGCAATATTCACGAGAGGTGCTAGTAATACAAGGTTTCAAATACAACGTCAAGATAGTATAAGCAAGTATATAGAGAACATTAGAAAAGGAAAAATAGGGGTAAAAGTTTTTTTTTTTTTTTTTTTTTTTTTATGAGACAGTTAAGTGCTCATGGAAGAGGTGGGTCTTCAGCTGTTTTTTGAATTGTGAAATTGATCCAGCAGTCCTGATGGAAACAGGAAGATCATTCCACCAGCCGGGAACGGAGAAAGAAAATGTCCTTGAGATGGATCTCATGCCTCTCTGTGAAGGAACAATGAGGCGCCGCTCGTTTTCAGACCGCAGACTTCTGGAGGGGATGTAGGTCTGTAAAGATTCTATCAGATTACAGAACAAGCTCTCTGTGGAACAGAGTATGAAAGACAGGAAGTGTCATTGTTATTTAATTCAAGGTATCTTGTGTGAATGCTCATAAGAATGAGATGAAACGATGGAGCCATTTCCACTTTTGATTTGCAAGCTGCCCTCAAATTACATGCTTGTGTACACCAATATTATAATGTACACATTTTTGTAATAAAATGATTAAATCTCATTTCATTTGTTTGTATTATTATTGATTTGTAATGTGTAATACAAAATATTAAATATTTAATGTGGATATATTACAAATGAGGTTATTGGGGTATTGACTTTTATTTTGCCCAACAAAGCGTCTATGCGTCTAATTTTTTAAGGGTGTGGATGAGGGACTTTAATTTAAAAAAGGCGCTTTTTGCCAGCTAGCATGTTTCTTAAACAAAATATCTCATAATCATATTTATCATGATATATTATCATAGCGTGCATTTCTTTTATTGACTTTTACCCAAAGCACTTTAAATTCGTGTACGCCTCATTTTTATGGGTGTGGATGAGGGACTTTTATTCTGAAATGTCGCCTTCTGCCAGCTAGCAAGTTTCTTGAAATCCCTCGCATAGTTGTGAGCTCATTAAATGTCTTCTTCCTTTTCTTAATCCCATCGATTTTATCACACATATATTTATTCATGCTTTATTTTTCTTACAGATCTATAGAAGCACGTTGAATAAATCAAAAGCTTTTGTCGTCTCTTTAGATTAGATTAGCTGTTAACGGGTTAGCTACAGTCTTGGCTATTTCACATAGAGAAGGTAAGAAATTACACTTACTGTATACTTAACGGAGAATATTTAATATTTACAAATCTATTTGAATAGAAATTAAGACATTGTCTGTATGAGATCGTGGTTTTTACACGTAGCATGACAGCTAAACAGCTGTTTTTAGCAGTCTGTTGAGTTGGGTTGAATCATAGTTACACGTCAGTTGAATGCTGGTCATATCCACTGGTTGTCATGTCTTGGGATTCCTTGGGGCCATTCCTATCCTGGTTTGTTAAGCAGATGAGCTAAAAGGTTGTTGGATCAGATTCCACTGACCATTGACCATGTACATTGTGCTTTTATTTAAGACATCTAACATGGAATATATAATGATGTACAACAAGTAAGAAATCAGTCATAGAGTCTGTAAATAACCAATAATGTGTTGTTGTTGTTGTTGTAGGTCCTGTCCAGAAACACCATGAAGCTCTACAGTCTAAGTGTCTTGCATAAAGGTTCAACGAAGGCCAACCTGCTTAAAGCAGCATATGACCTGTCATCATTTAGTTTCTTTCAGAGATCCAGGTGTGTTTGTGAGATCAAGGCTATCACAGGTCCATGTTATGGGGTTCGATCCCAGGGATTACACATGGTCAGAAACAAATGTATAGTATAATGCAATGTAAGTCGCTTTGGATAAAGGCGTAAAATGTACATAGAGCAAATTAACTTGTGTTTACAAAAACATTCTACACCAATTGTGTATTCATTTATATCTATAAATTAACATTTTAAATATTATAAATGTATACTCAAAGTTTTAGGTTGATGTATAACCTATATTTTGTTTTTAAATGCATTTTAATGTTGTTCAAATTGATTGTACAAATGTTAAAGTGAAATAAATGAATGTTATTTTGCAGCGTACAAGAATTCATGACATTCACAAGCGCCCTGATAGTCGAACGTTCAGCGGTAGGCAGTCGAGCGTCTGTTAAAGAACAAGGTCAGTGATATGTTATCAACATGTGTATTAGTGGCCTGCTCAGATTGTAGCTATTTAATTGTAGACTGCGCAGCACTGTTATTAGGTTCACTGTGTAATTAGAGCACCAGACTAGGAAATCTGCCTAGAAATCCTGTATAAGCTGCGAGACAAATGCAGATATGTTTAACTGTTGGCATGTGTGTTTTTCTCCATAGAGTACCTGTGTCACGTGTATGTGCGGAATGACAATCTGAGTGGTGTTGTGATCGCAGACAACGAATATCCATCCAGAGTCTGTTTTACCTTACTGGACAAGGTAAGACCAGAGTAATAGAGCAGAAAGAAATCTATTTTGCTCAGAATATATACATAACACATATAGTGTGATAAATACAGGCTGTGAATATAAACGGGTTTGTGGTCGTCTGTAGGTATTGGATGAGTTCTCCAAGCAGGTGAGCAGTATAGACTGGCCTTCTGGGTCACCTGCCACTATTCAGTACACAGCACTGGACAGTCACCTGGCTCGATACCAGGTGAGTAACACCCATGAATAAATAAACAGCACAGGACAAGAAAAGCCATTTAGTGAGATTATTCAGGGCATTCATTTTATTTGCCTCTAAATGTCACGTTCTGCAGAATCCACGTGAGGCAGACGCGATGACAAAAGTACAAGCTGAGCTGGACGAAACCAAAATTATTCTGGTGAGCGAACAGGACACAATATCAGAAACATTTTCAAATGAGCTGTCATTCATATTGAGTGTAATATCTGCTTCCTGTAGCACAACACAATGGAGTCACTTCTGGAGAGAGGAGAAAAACTGGACGATTTAGTCCAGAAGTCCGAACATCTTGGAAACCAATCGAAAGCCTTTTATAAAACGGTCAGTACCCGAGACACTTTAGTAACCCCCCCTAGCATCCACACGAAACACTTTTCTAATGTGGAATACTTGACGTGATTTGTATTTTCTAGGCACGCAAGCAGAACTCCTGCTGTGAGATCATGTGATCACCGTGAATCGGAACTGACTCTCTTCGGCCACCTCTACTCTCGTTTTTTCTATTTTTTCTCTCTTTCTCTTGGGCTGGTGCGTCCAGCGTGCAGCAGTCGTAGTAAACGCACACAGAGGAGGCTGATACGACGGTATACAATAAAAGGCTTAGAGGGGGCTGATTTACCACGATGCACCACACTTACTCTGCTGCCAGTTTTGACGTTGTTTGAGAACTTTGTTTTCTTCTGAGTTCCTTGAAGGGTCTTGTGAAAGCCCTTGACTGCTCCTCAGGGTCTGACGCAAACTCAAAACTGGACTCTTGCAGATTAAAGCATGGAGGGGCGCAAGTTTGCCGTCCCCGCTGTGCCTTACTTTAGACAGCAGTGCGTTGATATCAAACGGATATTCAGACTGTTCGTCAGCCTTATAAATGTAGGACATTCTGAGTGAAAATGCTGCAGATTCAATTTAGATATTATTCAGCTTTGGCAGTGTTGAAGCGCTTTTGTAGTGTAAAGTGTAAATGTTGAATTTCGTCCTGGGTGAATCTGTTTTTTTAACTGTGAAACGCGTTGGATATTAATAAATGTTGGATGAGGAGTGAATCTTCAATATTGTGCACGGTGTAAGTGACTGACCAACTTCAACGTCTCAAAGTCTGTTTGCTTGTACAGTACTAGTTCGTTTGTCTCAATGTAAATAAATAACTGAATCGTATTGGCTTTTGGAATCTTTATTGCAATTTGGTTTAATATTTTGTCACTGCACATATGAAACATTCCTGCAATACTTGGATTTGATTTAAACGTGTTATACACATACCAGCTGGTAGTTTATTGGGATGTCTCGTGATATATGAAAGTAAAATGAAGGTCTGAAGTGTGGTCAGGTGTGAAATCAGCCTCCCTCACCCTTGTGCCGTGAGTCATAGGAATCTTGCTGGATCTCTCAAATGCTGTATTCAATCTAACATAGCTTTGCTGCTAACAGTCTAAAGGTAAATATAAAACATAATATTCCAGAACATTTACACAAAATGCTTAAACTCTCGTTTAAATACTACATGACTGTGGTGTGTAAATCTTCAGTAAATGTTTGTATTGCATTTGACGTGTACGTACGGTGGGGATGTTTCAGCACAAGTGTCAGCTGTGTGTTAATACAGGAAGTTTACAGTGTTATATTCTGTACGAGTAAATGTGTGCTCACTTTATGCAGCTTCTTTCTGCCCTCGGTAGTGTACGAGTGAATTACTAACTGTTATATATATATAGATGTTGATATTGAGGTGCCTTTCCCTGGTCATTGCCAAATCATTACTAGCTCAGTTTAGATCAACACTAACTCGCCATCACGGCTGAGCATTTAATGATGATTTAAAACCCCTGCACATATTCATAAATGTAATGTTAGCAAGGAAATATTTGGCATTAATAAAACATGGCTTGCGTGATCAGTTTTTAAACAATAATCTGAAATATATTAAGTCTCTTGCCTTTTTGTGAACACTATTGTCACATTAAATGTGGGTTGATCTACTTGCGTGTATAAACCACAACTTTTGAATTAAGTTAGTGTCCATATGCCCTACAGTATGAGACTACTGTACATCCCTTTGACAAAAATGACAAATTTATGATCAAAACAACAAACGTTTATGATTAAAAAACACAAAGCATTGAATAAAGAAGACTTTTAGTAATGATGAAATATTTTCAAACATACAGTGAGACAGAAATATTCTCGTGCACGTCCGATTCAGACAATCTTATCCTCGATATCCGTCGCACTCTCGCTTCCGGCTGTGAAATTTCACTGTACACAATCTGTCTGAATGGTTTGTTTTCCACAACGCATCAGTCCCGATGTCCCGTTGGCTGCAAGTTCACAAAAATCTTCTGCCTTTAGGATTTACCGCTCTTCTTGTCTGTACGATTCTTCTTTGCGTATCGGAAACTCTTGAGTGGATTTTTGGTTTTGAAATTCTTCTACAAACACAAGACGACACATACAGCGAAGCATTTATTTAATGTTTTATCCATGTCTAGTTATATTGTTTCCAGCCCTTATGTTTTGTTGTTTTTTAGCAGAAAAATAACTTGTTTTCTAACCTTGAAGCTGCTTCTCATCCCATCCACTGCTTTTGGTCTGAACCTTCGCTTTCGTCTGTTTAGTGGATTGACAAGACTTTTCAACGCAGTCGGAACTGAAACAGACAAATAATACACATGTTCTCAAATAAATTCTACCTAATATTTCACTGTATTGATGTCAAATATTTGTAACAATATGTAAAAATAAATACTATTAAATTCTTTGTTTATATCAAAGAAACTTCGTACTCAGGTATTCCGGCACATTTTTCAGGTGAGGTTTGATAACTGCGGGGTGAAGATCTTTATCGTGTCGTAACAGCTGGAGATCTCTGGGATTGTCGTCGAAGTATGTCTGCAACCGATCAAATCAGTAACTACAAACACTCAAACAGCAGAGATGAGCTTTATCATAACCATATAGAGACGATCAAACCTTCAGCTTTTCTGAATTCAACAGCTCCTGTTTGATCTCCTTCAGTCGGGCTTCTTTCACAGCCTGTTTCGTCACTGATCTCATTGCGTCCTGCACACATTACAACACACAAGAGACTCTTTACTTCAAATGAACCAAACCATGAACTGATGTGAATACGCTCAAACTAAATCTGATGACAACCGTACCCGACATCTGTATCTGAATGCCTCGATTTCCTGCATTTTAAAGCCGTATGGTTTCAGTACGCTATCTGTGGTGTCTGTAAATACAACAGAAAAACAGTTTGTGTTTATGTTTTGAAACAGTCCAGTTTTCTCATTTTTAATTATTATTATCATCTTTATTTAATCTATTGATATAAGAAATCTTAAAAGAAAAATCTGTCTAATGAAAAATATAACTGTAAATATTCCAGAGGTACATGTCCTAATAAAACAAATCTATGACATGAAGTGAACATGAGTTCATATAGAAGTCATATAGATTTATGGGTCAAAGGTCACCCAAGGTGGCTGTAAAGGCTTGGTTAACAAAGGCTTTCAAAGTTACTGTAGTTCAAATCAAAGCATAAAAATAGTATATTTTAGTATAGTATAAAATAGTATAACTATTTTTATGCCTTGATTTGAACTACAGTAACTTTGTTGTTTAATACTTGTTTTACAATATAACTTCATTAAAATGTTCAAATCAATTATGGACTTTACCTCCAACGAGAGCGTTTTGCACCTCTTCAAGCATAGGAAGTTCTGTGTGAGATATGAAGGACAGAGCAGTGCCAGGTTTGTCCGCACGAGCCGTTCTGCATAGAGCCGGACATTTTTTTTAGTGCTGAACATGCAACACTTCTCTGACCTATAATACAATTTTTATCACTGAACATCTTTGTTCTCACCTGCCGACACGATGGATGTATGACTCGACTGATGCTGGAAAATCAAAGTTGATGACATTGAAGACATTGTGGAAGTCAATCCCTCTGGAAACACCATATTCCTTGTCTTTGCCTCTGGGGGAAAACGCAACGTTTTTAACACACCACATTATCCCTTAAGATCAAACAATTATATTTCATGTTACGTTGTAATCTTATATGTTCATCTTGGCTGTGAAGTATTTATTTGCAAGGAATCCGTACTTTTTGCCTTTTCCTGCTTTCTTTTTCTGTCCTTTCTCCTGGGATTTCTGGGAACTTGAAGCTGGATTTTCTAGTTCATGCTCGTCTGTGGCAATGATGTAATCGTAGAATCCCTGATTAAACTGAGAGATGATGTGACTCCTGAAAAAGGATGAAAACAATCTATTATTCACAACATATTTGCTCCTTTAGCCATTATTACTTGGGGCGGGACTATATGTTTGTTTAAAGAACAGAAATCAGTTACGTTACTTTCAGTTTAATGTCTTTAGTGACAAACGCAAGATTTAAGAAACCAAGATTTTTTGAGTTTCTTCTTTCGCACCTGGAGTGAACTGGCAGTTCCGAGTTCAGGACGCATGCAGGAATGCTAAACTGCTCCACAAACAATTTGAGTCTGTAACATCGATCCACAGTGCTGACAAATATGAGCGTCTTTCCTCGAACCAGGCCGAGCTTCAGGAGGGTGTAGATGAGCAGAAACTTGTCCTCCTCCTCACACTTCACGCTGTACTGCTGGAGCTGTGAAGAGTCTGGAAGCTGGGAACCCTGCAGCTTCAGCGTAACCTGCAGCACATGACAACCATTAGATTTAGATCCTTCAAAAACACACAAGCCCTGAATGTTTCCTTGGTTCTTCACTCACAGGATTATGGAGGACGAGATCTTTCAGAGCCTGAACGTCATCGTTCAGTGTGGCAGACATGAGGTAGGCTTGATATATATTGGGGAGATGACTGACGAAACAGAACAAAATGTAATTGCATCAGCGTCTGACAACCACAAAGCTTTGCCCTGATTTTTTTTTATATTTACACAAATGAATGACTTCAAAACTCATACCACAGCAGGTTTTTCAGGTCAACTTCAAACCCAAAGGAGAAGAGCAGATCGGCTTCATCAATGACCAGCACTTCTAATGACGAGAGCACCAGATTCTGAGCACTGATGTGAGCCTGAACCCGGGATGGCGTACCCACCACAATGTCTGGCTTCTCCATTAAAATGGGTCTATGGAGCATACACATGCACTCAGAATCACCTTAACTGACTTATCAAACTAGTACTGTACAAATATGCATCAACTCACTTCTGTACTGATGTATCCGCTTTGCCGGAGATGTCTGCAACTCGGACATCTCGGCTACAGGATGCCGTCAGCTGTCGGATCATGGTCTGGACCTGCTGGCCGAGTTCTTTGGTCGGGACCAGGACTAGAGCTCTAACCGCCTGCTCACGAACCGTCTGTCATAGCAAAGAAACGTTATTAACAAGACCCATTTCCTAGGGTCGTGAGTAACCTCAATATAAACAGCCCTGCGTTACCTGTTTGGACGTGAGGATCCGCTGGATTAGCGGTATGGCATATGCTGCGGTTTTTCCCGAACCGGTCCGAGCTCGGGCCAGCAGGTCCTTCCCCTCGAGCGCCAGTGGAATGGCTTTCTCCTGAATGAGCGTGGGATGAGCCCAGCTCAAATCAGCCAGAGCCTGACATAAACACACAGATAAGCTCAGTGTTAAAGCATGAACGCAGACCTGGAGACTGATTCACACATTAGTCATGTACATGCTGACTGATTTAAATATTTACTCTCCAAATAAATACTGTAGTTACTACAGTAAAAACATTTAACAACTTGTTTAATGTGGGGTCTCTTGCAAGGTGTGTGAGAAACTTCAACATTTCTGTTATTGTTGTTGTAATTTTGAATTTATCTATTTTATATTGCTATTACTATCTCAGATAGAACAAATACTGTAGTAAAAGTGCTTTAGTATTTACTATAGTAAACTGTAGTATAGTGTAATATAGTACAGTAATTACTACACATGTTAATGTATACTACAGTATTCTGCAGTAATTACTATAGTGAACAACAGTTAAACTGCAGCAAATACTGTAGTATACTATGGCGTATACTGTAGTATTTGGTAAGCTTCAAAAACACTACAGTATCTTGAAATCTAGTATAAATATTTGAAAAGCTATGGTAAAGGGGTAAGACGTTGGTCAAAAACATTGTCATCCAAGTAAACAAAGTAGCAACATATATAGTTTCCTTAATACAAGACACGCTGTATTTTTGTAGAACTTGTGACATGTGAAATAATTTGTTTACAAAAATGACTTCATAGAATACAAAAGAATAACGCACAAAACGTATGTAAACTGTATAGTTCATTCGGCTCAAACATGACAGCCCCGATGCTACAAAAGCATGTAAACAATATCCAACCAGACACCGACCAGTCAAACACCACAAACCGACCTGTGACGACATTATATCTTATATTCCGAAACAGGCATTAATTATAACTTCTTACTTTACCTTTAACAATCGATCATCTAAACCCATCTCATGAAATTCCAGCCTGAACTCCTCCATCTTCGCACGTGTGTCTGCTCACAGACAGACAGTCGAGTGAGTTAGTGAGTGAGCGACCGACCGCCGCAGCGCCACCTGCTGCACTGGAGAAAAACCGCAAGGTCAAATAAATTCAGATGTGACGCTCTGTTAAGGTTATAACATCAATACGTGAATTTCTATCCTACGTTTGCATTTTTTGTACGGTCTCAGATGTTATATTTACAAACGCATGCACTTTGAATCATTCTTAGCACTTCAGCTGTAGTTGCGGTAACTGACCGAGCGAGTCGCTGTTGAAACAGACGCCCTTTGAACTGAACAAGACAAACAAAGCATCAACGTGGAAGAAAAACACACAGCGGAGACAAAATACAAGTAAGTGTGTGCATTCATTTGTCACATTATATAGTTTAACACCTTTTCTAATAGATGAGACCAGAATAAAGATTTATGTACGAAGACGAATGGCTTTAAATTGCCATTATCGTCGTATACGCTTATATGTATATCTCAAACGTACTACTGTTGATCACACAACAAACACATAATGTCACAATGTCAGACAACATTTGCACTGAATCATAATAGTAATTCTGTTATATTTCATTTATTTTGTTTTCATATTGTCTATACCTGCACTCTGAATACTTTTTGTGCATGCAAAGGAGAAAGGAAAATCTGATATGGAGACTCAGGTATACAGGATTAGATTGTATTCATAATCTCATCCATGATAAAGCAGATACAGTTGCTCATGTGTTAGTGTGTCAATGTTGAATGATGCTGTGTTCAGATGCGGCAGCGGGTTTTTACCGGGGTGGTCACTCAGATGCAGGAGCATCATGGGATTGTGGATCAGGAGGTTCATTTTCCAGTGAGGTTTGTGTCTGTAATATTCCAACATATGGTGGAAAAATGTGAGATTTGAGCTTCAGTGGAGTGTTTGTGGTTGTGTTGCAGTGTTGTTGTGGGTCGCGTCCCAGTGGTGGGGGAAAAAGTCTTGGTGAAGGCAGTTCAGGACCCTCTGAAATCCATCACCTGGACGGCTCAGAGGGTCCAGACCCTCAATGGGCAGGTATACAGCAAGTCTGTCCTGATTTTCTTATATCATGTTTAAAGTGATAGTTAAAGGGATAGTTCACTCAAAAATAAAAACTATATCATTAGTTATTTGCTGTTTTGTATGTTTTATTCTGTGTGACCAGCCCTTTAAATCTCCTCCTCCACTGCTGCCGTCCATGTCAACAAATCCGAAGCCTGGAATTTTAGGAAATAAACCACAACCACTGCTAAAATCTCCTAAAATCCCACCACTGATTCCCAGCATGCAGCCAAATCCTGGTATGTGATGGCCTGATGCAGGATGATGTCTAAGTTTTTCTGTAAGACAGTGTGATCACGTCTGATGTGTCATGTGACAGGTGGTATGATCCAGATGTCCCATCATCAGCAGATGCCGTGGAACGGTCCATTTGAAGGTTGGGGCGGGGGGAGAAAGAGACATTCTGAGGTCATGGGTGGACGGAGGGGTGGACGCTGGTGAGTTATAGTGCTGTTCCAAACCTAGCCAAAATGAGCTGTTATGTTTCATTTTTGACCTCATGTGCATGTTAATTTAGTGAATGGTTTATAGTTACCAGAATGCATTTTAACTTCAGTGTTGTGATAAAGTTCATGTTTTTTAATGTTATATCTGGGCAGTGACTTTTTTAACATGGTCCTCTGCTGACCTTTGTGTGTCTTTCTGTAATTTCTTGTGTCGTGACAGGGAGGACAGCAGCGGAAGTTCATGGGGAGCAGACCCCATACACCAGAAGAGGAAAAGATGGAGGGCCGTATCAGAGGATGAAGTGCCAAAAAAGAGCGCTTCTATAAACACGCACAGCAGTACTCTCTTCTCCTACTTCTCCAGGGACACGTAAGTCAGCATGTTATTATAAACAGAGTTTTTCTAAACTGTCTCTGTAGCATCACCTTTTGATTTTTGCCAGTCAATCCTGTGACCCTCTGGAGCTGCAGCGAAGGTACCCACACCTGCAGATGCCCTCAAACCTCTTCCACCTTCAGCTGTCTTGGACAGAGAGTTGCCCTCCCAACCATCCTCTGCGTCTCAGGGGTCCGTGTCTGTTTCACGTGGGGTCACATCAGCCTGAGACCTCAGCAACTGTCAGCGAGTCTACAGATTCCACATTCACTGTGAAGGTACGAGTGATGCATCTCATCCTTTTCTTGACTAGGTGCTCTTGACTGGGCTGTAATGATGTGATTCTGTTCCTTCTGCAGGTTCTGTTACTTTCAACGCCGTGTCTTGAGGACTTTTATTCACTGTGTTGTAATGTCTCAAAAGACAGTCAGACACCAAAGGATGCTGTTCACCCCACAACACTGCTTAAGGTGAATGTTCAGATCTCAGCATCTCTGAGCACATTGAATGTCTGCTTGAAAGAGCTAAACGCAATCTTTCCTTAAAAGATAAATAACATGAAATTGATGCTAATACTCAGGAGCAGTCTTTTTTAAACTGTGGTACATGATTTAAATGTTATTAAATGTCTAATACATCTAATACATTATTATTATTATTAAAGATTAATTTAATAATCCTTATGTGTAGTGCCCCCTGCTGGTGTGTGACTCAATTTTAAATAAAATGTATAAAAATATATGACATTTCTGATAAATATGCAAAATTATTTATTTCATGTAGAGCCCCCGAGTGAAACACAACAAAAAATTGAAAACGCAAAAAATATATATTTTAAAATGACGTTCAGTTGTGTTGTAAATGATGTTCCCTGTTGAGTTTAATACTCTCTCTCTCTCTCTCTCTCTCTCTCTCTCTCTCTCTCTCTCTCTCTCTCTCTCTCTCTCTCTCTCTCTCTCTCTCTCTCTCTCTCTCTCTCTCTCTCTCTTGGCTTCAGTTCATGTTGATAGACAGCGGAGGGGATCTGCGACTCCCGGGAGGTTCCTGGTCATCCACTATAGATGGAGCAGAGCCTGTGAAGGACAGCAAGACTCTGATCAACACTGCCGTCCGTTGTGTAAAGGATCAGACAGCCCTGGACCTCTCAGCCTGCACACAATGGTGCATTAACTTAACTAAAACTATTGATTTTACTCTTCTTATAACATTCCTCATTCACCTCTCTTTTATTATCTTTAAAGGCACCGGATGGCAGAGCTCAGATATGTGTCTGAAGGGAAAACAGAGACAGTGGTGGTGTTTTTGCCGGATTTGTGGAGTCTGATGCCGACAGAGAAAGAGTGGACGCAGTTACAGCAAGAACAGCAGGTACAGACCACAGAAATTATGTTCAATTATGAGATTATATGAGAGAGTATCACATCAAAGATGATCTGTTTTTATTTTTGGATCATTCAGGATGTTGAATCGTCACTTCCTGAGGTTCCGTCTTTGGTTTTTAATCCAGCTGCTGGTGTGAATCTGTCTGTCGTGTGTCTGTCGTCGCTGTTGGAATCGCAGAGCTCTCAGATGAGAGACAGCTGTGAGGTCAGTCCAGTGAGAATAAACAAAGGCAAATTGTGCATGACTGTGCAAAATGATATTTTCATAATCTTTCATCATAAATGCTCTCTACCTCTAAAAATGTTTCTGCAAATGTATCCATATGATATATTAAGCCATAATATCTAAAGGTATCATTTTTGCTTATGTTTATTTACATGCATGTTAATTTCTCCAATATATTGTTGATAATGTATATCATTTTCTCTGGTGTGCTGGTAACAGGTGAGTCTGATGGCGGAGATGTTCAGTGAGATGCTGCAGAGGGATTTTGGTCTTCAGCTGTATCAATGTCTCTGCAGTCTGCCGCAGGGTCCTAGTGTCTCTCCTGGCTGTGACAAAGAAGACAACAGCACGTCTGTGGTACACTGCTGTTACCTTGAATTTCAGTGATCATGTGATCAGTTTAATGTACAGTCTCACACTGCAGTGTGTCTCTGCAGGAGGACAAGACAGAAAAATCAGACAAGCAGCAAGCGAAAAAGAAAGCATCGGATTCAAAAAAGAAAAGAGTTAAAGAGACCGATGAGCAGAGAGAGACAGATGGGATTTCACTGAAGGATGAGACTGAGCCAGATCATCTGAAAGAGAGTAAAACTCAGACTGGAGGAGACGCTCAGAGTAGCACGACATCAGACAATCAGACGTCTAAAGATAATGTGAGAATCATGTTGTATCTGTATGCGAGTCTTGTGTGATGTGTCTTGTCTAAACTCTCTCTCTCTCCCTCTGGATCCAGGAACGTCCTCCAGGTTGGACCGCTGAACTTCCACGTAAAGTTCTTCTCTCCTGGACGTTCTTTGATCGTCAGCTGACAGGAAGCGTTAGGGAGCAAGACCTCCTCAACATTCTCCTCTCTCTCGGCCTGTATATCAGTCCTGCTCAGGTGTAATTTCTTACGTTTCTAAGAATTCGAAATAAAATTATAATTTTGTATGACAAACCCATTTCATTTCTTTTAGCAGAAAACAAATGAACTGAGTAATGACGACACAGCCAATAAGAATGCAGAATAGATGCAGAGAACTCCTTCAATACTGTTTAAAAAGCATCTCAGCTTGATAAATCGACAAAATAAACATTTCTGCAAATTCTAGACTCGCTGAAGATGATAAAATATCTAATTAGTTTCAAATTCTCACGTGTCATTTCCTCTTTTGTCATCAGGCACTAGATCTGGGCAGGAAGACGACGGTCAACGGGGTTTGTGTCTACAGAAACCTCTGCAGTCGCTGGACAGACACAGATCACGCAGATGACAGCATCAGTGCTGAAGGTGTGTGTGATGGAAACGCAACATTTTCACATTTCACTCCTTTGTGGGATTATAAACATATCACTGCGCATTTGTCTCAGGGAGTAAAGAGCTGTTGCCCGTACAGCCCTGCAGAGAGAAAGGCTCCGCCCGGCGCTCTTCTCCCAGTCAAAACATAGATGTAGTGAACTACAGAGGGAACGTCATCAACATACCAAATCTGCTGCGGTCCTTAGAGAGCAGCAGAACAGCCCAACATGAACTAGAGAAACAGATCACAGCGCTACAGTCCAGACTGGGTAAGACACACCTCGGACTTCTATCTCGAATTGTAAAATGACTCAAATTTGTGTCTGCATACTTTACATACCTATGCAAATTGATATGAGGTTTTATGCACCACTTATGAGCGTAAGATTAATAAGATCTGAGTTTTGAGATCGTTTTTTTTTTTTAAGTACGGTCCGTGTGTGTGTGTGATTCAGAGGCAGCAGAGGCGATGCACTCCTCTAGTCAGCAAGATAAGAGCCAACATGAAGAGCTGAAGAGGAATTTACAGAAGGCCGAGATGCTCAACAAAACGTACGAGAAGAGTTTGAGAGAAAACACTAGCCAGATGATGTCTGTCATTGAGAAGATGCAGAAAATGGTTGAACAGGTAAAGTTTTTGGTTGTTTCACAGAATTATAGATGTTATTTTCAACTGATATCTATTTTGTTTTTATTGTTTAGACAGCAGCCCTGACAAATACACAGGAAGTAAGAGACAAGAAGATGTAGAAGCTGGAAAACTGCTTCAATTGCAGTGCAAATGTGTTTGGACCAATGAGAAGACCTGTGAAATAAATGTTTAGTGTCTCGGTTTTCTTGTTTATTAGCTTGATGGCAAAAATCAGATTGTCATTTTTTTTGTTTTCGTGCACATCAATATGCAAACTAGGTCCTGAAGTTTCATCATGACGTTTGTGAACATTTGAAAATGTTTTTATTTTTTAAAAACAAAGTGCTTTTGTGTATTTTAGGTGCTTATGCATTGATGCAAATTTGGCTTTATTTATTTAGTTGTATTTAATGACATTGTTTTGTTTTGTTAATATGGCAGCTATAAAAATGTAATCCTCCACAGACTGACAATCCTCAAATGGATATAATGAAAAAATGATGTCTGTGAACGCACACATTTCCAAATTTGATTGTGGATTTGAAACTAAGCATTTTTAATATGAACTCGTAGGAAAGCCCGTCCTCTATTAAACTGTGTATTAGGAGCAGGATTTCTTTTGTAAAAAAATTAAAATACTGTTAGAAGTTATCCAGTTCCATAATCCATCTTAGTCTAGACTAAAAGATACTCATGTTGCAGTTCACATTTCATGAAATACTGTCTGAAATTCAAGTAGTTTGATGCAGAGCCCAGTCTACAACCATGTTTTATAGTGGACTGCCATTGTCAGTAAGCTTGCAAACAGTAAGATGTTATTGGTAAAACTATTAAATGTTACAGTCTTTTCCTCAGGGACTATTTATGTTTTTTATTGGCCTGTTTTAACTGTCTTCCAGGATTTAATCAAACGTAATTATTCGAACGATAAAGGAGGTCAACAACAGATTATTTCCCATGTTTTATTGTTTTATTTTTATCCACCAGAAATGAAATTGTGTTCATTGACAAAGCACATGGCCAATAAATCTAAATCATGTCTGAAAATTGTTATTTATTTGTCACATTATTAACCCCAGTCCCAATGGAAATAAAATGCAGATCATTGTTAACGAATGGAGATGTGTCTGTCTGTTAATGGGTTATTTTTCACAGCCAATTTTTATATAGATGTTATATATATTTATGGAACTGTGAACTTATGAATTTATGATGTATGTGTACATTTTTCACCCACTGCAACAGAGGGCGCCATTTCATTTTTAAATATTTAATTATATAATTAATGATATATTTTAGTTATTTTGTTGTCCAATAAACACCAATGAGGCCAAATTTATAACATTGCAAATGAGCGGAACGTTCATGACACAACTTTCAAATCATACAATAAAATATTAAGACAGTGTGAACTTTTTTATTTTATGTTGACGTTGTCTAGGTACGTACATTAATACTATTATTTATATAATATTAATATTTATATTGATAAAAAATAAGTTTAGTTAATTCTGAAGCCAACCCCAATGTCTGTCTTTCAGCCAATCAGATAAGGCTTCCGGGTGGACGTCACGTTACGTAATAAATATTCATAAGGCAAGTCTTCAACAACTACGTTAAGCCTGTAAGTTTTGTTTACACAGAAGAGATTTTTATTAGTTATAGACAACGTTATGAATTCTGCTTATCGTTATCGTATAATAACACAGGCCGAGCAAAAACGAGACATTTTACCCTTCAGGATATTTTGAGTGACAGTGACGGCTGCGCAGTTTCACTTTCAGTTTATACAACAGGACAGGAAAACGCGCCCTGGTTCGTTTCCATTCTATTCACTGAACTTAAGTGGAAGTTTAACGTTACATCGCGTTTCTTTTTACTTTGAATGCAAATGTGTGCCATTCATGATATATTTAATGGTGCTCAACCACATGCAGACTGACCTCTGACTGCTTTAAGCATCAGCTAATATTGTAAAGATGCTCTTCAAGTGTCTGTATGTAACCTGCCTCAGATTTGTAATCTTATTATTACTTTTGGTTGGCAACCATGGAAAAGCCTCAACACATGTCAGCATGGACACAAATGCGTTGCCTTTTCCCTGGAATAAGATGAGGTTGCCAGACACTGTGAAACCCCAACATTATGATCTCCTGATCCATCCCAACATGACCTCCCTGACCTTCAATGGAGCTGTTGAGATCCTCCTGGAGGTTGAACTGGACACACGAGCTCTCATTCTCCACAGCAAGAGGCTCCACATCTCCAGAGCTTTG
This sequence comes from Oreonectes daqikongensis, assembly GCA_026939265.1. Classification (NCBI taxonomy): domain Eukaryota; kingdom Metazoa; phylum Chordata; class Actinopteri; order Cypriniformes; family Nemacheilidae; genus Oreonectes; species Oreonectes daqikongensis. Next base: position 960,229 of record JAOTQM010000056.1, on the reverse strand, counting down.
CTCTTGCGCTCCAGACGTCCTCTGGATCTTCAAGTCAGTGAGTTTGAAGCTTATGAACAGATAGCTCTCTTCTCCGATGGTCTGACGTTTGCACGGGGAAGCCATGTTGTGCGGCTGGAGTTTTCGGCCAACTTGTCTGACAGTTTTCATGGGTTTTATAAAAGCACGTACACCACAAGCGGTGGAGATGTCAGGTAAGACATTGGACCTTATGGGTTCAGATATTTGCAGTTTCATTGAAAGCAGTTATACTTTGTTTGCATGTGTCTGTTTTTGTTTGACAGGATGTTGGCATCCACTCAATTTGAACCGACACACGCCCGAGCTGCCTTCCCTTGTTTTGATGAACCTGCATTTAAAGCCAACTTTACAATCCGCGTTCAAAGAGAGTCGAGACACATATCCGTATCCAACATGCCCAAGGTAGACATTTATAGATATATATATGATGTTTTTTATTTAGCGTGTCAAATCTAACCTACTCTTATTGTATTCATATCTCAGTTGAGAACTGTAGAACTAAGTAACGGACTGCTAGAGGATCAATTTGACACGACTGTGAAGATGAGCACTTATCTGGTGGCCTTCATCATCTGCGACTTTCATTTCATTAGTAAAAAAAGCCAGCATGGAGTTGAGGCAAGTGGATAAACTTAAAAAAATGACATTTAATAACACTGCCATTTCACTACTCAATGATAACCTGAATCCTCATGTAGATATCAGTGTATACTGTTCCTGAGAAGATCAGCCTAGCAGAATATGCTCTCAACACCGCCGTCACACTTTTAGACTTTTATGATGATTATTTTGACATCCCGTATCCACTTCCCAAACACGGTGAGTTTGAAGGATTTTTTGACCAGCTAAAAAATATATTCATTGATGACATTTTATGTTTTTTTATCTGGCAGATCTTGCAGCCATTCCAGACTTCCAATCCGGTGCGATGGAAAATTGGGGCCTGTCGACATACAGGGAAGCCGGGTTGCTCTTTGACCCTAAGAAATCTTCGTCCTCTGACAAACAGGGCATCACTAAAGTTATCGCCCATGAACTTGCCCACCAGGTTGAGATCTCAATTTCTCATTCAGTATGAATAAGGGACGATGGCCATTTGGCTTCTCATTATCAAAAAATAAACCCTAACGGGTGATCAGGACCTCAAGAAATCCTAATGGGCTTAATTTGTTGATCATGACAGACTGATGCTTTTTATACACAGAAATATAGATTCATTCTTTTATCCAATCCTTTTTACACCAGTGGTTTGGGAATCTGGTCACTATGCAGTGGTGGAATGATCTGTGGTTGAACGAAGGTTTCGCCAAGTTTATGGAGTTTGTGTCGGTCAACATCACCCACCCAGAGCTGCAAGTGGTGAGACCGAATTCACTTACATTATATACTTATATAGCAGCTGAGACAGCCAGACCTGGTCAGTTTGTCTGATATCTCTGAACTCATGTGGCTGTATTTCAGGGTGAATATTTCCTGGAGAAGTGTTTCTCTGCCATGTCCGTCGACTCTTTAAGCTCCTCCCACCCCATCTCAACCCCAGTGGAGAATCCAGCTGAAATCGGTGAGATGTTTGATGACGTTTCCTACCAAAAGGTACACAAACCATTTTTCCTTGATCACCTCCTTCCTGAATTATTTCCTGTCGTTCTGTATTTTGAATTGTATTTTTTATTCTCACAAGGGTGCGTGTATTTTAAACATGCTGAGGGATTTCTTGAGCCCGGAAGCGTTCAAGTATGGTATTATACTCTACCTCAAGAAACACAGCTACCAGAATACTGTGAACTCTCACCTTTGGGAAAGTCTTTCTAATGTGAGTTACTCTAATGTGAGTTTTCTCAAGTGTTGAGCTATTTTAAAATGCTGTTTTGAGGGCAAGTGTGTTTTACTTTTGTCAGATCTGCACTTCTGGATTAGGTTCAGGAAGACTGAAACTCGATGGATTCTGTTCCAAAAGCAGAGCTGAAACTCCAGCATCTGTAAGTGTTCTTTTTAAATCATTTAAAATCATTTTTTAATCACACTATCACATATAGACAGACAGTAATGTACATTACATATGAATCACATCAATGAGTCAGCCATGTTTCGACAGAAATGGTTCATGGAGGACGATGTCGATGTGCAGGCGATTATGGACACCTGGACGCTGCAGGACGGCTTTCCTTTGATTACTGTGGAGGTCAAAGGTCGAGAGGTCACGCTCAAACAGGAGCGTTTCCTTAAAGGGGCAGAATCTTCTAAGAGTTCACAGTAGGCACTATGTTATTGTTTGATATAGAAATGAATGAGAATCAACAGAAACTTTCAGTTTATTAGTCACACTACATATGTATGGTCAAGAGCATTGCATTGTGGGATTTACCTATAGCAATACACTAATGTTCTTTCTGTCTGTAGGGGCCGCGTCCTCTGGCAAGTTCCTTTGACATACATCACCAGCCACAATCGCTCAGTCCAGCGGTTCCTGTTGAAAAGTGAAAGAGGTTTGTGCTATGATAACAGGTAGCAAACCAGCCTGTGATTTTGATCTGAAAGCTGATGTTGTGTCCTCAGATGTGTTATACCTGCCGGAGGAGGTGGACTGGGTTAAATTTAACGTGGACCTTCGGGGGTTTTACATTGTACATTATGAGTCTGGCGGCTGGGATGCATTGATCAAACAACTTCAGCTGGACCACACTGTGTTCAGCAGCAATGACAGAGCCAGTCTTGTTCACAACATCTTCCAACTGGTCAGGTGAGAGCTTTAACATACACTTTGATGATATGGAAAAGCATTCACAACACGTTGATCGTTTAGATTTGCTTGAATTGCTCGGCTTCGATCATTTATGCATAAAAGAAACATTTATTATGAAAGTAAATTATAATTGAATCTCAACTTTAAACTATAATTAAACCATTAAAATGTAATGTTGATGATTATGTTCAAACTTTCAGTACATTCAGTTTCTTTTAGCTAAAATGTTGGTAGTGCCATTGCAAACTCAATTGAGAAGTAAAGCTTGCGTTCTCATTCTCTGTGTGTTTGATATCTTTCAGCATTGAGAAGGTTCTTCTGGATAAAGCTCTGAATCTCAGCATGTATCTCAGCAGAGAGTCTGAGATCGTGCCGGTAACGCAGGGCTTTGGCGAGCTTGTGCCTCTTTACAAACTCATGGAGAAGAGGAACATGGAGGAACTCGAGAACCAAATGAAGGTTGCAGTTGCAAATATGATAAATTTGTGTAATATTTGAATGTTAAACACATTTCCAGTTTAATGTGCAGTGTAACTGTAAGCCACGGGGTGAATTTTGCACAAACTAGCATCACTCAGTTAAATCCGACTGACAGCGTTGAAATATTGAGCGTCTTTGCTTGTGTGTTGAACAGGGTCATTTAGTGAAGTTATTCCAGAGATTGATTGACAGTCAGAGCTGGTCTGATGAGGGTTCTGTATCCGAGCGTGTGCTCAGGAACTATCTGCTGTTGTTCGCCTGTATACGCCGTTACCCGTCGTGCGTCAGCACCGCCACAGATCTCTTCCAGAAGTGGACCGCATCTGATGGTAAAATGTGGTAAGAGTTTGAAATGCTCAACATTGCATTGTGGGAAAGCGTAGTGGCACTCAAAGCTCTGTTTCATCCAGGATGCCTGCTGACGTCAGTTTGGTGGTGTTCACCGAAGGAGCGCGCGCAAATGAAGGATGGGACTTTTTATTGGAGAAATACGTGAAGTCTGTCTCGCCTTCAGAGAAGAGCCTGATCAAAGCGGCCCTGTCCTACAGTCCTCTAGCTCACAAACTTGAGTGGTGAGTCTAGATTCATGCTGCTCTTAAATGTTCAGATCCCATCATCCTGATGTGTGATCCTGGTCTCTAGGCTGCTGGAAAGGAGTATGGACGGACAGATCCTGAAAACTCAAGATCTCCCGTCACTGGTTATCAGTGTTAGTAAAAACCCAAAAGGTTACAAACTCGCCTGGGAGTTTCTCAAGGCCAACTGGGGGAAACTGGTGAAGAAGTATGTACAGAACATCTTTGAAACTTAAGTTTATTTCTATTGCACATTGTACAATTTTTACAAAACACACATTATTATAATTTTTCTAGAATAGTTTTCTGTAGGATTTATATTTTAAAATATAGTCTAAAAATATTTGTGGTATGTTGAACTTTCCTCCAGGTTTGATCTCGGTTCATCTGCGTTATCTCGAATGGTTGTCGGGGTAACAGATCAGTACTCCACCAGAGAAATGCTTGAAGAGGTACTTATATTGTATCTGTGTTGTTTTATTGTACATAAGAGAGCCATAATGAACACTCCTTAACTACAATCAGTGTCAGTATAAAGTCCAATATCCTTACATCAACCAGCGAAACATAATTTGGTTATGTCATGTTTAATTTATGCTTCTGTAGATTCAGTCTTTCTTCGGCTCACTGACGCAGGAGCAGGGATCTGGACTCCGCAGTATTCAGCAGGCCCTGGAGAACATCCAGGAGAACATTCGCTGGATGGACAAGAACATCCCACTACTGAAAGTTTGGCTCGATACGCACGGTTCATGACTCCAGAGAACTTTTGCCAGTTTTTGACTTGAATGCATCGCTTAAACTAGAGGTGTACTTGCACAAAGGAAAGTGCATTTCAGACGTTTAAATATGACGAAAACATTTATTTTAATACGTTTTCCTGGTCTTAACGTGCAAATAAAATGAATGTCTTTGTAATTTTTCATCAAATCATCATAATTTGTTCTGCTTGTGTAATAACCTTTTAGCCCCTCCAACTTTTCTGGTATAAAAACAGGAGCAGAATCAGGTCCCATGATCCAAGTTTTGAGAATCTTGTTTTAAACTAGTGTTAATAAAGTTTTGTGGATTGTTTTGAAATGCAATGCTACATTTATTATGGTTTGAAAATGGTTTTATTCATAGTTTTCAAAACAATAAAAAGGATTAAAAATGTCAAACATTAAATTATATTTACATACAGTAGAAGCTTTACTTAAAATGGCAAAAAGTACAGCTTAAAAGGACATAAGGTTTGTTGTATTCAGTAACCTGTATCTTGTTACCAATCAGTTTGATAATGAACAAATATAAATGTTTATCAAGTTACAAAACACCCACCACAAAACTCAAATTTGCACTGTTGTTTCCTCTGAAAAAACTTTTGATTTCATAAAAACAAAAATATTCATGTACTGACACACAATCTACTTAAAAAATATATAAAACACAAAAATGCACAACAAAACATACAAGTAAGGTGTTAACTGTTAGTTCAATCTGATTTTAAAGGTCTGATTTTGTTAATATGAGCTGGTATCTTGAATATCTACAAAAATAACCACATTTCCAGAAAGCAACATCCCAGTCCGGACAGTCACCCGTACATCAGGGAAATATTGTCCTGATGTTGTTTCTTTAATATGATCTTTCCTCTGGATTCTCAATCATCTTTAAGCCCGCCGGTCATAATCGCTCACCATCTTTTTGATGTGATTTAATTTGGCTTTCAGGTATTTACACCTTCTCTTCTTCACCTGGTAGTCAGTGCTCTGTAGAGACATTAATGTTTACACGTTCATTTAGCATCAAACCGAAATACGTCACATTGTGTGTATAAATTCAACATGAAGTAACCCTTTCATAGATAACATCTTTCACTTTTCACTTATTTCTGTGCGAAAACATGGATTCAGCTCATTCTTACCCTCTTTTGGTCTTTCAGTGCGTTGTATTCTTTCATGGCGTCCTGTTACGAGAGAAAGACGTGGGTCAGCAACAGGGGTTGTGTCACATGTAGTTTTCCATGTTAACGTTATTTACAAATACAACAGAACAACATTCTGCTTGGAACGGCACATTCGACCTGTTTTTATTTAGGTTCGTTTTTAACCCCAAAGAGTCCATCATTAAAGTTCTGTATATGTTTCATACCATGTACTGTGGACTGCCCTCCTGGAAGTCATCAATTTCATGGTCCACTTCAGCCAAACGCTTGTTGATCTGGTCCAGCTCTGCCTGCAGTTCCCTGTAGTCCTGATGGTCTTGGTCGAACAGATGCTTGTATTCGTCTCTCTCTTCATTATTGACAATGGGAGGGAACTCGCTGTAAAAACAAACATCTCATTTAGAACGGTTCACTACATACTGCATAGTATATACTATGCACGAAGTTCATACGAAGTTCACCCAAAACTAAAATTCCCACCCCAGCTGTATATGATTTCAGCTGAACATCTGTCACTTTATTCAAATGTGAAAAACAAAATAAAAGCATGTAATAGATCATTAAAGTAATCAAAAATGTGAAACAATAAAGAAGTTCAACTAGTAATTTAGTGTTCTCCTAATCTTATCCTTATTTGTTCTATATTGCAAAAACATCTAGTTAACTTCCTAGATTCATTATCGGAACGGATCACATGAAATGTGAACGATTCGTTTTAGAAGATAACGCACCTGGAGAAGTCATCATCGTCCAGCTCATCTCCAGAGGAGGCGTAGTCTGCCTCACGGTCCCGTCCTTCCGCGGTTCGTGGACGGAGAGCGCGGCGTTTCTTGGGCTGGCCTGCAGAACTGTTCATCTCTGAATCACTGCTGAGAGGATATGGGCTACGGACGGGGAGCGTGTGTTCCATCGGCCTAAACAAAACAGATACACTCTTGGTTACTCTCTCACAGACATCAACTATAGTATAAACTGAACGTTCTGAAGAAAAATAACCCAATAAAGCAACACGGCTAGTTTAATGTTCATTCATTCATGTTGTACGCTCTGTATCGATGACAGTGCTGCTCAGATTTCTTTAGATAAGGCACATTATTAGTTCATGATTGAAACATTGTTTTCATTCCTCCAGTCATCGTTGCAGCTGTAATGCGTAATGTTTTCCAAACAGCATAACAAGAGCGCAAGTCAGATATAGATCGCAATGTGTCTAAGGAAAAGATTCAGAAACGGAAGTGCAGAAATAAAATGTAAAAACTTATTGCATAACCTTTTCGCTTTCAGGGACATTTATTAAAGCTAGACATGAGTCAGATGTTTAAAACAAATATATTTTTTTTTAAATAAAGGCCGTACTTACGGAGGACTTTCACTGTGAGGAGGTTTATCATAATTTGTGCTGTTGTCATCGAGATCCATTCTAGAACCACCGAGTTTTGTTGGATATTCAGTAAACACTGTATCAGGAGCTTCATTGACATCATTTACCTGAGAGAGAATATATAAATAAGACAAGTTTTTTTAATATTTTTATTTATTTATTTTTTTTATATTTTAAGTATGTATTTAAAAAAAAAAAATTATTTAATTTATTTGTTGGCTTTATATGTTCCTGTACAATCAATTTATACTTATTATATTTTTGTCTATACATGTTGTTCAAGCAAATAAAATAAATAAATAAAAAATAAGACACAAGTGGACCTCCTCCATGTCAACATCCCTTAAAAACAAAATCTAAATGAAGCATTGCAGTGAAATATAAACCGCACAAGTCGATTTGAGTCTCCAGGTGGATTCTCTGGTTTAAGTTGCGAACAGCAGATGTGTTTCAACATGTCTAAACGCACCGCTCGACTTCTCTAAATAACTCTTAATGATGCGACAAATGTGTTCCTGTCGTATGTGCAGAATTACAGCCTGATATTATGAGACTGAAAATGTTGTTCACTTCACATTTGTCCCACTTCAGATTCAGTTTCTGGTTGAACCGGTTTCCTCCCAAACAAATGATCCTGTACTAAACAACAAATGACGCCAAAAATACGCAGATCTATGTTCGAATGGAAACCAAAAAAGCATTTCATTAATCCGTATTCACATGCATTTTAAAATGTTACCCTTTATTTTACCACTATCTTGCATACCAAAATTAAAAATTGTACTCTTTGTTTTGTAATGCATAACAATTTTACCAAATGTACTACTTTTGCCAAACTGCCATCATAAAACAAATGACCAATGATAATTCCTAGAGAGATATACCAGCACATATATGTTTATATGTAAGTGAAACTATTCCCAACTAACCACACCCAGAAACCAAGCGGAGATTCTGCCCTCCCCCATCCTGCCGACAGAAACAGGTTTAACCACCTACAGCACTAACCCTGTGACAGAAACCTATATAAGTGACCTATATTCAAACCTCACACTTCTATGAGAAGTTTGTGTTAAATGTTGACCGGAAGAAGCTAGAAAACGTAGTGTTTGATAACGGAGAGACAGGTGCAGAACATTCACTGGCTGTATAACACATCCTCCAAATTATAGCTCGGAGTCACAATAGACAAGAGCTTTAGTACACAGTTGAGCAATTGTTACGCCATTGAAAATAATCCCCCGTAAGAAAGGAGGAAAAACAACATGAGACATTTAAAGGGAGGCCAGGTGCACATGCTAATGAAAAAAGTTCAAATCTATTTATATGCTATTAAATTATGTGCAAAGAAAAATAACCAGCATGCTTCAATCTGCATTGATGCAAAACTAATTTTGCAACCCTACATCATCTATTATTGCTTCTCAAAAGATTTCAAGAAGACTTTCAGATACTTTGATCCGCTACAAACTGGTACTTCGAGATCTGCTCACCCAGTCCTCCACATTCGGGGGAGAGTTGGGGTCCTCGATCTCCTTCACACGACGCCACAAGATATTTTCTTTGCCGTGTGAATTGATCCTCTGCCGGGTTTTGATGGCAAACACCATGATGATGATGAGGGCGGCGATGACAATGAACCCCAAGACAATAGCAATGGCCTGAATGAGAAAGAGTAAAGATTATACAGAAAACTATGAGTCCTCAAAAGACATTCATGCATTCATTTATTTATTTATTTGTGTTATTATTATTGATAAACATGCCCACTCACCTCCTGAGGATCCACCACACAATAATGATACAGATACTGGTTGACAAACATTCCAGACATCTGAGGCTGCTGGTAAGCGGCACACATGGCGTACACCTGATTATACATCATCGAACCGGACGTCTGGGCCATCGGGTACACCGTGACCAGATAAACTATTGTGGCTATCAACATGAAGAACGCCAGAAGGGCACTGACAATTATAAGAGCCAAGAAAAACTTTCTGCTCCGAGCCATCTTCTGATGTGAGATGATCATGATGAAGATGACGAGGAGAATGATGAAGGTGATGATGCCCATAGCGATCATGAAACCTTTCCCTTGTCTGGGGTCGTTCTGTGAGCCGAGGATACCGTATCCGAAGCCTCCACTTCCCATTCCCATTCCCATTCCTCCCATTCCTCCATATCCACCACCGTAAGAATTTCCATAAGAGCCTGAATAGGATCCTCCAGAAGAACTTCCGTAGGTTCCGAACCCGGCGACTCCTGCGTCCGTGTCCCAGGCCAGAGTCGAGGCTACACACACGAAGATGCCCACGCAGCAGATGACAGACAGGACACACATGATTTTAATGATGCCCGGTGGTGACGTCAAGCGGTAGAAGTGCTGGAACTCATCATCGGGGTAGTAGGAGTACGCAGGCTGAGGTACAGCAGTACTGGGACGGAAAAGATGAAAATGGTTCAAGAAACTTGCTGATACACAATTGAGCATTTTACATAATTACAGATAACTGCTATATATGGTTTGTTTGTATACTGAAAAACATTACATATTTCAAGAAGGGATGCATCAGCAACCTTATAATTTCCGGTCCGTTTTCTTTAGACATATTCTCATTTAGCAAACGCTTTTATTCAAAGCGATTTACAAACAAGGAAGCATTTAACATTTTCAATATCAAACACATTTTTATATAGTGTACACTATATTTTTGTGCAATTTCAATTCGTGATTTAAGTGTGAAAAAAAAAATAAAGCATGGTCTTACTACATTAACCTCACACAAATAACATTGTCTCACCATGACATAGTAAAACTATACAAATGGTATTCAATGCATAAAAAGAACATGGTTACTTTTATTTTAATAAAAGGTTAAAAAAGTCAATGGCAAATAGTAAATATTAAGGACATTAAAAACTCTCCCTTAAAGGGTTCTTTAAACGTTTTCGGATGGTTCTTTAAAGGTTATGATTGTAGGATTATCATCTATCTGCTCATGAGACAATGCTGAGAAACAAGAGAAACTCGATACTCACTATTCATTACCACCCTGTTCAAAGTCATAGGGCGGCGGACTCCCATTCGGTTTGAAAGACATCCTTAAAAAGAAATAAATATAAGATTATATATAATTATCAGACGCACTTTACTATAACGAGGTTACATTCAATTTCATTACATCAAAATTCACAAGTTTCAAGTCATTAAAATGCGTAAAATATGAAAGCAATATTTCAATATGTAAACGAAAGACACAACAAATACGGAACAAACGAGACATTTCAAACACCCGAGAGCAACGCAACTGGTTTGTTTCTTAGCTGAATTCAATATCAGTATGTCTTAAAGCACCAGTTACGCATTAATAAAGCGACTGTATTAATGTAGTAGGAAACAAACATATAAAATATTTGTATTTTATTCGAGTTTCAGTCTCACCTGCTCGAACGTCCGGGCTGCGACAGCAATCTTCTGCTCAGTGCTCAGGTGAAACAAACAACCCGCCCTTAAAACAACTAAACCCCGCCCACACACAGACGAAAAGAGAGAAGACCGCCTTATTTATTGTAATGTAAATACGTAGGCTATATTTAACGTTCCCATGCTTTGGCAATGTATAGACTTTAGGGACGTTGCTAAGCCTAAAGCTCTACTGGGGCACAGGGCCCCGTTACTTTTCTATCACTTTTTTCTTAAAAACCTGCAAGAAGTAGCCTATATACGCAACACAATGCAGAGCACATTTGCTTAAACCACTATTTCTACAGTGCAACAATACTGGGGAACGTAAACATTTATGTATTTAAAAAAAAAAAGTATCTTTAACATACTTAACATAAAGTTAATTAGCATGTGCTCACTGCGCAGCTGCGTGCTGCAGTTGTTGCAAAGAAACACACAGACGCGCACGGACATGGATTTCTGAGCGAAAATACTGCGCCGACTTTAAAAGCGTAAATAATTACAATGAAATAAACAAAATAGTTCAAAATTAAACTTAAAATTTATACAAATATAGGCCTATATAAAAAAAGGGGTCTAGCGACGCCCCTGCTTTTCACCATGCCAATAAAGCTATTGAGTCTTTGATCTTGAGAGAGGGACAGAGTCACTTTACAGACATAGAGAGACCTTATATCTAACTGTACTTTTACAGACAGATACAGCAAGAAATGTATTATAACTTAACATAAGTCTATTGTAACTGTCACAGAGAAATTAGATTACAAAGAAAGAAATTTATAAATTGTCTATAATTTCATACTATTGTATAGAGGTCAAAAGTTTTGGGACGTTTGAAGGAAATTTTTCTCATTATGAAAAAACTTTTGATCATTTTTTATGACAAAACTGAATAACTAAGAAAGCACAGAATAGATAAAAACTCCTTTAATATTGTTTAGAAAGCATCTCAGGGTGAGACCTCAAGAAGCTGCTTGATCAAATTAAATTTCTGCAAATTCTAGTTGAAAGGTGACTACACTGAAGACGAAAAATATAACATGTTTTCATTTATTTTTTGATCATAATAGAATTCCCATAGTTCCCTTTGTTTTATTTAATAATTTTGATGAGTTTATTATTATTCTAAAATGTGGAAAAAATAGGAACACATAAGTGAGTGTCCCAAAATTTTGACTTTAAATAGTTGAGCTGTTTAAAGCATATACCTCTGGTTTGAAATATAACATCACACTATTTAGGTTTGTTTTTTATTCACAGATAAATTCCATACAAAGCAATTTGCATGAAATGTTTCATTTTTCACAGCAGTTGTATAAAAAGTTACATTGCGTATTAAAAATTGAATAACACAAGGTCATTCATTTTTTTAAATTAAATTGAATTAAAATAAGGTTTAGCGATTGTTCAAGATGATAGGATTGTAGAGCTTTAGCATGACCACATGTTGGGTCACATCAATGGGTCATAAAACATTACCCCCCTCTCCCCCTCAGACACACTTCAGAGACAGCAGGGGACAAACAGAACCCCCTCTCTGCTCCAAAGGTCCAAGATGGTTATCTCGCCTCGAACAACAACAGAACAGTTTAGGATTCTCAATCCCAACTTAAAAGGGACTGCATGGGGAAAACAAAGCCCTTTCCCATGTTGAGAGAAAGCAGGTGGCCCGGAAGACACCAACACACATAAGGAAGGTTATCCTCTAATGCAAACTGTATATATATATATATATATATATATATATATATTCCTCTTGCATGCTATTTCCCCATATTAGCCTAATCTTGTAACCTTATACACAGGGGCCCCTCCATGCAGAATATACAACTAATACAATCCAACTTTGTAGATGTAAAAAGTCAATACAAGACAGTTACACATAAAATCAATCGAGATTCGAGTCACAGTATTAAAAACAACAAGCAATTCAATTTTCAGACAATAAGAAGTTTTGAGAAGGTTAGAGGTAAAGTTTCATGAGTGCATACAAACAATTATTTCCTTGTACATATATCACACAGCTGCATTCACACTATACAGCTGGATAGAGAAATCAAATTTTAATTTTGGCCAAGAAAGTTTCTGATGATTAAAACACACTTCTGGTGTGAGATGATCATAATGAAGATGATGAGGAAAGTGATGATGTCCATGTATGGCAATCATAAAAACCTCAATCTGCGATCTGAGGATAACGTAACCAAAGCTTCCATAACCTCCCATTCCATAGCCTGTTCCTCCAAAGCCACCGTACGAACTTCCATAACCTCCAAATCCACCAAAACAACTTTAAGAACCTCCATAGCCACCGCCATAGCCACCGCCATACATGGTTCCATAGGTTCCAAACCCAATCTGCGTTTGGGCTACACATGAAGATTTTCACGCAGTAGATCACAGACAGGACACACATGATCTTGAGGATGCCCGGCGGTGACATCCAATAATAAAAGTGCTGGAACTCAACATTACTGGGGAGAAAAGATGGGCATGTATATAATAAATATAATATTATAAATGTATCAAAATTGGCTATTGATGGCTTTTTCTTTCATGTTAATCTACATTTTCATTTATTCATTTAGACATCAATAATCAAAGTGAGCAGTTTTCAAAAACGGTTATGCATCATTTGTACTGTACATTAAAAGGTTTTTATGTACAGTTTCAATTCACACATTTATGTGAATTATGATTTTGTCCTAAATCTACAAATCTATGTTTCAGATCTTACAAAAATCAAACCACAAATGTATCATTGTCTTACCAGCAACTATAGACTCAATGATGGCACATTGGAAACAAGCTGATACACATGCACTTAAAAAATACATCAATAATTTAAAGTTTTCAATTAAATGCATTCTATAGGGAAAAACCTTAATGTGCCTGTTGAGACCTGTTTTCATCCAAATGCTCTATTTTCAGTAAAACTGTCAATCCTCCATCATAAACAAAACTCATTTAAATACCAAAAAACAGAACTGTTTTGACCAAAAATCCATGAAATGACTTAATCCAGGTCCCAGCAAAGGTAAGTAATAAAGTAATAAATCTGAATTTTTGAAACACTGCATTAAAATTAGGTAGTGCTTTAGATCCCCTGAATAATCTTTAAGTAAATGTAGTAAAACAAATAGTGTCCAATGAATCCATAAAAAAGTTAATTTTTTATCAATGGTTAATCTTCCAACCAATGGTTAATCATAAACTATAAAGACTGAATAGTAAAGTACATATCTGAGACTTCTGATGAACATCATTTGGTTTCTCTATTATCTTGGATTTCTCATCCATCTGCTCATGAGACAAATCTGAGAAATAAGAGAAACTCAATACTCACTATTCATGATTACCTTGTTCAAAGGGTGATGGATTCCCATTCTGTTTGAAAGACATGCTTCATACAAAACAAATAAATATATTAGATAAAAAATCATATGGAATTGATCGACATGACATGACAAATGAGGTCAAAATACTTCTTACATTCTTAATTACACGAAAGTCATTAAAATATTCTGCAAACCATAGCCAAGACTACGTAAAGACATCAGCAATATTTCAATAGCTGGATTAAAACTCAGTAGTTTTATTCTTTAATAAAGATTTAGTATTGCATTGCGAAATATAATTACACAAAAGACAAATGTAAGTTTTGTAACGGTTTCACTCTCACCTCTCCTCGTGCTCGGGTGCTTTTGGTGCGGGAGCAATTCAATGGTGAGGGGAAGAAAAATAACACTCCTTTAAACTGAACTACCCGCCCACTCACTCGCGCACAGGTACAAGCGCACATTACTGGGAAAATCCTTGGCAGACTCTTTTTCTAAATGTTATTTTGTAAATGGACAATATTTATAATTGCATTATTTAATGTACTGTCATATCCATTGATTGAATTTATAAATCATCTGGTTTGTAACAAAACGACATAATTTCACACTCTTCTGTCAGATTTTTTAATTCAAACTCATTATAAAACAATTTGCATGAAACGTGTTTGACATCCTTCTTTAAAGCATTTGCATAAAAACTCAGTGTTTAAATCACATATTCAAAATGCAATAACAATGCATATAGGTTGTATGTAAATCAAAATTGTAAAAAAGTTTAGTGGTTGTTCAGATAGTAAAATACAGCTGCAATACATCATATTCAGTCAAAAAAAACGATAATAACAAACGCAGTGCATATGCATATCAATCGAGTGAGCCAATACACATATTTGTAGTGAACTGAAACATTGGGCATCACAGTATTTCTTTAACCATCAAGCAATTCATGAACTTGTAGTCGATATGAAATTAAAAAAGTAGTGAATCAGTCAGTAGTGAAGGTTCAGAGAGCACGTATCAAGAGCATGCAAGCTTTCATTCCCTCGTGTTAATATTGTTGCCATCCAAACAATTGTGGCTCTGAAGGTGTAGCGATCGCATGTTCAGTGTAACGTGACGTCTCGGCATGAAATGAACGACCATGACAGCCGGTTGCAGGGTTAGAATCCAGCGCTGTCCATTTCAGCCGTATCCATCATTCCAGCCCATCACTTTGTCATATTCGTGAATTCTCTGCTTGATGTGGGACAGTTTGTTTTTCAGGTATTCGCATCTTTCCTTCTTCTCCAAAAATGAAGGATCCTTCAAAAAGTTAAAAAACATAATTATACGGATCACATAGCCGTGTATACACTACAGCCAAATACAAGAGTAAAAATTTAAGTTTAACTTGGGAAAGTTTCCAAAAACACTCAATCACTCTCTACACTTGGCAAGTGCATATGTAGCCTCACACCATCAGAGAATCAAGCGAAGATCTGGGTGACTACAGCTACTTCCTCCCCTTACACAATAGATTCTGTAGGAAAAACAAAATCCACCCCCTCCTTCCCAACAATGTTTTTTCTTCCTGCATGAAATGTCTCAACCATTCAGCCTTAAATCGGCCAGCAGCATCTAGACAATCCTACAGGCCCATACAGGCCCAGATGGAATGGAATTCTGTCCTGATCTGAGGACAATGTCGCTGAATTTCGTGCAAAGGATTTAAACATGTGTTAAACTAAACTTGAAGTATCACAACATTATGTATCACATTTACATTTTACATTTATTCATTTGGCAGACGCTTTTATCCAAAGCGACTTACAATTAAGGAAATTGGTCTCATGTCAGATTTTGCAAATAACAGATCTGTAAGGATGTCTTTGGGTTCCCACAGGTTTTGGGTCTGACCTCCATCTACACATGAATTATATGTTGGGATATCTAATGAAACCACCAACTCACCAGCTTCTTCCTCTGATACTCCTGTAGAATTTTGTTAATGCGGTCACGTTCCTAAGAGAGACAAGGAGAGATTTGTCTTTGTTTTCTAAAATAACTAGAATTAAAATACTTGAATTAATACAATTTGAGGTGGAATTCTAAATTCAAAAGTGTCAAATAATTACCAAGCAAACCAAAGAAAAACCATCTAAATCTTAAACATCATGGGGTGGTTTCCCAGACAGAGATTAGTTTAAACCTGGACTAGGCAATTGGGAAATTTAAGTAGTTTTAACAAACATACCTTACTAAAAACATTACTTGTGTGCATTTTGAGACAACACAAAGTTACTGATGTATTTTGAGGTATGTCAGTGCAAGTTGTGTTCAGTTTGGACAGCTCTTACATTTCTTTTAGTCTAGGACTAGTCTAAACTCTATGTGGGAAACCGCCCCCATAACATCTGAACTGATACAGTGACAAAAAGCAGTTTGAATGTTTTAAAAGATTTAATCTCAAAGTGAAAGTGGTAACATACCATCTGATTCGTAGGGTGTTGCGGTAAATTTCGCATCATGATATCCATTTCATCAAACTTCTTCAGTAACGCTTGCACCTCCACATGAAGTTCTTTATACTCAGAATACTGGTCATTAAACACGGCTTTATACTGGTCTCGCTGGTCATCGTTGCGGATGGCCGGATATTTACTACAACAAAGCCAGGACACAAATCAATCAAAAGGAAATAAATACCTTTGTACATTTTTCAGACTTATGATGGAGAAATGAAAACTTACGCAATGTAATCCGGCATGATCACGGGTTTGGGAGCGTGTCCAGCTGGAATGTGTCCTTTCAAAATTTTGGGCTTGGAGGTGACCGGGGCAGCCATGGACACCTGCTGTATTGGTGCTGAAACAGACATGGGCTCTCTTGATCCATCAACAGCCTACAACAGAAGACATTTTTAAATAGTGGACAAGTGCACCTGGTTGTCAAACAATATAAAGAAAATTACTTTCTCCAGCAGAACACAAAAAAAATATTTTGAAGAACATTGGTAACCAAACAACCCACATTGACTTCCATTGTATGAACACAAAATCACTCAAAATAGCTTCTTCTCTGTTCCACTAAAGAAAGAATCATATACAGATTTTGAACAACATGAGAGTGAATAATAAATTCACAATTTTTATTTTTAGGTGACCTATCCCTTTAAATGTACTCATAATACATTACAATCAGAACCTAAAGAACAGCAATGCATTATGGGAAGAAATGAGAACAAATGTGAAACACTTGCCACTGCAGCTGAAAAATCTCTTGGTTGCATCTGCAAAACACATAAGGAGAAGATTCAATAGATGTTTAATCATTTTATAACTCTGTTCCATTCACCACAAATATACTGAAGGAGACAAAGCAAAATGTAACAAATTCATCCATCTCACCTCTTGTCCGTGGCGCTCTTTGAGCCTCCGAGCCGCCTCGTGTCGCCACAGTTTCAGACACACTATGGCTCCAACTAAGTACACGATCATGGTGAAAAAGAGGAAGATGATGGCGGCCGTCTGTCCGGCTTCCGTGCGACAGAACGGGCCGTTTATGCCGTTATTAAAAACTGGATAGTAGCACAGGCCTCCTCGTATAGTGTCATTCACATACACGCAACCGGCCGCCAAAAACAGGAGTGCGAGAACCAAGTTTATGAAGAATTCTGTTAAAGGCCACCATGTTGAATCCAACAGGATAGTTCGATAGTACATGGTCAATCCCAGGATTAGCATGACGACGGTCACAATCCACGCCAGGCCCGTCACCACAAGAATAAACGGTGTCTTAGGTCCGGTGTAGTAGGCGTTACCGTAAGCTCCTCCGTAGCCTCCCCCGTAAGATCCTCCATAATTTCCCCCATAAAATCCTCCAGGCTGCGAGTATCCAAACGTGTTATACCACTCATTGTCTTTGTGAATGTAAGCACAAACGCAGGCAAAAATGGCCGCCCCCAGAAGCAGCTCCACACAGCCCAGAATGCGCAAAAGACCCGCCCAGGACTTCATGTAAGAGTAGCGCTGGTTATACTCCTCTACTTTTTCTGTGTAAGTTAAAGCCGTGCGTACTGTTTGGCCATCCACAGATTCCAACGGATCGCCCAGCAGAATGGCTTCATGCTCTTTACGGGAGTTATAACTGCCCCCGGATCCCCCGTACGGATCGCGGTACGAGCCGGGAACCTTCGGAGACTGAGGCGGAGAGCAGCGGACGCCCTCAGAGGTGGAGTTCTTGTTGCTCGACCCAAGCATGGATTTCAACTTGCTGCTTCCATTGCTGGACCTGAATATGTTCTTCCACGAGTCTGGAATGAAACGATGGACGGGTTTGATGTCGATGGCCGAATCTCTTCCGTTGTCTTCACTTCCGCTGGGGTCAAACTCTGGGCCCACAGGTGGATGGTCGGGTAGTGGAGGAGGTGGCAGAGGTTCAGACTCTAAAGACTGCTCAGACGTTCTGCGATAATTCAAGCTGTGAAGACTCGGGAGCGAGCCGTTGGGGACGTCACCGTTGAGGGGCATTTTCTGGACGCAGTGTCCAGTGGAGTCCTCTGCAGAGAATGCAACTATCCCTGGGGAAATATTAAGTAAACAGGTATAAGAACCAAAAGAGATTCATAAACCAGTTTTAGATCTTGCAGACCTGTGGTTCTCAAATAGTGGGTGACAGATTGGTTTTGTTAAGGTTGCAGAAGCGGTTAAAATGAATGCTAAATACAGAAAATAATAATTTGCAACTAACCATTTAATCGTCCATAGTAAGGATAGCACAATAAATAGGCTTATAAAAAACACTTCCCTTATCTTTTGTTGTTGACACACAGATACAGTATCATGAGAACACGAGAAGGAACACGAGGAGGTGAGACGAACCCTTATTGTCCAAAACCATGAACACAACTCTTATTTACTAAAGGTTCAATGTGTAGTGAATTTCTGATATTATTATTTGAAACAAAACCAAACCAGTTGAGAACCACTGCCATAGAGCACTTGAACTTATGATGGAAATATTACAGTAACAGTAGTACAAAATACTGTATAATGTTGACATAATGGTTTTAACTAAGTAATCTTGCTGATTTTAGACACTTTTCTATGTGATCACATTATCTATTCTACAAATACCTAAGGGAAGATGAAAGCTAGAAGGCGTGGACGTACCCTTCCCAAAGACATGACACCATTATCACAAATATTTAGCATTTAGCAACAATCTACAACATTCAGAGAAGCAACAGTGTCTTAAAGGGATGAATAAGCTGATATTTAGGAGATAATGTGCCGTCAGCTGTTTGATCACGTGAGAATGACCATCTAACTGTTCACTCCACTTATTACACGTCTAGCGTCATAAATAAATCAATGGACGTGAAATATTGATTTGAGTCTCAATTATTTAATGTGAGAGGAAAGACATGCAATGAGAGACATGCCATTCGCACAGATTTGTAGGAAATTGGTTGCCCACAGTCAATTGAAAAAAACCACGTTTGCTAAATTGAAAATGCCACAAATGACCAATCACAATCAAATCAAGTACTCCACTGGGCCATGTAATAAATGGCTATATTAATTATCTCTATGGATCTGTATGTTAGAAAAGAAGACGCTGGTGCTTCTCAGATCAGCTGGTCAACCCCTGCAACCTGAAACCAGACGAACTCTAAACAACAGAGAAGACGACTGTGACCCAAAAGTTTACGACAGAGATGGAACCGAGAAAACCAAAGAGGACAGAAACCAACATGCCTGTTCAAGCACTAGACGTCTGATTGGGTAATACTACAACATCAACAGAAAACAAGAATGTTAAAAATCTCCATGTTACGTTCTTCCTTATGCACAGTTTACCTAACAAAACAACAAGAGAAAAGTATAACAAATATTAAAACAAGAGAAAGAAGAACCATGTTTATAGAATACCTTTCACATGCAGGCACTGAGCAAGACTTACATTGGTCTTGAGTTCAGTGGGGATAACTTTATTTCATGTACAGTAGGTGAATCCAACAGCCTAAAAATAACAAAGAAAAAACAGATTATGTGTGGACCTGCAGCCTGTACACAATACCACAAAAAAACACTATTCATTACTTATTGGACAAAATTCCACAGAAAGTTTGAATGTGGTGTTTTGAGAGTAAATACCATATGACCATATTCATATTACTATTCCATATGGTACATGAATATGGTCATTCAGTGCAGTGGACACGGTGCCTTTGACGGACATACACGATGACAATACGGTATTAACGTTACTTGAACTAATGTAAAAAATAAAATGAGACTATAAAAGTGCAAGAAGGTGTTGCATTTCCCGCTTAAATGTAACTATGCACCAAAACTGAATAATTTAATACGTAACATTCATGCCTCTTGAGTTAAATGTAACCTATAAATAGCGTATATAAATGAAACAAAGCAAAGCAAAGACCACATGCGCCCCAAAAACGATTAAAAAACTCCACGATCAACAGGTTGATATATAGTTGACATATTTTCTACTTTTTCCAAAAGGTGAGTACATTAATACATTCACTTTAATAACTAAGATATCCGACTTACGTAAAACCCAGCTAAACGTTTGAAAAGGTGGAAATAAACGACATAACAACAACAGTCCTGACAGACAGATGTGGATCAAATAAGTTAAAACAACAAATAATCGATTGTAAGAAATGTGTTTTAGTTTAAATGCGTCAATGGAAGGATATATAGAGATATAAAGACGTAGATTATGAACTTTAGGGATGGTTTTGACGTACCTTTTCCCCTATCCGAAGGTTTTTTCCTCTACATTTTTTTTCGGAAAACACACACACACACACACAGGTTCGGAAAGTTATACCACGTGACGCAGCCGATCCCTGTGTGTGACGTCAGCAGAGACTTTCAGACTTCAGAGGTGTTCTCGACTTCCTGCGCAGGTTGAGCGACTTTTGATATTAAGTACCGCGAGAGTTGATTGCCCAATTTGATTTTGAATTATTCTCGCGGTACTTTATGTCATACGGTGAAAAGCGTGCGCAGGGCCGCATAGTTGATCACACCTTTCACCTGAAGAGGGGGATAAAAAGTATAAAAACGTTTTTTTCATTGACTACAAACTTCTGTCACATACTGTCAAGGCTATGACTGTATTGACTGAAACCGGTGACTAATGTTGTGGTCAGCACAAAAGAGATACTTCCAGGGTATTTACAGAATTTGTATATTTGACAGGTACAGGGTTATAGGCCTTGAAACTCTTGACCCTGTTTGTTCACACAATAGCTAAAATTACTACAAATAATACACAATGGGGACAATAGCAATAATGTGCCATTATTTGGAATAATTAAACAACAATATTTTAATTTGACTTAGTTTGTAAGTGACTCAATTCAGGAAGTATTTTGATGGTACTTCCTTTTCTTTAGCTACATTCCCTTGGGTTATGTACAGTATTTGTACATCATCAGCATGAATGATTTTTTTTGCCAAAAATAAATAAATAATCTTGTTTATAATATATTTTGAAACAATAGTTATGTCACACTACATCTCTGTTTAAAATAGGTATTGTGCATGTTGTCATGGATTCATTCTCTATATGCTTCTGCAGTTCCTCCACTTTCTGGATGAAAATGTATTTGCATGTCAGCCGAGAGTTATTGCCCCGTTCACTTCCTGTTTGCATTTAGCTACTTTGAAGTTTTAACAGATACAAAATGTACTCACCTGCACACCCAGAGTCAGTCTTGTTTATTATTTGTGTTACATAAGTACTTAACTTGGACTTAAAGTTTTGAGTACACTCCATATTTTATATGTTTAAATATGCTTGTTGGCTTTTCATTTCTCATTAATTGTACCCTTCCAACACACCTGCAGCTTTGCAAACTATGACTTTATGACACTGACTTTATGATCCCCTGACCTTCTCATGACCAATGAGACCAATTGACTTTTGCTATTGTTTATTGCTTACTTTTAATATTATCCCTGGTTCGTTGGATATTGGATATTCTTTTATATTATATTGTCTTTGTAATAATAAGAATTAAAAAATGTATGAATTTAAGAATGATAAAAATATAAGAATTTAATTGTTTATAAAAGTATATAACAATAAAGCGTGAGTAACTCTCTTGGGATATGCTGCCTTTTAGTAGGCCTATTTTTAGTTTCCAATTTATTTCTGCGATTTATAACTCATGTAAACTAAAAAAAAAAGAAATGTTTTATGTTGTTAAATATAATCTATGCTTCTTATTCTTTAAAGAATGTGTTATTTGTTTTGTTGTTTATTTTTTCTTCAATGCTATGGGACAAATGGAGATTATGCTCTGAAACTTAATAAAGTTATATTATATTACAAAAATGCCGCGGCTCCTTTAAGGACGTAGTGCGTATCGCGCCGGGTTGAAATGGACTCTAGCGCAGACAACTGTGGAATTTACTGAGGTAAAAGAAAACATAAGCGTGTTGCTAACAGCGAAATACTGTAGTATTTCACTTGAATCCGGTCGACAGAGGACGACATCTGGACTATGACGCTAATTTAGGTAGCGCATGAAATATTCAAATGAATCTGCGGTTTATTTGTGTTTGTGTGATCAGATGTTAACGGCTAGCAGGCTAAGCTAAGTAGCAGATTGCTGATGATAGCTGAATAGCTCATTCAACTTTATGAAAATATCACGTTCATGTGGCGTTTAGAAAGTAATAATACTGTGAGCTGAAATGTTTGAGAGTTGTTTGCGAGCGAATTGTATTAATTTGGGCAGGCAAAAACGAGGACATAAATATGAGGACCTTTAAAGTTCAGTTTACACAACCTATAATACGTGTTAAGCATATTATTTAATTAAATGTATTTCTTTCTAAACTAAGAATGATATTCCAGTCCATGCCGAGATTCGTTTTAGACAGGCCAATTCATAATAATCATTAGTTTCTTACCATGTAAAATTTGCGTATTTTCCACTATTGTTTCTGTATTTATAATTTGTCTTATTATATTCAAGAGTATGGTTTGTCTTGTCAGTATTCCGTCTACTTATGACAAAATTAAATAAAACTTGTAATGAAAAAATAAATTAAAGCAGGAAAATAAAATAAACAATGTGCTATTATTTCAACATATATATGAAAGATACTTTAGGACAGGTGCCTGTTGTGCCCCAAAATGTTTGTCCAGTGTTGGTGTCTTGTCCATGGACTTGTGACAAATTTTTACATAGTTTTCTTATTTTGATTGTATTAAATAGTTTTGTCCCAATTTTCTGTTGCAGGGGTAAGAGAGGTGGAACATACCCTCTCTAGAATGGACAGCTATTTTAAAGCTGCTGTGTGTGACCTGGACAAGCTTTTGGATGATTTTGAACTGAATGCAGGTTGGAGGTTTTTTTTGCTGTTATTGAGTAAACAAAAATCAAGCCACAGCAATGTTGTTAAAAATTTGTATTAGTATTAGTTTTTTTCCATGATTTCTGCTAACTTTTGGGTGCTTGACAGGGTTTTTTTCAGATGAGATGGTTTGGTTGCTGTATCCATCATAATGTGTTACAAGTATCTGCTTTTGCAGATAGTTAAAAGGCACTGACATTGACAAGCACATAGTTTTACCGTTTAATGTTGTATATGAGCATCATGTTTTCTTTTATTTTCAGATGAGCTTGATAACAAGTCTGGCACATTTGCAAGCCCTTCCTGTCCAGACTCCGCTCTCTTCACTGGTCACCATTTGGGTCTTCAGAGCTTCATACCAGAACAACAAACTGTCTCACAAACAGTCCCAGATATCAATACACTGCACTATGGACTTACGTCACAAAGTTTACCCCTGAACCAAAAAGATTATTTAAATGAGCGTCCTCTCACAGGTGTGGACCTCCTGTCCTCTGTTGACAGTAGAGGCATTAAAAGTTCAGCACCTCCCTGTCCAGATAGGTCTTTGAAGCCTGTGTGTGATCTTGTGAATGATACAGGGTCTGCTAACCTCCATCAGGCTGATAGTCACGAAGACTTTAAAGGACAGGACATTATTGAGACGCAAACTAATGAGGTGCTGCTAGTGGACTTTGACAGTCCAATTGTGACTTGTCCAGAGGACATTTCAAAGCCCAGCCAAGGTGAATTACAAAAACATGACTCTGAAACAGCTTGTAACTCCCTTAACTTGTTGGATGTCATATTGCCAGCAGCTCCAGACAAGAATTCTGATCCTCGTGATTTAAATAAGACTTTAGAGAGTAAACAGTCAGACATCCAAAGAACTATTCCCGAAGAAGCAAACTCTCATGACCAGAACAGCACTCCATGCAAGTCTAAGTATGAGGAAGTTTTTAGTAACTCTGATTCTACAGAGGAGCAAGTTTTGGTAGCCAGTGATAAGCAGACTGTGTCATTTCAGCCTGACTCCTCTGATGCTCGACCTTCTGAAGATGGCAGCATTAAAAATCCAGAGCGTTCCTCCATAAGTTCCTCCTTTGAGAAGGAGTCTAGTTTGTCATGCTTGCCAATGGCTGTATCAATGTGTGGATCTCTTGTGTCATCTTTAGACCCTCAGGGGACAACAGTGCTTGCAACCAAAGATGATGCCGACCTGGAGCAAAAATCAGCTGTTCAGGAGGCTGAGGAGTTGACTCTTCCATTACAAGAGCCTATGAATGTGTTCTCCTGTAGGCCTGATTCCTCACCTGAAGATGAACCTGAGCTAGTCCAGATCATGTCTAATACTGAAGGAGCATCTGCCGTCTCCGGTCATTACCCTGAAAGAAACTTTAAGCGCACTGTATCGCCGACAGATAAACTCGCCGGTAGAGATTCTCCTCTTTATGGGGAGAGCCCAAATTATTCCTATGAGTTTGGAATCGGCAACGATTACCTTCCTGAAAGCGACCAGACAGTAATGATGGTTACAGATGAGGAGCTAGATGCCTTTTTGATGGGTCGGGGTGCAAAAATCAACTCTGACTCAGCCACAGAAAATCTTGTAGATGATGGTTTTTCAGAATTTAATGGAAATATGGATGGAGACGCCTATTTAGACGGGGAGCTGCAAAGCTGCAAAGTAGATTCATTTGCGTCTCCTGAGAGTGATGGCTCGCTTCAATATTTGGAAGAAAGTGAAGGTTCAAATCTGTCTTCATCTTCTCAGGACAGTAGCCCATTGAGAGCAGACTCCACACCAACAGTTACCCAAGAAACCATAACCAGCCCTGTTGAGATTCAGTCCGTTTGTTTGCCAAGCCCAGAGTCTAATTATGGAGGGGCAAGACCAAAGAAATCCATACGGCCACCATCAGAAAGACTCAAACCCATTCAAGGTGAAGCCAATATGGCCGACCCTGGTGGAGATAACAGAACGCATGTTTCACAAACTCCAAACCAGAATCTAAGTAACTGTGAACCACCATCATATCAACAATACGAGGCCAGTTACGGTCGCGATGAGCTCTCAGAGCCTCCACCTTACCCCGGAGAACCACTGGAAGACGGAGAAGCATCTTTGGATCAGCATGGGAAAGATGAGGGTCTTGGTTCAAAGCAGCCACCTTGGGTCCCTGATTCAGAAGCTCCCAACTGCATGAATTGTGAGCAAAAGTTCACATTTACCAAGAGGAGACATCATTGCCGGGCATGCGGAAAGGTGAGTTGAATTATTACCATGTTTATGCATACTAGTTATTGCATAATGGTAGGGATAGTTCACCCAAACTCTGTCATCATTTATTCAGCCTCATGTGTTTTAAAATCTGTATATGATTCTTTCTTCTGTGGAACACTAAAGAAGATATTTTGAGAAATGTCTCAATGGTTTTGTGTTCATACAGTGGAAGTCAATAGGTTTAATGTTGTTTGTTTACCAGCATTCTACAACATTTTTTGCTTTTTGTAAAAGCAAGTTAAACAGGTTTGACATGAGGGTGAGTAAATGATGAAAGAATTTTCATTTATGGGTGAACTATTCCTTTAAGCTGTTATTATAATGAATATGATGTTACGATTGAATATAATTCAAAGCGAACAGATTCTCTTGTGAATTAGCAAATTATCATCTTTGTAATGTGTCGCTTCAGTCCTGTGACTTTGTAGTAGTTTGCCCTGTACTTATTTTTAAAGGTGAATGGAAAATTACCGCAGTGTGAATCAATGAATTAACATGCAGTCAGCTGCCTTGATTTTAAAGCAAAGATCTGTGACACAATCCTGCTGTTGTTTTTTTTGTATTTTATTTTATTTATAACACCAGGAAAGCCTTAAAGCTGTTGCCCTGAGACAGCAAAAGTATTAATTGTATGTATTTGTGTGAGGTCTCTTGTTATTTTCATGACGTAAGTCATATAGAGATGCTGCTAAATATAGAGATGGTTTTTGCTGCCTCAGCAGGGTGTATTTTTAGCGCCTATATAGTTTCCCTCTTGAATAGCTGCAATGAAATGCTGTTCTCAAGACATACTGGGCCCATAAAGCAAATGGGCAAAAGGACACCGGAGTGTTTCCTCTGGCTTCGCAGATTAACTGTTTCGGGTGAATAATGCCGTCTGCTTTGCAGGTGTACTGCGCAGGCTGCTGCAACCGAAAATGCAGACTGAAATATCTGGAGAAAGAGGCCAGGGTCTGCGTCATCTGTCATGTTACCATACAGAGAGGTGAGTGCGACATTAATAATACAATAATGATTCTTGTGTTTCGTATGATTCTGTGTATAGAAATGGGGTGTTGGTATAACTTAAAAGATATTTTCCCTAATTTGCTAAGACGGTGGGTGTAAGATCAGAAGGTGGTAAGATATGGTACAAAGGTACGCAGACGCTAACCCTCAGGCATCCCAGTGCAAGTGCCGTCCTGTACATGCTTCAAGGTGGAATGTTTTGGATGCTGAAATACTTAACCCAGCTAAACATGCTGAGTCAGCTTTAAAGAAGCCATATGTAGGTTGATCATCCAAAAAAGTGTTGACTCACTTTAAATCTCTGGTGCTTTCAAAACATTGTTCTGTTTGTTTTAACATCCTGACACAGCAACATCTGCTCAACCAATAGGTTTGGAAACAGTCATTATTTTTGCAGTTCTCTAATAGACTTTTATACGCTGTAATACAAAGCTTTTAATAGAAAGTTTTAAGGCCTTAACACAAGCTGAGCTGTGGTGCCTTTTTTGCATTATCAGTAAAATATAAATTTCACTTAATTCAATCTCCACTTATACCTTTTCAAAAGGATAGTCCACCCAAAAATAACCATTCTTTCATAATTAATGAATAAATGATGACAGAATTGTTCTCCTTTTAATGCTTTAGTTAATCGGTGTTCATGTTCATTGTTTTTAAGTAAACAGAAGATGACATACACTTGTATTATGTGTTTTTTAAGTGAAGTGCTTCTGCTATCAGAACTCTTCCCTTGTTTATGACCAAGTTCCCTAGATGAAACATCTTTTATTATTCAAGTGCTGATTTAATGGAGGAGATCAAGGCTTTATGCGTTTTGTCCTGGACACTCTATAAAAAGAGCTTGGCCCGTACTGTGTGGCCGAGCGTGCGGTCCATTTGCACATTAAAAAGGACATTCATCACCGAGCGTCAGTCCTGCGAGTCGGCAGCCAGCTCTCGCAGGGTTTGGTGCAGGGCTGGGTGGAGCCAGGGCACTGGTGCATGTCCTTGAGTGTGTCTGTGTGTTTGTGTGTATGTGTGTGTGGGGCACAGGACCCACCTGGTGCAGTATGCGTGACACTCTCACTCACTCCCTGTTTGAGGAATAGAGTCAGACCCACACACATTTCATCTTCAGGCTTTAGAGGACAGGAGCTGCCGTCACCTCCCTCAGCCCAGAGCAGCCATGTAACACGACCTCGTTTATCACGCCACGTTTGACGGGCAGATCTCGCGCTAGCATCTCGCAGCATTTTTAGGGCTGGAACACAGCTCGGGACAGACGAGAACTCAGCGTGCATCGGAGGAAGTGGGCCGCTCCCCGTCCGGAATGAGAGATGCTCCAGAATACACCCTCTCTTTCTCGCTCAGTGGCATGGGGACCACTTTCTCCTTCGCACTGACACGCTCCTGGGACACTAACATGCATCCCGGCATCAATCTGATAGACAATTTGGGTTGGAGTTAAATTGGGATGAGGTAAGCCGAACACAGAACTGAACAGAAATATTTTGTTGTTTAGAAGCTCTCCTGCGATGACAATAAATTGTCTTTTTATGCGTTCTATATCTTCATGTACATTTTTAGGACGATTCTAACTTTGTCTTTAGTTCTGCTGGTGTATTTGTTTAAGAGACAGTGCAGAATTTTCACATGGTGAAGGACGTTGTGTCTTGCCTTTACTTGGCTTCAGGGTTTCCATCATCCCGGGGGTTTTGTTGCCGTAGCTGTTTTCACAGTGAGCCAGCATATTCAGGGTTTTGTGCATATAGCTGACATGTTTGTGGGTGTCACAGGCAGATCCAGTGTAATCCGGTCGATGAGCATCTATGAACCTTAATCAACATAATGCACAGCAAGCCAGACACAGACACACTGCACTGTGGTTTGTCCCGGACGTCTTGTTTCTTCAGTTTGGTGGTTGAATGCCCTTCAGTTTATTAACATTGCTTTAGGTTAATTGACTGGGATGTTGTTTTTGAATGGTGTACTTTGGACTTTTGGACAACCATAATCTGGTTGCTGGTTACAGGTCAGTAGGTTTATGTAGCCAATATAAAATGAAGATTATAAGATTGATTTCTTTTTAGCTTTTTAAAACATGTTTATGTTTTTACTTTTAAGACCCTATTAATCAGATTTTAATCAGAGGAATATGCAGATTTTTGGGTGCATATGCAAGTCTTAGATTTTAAGATGTAAGCAAAAAGATTACTGAATATCTAAAAGAAGGACAAGCCCTTTAATTTACTTCCCAACTTTGTTTCCGTATGAAATTAGTCCAGCCATGTCATAGGATATTTAAAGAAAATTGTAATATTTGGGGTCTTTTTCATCCATTTAGATCAGACTATGATGTCATCCATAAATGTTACTTGTTTTCATATGGCCTTCAGCACAAAAATTATTTCAGAGGTGGAGCAGGTTAATACGTTCTGGCGAAAGATTATTAAAACAAAATGTTTCTCTTTACAATAATGTACCCTCACACCAGGAACGTTTATAATGAAAGTAAATAGGGTGGATTTCAGTTTGAAGTTGTTGAGATCGTTGTGCGTGACAGCTGATGATGTACCGTGTGCTTTTGTCCCATGTCAAAAGCATTTACCCACAGTTCCCTCTGTCTCATTCTCGGTCTTCATTTCACACTGAACCTCATCACTGACAGAACTTCTGCTGATTGTGTCTGTGTGCAGCTCGAGCCCATGAGCGAATGATGAGCCCGACTGGGCCCAGTCCCAACCCCAACATCCCATCAGAGTACTGCTCCACCATACCGCCCATGCAGCAGGCCCGAGCCGCCGGCACCCTCAACTCACCCCCTCCCACCGTCATGGTTCCCGTGTCTGTCCTCAAACACCCCGGTAATGACGGTACGCACCGCACTGCGAGTTTAGGACAGACAGTGACCTCTACTCTTTATTGTAATCACCTCCTGAAGTGTTCAGTTTATGAATTTATTCATACTATATAGTGTACATTACTAGGGTTAGTGCGTTACAAATCATAGTACATACGCAAAACGACATGTGCCTCATGTCATTTGCATACCATTTCTTAAGCATACCTAAATATGTGTCTGGTGAAAAACGGTCCTGATGATGTTTCCATTTTTGTCTTTTCGTTTGTTTCCGCAGGTTTTCCACGTGAGCAGAAGCACGTGTGGTTTGCTGACGGTATTCTGCCAAACGGTGAGGTAGCAGACACCACAAAGCTCTCGGTCCAGACCCGAAGATCCTCGCAGGAGTCCAGTCCCGTGACTCCGGATCCGCCCGGAGTGAGACAGCTAAATCCTCTTTACCAATGCTCTACATGTCTGATAACGTTGCTTGAAGGTGATGTATTTATTTGCTGCCATTC
Organism: Oreonectes daqikongensis; assembly: GCA_026939265.1. Lineage (NCBI taxonomy): Eukaryota > Metazoa > Chordata > Actinopteri > Cypriniformes > Nemacheilidae > Oreonectes > Oreonectes daqikongensis. Next base: position 930,302 of record JAOTQM010000056.1, on the reverse strand, counting down.
AGTCTGATGTTCAAGTTCCTGATGAGTGTGGTGAGAGTTCTGAGGAAAGATCTGACAGCACTGCTGAGGTGAGCCGCCCGCCCGTCACGGGCCCATGGGACTACTCTCTGCTCTGTGGATTGGTCAGCTGCGTTCAGAAAGAGGTCAGTCTGGTGCCCGAGGATGATGAGGGTTTACCTCCACTGCTCATTGCTACAGGAGAGGAGGAAGGAGGAGGTAATTTCAATCATGAATATCTACCGGTTAATAGATGACATGTTCATGGTTGCAAATATTCAGAATGGATATATTGTCTCTATAATGACTCTTATGTATTTCATGACAGATTTAATAGTCGAGGAACGACCTGCTGTTTGCCAGATACTGCTGCTCTTGGAGGAGGGAGGACCTCGGCCTCTTACCTTTGTGCTCAACACCAATTTAGTTGTGAATGTCAAGCTTGTCACATGTATGTCTTAAGATTATATTTTTCAGTCTACTTGAGATATGTTTGCATATGCAACCTGTTCATGCCTCGTTCTGTTTGCCTTGTAGATTGTGGGAGGAGATGCTGGTGTATGAGCTCTAATGGTCTTCAGGGAGTTGGACAAAAGGAGCTGGTGTTTATAATCGAGTGTCTCCCCGAGGAGAACAGTTTGCCTAGAGATGTATTCCACCTTTATGTTAGCATATACCAGGATGCACAGAAAGGTATGTACAAAGTCACGCGAAGACTTCACCCAATCTGCTCTTTTTGCTACTGTTAAGACTTCTTCATAATATGATCTTTCTTACGATTAGCATATAACATGCATCAAATGAACATTTTGCTGATTTTGGAGTTTTGAACATGTTTGTGTAGTACATCAGATAGCAAAATACATGTTTTGTTGTGAGGGTTAATTTGTGGAATTATATTCTTCTTTGTGAATGAATATCCTAAGGTATTTATATTCGCTTTTTGTTTCTCGTCTACAGGGAAATTTGTCGAGCATCTCAGTAACATGACGTTCACAGACAGTTTTCTGGGCAGTAAAGATCATGCTGGTGTGCTGTTCTACTCTCACACTTTTCAGCCCTTGGATGGTCTGGATCTGCCCCCGCAGGTCTCTTACCTCTTTGGGCTTTTGATTCAGAAGCTGGAGGTGCCCTGGGCTAAAGTTTTCCCCCTCCGACTGCTGCTCACTCTGGGGGCACAATACAGCGGTAAATCCCTCAGCAACAAATGTAAAAATATTAATGGTGAAGCGGAGAAAAAAGATGTAGTTAATCTACATGCATTTTCATTTTGATTAATGACGAATGAGCTCATAGTGTCTGAGAATAAAGTGAATGATAAGCCCCACCCCCTTTGATCATGTGATCTGATGTTTGTTCTCTGCAGTGTATCCCTGCCCGCTGGTGAGTGTGCGTTTCCGTGAGTCTGTATTTAAAGAGACGGGACACACCATCATGAACCTGCTTGCAGTACGTGTTTAACTCTCATCAGAACATCTTCACAGTATTTTACTCATGAGTGTTTTAATGGCCTTATAAACATTATATGAAACATTTAGGGTATCACTTAAAAATAATGCAGAACATCTCAATATCCCGAAAGACTTTTGTAAACACCTTCATTTCTGTTCTTCTGCAGGACCTTAGGAATTACCAGTACAGTCTACCTGTGGTGGACAGCCTGCAGGTGCATATGGAGTTGGGCAACAGTTACATCGACATCCCCAAATCCCGGTTTAATGAGGTCAGAGTTGGATCTAAATCACGTAGCATTCATGCTCTGGTCGCTGTGATGTCACTGACATTGTGTTTTCTGACTGTTGTAGATGCTGAAGGTTGTAAATTCCTCCAATGAACATGTGATCAGCTTCGGTGCCTGTTTCAGCACTGAGGCGGATTCTCACCTGGTCTGCCTGCAGAACGAGGACGGAAGCTACCAGACGCAAGCCAATAGCATGCCGGGAAAGACCAGGAGAGGTTTGTCAAGCACTGTTCACATTTTGCTTGTTCTATTTCACACATATGTGGATGTCCTTTTCCCGGGTTTCGTTACCCTTTTGTATTATTTTATTACAAACTTGACACCAGATTTCCAGTTGCGCTCATTTAGCTCAGTTGATAAAACATTGTGTTAGCAATACAAATGTTGTGGGTAATTTCTATATCCGTATTTTCCTTCACAGTGACTGGAGCTAGTTTCGTGGTCTTCAATGGGGCTTTGAAAGCCTCATCAGGATTCATTGCCAAATCCAGCATTGTGGAGGGTAAATGCTTTCCTACAGTACATAAACTCACTCTGTTTCTGCCGACTAGTTGTATGTAATGTCATCATGCTCCACGTCGTGTATTTGTGTTCAGACGGGTTAATGGTGCAGATTCCTCCAGAGACCATGGAGGGTTTGCGACAGGCCCTTAGGGACCAATCCGACTTCCAGATTCCCTGTGGAAAAGCAGATTCAGAGGAGACACGGGAAAACGTGACTCTGCGATGGGTCGACTGCGTCACACCTGTTAACACTGGGTATTACAGATGGTTTTAGCATTCGTGCTGAATAAATCATTCTTCTTGAGCGTTGTGTTTTTGAGAAACATCAGGTTCTGACACCTCAAAGTGTATCGCTAACAACAAAGCCAAGTTGTATGTGTATAAGTTAAAAAAAAGTTTGGTTTTGGTGTGTTTGCAGAGTCACCAGCCCAGTCGATGGCAGATCTCTGGAGGGCGTGTCCAGCATCAGGGTCCGACAGGATTCTGAGTTCGAGCTGGACAGCCGGAGCATCAAGTGCACTGAGGTGAGTCCGCGTTCGGCCCGTGTCATATGACTTCACACATCGTCGTTCAGTTTTAATGTCTCATATCCTCCATCAGGTCTTCTATCAGCTGAAGTCCCCAGACGTCTCATTGACTGGCATCCTCACATCATCTGCTCAGTTCCAGAGAGAGATCGCCACGGCCAGCTGCGCTGCTCTATGTCAGCACCTCTCTGTGCTCATGGCTAATGGAATCAACCACCTCGCCCTCAGAGTCTCTACCGACTCTGACATGGTACTGATTTTTAGATCATTTAAACTGTTGTCAGTCTGGTTTGTCACTTTTAGTCAATTACTGTCATCCAGATTATATACTCGTATGTGAAAATCATTTGTCTTGTGTTTTTGTAGGTCGAGTACCAGGCGGGGTCTGGGGGGCGTCTGCTTCCTCAGAAGTATATGAATGACTTAGACGGGGCCCTGATTCCTGTTATTCATGGAGGAAGCTCCAGTGTTCCTCACCAGGCCATTGACATGGAGTTCTTCTTCTACATCACTCTGAAAATCTGAAATGTCTTCATTTGAAATCTGGCGGCTTATAAACGACATCTATAGTCGTCCAGTGGGACCTTTACAATGGAAACCAGTGAACTTCAGGTGTGGAGAGATCTGATGTGTGGGAAGGTATAGAGTGTTTGGATTTTAAAGGAAATGAAAAAGCACTTTGCAGAAGTGGAACCGTATTAGCTGGTATATTAGATCAAACAAACAAAAGTCATGAGGATTTGGTGAACACCGGCAGTTTGCTGTGCGTCATCGATTGACAGCGTCTGTCAGTTGAATGTTGATCTGAATAGTGGAATTGTTTTTGTATGACTGATGTCAGATATACCAAGAATTATAATCGCTATTTGATTGCGCACACAGCAAACGTGAAGCGCTGCATTTATCAAACTATAAACCGTGAATTTTCCCCATCTGTCATAATTCAGCGTTACCGTATGAAGTGGCTTCGTATGAGCTGATGGGATCATTTAAAGAGCCTGTGTACTGAATCTTGTACTTTCTAAGTGCAGAAATGTATGCTTTGTCATTTCTCTTACTTTATAAAATACATTAAAAATAAGAAATCGGATAGATGAAATCATCTGTTCAATTCGATTAAGCTTTTTTTAAGCTTAAATTCTATTTTTGGAACACTTCCCTGTGTTGACTAAAGGTGATATTTTTGATAGTCTGCAATTATAGCCCAAACCTGTCGACTTTAATCTGCAGCAGAATTGAGCTTATAGCTCAGCGTAATGATCACAACATTGTTAGTTGTTTCCTTTAAAACAGCATTAAGAAAAAGATACGAAGTAGAGAATGAAGGATAAACACAAGACTGTATCTATATAAAGATTTTTTTGAACATTAGTTGCTTTTTCCACACTACTGCATCGATTAAAGAAAGACAAAGTCAGTTGTTGAGGTCTTGAAATTCTGCTTTTACTGGAAAAACTGAAAACAGCTCTGTCTATAAACACTAAAGATGTTTCGATGGTGCCACCAGCCCGCAATGTTCAGCGCTTTAAGAGTAGAGAAGGTGGTCTGTCATATTTACGTCAGTTATGGGGGCTGCCAAAGCGTCTACGCTTCACTACAGGCTTTAAAAAGTTCTAGACTGGTTTCAGGAGCTCATGAAAACTCTTAAAAGATGCTGTATGATGGTCCTGATCTTAAGTAGCAGTTTTATAAATGCAATAAAAACCTTTTTATTATAATTAAGTGGACTGAGGACCTGCACATTTAATATCAGCCTAAAATGAACCTACAGCTGTAAAACAAAGCTGCAAAAATATCTGTTTGAATGATGATGTTCCTGAGGTTGTTTTTAAGTACTGCATCCTGACAACATTCTAGATTCAGTTCCTTGATTTAGATCATTCCATTTTACTGTGGTTGGAGAAATGAAAGACAGGACGAATGATTGTTCCTTATTTTTATTTGACATTTTTTCCTTTGGGATGAAATACAATATAAACCGTGCTTAATCGTTTTGTTTTATACCTTGTCTTATAAACATTGACCGATATATTGACATTTAAACAAACTGAATGGTTCTGCAATTCTGCCACAAACCAAATGCAAAAACATGATGAATACAAATGTTTTTAAAAGTCATTTGATTATCTTGGAAAGATTGAGATTAATGTCTGTGAAATGAGTTTATCATTTTGTTGACATCTCACATCTGCTCCCTTATGGTTGTAGTGGAATATTTGGGGAGTTAAGTTATTTTCTCACTGTTACTGATGAATTAAAATCATAACTATTAAAGTACTTTTATGCTTTACAAAAAGCTGTAAGATGTACCAGTGTGCATAATGTATATGTATTTATTTGATGAATTATCTGGTGTGGGACCTAAGGATGTTCTTCGAACAACATTCATTTCTATGTATCTCATATAGAATAAAATTTTGATAAATATGTAAATTCAGCGTCTCATGCTCATTTGTTACATTACATTTTGTGTTGTTTAGGTAAATTAATTGTTCAGATGAGTGAGTGAGTTGACATAACGTCCAAACTACCAAAGGACTGCGATCGCCATTATAACAAATGTAGCCTTTCTTATTTACCAAAACTGTTCAATAATTACTTCTGTTGGTTGGTTGGTATACCCATGATATTTTGTGTAATAATGGTTGTATTAAGTAAATTGTGAGCATCAAGCATGACACAAAAGCAAATTTATTTATTAGACATTGACCTAAATATTGTATTAGTTTCTATATTGGTTAGCTGAATTTCTATGCCATTAACAGGACAACAGTTAGTTGAATTGTTTATTTTATTTTGAAACAGTTGGTCCGATTGATTACCATAGTAGGAAAAATGACAATGGTAGTCAAAAGTGCCCCAGAACTTTTAACTGTCCTACGTTCTTCAAAATATCTAATTTTGTGTTCAACAGAACAAAAATATAAAGTCATTTTTCCTACTATATATATAGTGGTAGTCAATGGGACCCAAAAACTGTTTGGTTACAAGCATTCCTCCAAATATCTTTCTCTGTGTTCATCAGAACAAAGACATTTATACAGATTTGGAACAACTCAACGGGGAGTAAATAATCATACAATTTTAATTCTAAAGTGAACAATTCCGTTAATACCCTTTTTAGCAATGAGTTGGTTTGTAAAGCCAACCATTCAGTGACCAAAAATTTCGGTAAATTCACCAAGCATTTTGAGCTGTTCAGTTTGCATGGAGTGTCTCCTCATCAGCAGTCTCCTGGTCTTGAGATCCTTGGGAAAGCCGGCCGGAGCGGAGGGTAAACAGAGCTTTGGTCCTGTAGCCATTTTGTTGATGGAGCCAATGCTGCCCGAGTTGCTGGTCCCAGTAATATTTGGGATTGGGGCATGCTGGTTCAATGGAGGAAGGAAACCAACACGAGGATGGGAGATGGGATCCAAAAGAAGCGGCCCAGAGCCTCGTCGCTCATAGCTGATTGGGTTCCTCTTCTGCAGGTATGGCATTGTGACGTTGTCAAGAGATTCTCTGGAGCCGACCAACATAGGACACTGAGACTTGACAAGCTTGCTCTTTTCCAGGTGTCCTTTACAATCTTCTGGACAGTTGGCAAGGGTTAGGGCAAGCTGGGAATCCGAGCTGTAGTGGTCCATTCCTAGTTTCTTTCTGTGGATGATGTTACGGAGACTGGACACTGCCAAATTCGGAAGAGCTTTGTCTGGATTCTTCCCTGCTGGCGAAGCTTCTGCATTACTTTTGCAGTGAAGATTGGGATGGGACAGAGAGTGCAGCGACGATAAGCTATTGAAGGACATGTTTCGGTACAGTCCTCCTGCGGATTTGAGCCTTTCGCCGTTGTTAGTTTGACTCAAAGTGTTGGATTCTTTTAGATCAACACTGCAATGACGTGAAAGTGGCGTGTTGCCGAAAGCCAGTCTGTTCATTCTGAAAGTCATCTCTCCTGGGGTGAAGTCAGGGAGTTCCTCACTTGGAGACGTACCTTTGGCATGTTGTTGGGCGAGGAAAGAAGGTGGAATTTTCAACCAAGGCTCTGAGTTAAGTCTTTGAAGATGATTGAGCTTGTCCACTCTTCTGTTCACCGGGGACGCCTGGTGGGAGGGAGAAGTCGGCTGGGAGCTTGCCACGCTTTTGAGGTCCTGGAAGGAAAACATGTGCTCTGTAGGGTTGGAGGAAAGGGTCCCCTGTGGTGATGTACTGAGATAAATATCAGAAGGAGAAGCACAAGGAGCATTGGAGGATTGCAGTTCGTCCAACTGATTCCCTGATGCAGGAATCGAAAGGTACTGTTTTGCCGTTTGCCTTCCACATGCTAGTTTGTCAGGGGTAATGATGATGATTTCTTTTCCTCTGGCTTTACAGGCATCCATCAACATTTTAAGAGTCTCCTCATTACTGGCATTGATGGCGTAAATCAGAGCCGAAGAACCCGTATGGTCCTCAAGACACGGGTCAGCCCCGTTACCCAAGAGCAGCGACACCACCTCAGGTCCAGCTTGTTCCAAACAGGCGTGCATAAGAGCCGTCTTTCCACTCTTGTCCTGAATGTTTGGGTCAGCCCCACTCTCAAGCAGATATCCAACCATCTTAGTGTTGGAAACACTTTGGGGGTCTGCAGGTCTGCTCCAACAGGCGACCATCAGGGGCGTTTCCCCGCGTTCATTGCTCTCGTTGATGTAAGCTCCACCTTCCAGAAGCAGACGTGTGAGACGCAGCCTGCTTTGGTAGACGGCCTTCAGCAAGGAGTTGCCATCCACATTGGGCACTTGTCCGCCGTCCATTCTGACCTTTTTACTGCGACTCACACTTGATAGGGGTCGGGGCTGAAGCCATTACTAAGCCTGTGAATAAAAAAGCAAGATTAGGTATTAGGTACAAACCTCGTTCTTGTGATGACCATCATGAGCTTGATAGTTGGAAGACAGTCCATTTCTGAATAGCTCTGGTTATGCCAAATTACACACATTACATCTACAGAATAGCAGACTTGGTTCGCTTTGAATTATGCTTGTTATCATTAAGTAGATTTTGTAGGATTTGTGGGCAATAACAGGATGTAAAAAAGGACCACAGCCAAGTGCATTTCCCAATGCCCCCCTTTCTTTATCTGTGTTTGCTTAGCAACAAGCTGTCTTTCTGTAGAATTACATCTTTTCCTCTTCTCAGTACTTTTTTTGAAAAGCTAAATTCAATAAACCGAGGCAGAGACCTTGGCTTTATTGTTTGCCATTACTGCCAGGCAACATTCTCGGCAGCGCGTGTCCTCAACGCTCGGCCTCCCTCGTGCTTTCTTTAGGAACCACATCTTTCTAAAGCTCATTGTGTTCGCTGTCCTTGATGTTAGTTTCTCCGAGCGCTGCCTGCAGAACATCACGCCCCTGATTGGGTTTATAAAGCATTTCAATTACTGTCAAGTCAACTGGAGAGACGGTCGTTGGTTCTTATGTAAGGACGGTAGAGATGCTGTTTTATAATCTGGCCTTATATCTTGGGTTGCTTTACAGTTTACTGTAGACATTTGGCAATTGATTTTGCGATACCATTTTTCAACTGTGAAATAAATGAATGTACTGTGAAAAACGCAGCACAAATGGACTATTTTCTGGTTAATTTATTAAATTTATTTTACGTTTGCCTCTGTTTGAAACATAACATTGCAGGTTAGTTTATGTAGTCTACTTAGTCAAGTGACGTCAAACTCGCATTTCCTGTGGAATCATATATAAGTTTTAAATGACATTAAGGTTGAATAAATGACAAAATTTTTGTTTTTAAGTGAAGTAGATTGGGACACTTGTTTGATATTATCGATAAATTTACTCGAAATAACATGATAAAGATCATCTTGACTGTACAAAAAAGAAACGCTTGTACCATATGCAATTGTAAATATGACTGTCATGTGTTGTTTAACACGGATGTGCTTTCTGTGCAGGTACTATAATGAGAACATACATTATAGAGGCTTTGAACATGAGTAGCTGCCCGCTGTTACCATGGAGGAAATGATGGCTGTGACTTCTACCCTGTCAGCAATGTTCTGCACTGTTGCCCAACTCTACCGGGAGCAGGTAAAAACACTCCATGTGTGCAGAGAGAGACAAGGTGCGTGCAAATGAAAACCGAAGTGGCCCCTGGAAATCCCATCCCGATGATCAGCATATGAATATATGCGGGGACTAAAAAACAAAATCTCAGTACGATGTTATGACTATGACTGTAATAGCTCTCCATGATCTGTGATGTATGTGAAAGCATGATGTATGATGAAGCATATTCAACGTACACTTGAGATTTTGAAGAGGTTGCAAAGTGTTTCTATTCTAATCGAGGTTCAGAGCGCTCGCACGGCTACTAAAACACAGAAGGAATTGAGCATTTCACTGCAGATTAAGCAAGCAAATCGAATGGCATTTTAACTTTGATGTTGTTAGGTAATGTGCTCTTTACATATATTCACCAAAAGCACTTTGCCACAAAGAAAAAGTAAACAGTCATAAGAAATGAGAAGATTTGCTCTTACCCTCGTGAGAATCGGACGGGTCCAGTTGAAGGCTACAATCGATTTGTTTGGCCCGTGTCACCAGCCGTCTGTCTGACTGTATAATGTGTTTGACTGTGAATGTGTTGCAGGCATGACGTTGATCAGATCTAAGCAACAATGAGAGGTGCATTATTCACACGCTCAGAGAAACAGACCGGGAGGGAGAGAGAGAGCAAAGCAGAGACACATCAAGACTCAAAACAAGCTCAAAACTTACATCAATACACATGGACCCTTTCAGGGTGGACACATCGGTATTCACATCACAAAAATAATGTGTTCAATCATTTCTTCACCTTGTTTTATCACAAGGGGGTTTGAATCTCATGAAAACATGGTTTTCAAAATTTGCAATAAAGCAATTCTCCTAAAATTTTCACTGCATCCAAGGTTTTTTTTCGGTAAATGTTGTTTCAGTTTGTGTTTCATTGTAAATGTTGAACATTACATTTTATTTTGAGACCATGCAGTTTTATAGAATATAGTTATATAATTTACATTTTATTAACAAATAATAAGTAATATTAACAAATTTCATGAGATTCACCTGTGCATCATGAAATGTTTCTAATGATCTTGTGACCAATGTTTTAAATGAGTAATGTGGGGAATAATATAGTTGCTATCATATTCATTTCTTCCATTACAAAACAACAAATGTACACAAAAATGTTTTTTTAAATGAATAATGTGAACCAAAATATGCAGAACAGATGGTATGAATAAATTATTTTTCACCTCTGGATGTTCTGTAAGGAGGAACACTTTATTCTAGAGTATAGGTAAGTTCCGACTGTATCATATCTCATGCATGTGTATTATATCAAAACTTTACGCAGATTTTAATGAAGTCTCTATCAGACAGGAAGCAATTGAAAGACAACAGCGTGTGTAAGAACATGTTTTTCTCTTGAAACAATGCGGTTTTTCCATCTATGGTGCTTGTGAACCAGCGGTCACCTTACGCATGTGGAGAGTGCTGCCGTCAGGTTGATTCGAAGGTGCACATGGCGTAGTTTTTGAGCAATGCCATCTCCATGACAACCAGTGAAAGAAAGAAGCTGTGTATGTGTCTTGTGCGCACAGGTTCGGCTGCAGCGGCTGTGAACTCCTGCCACTGAGAACAACACAGGTAATTGTATTTACACCAAACTGAGCCACGAAACAAACCAAACATGAGTAATAATCTTGACATTTAGTGTAATTTCGTTTTTTTTTGGTATTCTAGTGTTTCTCATTAACATATTGGAATTGAAATAATTCTTATTTGTGTGTTCAGGAAGAATGTACTAATGTTATTATTTTAAAGCAGTTCCCCCCTCGATCTATAACTGAGCAATATAATATCTGGAATTCTTTTTATGATGTGCTTAAAATGCACTTGTGGAGTCTTTATTGTCATCATAAAATGCTAAAATCTTAAATCTGCCTTTCTGATAACATTTCTTTCTTTTGTTCACATAATAACTTAATGAAAGCTTTCTTATTTGTCCCGTCCCTCTATAAACGTGTAGCATCACGTAGCTGTTGTTAATGGCAACCCTGAACCCGCTTCACGTGCAGTATAATTGTTTAATGGTTGCCATGGCAACTGTTTCTGAACATCACGTGCGACTTTAGTGCAGTAAACTGAGTTTCATTAGCGATGTTTTATCTCCATTAGCAGTCGGCGAGCGCCTGTGTCACACAATGATTTTCAAGGCAGCTGACGCATTGAGAAATGTTGAATGAGAAATGATGCAAAACTCAACGCCACCGTGTTGGGATGCTGCGGGTGGTTGCTCGGACGTGCCACGCGGTTGCTAAGTGACCTATTGATTTTGGTCGTGTCACAAGATGGCACGATCTGATTCGGTTAATTTATTGAACACTTAGGCCTATATTATATTTTTTATTTATTTTGTTCCATGTTTGCTGTAGCTGAACACCTTTTCCTTTGATCATTATTTTTCGGTCCTTATGCATTTGTGTTAAAACAACACATCTGCAAACAGATTGCCAAACTATAGCAATTTTGAGATTTATGAGTATGCCGCTATTTTGGGATAGACACACAAATCAGTAATCCCCCATAATCTCGCAGGACTGTCCATGCCTTTAGCTGAAAGAGGGGGTTGCCGTATCTTTTAGAGGTAGGCTATTATTTAGTCAACTAGCTCCTTTTTGCTTTATCGCACAAAACATATTGAGATTTACATGAACGTGCCATGATTTATACGGTTATTTTCAAGTTTTGTATTCTCTTTGTTTATTTTTAGTGTAACTGGCTCTTGTTTTTGCAGTCATCGGTTTTGGTTGATTCCCTTCTCAGTAAACTTTCTCACATTAAACCCCATCATGACCTCATCTGATTTAATACCAAACCATCGCAGACATTTGTGTCTCAGTAATATTCAGGATTGCTGTCCTACTTCTGTATTTGGCCTGCATGCGTGATGCTGAGTTTACATATTATCTTTGGATTTTCGTGGTATTCTAATCTAAAAGATTTAGTTTTTTTTTTTTGCATATGTTTAGGATGAATTTTCTCCTTGTCTTTAAACATGCCTCATATACTTGTAACTAAGTCACCTTTTTAAAAGGTTTGCCGAATCTCCAAATCCAAACACAATAGTGGATGATGCATGTTCTCAAATACTTCTCAAAGCTTTCTTTTTTCCTGCTCTGTCATGAAACGCAGAGGTTGATTTCAAGTGGGCGTCTAGTATCCGCTCTTCCTCTGTAAGTTCAGATCTTTGTAGGAGGAGAATCAGATGTACAGCCAGAAGGAGGAGATGGATTTAGAACAGCTTTCAAGAAAACGGCAAATGTTAGGGCTAGAGCTTCACTCCACTCTGTTAATATTCAAATTAATATTAATAATTGACTTGACATGAAACAAAATTAAGCACGGTGTATTTAAATGTAGATTCATTAAATTATACAGAAGTATATTTAGTTTTATCGTCATACATTTCGCATTGCAGTAAGAACATTACTCGGTTCGTTAATAGTACATATACATTCATCACCAGGGGGCAGAATTCACAATATTTATACAGTTTGTCCATTATAACTATTTAAACTGCAACTAGATCTTGGCACTGTGATGGACAAATCCATGTTTGCACAATATCCACTGAGTATTATGAAAGCGTTGAGCAGTGAGGGAATATCGCAGGCTCCTTTTGGATTTACAGTCAGTGTGAGGCTGGGATTCAAAGCACAGGATCAATGAATTATTGAATCTTTTCCTATTAACCGATTCTCTAAAATGAACCGTCCGAATGAACCGAGCCACTAAAACGAATCGACTCTTGAACGCCACTTGAGGGACACGTTGAGATGTCATGATCAGCTCCGCAAACGTTAAAAACGCGCAACACCGCGTCTCGTTTGGAAACGTTTCTCGGTACTAGGAAATCTGGACGATTTTCCAAACCGAATTTTTCTCGCGCTCCTAGAAATGGCGATAGCGTTAATACTTTCTGGTTGGATACGTGCTCCGGTGCGTAAAAGCGCAAAACTCATTTCGATGGCTTACGGGAAGGATTTATCAGACTGTTCTCTCTAATAGCGGGGTAAACAGAGATTGCGGGTGGTAAATAGAGATTGTGTTGGTAAATAGATCTGTCTCTTTAAGTTGGTGTGAAAGCCGATTAACGCTGATCTCGGTCGTGATTTTGTTGTACCGTCTGTTCACCGGATCTATTTTTGTTTTACGTCTCTGCGCGCACTTTAGGGCGTACGTTTATTTATTTGTCCCTTTTCACGTCTTGTAATATACGCCTTTCTGGTAGCGCGCTTCTCCGTCTCCGTGCGCAATTACGCGCGTGTGGAATCCCCTTGACGCTCAGCGGCGGCGCGCGTTGGGCTGAACTTCACACCATCTTCATCTCAGTGTGTGATCGTCAGTGTGTGAAGAAGACGATGGTCTCAGTGTGACACCCACCCAGGGCTGTGAAGATGCAGAAGAGCGTGCGCTACAATGAGGGACACGCGCTCTATCTGTCCACGGTGGCGCGTAAGGACGGCGTCAAGCGCGGCTATCTGAGTAAAAAAGCGGCGGAAAACAGCCGCTGGAACGAGAAATACTTCGCGCTTTACCAGAATATTCTCTTCTACTTTGAGAACGAGCAGAGCGCCAGGCCTTCTGGGATTTATCTGCTGGAGGGATGCACCTGTGAGAGGGTTCCAGCTCCAAAGGTGTCAACCATTGGAAAGGAGACTTCGGATAAACAGCAGGTGTGTATTTAACTTGAAGACTCATGTTCAATTAAATGTTATATTTGGAGGTAAATGTATGACGTGAATGTTTCAGTTTGAAATGATGGAGGAGAAAGCCACGTGTTTGCGTTTGTTTACGAGTGCGTTTGTCCCTTTGAACGCAGTGGAGCAGTCTGGGCTACAGGGACTTTTTACCCCAGTGAATAATCTTACAGGGAAGATTCGTTTTATGAAAGTCAGTTTCTGTTTAGGCTCATACCCTAAAGACTCGAGCAAAAAGATGTGGGACGTTTAAAACATCTCCACGAAAAAGTTTACGACTGAACACCTATTGACCCTTTGTGACAACATGCCCCGTTTTAGGAATCTGCTATTTAACCGCCTTTTAATTGTGTTGAAACTGAAAGAAAAATGAAACGCAAAACTACAAGTGAAGCAACACGTAAGCTTAGACATAAAGGATTGTTGGAATGTAAAACATTGCTTGAAAAAAAGCGTTTGGAGCTTTTATGACCTTTGACTCTAAATCTTAGCAACCATAGTAACAAGCAGACCATAGTAACCACAATCTCCATCTGCCTGTCAGTGTAAAATGTAGCAGTCATTAGATTGGTTTCAAAGAACAAAAGTATATATATTTTCGTTTTAATGTATGTAAATATATTATAGCTCCGCAATGTAATTGTACATATGTTTTTACTCTAGGTCTTCATCAGATGGAAAGTTAATCAAATACATTTAGGGATGATAATAATACCATTCTCATTATGGAGTTTACACTTTTCTTTGCAGTTTGCATAACAAGCCTTTATGTGAGGCTTTAACACATTTGTCATGATCGCAGAAAACCTGTAAATATCAGAGAATTTTGATAGAATATCTAGCACACCTAAAAGCTATGAAAAACGAAGACATATCGAAAATATTTCATTGTCTAGAAACCACTATTTGTGAATGCAATCTTTGTAAAATTATTTTTTAAATATGGAAATTCATTAGTTGAATGGTGAATTATAGTACTAGGCCTACTTGAAATGCAGTTTTACTTAAATAAGCGTACATGTGTTTGGAACAATAAAGCAACATGTATTGCAGTCTGTGGTCACATTAAGCAGCATTCTGCAGATTATGCTCTCATGTTCTGCGTATGAAGCAGATATATATTCTGATCCCCGGCTGTGAGTTTATACCACACGAGACCTGAAAGCCCCTCATCAGCATGACAGACGTCAGTCCAACACATGTGAGGTCGGCGTTTCATGAGCGGCTAATGAGCAGCATGTTTTTTTTTGAGCTCATAATGCTGAATGTGCAATCTGAATCATCATTATTTTCACTAAACCTGTCGGGAACACGCCAAGGTCATATTTAATCATATGCAAAGTAAATAGGCTGTTCTGTTGTATTATTGTTATTTATCCTCTATAGTTTAAATAATATATATTATATTATGTGCTTAATTGTCATGGAAGCATTTCGTGATCTAGAAAAATACTGTTTATATTGTCTTATTGTTCTGATGGATCTGACACCATTGAAAGGTTTAAACTGAGAGGGTTTTCCTCATGTGTTACATCTGTAGGTGCTATATATACACATCACACCTATGTTATAACAGATGTGGCACCCCCGCACACACACATCTCTTTTAAGATTCTAAACATGTTCTGTAGTCTCCTGCTGCAAAAACTATTTAGTTATTGTTTAACTTTAACAATGATTTGCTTGCATGTTATTAATGAAAATTTCTCATTTGCGTGCAGAATTTCTTTCTGTTCTGTACTCTTGATAATGTTCTGTTATGTATATACTGTTTTGCAGCTCTGTGTTGCTGCATTGCTGCATCGCTTGGCTGCACGAAGGAGCAATTCATACAGCTTCAGAGCGTCCGAACGGCGTTTTAAAAGCAAATGCCCAATTGCGCTTTGATTTCTGGGCCAACTCAATTACACAGGATTATGTGATGTGCAAAGTGACCTGCACATTTAAAACCGTCATTTATTAACCAGTGAAAATCACTTGCACGAAGTGGCTACGTTTAGTTCGGCATAAAATTACAATGAAATGTCCATGCTTTCAAATGCAATGCAACTTTACAGTTTGCGAACTCTTGTTTTAAGATAATCCATGTTAATGTGACGCTAATGGATTATTAGCGCAGCGAAGTGCACGATCCGGTTGACCGATATTTCCTCGTGCTGGGGTTTTGCCTGTGCAGCACTGTTGATTTATCTTCCTCTTTAAGCAAACCTTATAAAGATTCAGATGCAAATGAAATATGCTCGCCAGCGAGTCGGTGGCGTGTGTTGCCATGGCGATCAGGTTTGATGTCATGTTCAAGTGGCGCTGTATTATGCTTGTAGCACTTGCTTAAAAATGTTACGACATCAAGTCAGCGGTGCATGACTTGAGACAAACAATCGGGTGGGTAATTATGCAAACAGCACAGATTTGTGTGTGAAGTCTGACCCGTCGGTTGTTAGTGTATACGGACAATGAAGATGTGACGGATGGGGTTGTGCGGAGAGATGCTAGTTTTGTGGGTTGGTGAAGCACATTCAGATGTATGTGTAGAGCGGTCGCGTCTATTGTTAGAGTTGAGTTTAAACGAGGCCTGAGGCTGAAGCGCATTAAGAGACATCTCTGTGGTTACATAATCACACACACACACACACACACACCAGCCGTGCATCAGGAAAACACAAGCGAGCCCTTAAGCCTGTGTCCAATGAAACACACTTGTCTCTCTGTATCGCTCCTTTGTGATTTATATCCAAGTGCCTGTGAAGAAGCACGTCCGGGTCATAAGTCTGTCTGTAATGTCACAAAAGGATGCAAGGCTTCTTTTACTTTACTTTTTTTTACCATGTTTTATTATAGTCAATGTGTAGTAGGACGTCAAAGTAAAATAATGTTTTGTCAATGCCGTGATAATTGATATTACGTTAATATACACAAAATAGTGATTTATTGTCCAAAAAAAGAGATTTGCAGAGATTTATATTTTGATATATTCCAATTATTTATATTTAAATAAAGAAAAATCTATAGATATTGTGCTAATATTATTATCGTGTTTATTTTGCCCACAATTATCATGTAGTGCAAATCTGATATTGTGACAATTTATAATAACCTGTTATTTTTCATTTATGTATTTTCAGTTTAGCATTACCATAGTTTTACTACAACTATCATGGTTAAACTATGGTTACTAAAGTCTGGTAAATTTGTCTAGTATTTTACAAAAAAACCTGTTACTGTAATTGAATCTTGGTTCATTTACATTATGTGGGTATCTCTCATTTGCATGGTACAGTTTGCTGGTTGTTATATCAGTATTAGTATCATTTGATTGGCTGGTTGTGTGTGATTTCATCGCTGAATGTCTCAGTAACACGTCGCTGTGTTTTTATAAATGCATGTCAGTCATGCCGCCGGCTGCTGCTGTGCTGTATTTAGGTCAGTTTTAATGCTGCAGGCCATATGTGATACTGTATGATGATCTGTTGCCTGTACTGTATGACGGATGGTTTGGTGTCTTCTTCAGCATTATTTCCTGGTGATCTTCGGTCACGACGGACAGAAACCTCTGGAACTGCGGACGGAGGAAGATTCAGACTGTAGCGAGTGGGTGGAGGCCATTCAGCAGGCCAGGTAGGGCTACAAATCACGAACGTTTCGCTTCTCTCCTGTTTGCACGGATCAATAAAAGCAGTTTCACAAGATGCATGATTTTGCTAGGTTGGGTTTCATGCACAATAATAGACCTTCACACAGCAAAGATATTACAAACACATTATCATACTAAAGTCTTAATAAGACTACGGTTTTATTTACCTTACATGTTGTGACTATTGTATGTCCTTGTATGTTATCTATCTACCTTTATTTCTTTCTGTTTTTCTCTCTTTCGGTATGTCTGTCTGTCTTTTAGGTATAGCATGTATTGATATTCTAAAAAAAAGTATAAAAAGACGAATTACAGTACAGATTACATAAAGCATGAACTTTTTTTAATAAATGTTTATAATATTGTATAGTAGTTTTTGTATCTCATTCCCATCAGAAATGCGTATGTGTATGTGGACAATATCCGGATACAGGTTGCATGGTAATGCCAAATGTAATTCTGATGGGAATAAGATACAAAAAACTACTATAAAATATTATAAACATTAATAAAAAAAGAGTTTATGCTTTATGTAGTCTTTACTCTTTAAAGTTCAGTATTCCCCAACCGCTCTTCATTAATATGTTGACATTACTCTTCGTTTATGAAGTATACATGTTACTGTGGTGTTTGTGACATGAACCTAAAACACAGTATGAGAAGCTTTTTGTGAATATATATAACAGACCGTGTTTCTGTCTCTCTGTGCCGCTAAAGCCAATTTGAATCCGCATATTTTCACTTCTAAACTTTGGTACATGAAATAAACACATAATTTGCCTAAAGTCACTGTTTGAGCAGCTATTTTTATAATGACAGTCTCCTATTATGCAGCATGTTATGTCACTGCTGACACAATATGGGATCGCACTCTCTGGGGAATGGAAATATAAATTTCATATATGGGATGGTACCGCTCAAGCAGTTCAATTTTCAGCGGGAAGCACAGATCCGATCTGCTTTTCTATCCCTCTGCCTGTCTTTCTATCCATTTATTCATACATCTGTCTGTCTGTCTGTCTGTCTGACACACGAGTTTCAGGAGATATCTTGGCCGTTTGGAATGTAAAATTCAACACTTTTGTGGCTGTACACCGATTTTTCTGTGTCGTCTGCAGTTACTCTGATCTCATCATCGAGCGGGAAGTTCTCATGCAGAAGTACATCCATCTGGTGCAGATCATGGAGACAGAGAAGGTGGCCGCCAATCAGCTGAGGACGCAACTGGAAGATCAAGATACAGAGATCGAGAGACTGAAGGCGGAGGTCAGAGGTCATCTTCATCTGCTTCAGACATGTGCACATCCCACGATCTCATGTACCTCCAATGTAAACTGCTCGTGTGTTCTCGTAGATTGTCGCCGTAAATAAAGCCAAGGAGAGGATGTTGCTCTATCAGTCCAACCAGGAAGAGGAAGATCCAGACATCAAGAAAATCAAGAAGGTGTTCGTCAAGTGTTGGTCTAGACTAATATGAAACACGCGTGTGCCGAGCTGTAGGGCGTGAACGTCTTCTCCCTTGTTTGTTCGCAGGTGCAGAGCTTCATGCGTGGTTGGCTCTGCCGGAGGAAGTGGAAGACCATCGTGCAGGACTATATCTGCTCGCCCCACGCCGAGAGCATGAGGAAGAGAAACCAGATCGTCTTTAACATGGTTGAGGCCGAGACAGAGTACGTCCATCAGCTCTCCATCCTCGTCAACTGTTTCCTGCGGCCGCTCCGAATGGCCGCCAGCTCCAAAAAGCCTCCCATCAGCCACGATGATGTCAGCAGTATCTTCCTTAATAGGTGATTATTATGCTTGTAATAAATGTGCACTCAATGGAAATCTCTTGGCCATTTCTTACTCTTGTGAAAGATTTGCATATTCCATTTAGAAACAAGAATTTATTTGAAAACTCTGCTAAAAAAAATGATGCCAGTTGAATTAAAAGGATAGTTCACTAAAAAATAAAATGCATTCATTTCTTCCCCCTATTGTGGTTGAAAATCTGTGTCTTTTGCAGTGGAGCACTAAAGAAGATATTTTGAGAAATGTGGTTTTGTGTCCATATAATGGAAGTCGGTGGGGGGCGATGTTGTTTGGTTTTTAACATTTTTCTAAATATCTTCTTTTGTATTTTACAGAAAATAAATCTTGGAATGACATGACCGTGAATAAATTATAGATCTTTTTTTTAGGTGAACTAACCCTTTAAGATGTAAGAACCTTCAATTGACTAGTAAGAAATGAGTGTTTATGTTTTTCTTTATATTCAAGCGAAACCATCATGTTCCTTCACGAGATTTTCCATCAGGGCTTAAAGGCACGTATAGCCAACTGGCCAACGTTAGTTTTAGGTGAGTTCATTCTCGCTGCGTGTCTTGTGTATTTGTAAATGCTGATTTTATATTTCGCTGATCTTAAATCGCTCACACGTGTCTGTTTTCAGCTGATCTGTTTGACATCTTGCTGCCAATGCTGAACATTTACCAGGAGTTTGTGCGGAACCATCAGTACAGCCTGCAGGTTCTGGCCAACTGCAAACAGAACCGAGACTTCGACAAACTTCTGAAGCAGTACGAAGCGAACGCCGCCTGTGAGGGCCGGATGCTGGAAACGTTCCTCACGTACCCCATGTTTCAGGTCAACTTTTTAAATAATGAAAGTGTATTAACATGATCATCATTTACGAATACTGTATTGCATTCTGAAAAGCGGTTTTATGATCCATTCAGATCCCTCGATACATCATCACTCTTCACGAGCTCCTCGCGCACACGCCTCACGAGCACGTGGAGCGCAAGAGTCTGGAATTCGCCAGATCCAAACTGGAGGAATTATCCAAGTATGTGTCAGACTGACTTCTGTGTGGTTAAAACGATCAAATGTTTTATAAATCAGGTGGTTTTGGTCCTTGATTCTGATTGGTTGAGCCGCGTTTGTTGTAAACGAGTCTAGAAACATGCACCCATGACTGCATTACATCTGTAATACTGTGATGCTGCGTCTGTGTTGCCTGGCAACCGGTCTGCTATTCTAAAGAACTACATTTACATGTACATTTATCGTAAACATTTTTTGGCATATTGATTTATTAAAGAACATCCCAAAATTATTTTACATCGAGTAAAGAATCTTATCATTAGGTTATCAGGAGTTTCTCTGTTCTTAAGGGAATAAATGTTATCAGTTTTTTTTATTTTAGTATCTTTTAAGCAGCATTACACAGATGATCCTTAAAATAAACGTTTTTTTTTCTACCTTATTGGTTTAAAAATGCTTCATTTTTCAAGAGTGAAGATTCTCATGTATTATTCATTTTCTCAGGATCAATTTGGATCTTTATGCTTTCATCCTAATGAAAGCTTTTAACAACATCTCACTCCTTATGAAAATGAATCATGGTTTTATTGCAAATAATTCATGGTTATGACAGTTAAATCATGGTAAGCTCAAATTAAGCGTAGTTTTGCTTCAGTAACCACAGTTCTTTCATGTCAAGCTCAGTGTGAGTTCAGTGTGAATGCTCTCTTGAGGAAAACAGGCCTGCTTATGAATGCAAACAACATCATTAACATTTATGAAGATAATAATTATTTCAACAGGTCAGGCTGTTATATTGACCCATTCACATCGGGTTCAATGATCATTTATCCAGCCACGTAAACATAAACACAAACACAGATGGAGTTTGTTTTCATGGATCATTTCATTTCTTAATAGGGAACATTTTCTAAAGTGGTCTCTTGGAGTAACGTTAAAAGACCATTTTATAAACATTACGTGTCATTGCTAAATGTTCTAAAAACACTTTTCTTACTTTGTAAAAGAGAAATAAACATTTTTGTTATTCAGGATGATTGTTTATTGTTTGTTCTCAGGATGATGCACGATGAGGTGAGCGACACAGAAAACATCCGTAAGAATCTGGCCATCGAGCGGATGATCGTGGAGGGTTGTGACATTCTGCTCGACACTAGCCAGACGTTTGTACGCCAGGGTGAGATATATTTTATTTTACAATCTGGTTTAAAGGTATTAAACAACACTTGATCGGTCTTTATTTACAATATTGGTTCATTCAGTTGAACTCATGACCTGAATGTTTGGTCTTTTGAGCTATACATGTAGTCTGAAATTGATTTGAAACAATAATAAAAAAGCTATTTGTTTGGTGTCTCTCTCCGCTCTTCTCTTGCAGGGTCTCTCGTCCAGCTGCCATCTGTTGAGAAGGGGAAACTGAGTAAGGTGCGTCTGGGTTCACTGTCTCTTAAGAAGGAGGGTGAACGGCAGTGTTTCCTGTTTACCAAACACTTCCTCATCTGCACCCGGACCTCCAGCGGAAAACTGCACCTGCTCAAAGTTAGCCAGCCCTCCAGCTTCTAAACCTATAAACAGAATAAATGTGTAGTTTTTCATCACTGATGTATGCCATGGCATCATAACTGAGTAGCGTTCTTCTGAACTACAGCAGGGAGGCACGCTGTCTCTGATCGAGTGTGCGCTCATCGAGGAGCTGGAGGCCAATGATGAAGACTGTAAGTGTGACTTCAGCCCGTCTCAGAAAGAAATACTGTATTTTACCCTGAAATAAATCACAAAGTTTTTAAGAAGACACATTTATGACCCCCTACCAAAAATACAAAAAGACGTTTTTTGTATAATGAGTGGAGTTTAAAGCTCCCCCTGTGTTCTTCAGATAATTCGGCCGGTCAGGCATTCAACCATCTCGAGTTTAAAATCGTGGTTGAACCTGCCGACGGTCCATCGTTTTCTGTGGTTCTGCTCGCACCGTCTCGACAGGAGAAAGCCGCCTGGACCAGCGACATCAGCCAGGTAACACATATGTAGGGCTAAAAATGTTTGTACCGTTCTTGTTCATTACATTTTACCACAAAACGATTTACCGTGCATTTACAGCTTTATCGGTATGTGCATTCCCTGTGGTTTGAACCCATGATCTTGGTGTTTTTAATGACATGCATTAACAGTTGAACTACAGTTAACTTGTAAGATATTTGCATTGACAAAAATACGTTTCATAGATTTTACAGGAATTTACAGAATTTTACAGAAAGTTTTAGTTTGAGCAATTTGTTTTAGAATTCCCTTATACATCAGGGTTATTATAGTAAACGTTTCTGTTCATTTTAAATCAAAGAAAATATTTTTTGAATGTTTTTTTATAAAAATTATGTACTGAAAATAAAATCTAAAATAGAAATAAATTAGACTTATACAATTAAAAAAAATATATAAAAGGTAAAAGTGCATAAAAAACGCTAAAACTTAAACTAAAATTAAACTCTCATATTTAAAGCCTATTTAAATGATTAAAACTAAAATATCTCTACTACACATTTTGGCTAATACTGATTTTGAATTATTTTTATATTATGATATTTGAATATTTTTGTTATGCTTATTGAAAATTAAATCATGTTTGGTTTGGTTAATATATTTGCTCATTTGTCCAGTTTTCTTTTGCATAGATTTGAACATTTACAATGAAAATGTCTTTTGCCATTATCATAGTGCATTGACAACATTCACTGTAACGGCTTGATGACCAGCGTGTTCGAAGAAAACTCCAAAGTCACCGTTCCTCACATGATCAAGTAAGATACAACATGACTTACATTTACTATAAATGACATTTATTAGTTCAACACGCCACTTATATGTCTATGAAAACAATGCACAGGTCTGATGCCCGGCTGCACAAGGACGATGTTGACATCTGCTTCAGCAAGACGCTGAACTCCTGTAAGGTCCCTCAGATCCGTTACGCCAGCGTTGAGAGACTCCTGGAGCGTCTGACGGACCTGCGCTTTCTGTCCATCGACTTCCTCAACACGTTCCTGCACACGTATCGCATCTTCACCACCGCTACTGTGGTGATGGACAAACTGGCCGACATCTACAAGAAACCCTTCACGTCTATCCCCGTCAGGTGAGAGCGGTCGATATTTATTATATTAGTGTATGACTGTTTTTAAACAGGTTTCCCCAAACACTTCTGCTGGAAATCTGTTCCTCATTTTGTACACTAACACACACACACACACACACACACACACACACTACAAAGTTTGCATCCATCTTTGTGTACTAATGACGGTCCCCCAAAACTCACAGTGTTCCCTCGATCCTCTACTTCCCACAATCCTCTTGTTTCCTCCCCTGCTGTCACTCACAGGGTTCAGTATCATTCATCCGACCGTTTGTCCATCACCTCCATCTGTCCAGACTACAGTCTGAAGATCACGAGACTCGCGCTGGACCAGTCCAAGTAACTCATCGCTCGTCTGTGACTCACTCACTCTTGTGTCCTTTAACATGTTTATGTTCATTTCAGTTTTAATTAAAGCTCATGATTTAGTTTTCCATGAGCATTTTTCACCATTGAACTATATACATAGATGCCTCATTTTTGGTTGTTTCTATAGGTCGCTATACGTAAGTCGTCAGCCATATTGGATAGGTCAAAGTCGGTCCATGAACACTTAGCAAAGTTTAAAATCCAACGGCAAACAAAACGTAGACTGTTCTGGAGCGGTCGAATGTGGCATCTATGTGTGCATATCTATGTTTTTCACTCTCTCTGACTCTGACTGTAACTGTACCTTCTACAGTATAACGTGTTTATGTAAATAACTTCTGCTCTTGAATGCTGCATAGGTGTTTATGACAATATGAAAAGATATTGTGAGACTCATGAACACACGACCAGACGCATTTACATAAACTGACTGTTCCACACTGTTGGTTATTTTCACCCACTAAAAGGAAACTGAAAAAAAACAAACCAGGCAAAAAAGCAGCTGTCTATTAATTTAATACACAGACAGTTTAATATTGCAGTTATGTGTACAGTATTCACTCGTGTCTAGCCAATATTATAGAGATCTTGGCATAACTAGAAGAATGTGTATGTGTTACTAAAATGCCAAGAAATGTCTTGATTCTTGTTGTTCTTTTAGCTTATTTTAATGTTTGTGTGTCATATTTTAAAGGCATAGTGTACCCAAACATGTGAATTCAATCATTTAAGCAGAACACAAAGGAAGATATTTTGAAGAACTTTTATAACCAAACAACACTGAAACCCATTGACTTCCACTGTATGAACACAAAACCACTGAGACATTTTTTAAAACCATCTGTTGTGTTCCACAGAAGGAGTCATATACAGGTTTTGAACCACATAAGAATGGATACATGCTAAAACAAGTGAACTTTCCCTTTAAATAATTTTAGGTAATCTTGAGGCCCACACGAGACAATCAAACACTTTTATTTAAGAATCTTTAATGACACTTGCCCTTTAAATGTGTTTTAAAATAAGACACAAAAGCTGTAAGTCAATGTAAAGTCAGGAGACACAGATTTTTTATGCATTTGCTCCATAATTGATTTTTTAACAATAAATGAAAAGTTACAGATTGCAGTTTTTTTCCAAACACAAGATAATGTGCATTTCCTCACACGTTTCTGTCTTACCTTGATGCTTCAGGTCCCTTGAACTTTTCTTCGCCACAAACCAGGGCCCCTGGAGCGGAGAGCACCTAAACAACAAATCCCCTCGGCTGTCCCGCAAGTTCTCCTCTCCCCCTCCCGTATCCATCGCGTCCCGCGCCGCCTCCCCCATCCAAACCCGCAAACTGTCCCTCAGTTCTGCTGTGGGCTGTAGGAGCGGAGCTTTGGACCTGTCTGCGGCCACTTCATCCGCGGCCGGCAGCCCGACGTCCACCTACAACCCCCTGATCTCCTCCCCTCCACCCACCTGCACCAAAGCCCCTCTGGACCTCAGCCGGGGCCCCGGCTCACCCGAACTCGCTCCCGAAGATGGCGGGGAGCTGCCGCGTATAGACGCTTTCTGTGGGAAACTGCGCAGGAGCATTCGGCGAGGTGAGATCGAGACGTAACCAGATGTGTTCCGCTTTCACGTCATGCTAACACACTCAGAAGAATATGAATGTGTTTACTCATTACGATACTCTTCTGAATGTATGTGCCGTCATTGTTTGTGTCGTATACGATGCAGTTAATCGTAGAACTCCACGAGAGGATTCGCGTCCCTCTGTGTTTAGTCGTAATGATTAAATATTAAAACAGCATTGAGATTATCTGATGGTCCTGACAGCTGTTCTGGAGTCAGTGTCATTGGACAAGTTCATTCCCGAGACGCCCGTGTCGAGTGAGACTGGAGATCTGTCGCCCTGCCGATCTCCATCCACCCCACGACACCTGCGCTACAGACAGCCTGCAGGTACCAGAAGCATTTAATATATACAAAATAAGTGTAAATACATCGACTTTAATATTCGACAACACACCTTTAATGCAACCCGAGGTTTCCTGCATCAAAAAACAAATCAGTTTTATATGTCTGCTACCGTAAGACTGTATTCTGTATGTAAATGTCTATGGCACCATCATTCATCTGCGCTATTAAATGCTGTATGAATGTTATTAAACGCTCTATAAGTGTTTCATTGAAAATAGTCTGTTGAAAATGCAATCACATGATTTTACATTTGCAGTGGCTGTCGTCCCGATCCCGTCCTCACCAACAGATTGATGTGTTTTTACCCCCTGTGTTGTTTGTCGTCTCATTTATGCGCTCGTGTTGGAATAGGTCAGTCTCCCGACAGCTCCCGCTGTTCCGTGTCTCCGGCCTCCGCGTTCGCCATCGCCACGGCCGCGGCCGGACACGGCAGCCCGCAAGGTCAGGAGACACCGATGCCTTCAGGCGGCTTTGCGGCCTTCAGTTATGATAAAGAGATCATCTCACACGATTCTCTCGCTTTATCTCATTTAGGATTCAACAACTCGGAGAAAACGTACGACAAAGAGTTCCTCATCCGCAGGGCCGCCACCAACCGAGTGCTCAATGTTCTGCGCCACTGGGTTTCCAAACACTCGCAGGTTTGTGATTTATTTCATTTCCAGTCCGTCCTGTCCTGTTGTTCCACCTGCTCCCGACTGATTTATTAGTCATAACAGTGACACGTCATGCAAAAAGGACAAAATTATAGGAACAGCAAGACCTGTGTTATTGTCTCTTTGCATTTTCCTTTATTTATGACACAGCAATACACCGCCATTGGGTTCTCCTCGCCTGTTTACGCTTTTATTGTTATTTCATTATTTTTATGGCATCTACAGATTGAAAAACAAGCATATATGTGACCCTGGATCACAAAACCAGTCTTAAGTAGCACGAGAACATTTGTAGTAAAAGCCAAAAATACATCGTATGGGTCCAAATGATACATTTTTCTTTTATGCCAAAAATCATTAGGATATGAAGTAAAGATCATGTTCCATGAAGATATTTTGCAAATTTCCTACTGTAAATATATCAAAACTTTATTTTTGTGAGTAATATGCTATGCTAAGGACTTCATTTGGACAATTTTAAAGGCAATTTTCTCAATATTTTTTGGACCCTCAGATTCTTGAGTTTAAATAGTTGTATCTCTGTAATATTGTCCTATCCCAACAAACCACACATCAATAGAAAGCTTATTTATTCAGCTATTAGATAATGTAAAAATCTCAATTTACCCATAAGACTGGTTTTGTGATCCAGGGTCACATATTCTGTCTATATTTTGACCATCATTCTGAATCCAATCTGAAAGTCTCTGACAAAACACAGTTTTCTCATTTTTTCCTCAGTGTTTATAAAAAAGGAAGAAAGCAAAGGCTCTCTTCTTTATTTTGGTATATTTCATGTACATATTTTCATAGAAGAAAATATTCAGGGGGGCCAAAAAAACATTTTGTGAATCTGATCAAAAATGCTGGAGCTAGTAGGCATCTTTTTCCAAAGAAAAGCTCTCCAAATATGGGTATTGTTTGTTATTTGGTCAAAATAATACTAAAATTTTACTAATACATTTTGGCCATTTGAGTCTGTTTCGATGCATTTTTGCTTTCGTCAACTTCCAGATGGTTTATTATGAGTGTTATTTGAGTGTTTCTCATTGTTTTTGGCCTGCTGCGTGTTACTGGAGTCTAACAGAGCCGTGACACACCAGCTGAGAGTCACAGCTGTAAATGAACAGCTCGTCTGACGCGTCCTCACACCTCCGCAGTCGAGTCTCTGTCACACCTGCTTTACTCTGCAGTCCTTCATTGAGAGCGATAGCGTCTGAGCTTAATGTCGCCGGACCCCGCAGGGCCCCTGAGGGTCGCTCGAGTGTCCACAACATCACAACACGACTACATGCACACACTCACCATCATTATCATCCTTAACGCTCCAAAGCATTTGCAGTGTTAAATATATTATGGAAATATTATAATTTAGACATGCAATAGGAAGCTGGCTGGTGTTTATATAGAAAGGTATTCATAAAACAATTGAATGAGCAAATGAGATATCAATTGAATTGGTATAGTGGTCATGTGTTTGTTTTTCTGTCATTTGCAGGACTTTGAGATGAACGCAGATCTGACGACGGCCGTGATTTCTCTCCTGGAGGAGGTGCTGAGAGATCCTGATCTACTGCCTCAGGAACGGAAGGCAACGGCCAACATACTGAGGTGAAGCCTAAGACATTATCAGTCAGTCTTCGTAGCGTAATATCTAACGGGGGAAAAATATTCAACCGTCTCAAAGGTCGATAACGTTCCTGTTTTTCCTCAGTGCTTTATCTCAAGATGACCAGGACGACTCGCAGCTTAAGATTGAAGACATCATGCAGATGGTGAGTGCAGCATGTTCACGCCTCAAACTAACTAGACACAACACAGCGAAATATTTTTACGTCTTTGCCAAATGCACACAACGTGGGGTGTAACTTTTGACCAATGAGACGAGGGGCTGCGCAGCAACAGAAACCCAGCAAAATGCCTTGTTGCACGACTGTCAGCGGCATCGGGACATGATGACAGCATGTATTAAGTGATCATTTAAACATCATTATATGAAATTGTATGTATCTTTTTTAAACAGTATTTTACCATATATTAAGATACGTGTATTTGTGCTGTAATAGTGCTGGTAATAATTCTCCTACTTTTGTATACGGTTTCTACTGTTTGTTCTTAAAGTATTTTCTGTAAAGATGCTTTGCAACAATAAATGAATATCGGAATAAGTAGAACAAAGAGAAAAATTAAAAATGTGTGCATCTCTTCACAATAATGTCTAATAAATCTCTACAGACGAAAAATATGCACTTTGGAAACCTGTCGAGCTCTGTTGTTTAATTGACTCGCAGACTGTCGTGTTTATTTTCCAGTCTGAGTGTCTGAGGTCAGAATGCTTCGAGTCGCTCTCCGCCATGGAGGTCGCTGAACAAATCACACTGCTGGATCATGTCGTGTTCCGGAATATTCCATACGAGTGAGTGTCCACGAGTATTTCATCAAATTTCTTCCCATTGAAGCTGGTGGTGTAAATTCGTATCATAGCTGAAAAAAATGTGTCTCGAATTCCTTTTCTCTATCATCCCTCTGTATCTTCATTGCAAGATTCTAAATTCTCTTCAATTTAAAATGATTTTTGAAACCTTATACTTCCGGTTTTTTGTTTTCATAACCCAAACTTTGACTTTCCAGAGAGTTTCTCGGTCAGGGCTGGATGAAGACGGACAAAAACGAAAGAACGCCGTACATCATGAAGACCAGTCAACACTTTAATGACGTAAATATGAGCACATTTGCACACATACTCACCTTCACACATCACTATAATAGTCAAATCAGCCAAAATGTAAAACAAAATAAGAACATAAACAAATCAATTCTGGCTGAAATTGTAATTCCTTCAGAATTGTCACATTAGACGACAGCTCTGCGCTCTCGTGTTATAAAAGATTTATAAAGCATTTGTTTCTTTAAAATAACTTGCATAAGGAACATTTATTAAGCACATTAACAGGGTTGAACTCAGATGTTTTCTTGTTTTTATATGTGTGGGGGTTTCAGATGAGTAATCTGGTGGCTTCTGAGATCATGGCTCATGCAGACGTCAGCTCCAGAGCCGGATCCATTGAGAAGTGGCTCGCCGTGGCGGACATATGCCGCTGTCTCAACAACTACAACGGTGTCCTGGAGATCACATCTGCCCTGAACCGCAGCGCCATCTACAGATTAAAGAAAACATGGGCCAAGGTCTGCAAACAGGTGCTTAAAAACATTCAGAATCACACACACTGACAAAACGTATGACACGTTTCAACAGGAAGTGCATCAGCACATGAAATTGTTTTTTAAAGAGTATAAATGCATATAAGGATTGTCTTTGTTTCAGACCAAAGCGCTCATGGACCGACTGCAGAAAATCGTTTCATCTGAAGGGAGATTTAAGAACCTGAGAGAAACGCTGAAAAAGTAAGACATGTGCATGTTATAAAATCGAGTAATGTGTATATACAGTCATTTGATGATATTCAGGGGTGATGGTGTGTATTTTGTAGCTGTAACCCTCCGTGTGTGCCCTATCTGGGTATGTATCTGACGGATCTGGCGTTTATAGAGGAAGGAACACCGAACTTCACAGAAGAGGGTCTAGTCAACTTCTCTAAAATGAGGATGGTAAATGACCTCCATAGTTTTGGGTCATGTAATGGTAAATTCAAAACAAATATGCTCTCATGTCTTTTGTTCCTCACAGATTTCACACATAATCCGAGAAATCCGACAGTTTCAACAGACTCCCTACAGGATCGAGCTTCAACCTAAGGTCCCAAAGCGTTACTATAATTTTCACGAATGCAATTCACACGTCTTGTTGAAAGAGATGGTCACGGGTCATTCTGATTTGCTGTTTCTCTCAGGTGACGCAGTACCTTCTTGACAAGACTCTTGTAATGGATGAAGACACGCTGTATGATTTATCTCTGAAGATCGAGCCACGTCTCCCACCCGTCAACTAAACGTAACGTTTACACGCGACTGCCGAAGTAAGAAGCTGGTTATATCAAATGAAAACAGGAATCTATCCACACATCTGATCTGAAGTGTAACTCGACTCCATAGCGTTCTTGCGTAGGTGATATTTCTGCTTTGAACATTAAAAACATTTACATATTAAAACTACAGAATGTATGTAAGCATGGAATGGACGTTGTTTGAAATACTTTGGTTATCATGAATCTTATGATGTAAACTCAGGTTTAAATGTGCCTTTTTGTATATTATGTATACATATATTTCTAGCATGATACATTTCAGCATCTGTTTGATAGTCTCTGCAAATGTTTTACCTGAATGCAAAATGTTAAAGACTCATCGTTCCTTTGGTATCACGTTCAAGATGTTTTGTATGTGTATAAATCTATATTTTGATGTATATGAATATTTGTTGAATGAGGCTAAACAGTGTTTACCTGTAACTGGCTAATCCTGACTGAGAATCCCCATCATCTCTCCATTTTCCAACTTCTGCTCGTGTCTCCATCTACTGGAGTTGAATGGCTTTACCAAGCACCTTTATACCAGATTAAATCCATTTTACTATAGTAATTTATGAATGCTAGGTAATCGTTTAAGGCTGCATTTGGCCATGAAGCTGCATTTGTTTATTTAGCATGTTAGTTAATGTCAGTAGAAATGTTTTTGAGGCATGAATCTGAATTTCAATATAAGCTACATATTTAAAATAAGAACTTAATTTTACGTTTCTGGATTTAACACTAGAAGATCTTTTGGTTATATATGTTCTACACTTTGTCTTCTAATGACACTCTTATAAAAAAGATTTGCCGATGGTTCTGAATGATCACTATATTTATTTATCATTATATGTACATGGTCCTTAAATACATTTCAAATGCCATGATAATACCATAGTACCAAGTCCAAAAATGTTTTTGGAGAGTGCAGATGAAGTTGTTTACCTTAACATTTAAATCATCGTTGGTTTACAGGTTGTTTTTCAGAAAAAACATACCCATTTTACAAATGTATGTTTTGAGTTCTTTTTGTACAAATATGTTATTGTTTGATGAATGCAAACATTTATGGAATATCTTAATTTTAAGTTGAACATTTAATTACATTTTTTCTGTAAAACATCACTAAGAATTGTTGGACGACATGTGTTGTTTTTGTTGTTAATGTACTAAATTCATCCACAGTTTCTTGATTTCTGTTTTGATAAATGAATGTGAATCTCTTTTTCAACTCCAGACACAAATGTATCCATCATGTATCTGTTTTTAAAACTTCTGAAATAAAACTGTCTATTCATCTGTATGTTTGACAAATCTCTCTCTCAATGTTGAATTCATCAAATCAGTAAATGTAGGAAAGTATATATAGTCCACAGATGACAGGTAATGGTTTTAAGGCTCTGTATTTAGCAGTGTGTCCAGTGCTGAATGTCGCACGATGGTGGCCGGTCTCAAGGGCAAACCGGACAACAGACATGGGTTATGACCTGGCACTTACACGGAAGAGGATTGGCCATCAGCTCGGCTTCTAATCCCGTATCCAGGGAGGAGCGCCAGTTTTCCACACATACTGTGTGCTTCCTGATACAGTCCACTGTGACAGAGGAGACTCCACAGGTAAAACCCTCTTTTCTTACTTCTTACCTCACTTTTCAGATCTTAAATGTATTGCGGAAACCAAACCTGACTGATATTCCAGAAAAAAGGAAAGCAAATTTATTCTGCAACACTTCATAGATTTGAAGTAAATGTCAAATAAAACAACCATAAGACGTGGTTTAATTTATTTTGCTTTATTTGAGCTGAAATGTAAACTTTTTGTATTTTTCTCTTCTGAAACATATTACTGTCAAGTCGATTGCAGCCATGTTACTATTTTAACAAGCATTTGCCTGAATGTAAATGTAACGTCTTATTTGACAGCGTTCTCCAAGCACCATGCACTAATCCTTGAGTTACACGGCTAATAATCCTCCATGTCAAACCTGCACATTAAACTGTAGTAAAGTGCCGACAGGCCACCTGCTCGAAAATGTGACGACCAGCTCCAGTTTTCTGCCGTTTTGCGTACATCTGTTCTGTGATTCTAGCTTGGTCTTGTGTGCGTTTGTGTGACCGGTTCAGAATGTCATGGGTGGGCACGAGGTCTCAGCTGAGACTGGTGCCAGATGGGGCTCAATTCCAAACACTTCATTTAGTCTGCATGTCTATAAATAACACTTTCACTTTTAGAGAGTTGCACGGTTAGAAGGGTACGACTAAATGTTCAGAGGGGAGTAAATGTTAAAGTTGAAGTATATGCCCTTGAAAACCTCGATCAAAGAAATGGGATTGCTTGGCTTGCCTGTCAAATACAAAGTCTATGTAAAAAGATGAAGGCTTGATACACAGTCGTCCTTTCCAACCTGATGAAGGAACTGTATAAAAGGTCTTTGACTCTAGACGTCCATCTACGATTCTTGAACACTCATGAAGATATTTTATTTCAAAATACTAAACATTCCTACTAAAAAGTGTTAAAAAGATGAGCTGCCATATTAGATCAGATAAGCTTAGGGGACCATCTGTCAACTCCTTTTCTTTAAAGATTGCTTTCCCCTCCTACCAGTGCTAACCAGAAACTGTAAAGATGGCTAGCTCATTCACCAAGATGATGTCAGGCCGCACCGCTGGCTTGCTCTTGGCAAGTCTCGGAGCCGGAGCTGCAGCGACCGGTTACTTAATGAGCGACAGTGCCACCATTTCTGCAGACGCGAGGAAGAAACTCTACCCTCCCAGGTACTTGCCAAAGATTTATATCGCTTACTTACAAATTACAAAGCACAACACATATGTATTATGAATATCCACACTTTTACCAGCTTTACAATTACAGTTACAATCACTTTTTTCACAAGTTTTTCACAATTACAGCACATAGTAACTACGTTTAAATCAAACTTATGTTGGAACTTATTTCCATTTCATCACGGTTAACTTGCACCTGTTCTAGGGTGGAAAAAATATGATCAGCAGTAGAGGTCATGATGTACCGTGATGAAGTGTCACAGAGTAACCATGTGAAAGGTAAAGGGGTGTGAACGTGAAACTTAAGTAGCTTATGCCCTGTCCCGCACGTCACCTCTTTCACACTGTTAGATGCCAAAGATCAAATCAGATCAGGGAGATTTAAGCTTCTCGAAGGAGTGAGTGAAGCTAGAGGTTTTCCTGTTAGTATATTGTTATGCATGAAATTGCTCAATGATTAAAAACCATTTCTCTGAATATACAGCAAGCCATAAAGCTGCTTTTAGTTATACATGAGCTATACAGTAATGTGCTATTAGGTAGGACGTTATTCTTCTCTTTGCCACCAGATCCCAAAGGGGTTAAGTCAGGGCAAGTCAACTTTTGGAGGGATCAGAGTTTAGCCCAAACCCTAACCAAACACACCTGAATAAGTCTTTAGGATTACTAGAAAATGACAGGAAGGTGTGTTGGATCTACACTCAAGTTAGTGGCACTGGTCTAGGAGCTTCTCGATAACAAGAGCTAGTCAACTCTGTTGAGGGCCGCATTATTCTGAATAGTTTAGCTCTAACCCTAATCAAACATGCCTGACCAAGCTAATCGAAGTCTTCAGGATTATTTGAAGATGAACAGGTGTGTTGAACTAGGGTTGGAAGTAAACTGGACACAGGTCCTCGAGGGCCGGAGCTGATTTACCCTGAAATAACAGGACCTGACTGACTGTTTACCTTAATAGTGCTGATTTCCCTGACCTTCGCAAGCACAACAACTGCATGGCCAGTGCATTGTCACCTGCCATATATGCCAAGCTGAGGGACAAGATCACCCCAAACAACTGGACTCTGGACCAGTGTATCCAAACGGGTGTGGACAACCCTGGCCATCCCTTCATCAAGACAGTGGGGATGGTTGCTGGTGATGAGGAGAGTTACGAGGTGACCAACTTTTTTAGGTTTTGCAAGTTAACAGCATGACCGTACACTAGCTAGACACCAGTAACTGGCATAAACAAATGTAGACCATAACATTCATGCTGGTCTCACTGTCTGGAATCTGACGCTGCAGGTATTTGCTGACATCTTTGATCCAGTAATCAAGGACAGACACAACGGCTATGACCCAAGAACCATGAAGCATCCCACTGACCTGGACGCCTCCAAGGTACAGATTTTTCTTTATTAATCCACTTATAATGACCATTTTCAACATTAGTATTGGTTTTATGCTGCTCTGACTTAGCTCACATCAGGCATGTTCGATGAGAATTACGTCCTGTCCTCCCGTGTACGGACTGGCCGCAGCATTCGTGGCCTCAGCCTCCCGCCTGCCTGCAGCCGTGCGGAGCGACGTGAGGTGGAGAGGGTGACGGTTCAGGCATTGGCGGGACTGAAGGGAGATCTGTCTGGATGTTACTACAGCCTCACTGACTTGACTGACCAAGAACAGCAGAGACTTATTGATGTGAGTACATTACATTTTTGGTTCTAAGTCCTGAGGTGTTTTGTTTACAATGTGATTTGTGTGGAATTGTATTGATTTCTGAACTCTCCCTCATGCTGGCATGGCTCAGGAGCATTTTCTCTTTGACAAGCCAGTTTCTCCACTGCTCACTGCATCTGGGATGGCCAGGGACTGGCCGGATGCTCGTGGCATCTGGTAGGATTTGAGGGAAAAGAATCAAGCTACAAACCCCACCAGTCCCCAGTCCTTAGCTCCAGACCTATCTTCTTGTCTTCTGAGTTTTTATAGGGAGCAATGTTCCAACTTTCTGGTGACCTTTTCTATCCACCTATATTTGTCTACTTTTCCTTCCCCCTAGGACCACTTTCTGTTTGACAAACCTGTGTCCCCCTTGTTGACGTGTGCATTTATGGCCCGTGACTGGCCAGATGCAAGAGGCATCTGGTATGGTTTTAGAAAGTTATTGGCATGATTTGATCAACATTTGGGAAACTAACAAGTCACGTGAGAAGGAGCTTGAGTAACTACCAGTGTTTTACCAGAACAATAATTCTCACATGGATAAAGAAGTAATCTGTTATAATTGAGTCTAAATGCATGCTTTGGGATACTAATGTATGGATTATGTGAAGAAAGAAGAACTTACTTGACGATAGTTGCAACTGCATCATCTGGTAGCAACATACATATGGAAATGTTTTCCTTCTTTTGACTTCTCAATATGTACTTCTTTCCAAGGCACAATAACGATAAGACCTTCTTAATATGGATCAATGAGGAAGATCACACCCGTGTAATCTCCATGGAGAAGGGTGGCAACATGAAAAGGGTGTTTGAGAGATTCTGTAAAGGACTCAAACAGGTAATGACACACCACGTGAACATGTCCGCGCAGGACTGTATCTAGTTATAGTTTGTTTTAAAATCTCATCTGTAAAGCTCAGTTTCTGCAAAGTTGTCCACTGAAGTTTATTTTGGTCATCTCGCTGTTGGATAGGTGGAACACCTGATTCAGGAAAGAGGCTGGGAGTTCATGTGGAATGAACGTCTTGGGTATATCCTCACCTGCCCATCTAACCTTGGAACTGGCCTCAGGGCTGGAGTGCACGTCCGCTTGCCAAAGCTCAGCAAGGTGACAACATTAAACTAGAAATTTGCTGGTATAGTTAACAAAGCAATGTCTCTAATGCAGCTAAGATGTCACATACAAGGTAAAAGTAGTGAAGTGCAAGCCATTTAACCCAAACATTTGTCTGCAGGACCCTCGCTTTGGCAAGATCCTGGATAACTTGCGGCTGCAGAAGCGTGGAACCGGAGGTGTGGACACAGCTGCAGTGGGCGACACCTTTGACATCTCAAACCTTGACCGCCTGGGCAAATCTGAGGTACATCATTCAACGTCAGAGTGTAGAGAATGCAAAGACCTAGAATCTCCTCTGAATGTGTCTTTGCTTGGCTTATCCAGGTGGAGCTGGTACAGGTGGTTGTTGACGGAGTCAACTACCTTATCGAGTGTGAGAAGAGATTGGAGAAGGGCCACGACATCAAGATCCCATCACCCATCGCACAGTTCAGGAAGTAAGCGATGCTCCTCTTATAAAGGCTGGATCCGCTACAGCAGAGAGAATTATGGACAATCCTTCCTTCCATCCCCAAACAGAAGGTCTTATATATACACAAAGCTCAATAAAATACTGTTGACACTAAAATTGTTTCCTTAGTTCTGTCCAATTAATATAAAAAGTTTGACATATGGTTTTTTGTTAGTGCTCGCTGCTTCTTAAATGTATTTACCAGTGGGGGTAAATTTCCATCTCAGACAGTAATGGGTTTATGGTAACACCACTGAGCCAAGATTCCAGGAACTTACTGGCCAGACATGAGCTGAGCACTACTCTGCTCAGTTAAAACCAAGACTTTCCTTGTCTAACCAAGTTACTACTAAGTTCTTGAATAGGTTTAAGCTTTTGGACTCATCAGTCGAAACATCAAAATTATTCCTATTGGTAATCGACTAATTCATCCACAATCATTTGAGAAGCTGCTTAAACCCTTACCTTCATATGACAAAATTGCAAAACCTACATATAAAAAGTTCACAGAAGCACTTTTCTGTTCGTTTTAGATTGTCTCATTAGTTATAGCGCACTGGTAAATGCATTAGGCCTCCCACCTTGAGACAGACTAATCCAGTGTGGCTAATTTCTCCATTTAGAGCTGCTTAGTGCCATATCTAATAATGTTAATCTTAATTCTATACTTAAGAGAAGTGGGTTAGCGGTGTGGCTACAGGGTCAAAGGTTCCCAACACTATAAGAGTGAGAGTACTGTAAAACATGTTCACTGTGGCTGTGGAGGTCATTGCAACACAAAACAGAGAAGGATTTATAGAAGGTCTACATGCAAAACCCCTTTGTACCCAGGGATGGAGGACACGTACCATGATAATACCAGGATATTCACAGTGCCTTGGCATGTAAATGTCACAGTATATAAATATGGTGATCATGTTAGATCACCTATTTAAGAAAATTGAAGCATTATTAAGACACGTTTATAAACTCATATATACACATACTGCCTTTTAATTCTTGTAACCATGGTATGTTGAAACTATGGTTAGAAAATCTTTAGGCCCCCTAGTGGTCTTAAGAGAACGCCTATGTGTGTGGGTTTCATAAATGACTTACATGGTTAAGTTTTAGAAATATTTTACAGTTAATTAATTAATGTCAAAAATGTCCTACTGACCCCTTTATACTATTTGTAGCAATGTTTAAACTCTTTCATCCCAACTTTGTTAGTTCAAAGTGTAATTTAATGATATTTGTGACGGCGTGAAACAAGCGT
This sequence comes from Oreonectes daqikongensis, assembly GCA_026939265.1. Classification (NCBI taxonomy): domain Eukaryota; kingdom Metazoa; phylum Chordata; class Actinopteri; order Cypriniformes; family Nemacheilidae; genus Oreonectes; species Oreonectes daqikongensis. Next base: position 892,903 of record JAOTQM010000056.1, on the reverse strand, counting down.
TCAGAGATGTTCAGTCACACAAAGTCATTTCTGCTTTACTTTTTTATGACATCATAAACATTACAATGGTGACAGTGCTTAAGCTGAAACTCCATGAGATACAAACTGAGAATATGAACAACATTGAACCTTATTCCACAGAAAACAGTGCAACCTAAGCAAATATATAAAAAACACAAAGATGAGAAAGAGATGCAAATGAAAATTTCCACACACCTTTAGAACCTTAATGTATTATATGATTTTGTTCAAGGATCTTTTGGATTTTACTTTTTTAACAATGTCATACATGTGAAAGTGAAACGACTTAACATTATACTCTGGTTCACCGTAGTATTCTGCTATGAAAACAGTCAAGATTTATTGCACAGCAGACTGCATTACCTGGACACATCTCTGTGCAATTTAAGAACAAATTAAAAGGAGCAAACTTTTACCTCTTAAACCCGCCCACTGCCCTGGCCCACCCATTAATCTCACAAATTGATTAAGATCTCGTTGGCATGTGTCCCATGATCACGCTACACCGGCCGGTCGACACCCAGAGGCAAGTCACGGGGTCTTTCTGCCGAAGGTAAAATGCGGCTGGGATGTTGGGCTCTGAGGGCTCAGAGAATGCTGGGGGACAGAGTGAGAGCAGGTTGGCGGGAACTCTGATTGGGGGAGACGGTTTTGCGGGCAGAGAAAAAACGAGAAACGCGCCCATGCAATATCAGTCCACTGGCCGCTTCTCGCCGTGTTTCTTTGTAAACTCTTCCGCGTTCTTAAAGAATTTTTTACGGTCTTTTGAGTATTCTTCTGCTAGGTCAGCCCTCAAGGGGTGTTCCGGTTGGGGGTCGTTGACAAGTGCAATGAGAGACTGGATTACTGTTTGGGAGAAACGAAACAGAATATAATACAAGTTATACCATTGTGGGGCCATTTCTAAAAATCCTAGGCTGTCATTTAGTTCTAGTGTGAAAAAGACGCTGTACCTTGGTCAGTTTTGGTTGCTGGTTTCCAGTTCTCTGCACTTATGACTGGCAGGCACACCTGACCCTTCTCATCAATGTTTGGGTGGTAGATCTTTGTTTTGAATGTAATCTTTGGAGGTTTAAAGGGGTATTCTGCAGGGAATGTGATCTCAATCCGGAATGCACCTTTATCATATGGAGGGTTGTCCTAGAAAGGAGAAAAACAACACGTGAGATCTTAACAAACAACAGGTTATTCAATACAAAGCTTAAACAGGACTTTAAATGAACTTACAGGCACAATGAGCCCTTGCCAGGTCAGAATGTTTGACTCGTCAACCTGAATGTTGCGGAAATTTTTCATTCCAGACTTGCGAATTTCATCAAGTTCCTGTAAAACACAGAATATGATCCACCTAAAGTGATTCTATTGTGAAATCTAGCACTTCTTTTAACTGTGGTCACGTGCAAAAAACTTCAGTATACCAACATGCAAAAAATCATGTAGTTTTTCTCTTGAGCAGATTACAGATTATTAATTTATCATCATAACATTATCTTAAACGACTTCTAACTCTTTCGAAGACATCAGACACTTCCTGTTTCAGTATTTTATCATTTTACTCATATTATCGAAACACCCAGACAACATTCTTCTAATGTATAATAAAATACTCACTATTCACTAATCTCAAAAACTTATCTCGTGATTTTTATTCCTCGGCTTATTTCTTATTTTAATTTCGTTTGTAAACTCAGACATCAACTAGTTTCGATTCTGTTGAAAGTCACAATGTATTTAACGTAACCCTCTGGGCCTTTAAACTTCGTATTAAACACCACGTCATAAATTAAACTCGTTTCGGAGACGGTTTATTTCATTTGATGTTTTATTTCAATCACAATTTTATTTTCGTGTGAATATTTGAAGTACAGCTAGGCTAGTTATCTTCATCCTCCTCATCCTCAACAAATTTCATTCCGGAGTCATTTAAAGTTTCGTGTCTCTGACCAACAGTTATTGGACTCCGTAACAGGTTTGTTTTCGACGATAAAACAAACGAAATGTAATTTTATATGCGTAGAAGCAGATTTTTCGGGATATTTACCTTATGCAGTCGCCTGCTCGCCGCCATCTTGGAATTGACTCTTTACCCACAATGCACCGCGCACTGAATTCGCTCCAGTTAGGTCCTAAAAATTACTAAATATTTTTTGTATAATCAGGACTATTTGATTCTCGTTTTTAAATGACTTGTTATAACTGATACACGGGTAACATTACGTTAATACCATATTTATATTTATTTACGTAAATACAAGGGATAATATAAACTAGTTAGCTAATAATGCGTTTTACTTCTCAGTTTTATAAGCTACATTTGTATGTCTGTCTTTAATGCCATGTTTGTAAAAACTTAATATTTAAGCAGCATGAAATAAACAACACATACTTGTCAGTGTAAGATAACAAAAGTAAATACATTTTATATCAAGGAGTAACTTTTAATAGTAACTACCTGGAACTCAGACAAATGCTCATTGAAATCGTCCATTAGGGGGCGTACGAGCACTTTAATAATGTTGCACTTCCAAACCCCATAGTACTCCAATGCAAATCCTTATAGTGACATTTTCTGTTGTCAAATTTATATACACAAGTCAACATACTGAAATCCATGTGCATTAAAATGTTTGACACCAGAATTATAATCTGCATAGAATAATAATAATAATCCAAGAACAAAACATTTAAACTCTACAGCATCAAGATGAGTAGCTGACAATACCCTGTACCGACACTTCTCACTACCCTTCATAGCATCTGTAAACATATTTACTTTACTGAACATAATTCTTAGTTGCAATTGTCTCTTTATATATATATAGACGCATTCTTGTATTAGCCTATTATTATTATGTCTTGCTGTTGTAGGCTATTAGGATGTCTGCACTAAAGGCTCACCAAGGAAATGTGATTCTGAAATGTGCATGTTGTAACTGAACTATACATTTATAGTTTTGCAGTCCATTTAAATATTCCATGTGTTATCCAAATGATATCATAATTACAAACCATAAAGACTCATATGGCTAGAACTTGAAGATTACACGCACATACGCAGTATTTGGCTTGCAAATCTGGCAGCAGCTGCAGGTCACGGCAAGCAGCACCACTCCAGCAGCCCGGGGGCTGTTGAGGCAAATGAGGGTGTGTGGCTGGCAGAGGCAGGGCACTTGGCTCTTTCTCCCCCTCTTTACTGCCTCTCATTCAAATGTGGGTCAGGGGTGAGGATTTCTCACGTCACACGAGCTCTCAAAGCAAGATGGCGCTCGGAAAGCTGTGAGATGTGAAGAGAGGATGGCTGTTTAAACGCTTTCAGTCCATGCATTAAGGTAAATTTACTGTATTCTTCCACGTGCATTTCGTATTTGATCATAAACGCTGCGTAGGGAGTGCGTGAACGGTAAAGTTTGTGAGCGGTTTCGTCATTCCGCTCGCGTGCCCACCGGGGCTTTCAATGCACACACAAGCAGCGCGAGCGCAGCCTGGCAGGGGCAAACGGTGTGTTTTCTGTGAAGGGTTACGCGCAGCTCGTCAGTGTAACGGGTGCATTGATTCAACACGACATTAAAGCCATAAAATGCATTTAAACGTATACTGCATGTTTATATTGAAGTAAACACGATGAGTCGATAGCTTGTTAGTAAACGGCAGGCAGGACTGGATGAGCCTTTATGTGCATGGACGGCATTCCTGCCCCCCTTCAGTGTGTATTTACCTTAAACATGATATCTCGCATGTAATATTTAATCATGCTTTTGCATCGTTCATATATAATAGTGAACATTTGGGAATAAACTTGTTTGTGTTTTCACTGTTTATTAGTGACAACTTGTTTCGTGGTGTGTTGTTTTTTTACCTGAGTACATTATTATTATTATTATTATTATTATTATTTATTAGATAATACATTTACTTCTTAATATTACGATTAAGTGATGCGAATGTTGCATGTGATTGATTCTTTGAATGACTTTTCGCCTTCGCATTGTTGCGTTTGACGTTGGATGTAAACATTCCGTTTCTGTTGTTTTGGACAAGTTTTGTGTTTCTCACCTCGATTGAGATTAAGCATAAATAGTGTTTTAAAATGAACGATTGTACCGTTTCTTGAGGATGGGTGCTTGAAGAACCTTTTAAATCTTATCCATTTTAATGGCCTGGGGGAGGGGGGCTTGTTTTACAGTGGTTTCAGATCAGTGCCCCCCCATCATTAAAGTCATTCTGTCTGGGTGACAGCTTGCTTGAACCAAGCATACGGTATAAAAACTTTTATCAGTGATATGATTGTAAACAGCCAGATATCCCCGTGCGCCTCTTGTGGAGATCAAAACATTTGTTTTATCAGGATGCCGTTTATGGCCCACACGTTAGATTATGTGTAAATATTGATCGCTGTATGCTGTTGTGATTGTGAATGTATGAATGAAATGTTTAAACAAACCTGCAGATTTTCTTTTGTTGTGCCGCTGCGGTGATGTTGACAGTCACTGCCACACTTATCTTTTGATACGAATTGAGAATAAAAGATGTGTTTAATAGATGTAGTGGCATTCACGTTAAGGTCCAATCAATACTCGGATGAATGGAAGGCCTTGGTTTCTGCTTTGAATAATGCAGATGATGGGCTCTATTGAGTGAACGGGGTGGGGACGGTGTGTTTCGACCATTATCATTGAGAGGGCTTCTTTCTAACGTTTGTTGTGGGTTCAGATTCGATCTAAGCCAAATGTGACACCCAGCTGACCACAGGGTTTCACCATCAGAAGAAAAGTCTACACGAGGTCATTCGTTAACATTTATGATGTTTCTGACAGTTTTATCTGTTCATCTAGAAACAGCCAACCGTACTTACCTGGTTGGACCGTTTGGTAATGATGGAAAATATGTTTAACTAGCTACAGACAGGAATGTGGTTTTAAACAAGGTTTGTGAAATGTGTCTTTACCCGAGCAGAATATAGGTTAACTTCTGTTTACTTGTAACTCTTTTCGGAGTAAATGTTGGCTCACATGTCTGTGTTTGAATGTATGCATTGTGTACATGTTGCTTTAGGCATAACGCCCCTGAAATCTTGTCCAACATGCTCGGTATGTTTGTTATCTAGATCGTTTTATCCCGAAACCCTTTTTTAATCACGTTTTGTAAAGAAAAATGTAAACGCATACATGCTGGTTATTATGTGATTGGAAAGATTCTAAATATGAGTGTGATTTATCTGTTGAGGGATATTCCAGGGTTGTTTAATCTGGTTAAGTGATTGTTTTTGCTCCAAGCATTTTGTGGTTTGTAGATTAGGTTTCATGCATGAGTTTTGCAAAGATGCACTTTGACACACAGGCATATGTCAGATGTATGTGCAAACTGGTTTTTCAGTATGTGCTTGTTTGCCTTTTCTGATCATTTTTGGAGTCCTCCTCGTTTCTGAGGTATTCTAAAACTCTAGGGCCTGTTTCAACATAACAGAACCCAATGTACTTTTGGTTCAGCCACAATAACAGCATTCTCCCTGTATTCCATCTTTTGTGTTTTTGTAGCTCAACTGGTAGAACATTGTGTCGGCAACACAAAAGTTATAGGTTTGAATTCCTAGAAAACAGATATTGATTTAAAAAAAAACCACGTATATCCCTGAATCTCACTGAATGCAAAAAATGTAAATGTGCCCAAAAAGGATGTAATACTTGTTATTTTATTTTGAACAGCATGCATTTCAAATAATGAATACTGTAAATATAGTGCCAATTTACAAAATAAATTCAACTATTTCCACACCTTGTTTTTGGTGAACCCTGGCTGTTTTTTAGCACATGTAGGATGTGATATTGAATGAAATGGACAGGGGTGTGGGGGGGGGGGGTTGAATTCTTCAGATAAGGGTTATCAGACTCTTAGTTGTTGCATCACATCATTTGGATCAGGTTTTCCTGGCTTCTGCTCTCAGGTGGTTAGTGGTTGGTTACAGTAAGCACTTAGATCTTAATGTTTGTAGGTGTCTCTTATCAAGTTACCTCACCTGATTTCATTAAAACTAAGCTAAACACTTTTCTGTTTTTAAGATGTTGCTATTTTTAGAGATTTAATCGTTATTAAATCATTCATTTGAATAAAGTGAACTCTGATAGGGTGGTGTGGTTATATTCTTGTACCTAATCTGCCAAATGTTGGCTGCTATATGTGGATGGATCTAATGAATAATTGAGTCAAAGAGATATTTTGAAGAACACTGAACCCCATTAACATCCTTTGTATGATTGTGAAACCACTGAGACATTTTTCAAAATATCTTCTTTTTTGATACCTCAGAAAAAAGATATTAATCACAAGAGGGTGCATAAAGGATGATAGACATTTTTAGGTAAACTGTCCCCTTCTGACTCCACTCCTTTTTTTCAGCATTAAGGAATTGTGTCCACCGAGGCTTTTTTTACGTGTCTGAAAAGGCTCATATGAGATTAAGTAAGTTAAGCATAGTTCAGCGGTCGAACGTGTGAGAAAAAATCGTCAGCTTCTCGCGGTTTCAAAAAACGCAGCGCTTCCGTTGGAAACAATCAAAAAAACACGGCGTACGCTGGCAGAAACGCCTCGGTGGACACAGCCCGTAAGACAATAAAATTGGGGCCCTTGGGGGTTCGTGGCAGCAGATAAGCTTGTTTATGAGGTTAAGCACACCGCCTGCCTGGCTTGTTTACCCGTGATGTTACTGCACCCTCTTGCACTTTGACTTCTTTTAGACAACAATCTGTGTGATTAAAGCAGACGTTTCATCTGTGGGACATCACTGCTTCTTTATGAGAACCTGGAATGTGTACGATTGAAAGACCAGCAGCGTCTTATCAAGACTTCTGTGCAACTCTTAGATAAACCCCGTTTCTTAGGTGTTCCTCGTCTTTGTGTTGGTTTCTTTTTTTAACCAGCGGTTTGTCTAAACAGACTGGTGTTTTGTTACTCATGCAGTTCCTTATTTGTAATACTGTGAGAGATGGTATAACACCTACTAGTTCTTGTGTGACTGGTATATGGGAATGTTTAGAAAACCCATTTGAAGAAGTAAACTTCTAAGCCCTTCGTGTAAACTTGTGTCACAGCGTCGCTGTGTTGATGGAAATGAAATCAGGTTTCTTTTATCACCTGAACTCTGAAACTTCAAACAGTCTTGAACTTTGATTGATAGTCTGACCCTATTATTGGTTTTGGTTTGGCTGCTGTCATGAATAACCTATAGACAGTATATCTGCTGATAAAAATACAGCGTAGTTGTTGCAAAAGTAGATGTTTTGTGGTTATATTTAGAAATGGTCATTTCTGGGCTCTTGTGTAACTTACTATATATTTTTGTACAGCATTTAAGTCAGCGTAAGCTAAATGTGCCTTAGGAAAGTCACTTAAATATGGCTTCAAAATATTCAAGAATATGCTGTATTGCAAAAATGAAATTTAGAAATCCTTTTAGATCAAATTCTCATAAATGAGACAGTGAAGATGTGTTTGTGCAAAGAGAATTTCACAGTTTCCCACAGACACGCCAGCATTACATAGATTCTGCTGCATGTTGGGACCTGCTCACCCAGTGCAGTGGGTGCTGGTTTACCTGTTTCCCACCACACCCTCTGTGAGCTCCCAGCTCGGGTTTCAAGCTGTCTGTCACACAAGCCGCCCGGTGACGTCCAATAACCTTTTTACCCAACCCCCATATAACAACAAAGGGACTGACCCTGGAGGCTGGCATTAATGACTGCTGGCAGGAACGTTAAGCTGTAGTGGACGCCCACAGAAGAAAAGAAATTGTGTTACTGTTCAAGTCTTTTCTTTTTTTTCTCCTCTTAGCTGAAAGATGAGAATTTGTATACGCTTGAATTAGACGTGCCATCAAAGAGTTGAGCCATGTGATTCATTAAGAATTTAGAAAACTGTTTTGTAGGAATATATTATGGATATTTTGAATTGTGTAATGTTTACTTTGGGTTTGACAATCTGATAAACACTAACATAAAAATTAAGGGCTACAGCAGGGTGTGTTCACCTCATAGTGGCAGCCATGTTGAGACCAACCTTTAATATATCAAACTTTAAGTGAACTTTACTCAGTCTTCTGAGTTTGAGCACTTGTGTTGCACATGGGTCAGATGTAAAAACACACAAATGTGCAATAGCCTGAATAATGTACAATGCAGTTTGTATAAGAAGAAAAATGCATATGATTTTAACAAAAAATAACATTAAACCACAATGTTTAACAGAATTTGTTGTTGTCTTTTGTAGGTTTCATAGGTGAAGACACAGAAGTTGGAAATGGAATTGCCAAATCACGCCAAACAATTGCTACTGCAGCTAAATCAACAAAGAGCCAAAGGTTATCTGTGTGATGTCATCATAGTCGTTGAAAATGCCCTGTTCCGGGCGCACAAGAACATCCTGGCAGCCAGCAGTATCTACTTCAAATCCCTCATCCTTCACGACAACTTGATCAACCTCGACACGGACATGGTCAACCCGTCGGTTTTTCGGCAAGTTCTGGACTTCATTTACACCGGCAAGCTTTTGTCCTCTGACCAGTTCAGTGACCACAATTTCAACGCCCTGCTGACAGCAGCAAGCTACCTCCAACTTCACGACCTGGCAGCTCTCTGCAGAAAGAAGCTGAAGCGCAATGGGAGATCTCTCCTTAACAAATCTAGCACCCCAACCAATGGCAGAACTTCTAGGAACCAAAGGCTTTCCTCCACACCTGTAACTACAAACCAAATGTCAGGGTTAAAAGACGGCGAGAAGGCGAAGAGACACGAGGAGCTGCTCAAAGACGACCTGTCCGAAGATGAGATGTTTGTGAGAAACACGAACTCGCTGAGTCCCTCCACGAGTAAGAACGGAAGCAACGGAGCTTGCGGCATGCAGGAACTTGGCCTGGATCTTTCCAAGAAAAGCCCCTCAGGGAGCACAGCCACTGAAGAAGTGAGTCCCAGCAGCATCCCGCAGGAATCTCCTCAATCTGCCTCAGAATCCAACAGTGCCTCATTCGAAGAGAACGCCAACATGCAGAACCTCGCTGGCGGGGAGCCCATGGAGCTGGGAGGAGGACATTTCGACGACAGTCAACCACCTCCCGATGTCGACCAGCATAAAAGCTCCCGTCAGGTCACCCGGCATAGGCGGACACCCAAGAGCGAAGGCAACAAATGCGAAGAGGAACGAGGAACTTTACCCAACGGCGTCGCCAAGCGATTGAACGTGACTGGCGAACGGCTTCCTGGGGGAGCTAAGGGCAACGCTGAAATATCCTTTCCATGTAAAGAGGATGAGGATGGCTTAGAAAACGGACAAGAACAGAGCGAAGATAGCGGACACAGTGAGAGTGAAGGGGGGCGGAACAGCGCCAATTACGTCTACCGCCAGGAAGGCTTTGAGCCAGCCCTCGGTGACAACCTGTACGTGTGCATTCCCTGTGGCAAAGGCTTCCCGAGCTCGGAGGAGCTGAACGCTCACGTGGAGACCCACACGGAGGAAGAGCTATACATCAAAGAAGAGGACGACGAGTCCTATCCAAAGGAAGACGAAGTAGAGGCCGAAGACCTGTCTTCGCAGATAACCCACGTCCACGGTGCTGAGACGCGCCGCTTCAGCTGCTCGGTCTGCAACAAGAGCTACAAAGATCCGGCCACTCTTCGGCAACACGAGAAGACCCACTGGCTCACTCGTCCTTTCCCCTGCAACATCTGCGGCAAGATGTTCACCCAACGCGGCACCATGACGCGCCACATGCGCAGCCACCTGGGACTGAAACCGTTCGCCTGCGATGAGTGCGGCATGCGCTTTACCCGCCAGTACCGGCTCACGGAGCACATGCGGGTCCACTCAGGTGAGAAGCCGTACGAATGTCAGCTCTGCGGGGGCAAGTTTACCCAGCAACGTAACCTCATTAGCCACCTACGAATGCATACCTCCCCGACATAAGCCAAAGACCCCTGGAGCAGCGGGATCCTCGAGAAAAAGAGACGACGCACACCTTTTTCCTTTGAAGAAACCCAAAGCAGGATTCTCTTCTGCTTTCATTACAGGAGGAGCCATTCAAACAAGGATTCTCAACAGAATAAACCGTGGGGTATGATTTCATAGGTTTACGATTATTATCATTTTATTTCTTTTAATTTAGCTGTGAATGTAAAACTGGGTACTAATGCCGTCGTATGATTCCTTCAGACCCCTCTGAACCACTGCAGTCTATGCACTGGTTTTGTCCACTTTGAGTTTGTGTGGTCGGTCTCTTTTTTTGGTATCCCAGAAATAATTCTTCTTTGTTTCTCTTGGTCTTGTTTTAAATGTATCCCTTGCGAGAGTTACGCTGGTATATATGTAAAACTCTCAGAGAGGTCAAGCTTGTGATGACCAAGTGCATACATGTATTACAAATTCAAAGGTTTCCACTTTAAAGTGTCTCTAAGGGTCTGACAGTGTTGTTAGAGCTGCAAGAATGCTTGTCTATAGACATTTTTGTGGTGTTTCATAAAAGCTTTGTGCATCAACCAAACATTTCCCAGTATGCCTACTCTGTACCCATCGGCTTATGTAGGTTGTAGTTGGGGCGGGGTGTCGTCCTGTAGTTTTGTATCATAACTGAACCTTCCATGGTTTGGTGATTTATCATTGCAGAAATATTACAGCTTTGAGATGCTCGGTGCAGCATGCTGTGCCCCACCTACATCTGGACATAAGCCAATGGAAACGTGCCGAAGAGAGGCCGTGGGCGTTCTTTTGAGAATAGTGTGTAGGGGTTTACTCTGAAAGAAAAGCCAAACTTAAAGGTACTTTTAGATAACTTTAGATAACTTATTGATACGCTTCTGTGAATGTTTAAACTGGAAGATCTGGGGGTTCGGGATGGTTTGGGTGATGGGTCGGATGGGTTCATTTTAGTGACGTTAAAGTTTAAAATTCTGTCGGTACTTGTTTTGTTCACTTTTTTGATTTATGCTTTTCCCTTCACCGAAAAGGCAGGTCCGTACTGTCTTGTCACACTCTACCTCTTAATTCTTAAGAACAATACATTCATTGGACAAACGGAGGTCTTTGAATATAAATGTAAAAAGTTTGCGAAGGTTTTAAACTAGTCATGCCCATCGACAAAAGTTTTAAGTTGTAAAAGCATTAATGTAGAAAATAGCTTCTTTAAGGTATTTAAGGTATTGAATGTTTTATGTCAGAAATCCAAAGAGAATGGTGATGTTGCAAAGAATGACTTGCCAACAAACGGTTCCTGTAGAATATCCCTACCAAAGGTCTTAGATTCCGCTGCAGGAGGTACGGACGTCATTCTGTCGTAGTTCTCGACGAAGAGCAATGTAGTGGGATGGTAGTTTGTACTTGACATTAACTAAAAACCAATGAACTTCTTTCCTCTGGGCCACTGGCTTTCCGTTGTTGAAGTTTACAATAGTTTCTTAAGAGTGTCTTTCAATTTCTTACTTTGTCTGCAGAAGAACTTCAGAAGGACTCAATTTTAGTTCAGACCAAGAGAAAACTGTAAGAACGTAAAGCGAGTGTTAGTGATTTTTGTTGCATATCCATCATGTTGGAAATCTCTCTGGATTGAGGAAGTGATGCACTGGATTGCTTCTCTGCCATCAGACTCCCAAAAATCTGTTGTGATGTTAGTTATGTGGTGTAAAAACCATGATCATTTAATCATATCTGTATTATGTAAAGTACGCATGTTCAGAAAATGTTAAGGTTTTTCTAAATGCTGGGTGAATGTTACTTTGTCAGGGTTTGGATATTGCTGACGGATGTATTTTTAGTCCTGTGCTGAATTTCTTTTGCTGCCATCTTTATTCAGTTACGTGTTTTTCAATCCCAGTGTATCACATTCCATATGTAAAAGTCTTAATGGCATTTGTTTTGAATGGGTAATTTTTCCCTCTGGTTCTCCAGTGTTCTGTGTTTGGGCTCATGATGGGGGTGCAGCTATAGTCGGAGCTCTGTTAACACCTATTTTCCTGGAATCCTTTAGTTCACCTGTCAAAACATTTTTGTGTAAATTTAATTAGTTCAAGTCAATACACTGGATTTGTGCTGCGCTTATGATGTTATTGCATTCAATACCCAATTTGGCTGCATGCAACATGGACAAAAGTGGACAAAGTCATTGAGAGTCATCACCCGTAAGGGTTCATTTTCTTACATATCCTGGATCGTAAAGTTCTAAGAGTTTGTTTTGTTACAGTAAATCGAAGTGCGCTCTGGCGTTGATACCTCAACTCGGGGAGACTTTATTTTGTTTTGTTTATAAAAAGGATTCCAGGAAAAACTTCCCATTGGTATCTTGCTGATTTACAAGCACTTAATTTGAACAACATTAAATAATTGATGTCATGGGTAATAAGACGCTCTGTGGTCGAGTCCAGCGTTTCAGACTATAGATGAGAGAACAGGGAAAGCTGAAAAAGAACGACAAAATGTTCAAACTGTGACAATAATGTTTCTACTTCAAAACTTCAGGTATAGCTCTGCATGTTTTGAAATGCGGAGCTTTCGACTACATTTGTACGACTGTGTCAATACTGTGTCAATCTCTGTATTTTAATGATGAGAAGCAAAACACTAGTTTTCTTACGAAATAGATTTTACGAGAGTATGTTCCCATTTCAAAACAACGCCTTCGAAAAAAGAAAAACGTAAAAAAGCCAGAGATGTTAGCGGAGTTTTACTTTTAAGTTCCAGAGTGTTTTTGAACAAAAAAAGAAAAATCTAAAAAATAAAAAGCATTCTAGTGTATAAAGGAATACGGTGAAAGCTCATACCCAAATTTTCAGACTATTTTCTAAACCAAAGCACATTTTGAATGATTGATTGATTGATTGATTGTCTGACAAAAAAAAAGATTCTTGTGTATAATATCTCATTGTTTACATAAAATCTTACAGTCACAGACCTCAGGTGAGGGGAGGCCAGCGTGAGCGTGCTTCTGCGTAGGTCATCGCGTTAAAACCGAACGAATCGTAACTGTGAGTCTTACCCTGTGAACGGAGCTGCATTGTGGATTTAACCAACCACTCGATGTAAAATTGGCCCTTTAAAATGTGCCGAGACGTCCCATACGCAAATCATCCCGCCGTTGACGCCAATGTTTCCGAATTTGCTGCTTTTGTTGTTTTTCTAAATATGTAAATACGCATGAATACGACTATGTACACGTTACCTCAAAGTAATACTCTTTAGGACTTGCTGCATATATATATGAATATAAATAAATATATTTTATTTTTGATTTCACTTCTTTCTTTTTTGTTTTCGTGTTCTGAACCGCCTGTTTGTTTTTGGTCCGCTAAAGAAGCAGGTAAAAAGCGACTGGCCTCTCCTCCATCCACACTGGTGCAAACACTTACTGACAGTGTTCACTTTTTTATCAAATGTCTATTGTCAGTGCTGAATGTATTTATTTGTTTGATCCTGTTTTCACTTTTGCTAAAGAGTTCACTTTGTGTGTGGCGACGTGTCTTCAGGGTTTGAGTTCCTTCTGTTAGCTAAGAGGTCAATAAAATATAATAATTTTCAAGCCTGTGAAGATATAGACATGAGGAATGTATTTCTCCATGAAGTGTCCGTCATAAACGCCCCTTTGTAACCCTTATCTCGCTCGAAGCATGCACGTGCTCTGAAACACGCGTTTCTGTGGTCCACACTTGAAGGCTGTTTGTCCGTTTTAAATGTTTCTTTTAGAATTGTGTCAAAGGCGCTCAAGGTTGTGTTTTCTGTACAGAACCGGTGGTGTTGACGCGTGCCGTCGTTTAAGGCTGACCCCGAATCTGTTTTTCTTTCTTACAAATGCCCGACAGAGCCAAAGGTTTCACACACTTTTTGTCATTCAAAGCATTAAACAGAATGCATCTTATAATAATAATAATAATAATAATAAAAATATGAAATATTTCTTGAAGCTTTATAAAAATGCACTTTCCTGTTTTCACTGGGGTACTTTAGATCCAGCCGACGCGTCGGTTATTTGAATTAAAAATGTTTACATCTTCATTCGCGAAGCTTTAAGCAGATTCAAAGGTTAAAGAATATACATACATTCTCACACTTGTTTGCTGCTAATGTGTAGTTTGATCTGTTTATATCCCGTATGTTTTGACGTTGCCTCGACGTAACCGGTGTTGGCCGTTCGCAGGGACCTCGAGTTACCAAACCAACGCAAACTAAACTAAACCAAAGCCAGATTCACAAGCATGTGCATAGCAGGTGGGCATTTCCCCATATGGTTTTACTTAAACGTCAACATATAACATATTTAAATGCTTTAGTCATGCGCTCGTCCGTTCTTTAAGCATTCCAGTAACGTTTCTTGTTTTACTTTGAATGTGGCAACATCTTTCTCTCTCCAAAGTTTTGTGAACAAGTTTCCCTCGATGTGTTATGTTTTTATTATTCGGTCAGCCTTGAACACGGTTTGCAGACAACACAGCGGTTTCACGTTCCATCTCCTCCGAGAGCTTGTATTCAGGTCAGAGCTGCGTGCGGCTCAAATTCTGTGTCATGTGAATGAAAGTGTACAGAGCTCATCTCACACTCAGTCTTAATGTACAGCTACCAGAAGTCATTTTAGAATCTTTTCATTAAAATCTTGATCAAATAATTTCTGCTTGTGTCTGTTTTTGTGTGTTTAAAGTTACTTTAGTGATTTAAGCATCACTTTAGATGCAGATGTTTCTCCTAAATTGCTTTAAAAAAAAGAAACAAATGAGACTGTTGTTGTGAAAGTACATGAAGTGTATGGAGGTGTAAAATGAATGTAGATTGTAGAGGTAAAATAATCTGGATTTGAGTCAATTTGATGAGAAATGTTTGAGTTCATATTAAGATCTTCAATAATTTGAGACATTGTTGACATCTCTTCTGAAACTAATGACATGAGAGACATTTGTGAGATTTGTGATTTCCACAAGAAACCTGAAAAGTTTCTATTTGCTCTCTGTGTAGGAGATATTATGTGACATTTTTCTTTCCCATGTGCATTTCAACCCTAAAAATTATGATTTGATTCAAATGATGTGTGCAAAAATCAAATCTGGAGAACAGAATATCAAAGACTTTTTGCAATGCCTCGGCAGCCATAAACACTCAAAATAATCAGACACCCGTCTCAATCGTTCAGGAAAAAAGTAGAAATCTGCTTAATGTATAAACTGCATTCGTGAAGATAATTTCAGCTGAAACCTTTTAACATTATTCTGTTATTCATCCACTCTTAGTTCTGAAAATGCAAATCCAGTTCCATTAAAGCAATTGAATCTGGGCGTCTTCAAAGCCCGTCGCGCAGAAGCGCGTTCAGACTTCACCCTGCAGGACGGCTCGAGTCGTGAGCCCGGGGGTCACCGATGATTAATGACGAGCGGGTGAGAGGGACCCCGGGACCCTCCCCCCAACCGGGCTCTAACTGGTCGTGGCACGAGATTTTCGTCTGCCATCTGGGAGCCCTTCAGAGAGCTTCACCAATCAGAGGCGTCCGGCGGCTCCTTCGCCAGCACTTTTCTCTCCCCTCCGCCGGGCCCTCTGCTCCGCATTCTCGGGGCCATTTAGACCGGCCCTCCTTTTGTTCCGCCCCGGGCTTGCCAGTGTATGTCAAGAGGCCAGCGTGCACCTCCCTGCCTCGAGGGAAAAGAGGGTTGGCATTTTTATGGTCGTTGTGTGGCTGATTCTACGGGGCCGTTAAGCCCCGCCTCAAGTGGTGTCACATGCCAAATGACCCTGAATGGGGTCAGTTTCAGGCACAATGAGTTGTATGTTGATGTCACCTCCCCCCGCTCGCCCCCGTCTGCTAAGTATAGATGAACTATAGACGCATCTGCGGACGGCCGAAATCACATGCAGATCTTGCGAGGAGCTCTCGAACGCGTGAAAGGCCATTCTGCGTCTAATGCCCATGGTTGTGGCATCTGCTTCGCCATGCAAGTCTGTATTCGACAAGAAATGCATTTAGTCAAGAAAGTGTTCAAATCCCACATCCTGTGTGTTATTTAATCTTACACATTTTTTGCGTGGTAGGACATTTTTGTTTGTTAAAGTTCCATTAAATCTCAACCCCCAAAGCTTATATATATATATATATATATATATAACATAACGTTTGCCGCCAAACACCCCCCGAAAGCTGTTTTTGCCTGGCCTCTGGTTTGCATAAAAAGTGTTGCACCAGGTGTCTGCCTCACCAGTACAGCAGCTGCCCCTCGAACCCTGGATTAATGCATGAGGGGGGCGGATACGTGCGAGCCCGTCCGGCAGAATTGAATCTATTCTTCTCTTTCTTCTGTCTCTCTTTCACCGCACTGAATGTAATGGCACAGTCTGCCAGGCTGACAGCGCAACGGCCAAAAGAAACGGCCCTACAGGTGGTGGGCACTGCGAGAGTTTAGCATATTGATCCTTTCACATGGAACAGTACAGCAGCCTCTCAGAGCGAGAGAGAGATAGAGAGAGAGAGAGAGAGAGAGAGAGAAAGACCGGACCTCCACCCCGTCCCGTCCCCTCGCTCTTTATTTACACTGTGCCACGGCGCTATACAAAACAGGCTTTAGGGCAACAGATAATGGGCTCCTTTGCTCGAGGTTGAAGGGACGAGGCCACAAAAGACGAAGGGGAAAGAAAGATTTCATGTGAAATTCTGCTGCCATTTTTTTCGTTTTCTTTATTTCTCCTTGATGATGTTAGACTGAGTAATTCAAAGCTACAGTTGATTTTGAAAAGATGTGGTGTGTATAGATCCCAAGTGTATGACCCAAAAGAAAACTGAGATGTGAATGAAAGTTCTTTACAAATGATCGTTTTCAGCGAGTAAAAGAACCAAACAAATCAAAATAATGTAAAGGTATTGTTCATTGCAAAAATGTAAATAAATAAAAAATAAAAAACGTTTCATTTACTCACCCTCATGTCATGTCAAACGAAGATATTTTGAAGAATGCTAAAAACAAAAAAACATTAAACCCCATTGAACACAAAACCACTGAGACGTTTCTCCAAATATCTTCTATCGTGTTCCACTGAAGAAAGAAACTTGTTTGTGAGTGTTGTGATTTTACTATTTAATGGTTTTTACAGTCCAACATAACAGTCTACTTAGGCCTAAGAGTAATAAGGAAACCTGTTTGAAAACATTATATTTGTACTTTTGTTGGTGATGCTAGTGGTGCTAATGTTATGATGTAATACAAGACTCGAACATTGTTTTTAAATGCATGTCTGGCCCTCAGGTACAAAGTTTAATCCGAATCTGTCAACGTCATTTGAGAAACATGAATAGGTCACGTGGTCGCGGCCCCCCGCCATATGTATGCAGATTCATCAGGGGTCCTGAATCAAACCCACCGCGGCGCGCACATGCCATCAGCAGCGCGTTCAGATTCAAGAGCCATTCATCACTGTCGCGTTGCGTTAGCTTTGTGTGTTTTTGCAGGAGGCAGTGCGATTAAGCTTCTGCTGTTAATACTAACCCACCGTCCCCTTTACTTACCTTAACCTGGATATGATATATATGAATGAGAAAGTAAGTCGTTACGTCCTAAATGCAAATACATGGTGTTTACCAGAAAATTAAAAAAAAGTGTGTTAAATGTTTGTTTTTCTCGGTTGTGTTTTTAAACACGGTTGCCTATGTTTGTGCTCGTGACACGAGCGGTTTTTCGCTGGCAAAATCCTATACTCATTAAAACCTCCGATTTTTTTGTTCACTGTCCTTCATAATAGTTTAAAAAGGCCGGAAAAGAAAAGACGGGAGGTGCGTCTCAAAGCGCAACGAAAGAGAGGGGCGGGGCTATCAGGCGCTGCGCAGGTTACGTTTACCTGAGACTGACGTCATGGTAGATAAAAGAAGACTGACATGAAAAATACAATGAAGAAATTGATTTTCAGTGACTCGTATTGTGTTATGCGTTTGACATCATTTGCCATCGTGTGGTAAAACCACTGATCTACTTCCGGTTAGTTTTAGTGTTCCACGTGAGATCTACTCTTCCAAACTTCATTCACTAAATGTAATACTTCCTGAATAATGACCCCCATATGCAAACCATGTTTAATGATCAGCTCTTGAATTTATATTTTGGTGAGTTTTAAACTTATGTATAGCAACATAATGAGGAAACTTGGTAAGATCAAACATATTCATGTACTTCACATAATATCTCTGGTTTGTCTGACATCAGCATACAGATAAAACTCGGTACATCTGAAGTCATGTTTGCATGTTTACATCTGAAAAGAGATTTTGATTGTCATGCAGTAATCAAACAGGTCTCGATCAATCGCTTCCTCTGTCTTCCATTGTTTGTCAAACAGATTGTTCGCCCAACTCACTTCATGCTCAGTGCACACAAATCTGCTTCCCTTTAAAAAATAAAAAATGCTTAATCTTACATGACCGCTAGAACGGCTGAACCACCAAAATAATCACACAATGATCTTAAACTCATCTAAGCACCTTGATGATTTTATTTTACGTCACTGGCGAGGACGTCAGGTAAATCTGTAATAGAGTTCAAAATGTTACGATTCCCAGATATTGTCCGGTTTGGCTGACAGTGGAAATTCCTGGCACCTCAGGGTCATTTTAAGTGTAAAGTATTCTTGACATGTACAAATTAAAATCTACAAATGAAATCCCATAATTTCAAAGCTCATTCAAATAAAGGTATTGCAGCTCGGCTCCACGCCAATGCTTACTGCATCAGTACCCTGTTTACTGTGCTGTGGCTTAATTCTGCAGTAAACACAGTCGCAGGTAATGAGATTCATTCTGCATCAGTGTCCCTGTAGTATCATTTGTGTTAGAAATGCGTACGTGTTAGAACGAAACCCATTCAATCACGTTTTTAAACAATGGCAAACATCTGCCCCCCACCAGCCGCCTCACGGGCCGGGGTGCCTGAAAATTGCCCTGTCGTGAACGACCGGGCACGTTTGAGGAGATGAGAGAGATCCACCTCCCCCATCCCCGAGTGCAGAGGGAGACGTTGCCATAGCGACGTATGGATGTAAAAGTGAAATTCCTGGAGACAGTGTGGCCTCTCGTTCACAAACCTAAACTCCTGAAGAAACCTGCAGAAGTGTACCTCTGTATTACTATGGTATGGACACTATGGTAACATGACCTTAAAAATGCAATGCTACTATGTTAAAGTATGTACCTTTTATTCTGATAGAAGATTTTTGATCATACAGTGTCATGGTATATATATATGATCTTACTGTGGTAAAACTTACTATGCAGTTCCTAGTGTTGAGATTTTTTTATTTACTTTTCTACCCCTCTGTAATGCCGATGCTTGCTCGTATAAGACTTGTTGTGTTGTGTCCATGTAAAGATTAGCTCAGCATTTCTGCGGCTGCCTGCATCAACCAATAAAATATTAATGCAGACGAGAGTCACAGTATCTAAACTCATCCTCTCTGCATTAACACACAAAACACAGGTTGAGTTCTCCTAAATAATCTCAAACATTATACGTGGCTAACGAAATTCTGCGAATGACACGTTTGTCTTTTATATTCTGAGTTTATATCAGTTTCAGGTCTTCCATTTCCGTTCACGGACACATTTATTTACGTTAACAGCAATGAAATGTTAAAAGTGCAAATGTGGACAAACAGCACATATCATTGGTGACAGCTTCCAGCAGATGAAGATCGATTTCACTGACAAACATCAACATGAGTTTTACACAGAACACAGTTCAACAGGTGAATGATTGTCAATAGAGACACTAATTAATTAAAATACACCAGATAAAACTTCAACATACACAAAAAAAGTCCATATTTCTTATTAGGCATAGTTTTTCCAATTATATTGCCATTAAACTGTATACAGCTAAAATAATCTGATCTCTGAGTAACGTAACACGAAAATGATTCTTAAGACTAAAGATTGAGTTTAAAGATTATATTAAATCTAGTCTATTTAAAAATGATAATTCTACAGCACATTTCTCTAAACCTCACCAATGAAATGTAATACTCTTTTCCCATTTTGACCGCTTGAAGTTACTTCATTGTTTATCGTGGCGCAGCCAAACAGGCTTTTAGAAAAATACATGCAAAATGTTCTGACACATTGATTTGAACCATCAAAGATCAGCAGCTATTGGTTACGTCAGTACGCAACTATTTTCTTTTTTGGGGTTGAAAATCCCCGTTAGGAATCAGAACCAAAACACGTCCAGGTCACATGACACCCCAAAATGGAGAACTATTCACAATTTAAATTGTGATTATTTTCTGTTTTGTTCACGACAATTCACAATTATTGTACGCAAATGAGATTTTAGGTCTAAATATAATTTGCAATTTATTTCTTTTGATTCTGGGTTCAAATACGACCCGGACGAGTTCCTGTCTGGTTTCGTGAGCTTCACAAACACAACGTACACACTGTACACACAGATGTATTGCATAAAACAGGTAATTCGCTGACGGCACGTTATCTACAGTGCAATCGGTGCCCGTCTCAGAAATGGCTTCCTGGATGTCCCATTGGTAAAGTTTCAAGTAGAGTTAAAGGATGTATTCATACAGTGGAATGTACAATCGGTTATGGCAAATGCCTTAAAGGGAGATAAGAAGACATACATGCAGGCCCTGAAGCGGCCCTACAGGAAGTGACACACCTGGATGCTGAGATCAGGCGGGTAAATTATTCATATCTATAAAGTGCTTGTCATTATGGATTCAAACAGACTGATGATGGCTGCTGAGGATGATGATGATGATGATGTGTGGGTCCGGTCTCAGTACGGGATTTGGTTCTGATAATACTGCAGCATGTCGTATGTTCTGCTCCTGTATTAGAGAAACACAGAGCGATTCAAGCTAACACCAAATAAAGCCAAATATATCAACACTACTTGAAGAAAATGTTTCTCCTAAACATTTGTGATCTGAAGGTCTAAAAGACAAAAATATTTCTTATATATATATGAATATCCAGCAGTCATTGGTTTGAGGTTTGTACCTGTTGCTGAGGAAACAGCGTTCTATGATTTTTATCATGAAAGCAGCAGCTTCCTTCTCGCTCATGTTGGGGTTAAACCTTTGCCTGCCGAACACAATGAAGAGGTTAAACAGCTGTCGACACCCCACAGCCAGTACATGACAGCGTGAGGAACATACTTGAGATATTTGATGGTTTGTCCTCTGAAGCAGGGCAGCCCCGTGTCCAGCATCAACGTCACTAAAGACACAACAGCGTCCATGTACGGCCTGACAACGCAGAACACAGCCTTCAGAGTCACTTCAACAAATGAACTGACAGAAATTGTTGGGGAGGTTTGAGGGGGACAGAAATGGCACACGCTCGCGTGTCAACGCATCCGAAGCTGCTGAAATATTGAAGAGCGGCACATCTCACCTTACGGCCAGGTATCCGCGCACACACATCTCCATGAACCATTTAAAGGGCGTGGCCTCCATCTTCCCCCCCATGATCATCACCATCTCATCGGTCAGCTTGATGTCGGGCTCCCAGCCCAGATTCCCACCCGGGGAACTTTCAAACATGAAGCCGAAATCTGCAAGACACAAACATTCAGTTCAATTCTTATGAATAATTTGAGCTGTTGGGTTTGAGGTTGGGAAAATGTCAGTTTGATTTAATTTTATGCTTCAAATATGATAGTGATAGAGAAGTTATGAATTGCAGCTTTAAAAACAAAGTGGAAATGGCTGAAAGCTGAAAATGGAAAGATAAACAACAAGTTTCTTCAATTGACAAGGTCAGAGAGAGAGAGAGAGAGAGAGAGAAGAATGATGATGACCGATGTGGATGAGATGTCCTTTGCTGTCCAGCATGATGTTGCCGTTGTGTCTGTCTTTGATTTGTAACAGGAAAAGCAGGAGA
Source organism: Oreonectes daqikongensis (assembly GCA_026939265.1). Lineage (NCBI taxonomy): Eukaryota > Metazoa > Chordata > Actinopteri > Cypriniformes > Nemacheilidae > Oreonectes > Oreonectes daqikongensis. The sequence continues at coordinate 871,002 of JAOTQM010000056.1, read as the reverse complement.
CTGTACGCCGCCATGCTGCGAATGAAGTTATATCTCGCCTGTAAGAGTCAGAACGACAACAACATGAGCATTCTGTGTAAACTAACACACCTGTTCATCTAAAAGAAAGAAATGTTTGTCACCTTCTGAAAGGCCAGCGTGGACTCATCTCCATACTGGTTCCTGAAGTAATCGTACATGCCGAAGTCGGTCTGCCGGCCGAGCTGATCGCGGGACTTACAGTCGGGGATGCATTCGATCACGCCACACTGAAAGAGTCACAAAACACGAGCAGATGAGCAGAAGTTCAACACGTGAGCAGTAATGAGAGAGATGGAGGGGTCGAGCACTCACTCCAGGAGCGGTGGCCACAACACGATACGGAAACACAAACAGATCCAAACCAACCAGCTGGAAGATGTTCTTGAAGAGGCCGATGATCTGCAGCGCGAGCATGTCCTGACACCAGACAAAATCACTTTAATCATGAAGAACTAAACTAATACTATTGCGCAGAAAGAAAACTTCTTTTATTTTTAAACGATGTAAATAATAAATATTTCTTTTTTCTATTACAGTAGTGAGAACGAGACGTCCTTGCGTTTAGTTTGAGATGACACACACCTGTCTGCAGTCATCCCCCACTTTAAAGATGGCCGCCTGCCAACAGACCTTTTGAGCCGACTCGGAATTCTCATCACCTTCCTCCAGAGAGTCTGAGGGACAGCGCAGACCTGCAGACGGCAGACACACCGTTAACATCATGACCGAATCCATCACATCATGAGTGCGTATGAAGAGACTCACCCTCTTTCTCCAGCTCGCTCACTCCACACCTCTTCACTTTGAATTTAGCCAGATAAGGGGCTTTAGCAGCACTAAAAACACACAAATCAATAACACCGTAAATCAATCTAGTAACGTAAACACTCGAGTTATTACTGCAGATAGCAGGACATGAGGAGAGCGTGTTGGAGATACCTCTGCATGGGAGTTCCCGACTTGTAGTCGATATCGAGGACGATTGCTTCTGGATTGCTGGGCAAATAGCATCCTGATGAGAGTCATCAAACAGAAAGATGATATTTACAAACGTGTTTAGTCTCATCGCAAACAACTGTTGAGATTTCAAGCGACGACGAATCACTGACCAGGCTGAACTTTGATTTCTGACAGCGCTTTTAGACACGCCCTCTTTCTCTCGTCTCCTTTTGGAACAGGCCTGAAAAACAAAACCAGGTATGTAGGAATGCCGGAGATGCAAATATAAGTATTTACAGTACTAGTACAGAACATCACAGCCGTCATACTTAATGATAGCGGAGACGTTGGTGATCTTGTTGAAGAAATCAAACTCGCGCTGGTAGAAATCTTTAGCGGGACCTGACAGAGAATGTGTGATCTCTTCCACCATCTGCTCCAACAGCTCGCCGATATCCGCTGAACCCGAAAGAACAAACCCGACTCTCAATAAAACCACATTTACAGCTTCCTGAGGTAAAAAACGCCCCGTGCAGTAGGTTACGTACGATCTTTCTGAAGGCCCTCCTCATCCAGGTAGATGTTGGTCTTCATGTTCCATATGAACTGATGGGCGAGGAGCTGGGACTTCTGCGCGGCCCATAAGATGTACTCACGCACGTAACCCATCTGTCAAAAAACACGGGAAAGACACACGAACATGTTCACAACTGCCCCGGGGTGTACGAGTCAACACCTTGTCTGATGTTGGGGAGGTTCGGGAAAGGTCACAGTTCTATCTCACCTTGTCATAGCGTAGAGACTGAACGATTTGAGGAATGTAAAACAAAATGGCGTCCTGAAACAACAGAAGAACACAGAGCGGCAAAACGTTAAACCTGTCAAATATCAAATAGTGAGTGGTAAAGAGGTCACAGCGCCGCCCTGCTGGCACATACCGGCGGGAACGAGCGCAGGACTTTGACTCCATACTGAGCGGTGAGTGGATGGGGCGGATACATGCTGGAGAAGTACGAGAGGCCGGTGGGGGGGTCGGCGGGGGCCCAGCACAGAATGTGACTCAACTCTGGAGAATCGGCATCAATCGTGTGCCACGTCACCAGAAACTACAGGAACAAAAAACAGATGACGAAAAAGAAATTTGGTGGTATAAGCAACTTTTGAGAAACAGATTCTGTGTCTTGGATAAACTACTTTAACTTCATACATTTCTCACCATACGTCCACACATAGCCTGAACTTGCTCAGGGGATTGTGGGTGATACTAGCTCAAAACACATAGTGCACTTTTTACCTTCACCGCCTCGGGTACATCATTGACAGCATCAGGATCAAGTCGAACCAGGCGGGTCACTTCAGCCACGATGGCGTCTGCATTTTTAAACCTGGAGAGCGAGAAAACACCTCATGTTTCATGTCGCATTTTTCAGCTTCAAATTCTTTTCTGTAATTGTTCGGTTTTGTGACATTCATCTTTTTCATATTGTATTTCAATATTCAGACATCTGACCCACTGCGACTCTCTGGTGCTTTTAAAATCTTGACATTTTTAAACATTTACATTTAGTCATTTTGCAGACAAAAGCGACGATGCAGAGAAATGTGATGATGGTGTATGCATGGCATACCTGGCTGGCAGCTGTAAGGCCAGGTAAGGAGAGATACTCCAGGCCAGATTCACGTGGTCTTTCCACTGTTTCTCGCTCAGATTGATGTATTTGGACCTCCAGTTGGAGATGCTGGTTTCAACGGACTGCTCTGTGGCGATGCTCAGCTCCTGTGTGGACAGCGGGTTGTACCACGTGGTCAGTCGCTCGATCTCGCTCGCCTGTCAAACACAAGAACACAAGATGTGGTTTGACCAAAATTTGAGGATGACTTTGAGAACGAGGAAGAGGCGATCGTACCAGTAAAGCCAAGAGCAGCGTTCTGCGTTTCATGTAGTATTTGTGCAGCTGGGTGCCTCTGTTGCTCTTTTTGGACATGCCTGAAGTGAAAAACACTTACTGTACACAAAATGTACAACAGCAACTAAATTCTGATTGTACAACACAGTTTTTAAACTGCTGTGTTTGAGTGATACCTGATTTTTTGGATGTGGTGGACATGCCGCTGGACAGAGGATAAGTGTTGATCCAGCCCTGAGCATTCTGCTGTCTTGTACTCACGCTCATGTCCATATTGTTTCGCGGGTCGGCTGCGTTCATCACAGACAGACTGTTCAGAGACGGGTCCTGGTTATCTGTGAAAGAAAACATTGTCAAACATTGCATTTCTCTTCATTTTATTTTGGTATAAAAAGGACAGTTCACCCAAAACTAAAAATATTGTTTATTCAATGTGGTTCTTTAAATTAACTTCTTGTGTTCTACAGATGAAAGTAAGTCATACAGGTTTGGAATGACAGGAGGATGAATTAATAACAAAGGATTTTCCAGGGGAATCTTATGTGCTAACACATCTGGGTCACGTTTTACTCCAATCAAAGGAGAAAATAAAAAATTATATTTTGAATAATAAAAAGAAAGTATTTTGATTTCTTTAAACAACATTTTATTTCTCATTTGCAGGGTAAAATTAGACCCGGACATGTTGTTGCTAACTCTCATGATATTTATCAAGTCTCAATTTCTTTTTCCTTCATTCCAGCACTTTCTCCATTACCTTTCATGAATTATCACCACACAAAATCCAAATAAGTGATCATGTGATGAGCAAATATGAAGCGAAGCAGCTGATTGGTGGTTCTGTCTGATGATGTAGCACATCACACGATGGAAAGGCTTTAAGGGACGGATGTGGTCAGTTAGTTCTCTGCTATTGAAATGATCATGCATTTTACATGAGAGCACTAATGTTCTGATGAATTCATGTTTTCTAGCATTGACAGAGAGGGTGGTGGCGGTACAGGGGTGGAAAGGCGGGACGGAGCCATTTCTCAATTTGCGCCGCAGCGACAAACTGATAAATAGAGCGGCCGGGATGACTGTCGTGCACTTTCATAGCACAGGGGGTTCAAATTTGCGGGGATGCAAATTGGAACCGCGTCAACATGCTCCTGCTGAACTGTAGCTGCACAGTCGTAGCGAGGGAGGCTTACTTAACATCGATATCGGAGACGTGCTGGAAACGATTAGCGATCCGAAAATCCCCGCGGACAGGGAGCTTTGAGGGGGATTGGCGCCGAGCTCACCAGGTGGCACGAGTTGACTAGCGGCTAGGTACTTCTTATCGGAGAGAATGCTGGCGTAGAACCGGGTCATGACGCTGATGTCCTCGCGGAGACGCTTGTCCCCCTGCGTGGGGAACTTGGACGCGACGCTGGAAAGCAAAGACGACAATTATGATGCTGAACAACAGATTTAAGCGCAGAATGTCAGGACTGACCAATCGTGATCTGATGTTAGGTTTAGTATACCTGAAATAATCAAAAGCGCTGGAGTAGATCTTCTCTCGCAGGACGTTGCGGATGGTGGCGTTGGTCACGACGTCAGAGTGCAGTAAGGAGAGTCCGAGCGTCAGCAACCTGCAAGCAGGGAAATGTCATCAGATATTTCTGTTTGCAGAAATACAGCTGGGTTGTGACAGCTGGGTTATTGCTGACCTGAAGCGAGGACCAATAGCAGCCACGTGCCGGTTTAAGCTGCCTTTCGAGCCGCCGACATTGAGGGACAGAGACCTCTGAAGAAGACTGCCGAAGATCTCCACCTGATCTGCACTGCAGTACTTGGCGATCTCGAACCGCTGAACCAGGAACTGTCCAATTCAAATATAACAAAACAACGTCAAGATTTTGAAATGTTCAAGAGTTTGACAAGTTATCTTTAATCTTAGATGTTGGAAATTTCTCCATCACAACAGCATTTATTACATATCGCATCAGTGACTGTTTTGTATTCAAAGAGAAACTGTGAATAATGTCAAGAGTTATAATTACACAACACAACTGAGAAGAAGCATTTTTCCTCTGAGAGAGACTGAAGCTATTTCTGGTGTATCATAAAGAGCTTTACTAACAGGTCCTCTCACAAGGACTTCAACAGGTAAATGAAGCAGTAACCTCAATCCAGATGTAGTGAGGTGTGACGTCAGGAGGGCAGGGGATAGGCTGGCTCTCCTCCGAAGCCGCGAGGGGATCCGCCTCCTCCTGGGTGTCAGAGAACAACCCCATCTTCAGCTCCACGGTCATCTGCCAGGCACCAGCCATCTCTCGCATGAACTGATCAAAGAACGGCAGAGAAATTCATTGACGTTGGGTAACATCAACATTGTGTAATAGCAATGGGGCATAGGCACGGGGGTCTTACCGGGACCTCCAGTCCGGTCCTGGCCGCCAGCAGCCACTCCCAGCATGCTATAGCCGTTTCCATACCGTTCTCTGTGAACATCTTTAATGGCGACCAGCACAGATTATGAAGAAGCTGAGGGTCACACTCTGCACGAGACAAAAACAAAATCAACATAACAAACGGATTTCATACTGAGTGTGTAAGCGAACAAAGAGACGTGCCTTTGGAGCTGATCAGCAGAGCCGCCATTTTGAACATGGCTTCAGTAAACGCTTCCGGCTGCCCTTGATCCAGAGCATCAGTCATCTGACGGATCATCAGCTTGTTCAGGTCTGACGTGCTCCTCGTGGCCTCCGAGAAATTAATCATGCCTGCCACCTGCAAACAGGAGATCGCACTGTGTCTTAACATGCTAATAAACCAGCGTTTAGCATTAAAGAGAGAGAGAACACGTGCACACCTCTCCTGCATAGCGGTTTCTCAGATTAAGAGAGGCCATGAAGTTGGAATAGTCTTTCTTGACACACGCGGGTCTCTCTGTGAGCTGAGTGGTCTGAAATAAAGAAGTCGAAATCAATGTCTTAATACACATTCTTAGTTTTATTGTCTCTTGTTCATCATCTTACACCCAAGCTGGTGCTCTGCCGGTTGTATCCAGCGAAGTGCAGGATGCTCTCTGTGGCCATGGCGAGACCCGTGTGCTGGGACAGACCCGAGATCCAGTTCTGATGTTTATTCAGGTATTCCTGTGGAAAACAGAAGCGTGATCATTAGAGCCGCGTCAGAACAATCTCTGATACTTGTGTCCAGATTCTGACCTGCAGGTGAGATTTAGTGACGGATGGCGCCCATTTCATGGCCTCTTTCAGGATTTCTCCACAGCGGGCTGCAAAGTCTTTCACTATGCTCTACACGAAACATATGGAAAAATACATGAAATACATCAAAAGCAGGTTTAGAGTTGTGACGGAAGAGATGTGGACGGGTACCTCTCTAGCCTCGTATGTATCAGGAACTGTAATGCGGTACGGGATGTCGGGGATGTCATAATACGGCTGATCTTTGTGGATGTCCTGGAGGAAAGTTTAAGTTAATAACGCTCCATAAACATGTGCTGGAATACAGCAGGAAGAACTTACAGCACTGAGAGAAAGAGAGAGAGTCTGCAAGATATCCAACATGGTCTTCAGCACACGCCCGCTCCACAGCAGGTGAGGAAAACTACATGAACATCAATGACACAAAACATATTGATTGCAGACTCGACAAATCTGAGCTCAGGTCGAGACATCCGATTTGGAATTAGCACTGCTGGTGTAACAGAGGTGAACTCACGTCTCGGCGAGACCTGACAGATATTTGTCAGCCACCCGTCTGATTCTCTTGTGAATGTGGTTGAAGTTGACCAATAGAAACTGAGCGTGACATTCTAACTCCTCCTCATGAGCTTTGGTCTTGGGCTAGAAGAAAAAAGGAGTCACGGTATGATACGGTATGAATGTCCTTGCAATATTCTTTATCTTTCATTTACCTTTTCAGCCATCATCTGGAGAAATACATCGAAAACCTTATCACCCACTGCGATGACACACTGCATCATTCCTGTGAGGAACACGTCCGCAACAATCATTCCCAACTGAAACTTTCACTCATAAACTTATGAGATGCTTGTTTATGCTTTGATAAGACAGTGTTGAAAAACTAAATACTTCACCTGATTTATCTTTCTGGATGGCTCGGTCTTCAAAATAGCGAAACATCACCTGGAATCGATCAGAATCCAGCGAGCGTAATACCCTGACATGACAGAAATGAGAGGTCACGTGACTTCTGTCGTAGTGTCTGATAAACCCGTGATCAGTTGTGTGTTGTCATACCTCATGTATTCCAGCCGATAGACGGACAGCAGGTATGTGGACATGGCGAAGTCCAGTTTATTAATAAGAGCGGCGACTTCAGGTGGAGGATCCAAGAGGTTTATGATGGTGCTTCTCAAATCATTCAGCTCAGCCTACAAATGAGTGAACCACAAATAAACCACAATCACTTTCTGAAACTCAGGATTAAGTGAGTAATAAAATGGAGTGCGTTGTGCAGTACCGGGGTGACGGTATCATTCTTGAGGGCAGAGTTATACTGAAGTTCTGAACGCAGCGGCTCTCCGCTCGGGAACGTCAGCAGGGGAGATTTGGTTGCGATCTCACACACTCCCTCATACCACTCCTCCGGCCACAGACCTGCTGATGACATCACCAAATCAACATCACTCACATCAGCTCAAACCAAATGTTAGAAGACTTAAGTTTGTAGAAGCAGTAATACAAACATCCTGTGTGTAGAAGGAATAAATATATACCATCCAGCATTTAACTATTAATTGAACTAAATATGAAAAATAAATGACAAACATCTGACCTGAGCCCTCAACAGCGAATCCCATGACAACCGAATAGAGCCAGAAATCTCTAAAGAGCTTCTGTAGTCTGGGTTTGGCCTCTTTAATGGGCGGCAAACGTCTGGTCAGCTAAAAATAACACATGAGATCAAACAACACGACTCAAGGAGGTATAAACAATAATGTATGAAGAGATTTGTCCAAAATAAACTTTACAATCAACACTTTATTTTGATTTCCATAAAGCATCACTTACCACAGCGATGACAGGAATGAGAACTCCTAAATTACCAGCACTACTGGACGCCTGAGCACAAAAATATCACAAGACAAACTTTACAAAACTGTTCAAATGTTTATTGTTGTTGGTGTATCTTTCAGTGGTGGTACCTTGAGGGCTGGACCCTTCTCGCTGGCTCTCTCGCTCGCCCGTTTGCCCTCCAGCCCCAGCTGAACAAACAGCTCCAGCAGATTCACCAGCAGCTCGTCCACCATCTGCTCCGTCTGCAGGTTCGCTGCGATGTTGGCAAGTGCGTTGATCACGGCCAGAGAACAGTGTCTGTGAATATGTCATCAGGAAAGAAAAAGCGTTTTAGAGGTGTACATCTCTTCACTATGATGACCTGAACGTCAGCGATATTTCCGCTTACCTGTAGCCGTGATCCTTATAGTCTTTGGTGGAGTAGACCATAGAGCTGGCCTTCACGCTGATCTGCTGGAACAAGTTCCACACTTCCTGATAAATGTATTGCTGCCCAAATAAAACAAAAACGAATCATTAGCACCATCTGACATGGTTTAATATGTTCTCAGACCGACTGTGTATGGGTTAAAAACAGAAGTACAGCCGTACATTTCCAGTGATGACCATACAGCCCAGCTGATCTATGATCAGAACGTCGAGCTGAGACGGAGGCTGGCAGAACTTCTGCTGGAGGATCTGAAGGATGGGCTCCATCACGCGTGGAGTATCTCTCAGAGCCACTGCGATGTGTCCTAATGCCCGTATAGTGTGATCGGGGATGAGGTGAGCGTCTCTGAGGAACAGAACAACACAAACACGTTCCTCTCACTTCATACCAATGAAAAGAGATAAAAGCGATGCTTTAAGAAATGACAGAACCTATAGTCGAGATTCTTTCTTTTGGTGGACTATTGCAAACATATAAACATGCATTTCTCACTCCAGGTAACATTGAGAAAGAGTAAACACCATTCAGTTATATATACTGTAACAATACAAAGCAGATCATAAAGAATATTGTCTAATGTCATTGGTTAATATTATTTATCTGCACCTCCGGGGCCTTGCTTGCGTTTCACTGAATGATTATGAAAACCTTTCATATTATTCGATGTTGTGTTTAAACATGATAAGAGTTCACTGAAGGTCTTCAGTGAATAACGTACTTATCGTTTTCCTGTGAGATGTACAGACGGTTGGAGAGGCTGGCGAGAAAAGCCTCCACAATGACAGAGTCCATAGTCAAACCTGACTTCAAACACCTAGATATAACCACAAGACAGAAGAGTTACTTATTACTGACTAGTAACTTATTAGATAGTAACTGACCCAAGCCCATTTCACAAATGGTTAACCATGTGATTAAGTTAGGGAGAAACATTAGCTAAACTTAGGAGGTCCAACTATAGTCCTGAATCACCGTACTTCAACTGACTAATGTGCCACATACTACGATGCCCTAAAAGTACAACTTTATCTGTGTCTGAAAGTACTGTAAATCTTAAAGTGTTGTCAAACACGTTTACCGGCAGATGTTGTCGATGGAGATGTCTCTGAGCTGCTCGTACATGGACGGCTGGCTCTTCTTACTAGAGTGAGAGCTGAAGGTGGACTGAGAGTGTTCATTGGTCACATGGATCTTGATCTCTCCAGTGCCTGCTTATGAGAAGAAAGAGTTTCATAAACCTCTTGATCTGATTCATGTGTGTTTCGATGTATAGCCTGTATAAAATGAGGACAGAAGTGAAGATCTCACCTGTAGCGTACTGACTGTGATACTTGTAGAGTTTAACAAGCACAGGTGAAGGAACCACCAGGAAATCTCTCAGAGACATCGTGACTGAATGAGCCACCACAGGGAAACGCTCACACAACCGACCCAGGCCCTGTAATACACACACACACACACACACACACACACACACACACACACACACACACACACACACATCATGTTATATATCTAGAGCTGTAATACTTTTATAGTATTCAATTATTTTATTCAATTTGTTGATGTTGAGTGTGAGAGTGGGTGGGGCTCAGCACACACCTGTAGGCAGCAGATGAGAAGAGGCATGTGAGCGATGATCACCTTACTGGACGTCTTGGACTGTAGTTTCTCAGACAGTTTGGTGCAGAGGTTCTCCGCACCTGTCAAAAACACCCCAAAAATAAGTTCAGATGGGTCCCGTCTCACACACGTGATCTCTGACAGCGACATTCAGCCTCACCCTGTTCCTCCGTGACGGCCCACACCATGAGATCCACGCAGGCGGCGTTGGCCTGACAGCGCATTTTGAGCGGGTTCAGCTCACTGTGGAGATACTCCACATCATGCAGGATCCTCTGAAGCTCCGACTGACTGCTGCTGAACTGCTCCAGTACGAAATCATGAACCTCCTTCACAAACGCTGTCTGTAGATCTAAAAACATGTGTGTCACAGTCACAACAATGGCAGTAACTTCCCATGGACACCATTTAAAAAAAAGTAAATATTTAGTTTTTATATGTAGTTTGAAGATTTGTGTGTTATTGCTTAACCGTAACTATTTGACGTTTACCTTTTATGTAATACAAGGTGTCTCTCAACATTTTAAAGATGGCCACATACAACGGATCACTGAAAGTCTTGTAGAACAAATTCGCTGCTGGATTCATCTGTTACGCAAAACAAACATCCACAGATCAACATAGAGTGTTTTTTAACAGAAAGCAGAAGTGTCCAAATGAAAGCGGATACCTCCAGCACTTCTGTCATAGTCTGATCCAGCGCCTTCAAAAAGGTTTCTGAAACAAACTGCTCGACCTGTCCAGGACAAGAAAGAAACAGACACATTAGAGATGAGACAGCAGTCACAACACGGGTCTGCTGATACTACAGAATGACACGACAGCTGTAAAACGAACACTGACCATTTGCAGGAGCTGTCTCAGTAAATCCAGAGGTACGTCAAACTCTTTACTGTTACTGCCAGTGAAGAGAGGAGACACTGAGAAACTGGAGCTGATGGTGGAGAAATAGTAGTCGGGATCCACAGCGCTGCCGTCTGGGAGATACGAGCCTGCTGGAGAAAAAACATAGACATTGAGAGTCTGTATGAAAACAAGCATCTTATGCATGAAAACACAAGTAGTACATTGTCAAAGCGGTCTGTGCTGAGACACAAATTTAGGATGGGATGTATGTTGGACTCGGTCGAACTGTTTAGGTTCAGTTAAAATGTTATTTTACATTTTTTACCTTCAAAGTAAGGAGCAGAGGGGTCAGAAGGTGAACTGGGAGGAAGTCCGGCACGCTCAGGACTGGCCTACATAACAAAAAGCAATGAGGTCATTATAACCTAATATATCAAACTTTACATTAAACAGCTACACCATTTTGGAATGAAATGTGACATTTTTTTGCTGTTTAAAAGATCAAGTTTTTGATCCCAGGCTAGCATCATTTGGCTTAAACCAGACCATTTTAAAGACCCAGACGCTCCCTGATGGTGTAATGCAGAACTGCACCCTGTACCTGCTGAGAGATGCTGGACACGCTGCTGGTTTTGCGTCGCAGGGAGTCGCTCTGGCAGACCGTGAGGAATGAGCTTGGGAGGATGGAGCGGAAATCGTTGAAGGATCTCCGGCGGGTCACCTCCGTCCCCTCACCTGTGCCCAGAGGCTGAGGGCTCACCCGTGGGAACAGTTTGGACAGCAGGGGCTCTTCAGTGTTGCTGTAGCGACCGAAGGCTCGCACCACGCCGAGCAGACAGGGCACAGTGTATTTACACAGGTATTCTGAGGACGTCAAATATAATCGATCAACATTTCACATAAAAATGAAGTTAAGGTTTCATATTTAAATCAATTTGACGTCTACATTTATTCCATCTTTATACAATTGAAAGGTGATTTCATGTGATTCTCTGTGGAGGTCACTGACCTTTATCTTGACCTTCAATGTTCTGACAAGTTTCCTGCAGAATTTGCATGAGATTCACCACAGCCTCCAGAATCTGAAAGTGAATCTATCAGTGCTGTTCTCTCTTTTTTTAATAAAGCACAACTTTCTAAACTTAACATTTGTAAATGGGACCCACCTGTATTCGCATGGACTCGTCCGTCTGGGCGACATCTGAGAGCATCGTCACCAAACAAAACGAAAAATTCTCTGCAACAGGAAGCGTGTCTGAAAACACAAGTGAGAGTTCATGAGCAGCTGAGCGTTGAATCAGAATATGTGATGGAGAAGAGATGTTATTAACCTCTTCCTCTCCTCTCCGAAGACTCTTCGATCCATTGCACCCTGGGCAATCCCTTCAGCAGACCCAGCAGATAAGGGACAATAGCGTCCTTGTGCTGCAGACGTACACAAACACACAATTCAGTAATGCAGACCACCGTTTCTCTTTAAGCATTAATAGCTCTTAAGCCAACATGTCCCAGTTGTTCATAGAAGAGCATATAAACCAGTACCTGCAGGTCAGACTCCACCAGAAAGATACCCAGAGCGATCACAGCATCTCTCCTCCTCTCATCCAGCTGGAAAACACCACGGATGTCCACGGGACACATGCATTGTAGCTTCTGGACCTACATCAAATGTGTGAAAGTGTATTTAAATGTGCCTTTAATACAAATAAGACATTTTGACAACTATGACTGAGGTTGCAATATGATAAAATTGTGTATAATAAAATCTATGAATGCATACTTTAACACGGACTGTTGATTACGTGTTGACACGCTGATAAAGAAATACAGCTCAATGCAAGCCTAAGGTTTTTTTTTAGCAGTATGGTCACATTTTATGTGAATGCATGACAACACATACCTGAATGTTAAATAAATCTGATTTAACATCTGTATTTAGATTTCTTTATTCATCTAGCCCAAGTCTAAAATATTTAGTTGACAAGTACATATTGATTTGTATATTTCTAAACACTGTTTTGTTCTCAGAAAAAGACCCACCCTGTCAACCCACCCTCTTTCTGGTTCTGTCACATATTGACAACGTGTTAAAAACAGACACACTTCAAGAATAACTGGTTCTGTATGGCTTTAACGAGTTTTTTCTATTCGACTAAATTAAACAGGTAAAACAGCTTAACTGTAATAATAAACCACACATTATTTTTACACAAAACAGCTCATTTTTGGAAAGCAGAGCTGTTATATAATCCATAAAAATGTCTTGAATGTAGATAATGATATGACTGGTAGTGTGGTAGAATGATGATAAAACTGAATATATTTTATTGCTTTCATTGAATGAACACTTGTCAATGACTGACACCTTTGCAGTTGTAACATAACTGAGCAGTTCTGAATGTAAAACAAGTAACAGACTTGTTAACAGATAAATAAATAAATGTGATTTAGCTTAACATCTGAAGAGTAGATGCTAATAGTATTAAATATTTGGGTTTGTTAAGAGAATGTTGAACTGGTAAACGAATGGCTTCACAAATAATGTCAGATTATTTGAATGCCTGGCCATTACCATGAGAGCAAGAAAAGCTTAAAGAAAAACACAATAATGCTGTCATAAAATGAGATATTTGATAAGACGTCGGTTTGTTTTGGTTGAGTTAGCTGTTAGCTTCAGATGCTAATAGGAAGTGAAAGTCTCACCTTGTCAATCGGAGCGGGCCGATGAGCAGCCAGAGAGCGCGCGAGAGACAACACAGTATTAAAATAAAATCCTCTCGACGTCCCCTTTGAAGACATTATTCATTTATTAATAAAACCCACGAACAAATATATACATCTTAAAATGAAATACTCGTCTAATGAGAGCGGCGAGTACGGAGAGCCCGAAGGGACATTTGACAAGGTCACTGAACGCGAACAACATTCACGACACGGATGGCAATGACAGACATGACCGACTACATGAAATATATTGATATACATACATTTAATTTATTTTACCTATATTATATATTTTATTTTTATATATATTTTAAAATGTATTACATCAAATAAATAACTCTTAAATCATTACCTGGTTGAAATACGCTGAAACATTTATTAGTGGGGCATAAAGTAATGCAAAACCTGTCAATTTGTTTCAGTGTTAAGATTCATTTAGTTGATTTAATGTGTCGTGATCTTCATTTCCTCAGGAAATCCATAAGAATAAAACAGACACACTTTACAGTCAGCACAATTTATTTTAAATGACAACACGAGCTGAAGGCACATTATGCTTAAACATTAGAACTGTCCTCAGATTTACATTTCTTGTTAACATTTGGTCACACATATGCACTCTGATCTCTCACACAAACAAAATAAAATCCTATCTTTATTTCCGATGCTGTTTTCAGTCATAACACGGGTCAGCCATGTCACCCTGTTTACAAAAGCACACACATCACATCTGATTTGGCTACAACATTGTGAACAGAACCTTAATCAATTTAACTACATGAAGAACCACAGGCACAGTTGTTTTTATAACATGAAGACTGTTATTCCCCCATAATCCCACATGATGATGTGAAGGCTCCTTACTAGCTGTACCCTGACCCGGGTACTTTTATACTCTAAAACTGTTGCATCTGAAAAGTCACTCTATAGTTCTCTGGTGTATATATAATATGAAATGTTTACAATTGACAAAAGTGGGCATTCACTTTTTTTAAATATTTGTTTTTATATTGTGTCTCTCGCAGCAGATTTTATAGTTGAGTTTCTAGTTTTTACATTTTTGACAAGATCTTGAGGTAGGAGAGCAGAAAAACTGTGGAACATCAAAAGAATATGAATCCTATTTAAGGCATGATCAGCATTTAAGAGACTTGTGTTAAGGCGTTTTTAACATTATTAACTGCATTTAGCTGAAGCTAAATAAGTAAACATCATATGAGAGCAACTTGGCTCTTTGGTGACACTCCCTTAGGTGAAAGTGGATTGAGTGGATATGCACAGTATGTTGTGTGGTATTCATTACAGATCAATGATATGATGAAGTTGTGTTAAAGCGGGAGAAATTAGATGTGATTTATGGCAATGACTTAATGTAAACAAGTATAATTAACAAAGACAAAACTATATTATTTTACTGTAGGCACTTAAAAGAATCAATGAACCCGGATTACTATGTCAAAGTGCATGTATTATATGTACCTCTATAGGGTATAAAACACATGTTGAAAATGAAAAGCTTTGGTTATTTTTCTTTCAAAATAATTTCTAAGATGCACTGCGTTTTCTGTTTCCTAATTTTACTGTGTTTTTACCCCCCTCAGCACTCAGTATATGACCACATGTAAGAAAACTAAAATCTACTTTTGCAATGAAAACGAAGTAAAATATTTGCTGGTAAATTGCACTTTGGAGAAATAAATTCTATGACACCAACAAAATGTTTTATAAAAGTCTCCCCAAAGATTTAGTTTCCCATAAAAACCTTTCCCTATTAAAAAAACAAACAATAACCAAATATATTATTAAAATTGGTCCTTGGGGTAAAAAATTCTATGAATCTAATGTTCAAGTATTTGATGTGTTTCTCACATTAGTTGGGGTATTTTTCTCAAAATAAATGAAATACATTCCAGTGACTTGTAGGTCTGCTGTAGGGAGATATTTTGGCCCCAGTGTAAATGTTCCCAATCGTCGCACCAGTGTGATGTCATGAGGGTCAGACTCCGCCCATCACTGCGTTTGATTGACATCATTAATCTGTCTTCCAAACCTTATTGAGAACTTTAACCACCTCTTCATAGATTATGAACACTATAGCCACATCCAAACACACACGGCCTAATCTGGGCACTGTGCCTTTGTAGAATCTAGAGAGAAGAAAATAAAAAAATATTAAATATATAATAAAATATCATAAACATTTTCAGCAGGTGGTTCGTGTAAGTTTGACTCACGCGGCCAGTCCCTCGTGTTTCATGATCTTGACGGCGCAGTCAACAGTGCTTTTATATTTGTGAGCTTCTAATCCCTGTAAATATCATTATATCACGATTACATGACATTTATAAAACGACATAATGGTCAAAATTCTGCGTTTCATTACACACCTGCATTCTAGTTTTGATCACATCCAGCGGTGTATTTCCAAACACACTCGCTGCACCCGCAACGGCTCCGAACATACCCGTTATGAAAGGGTTAATAGTCTTATTTGGATTATCACCTAGTGAACACAATGATATTTATCAGTCACATTGTTTAGCGCTAATATTTTTGTTTTTTTTATTAGCATGTAAAGTAGTGCTGTACTGTAGCTGAATGCTCAAAATGACAATGACTGTGGACAAGTTTCTCACCTTTGTACCAGTTTCTCAGAGACGTCATTACATAGAATCGTATGGCCTGGTTGGAGCCTTGCTTCAGTACAGTAGCTGTCAAACCTTGATATGTTCCTTTGAGTCCTGAATACAGATGAAAACAAGCAAAACAAGACAACCACTTAGTACAAGTGACAATGAGAAAAGATCATTTGGTTTTACTCCTATAATTTACAAAATACACCAAGATCTTAAGAATGCTAATGGATGCCCTTACAAATTAAAAATATATGGGAATATAATAGAAAATATAATAATGCATTTTCATATATTGCTTACATTTTTCAATATATGAGTATAAAAATAACATGTTAACGCACGCAAAATAGGTAGGAAGGGCACAGAAATTATATTATAATGGACTTGTGAAGTTCTTTAAAGCCTAATAAATGTTAAAATTGATAGCTCTTAATTATACTTCAATGTTAAATGACTGTAATTAATGATAACATAATCTTTATGTCTTTCTTTATGTTGTTTCTACATTAATTTGAAGATTATATGTAAATTATTAGAATCTAACAGTATATTTAAAACATTAATATTATGTGCCATTAATCACAATTAATTTACAAAAAATGTGCGATTAATTATTTTGTTTTTTTTTACTTTATTGTATAAATATATTGTAATATAATAATATTATTCTATATCCTTTAAATATATATTAAATCATTTAATATATTGACAGTTAATATAAAGGAGAAGGGTGAAGAGGAATCTGAGGAGTTTCCATTCAAAAATGTCAATAAAGATGTTGAATTTTCAATCTTGTTGTGCATGTGTTTCTCCAGCAGGTGGTGCTGCAGTATAACATTTACCTTGTGTTCTGACTATTTCTCTCACACCGTGGAAAAAGCCTCTGTACTTTGGGTTTGCTGAAGTCTGATCGTGGATAAATTTGACCTAAAATTGTAAGAAATACAGCTGTATTTATATTATATTTATACTCATAAAACAATGTCATGTTGATCTGATCAGAAATATAAATATATGTACGACTGCTTAGTGTTCACACATCAGCATATTCTTAACCTGACTAAATCTCAAAACATCACCATCAGGTAAATATCATCTTACACACCTTTACAGTCTCCATAGGACACACAACGACTACAGCCTCAGCCACACCTGCCCCCAGACCGCAGATTAACCCCCGTGTGCTGTCCAACTTCCCAGTTTCATCCCTCATCTTGTTACTGAGGAACTCGAACATTCCAAACCTGCATGACGGAAATACGTCGGTTTATAGAGAGCACTTCTTATTGCTTTGTAGACTTGTACTTAAGGTTAAGATGAAGGGTATATTTATTAGAGCACTTCATATTTCGACTCAGGACGGCATGTTCATTGTTTTCTTTCATGGCCCAATCTGTGTCTTTTCCAGTTATAGTTATGAGTGATAGTTCACCCAATCTAGTACTCACCCTCTTGTCATTTCAAACCTGTATACATTTCTTTGTTCTGCTGAACACAAAGGAAGATATTTGGAAGAATGTGACATATCTCACCCTCCCCCCCCATTGACTCTCACAGTATTTATTTTCCCTACTATGGCAGTAAACGGGGGAGAGATCTGTTAGGTGATTGACATTCTTCCAAATATCTTCCTTTGTGTTCAGCAGAACAAAGAAATGTATACAGGTTTGAAATGACAAGCGGGTGAGTAAATCATGACAGAATTTTCCTTTATGGGTTTAAGCACAACTGTAATATTCTTTGCCTTGAATATGCATTTTCCATAAACATTAAGTGAACTTTAGTTTGTCGTTTTACTTGTCAGATTATGTGCATCAGACCTTATGCAAGACTGTGTTGGTTGTCCCAGGGGTCAGAAAACACTTACCTCACCGCAGCTTTGGGAATGGATCCATAAAGCAAAGAACTC
The DNA here is from genome assembly GCA_026939265.1 of Oreonectes daqikongensis. NCBI lineage: Eukaryota > Metazoa > Chordata > Actinopteri > Cypriniformes > Nemacheilidae > Oreonectes > Oreonectes daqikongensis. Next base: position 852,928 of record JAOTQM010000056.1, on the reverse strand, counting down.
AGACCCCTGTACAGGCCTTTCACCCCATGACCACGTACCGTCTGCTTCACACAGTCGCCTGTACCACAACCACAGAGAAGAGTCACATGACCATCACTACTGCTGTTTTATAAACTATGAAAGAGCATTAGAGACATTCAAATGTGATTCATTAGAAACAGTGACAGGATAGAAATTATTAAAAGCGTTCATTTTGTTTTCGGATTGTTTTCGCTCTGATCTCCGGCAGTCGAGTAAATCATTCATCAGAAGAGAACGTGCCCGGCGTGAACCCTCAGAACGTCTAAACGTGATACTGTGGATCACAGCTGTACTATTGGCCAACAAACAAATGTGGTTGAAGAAGCAGTGCAGATAAGCACGTTGTGGAAAAGGGGCCACCATCTAAAGTCCAACGGCCAACGGATTCTGCACATTGAACTTTAAACCCGAGCGAACTTTAGATGTGCTGATCAATCACGTGTCGTGATTAAATAAAAGTTGCAGAAAAGCTTCGCAGATTCAATCATCATGACAAACATTGTTGTTAAATGACTTATATAAGATAATAAGAGGCAGTGATAAGTGAGACAGAGCAAACACTCACCGATTCCTCTGTATCGAGGTGGATTGGCCTTTTCATCTAACTGTAGCTGAGTTTTCACATATTCTGTAGGGAATGTGATGCAGATTTCAATGCCTCCAGCAATGCCACCTGCAAAAACACAGATGACTTCATTAAAATTAAAGGAACAGCTGCAAGGAAATATGTTTAAAAGCTTTTTTGTCTTAAAAATAAAATAAAAAACAGCACAATTATTTCATGTAATATTTTAGATTCAAGATTTTATTCAATTATCCACAAACTATATTTGATCAAAAGCGACATTTTCCATAACAAGGACCACTAAAGATTACATTATAGCCATAGATACAAATACAATTATCTCTGAATATTGTAATTCTTTGTAAATCGAAATTATCTGTCGCCTCCTTAAATGTTTGGGTTTAGCACATCTGCAGATGAACAGCCAGCAGTAATGGATGGGAGTGTCTGGCTGCTATTGGTCAGGCGAGTTTTTTCCACTGGATCCGCCCCCTCCCTCTCTCTCTCTCTCTCTCTCTCTCTCTCTCTCTGTAGACGGGTGTGACTCAACCAAACACTCTTGCTCTTTAATTACAGCTTAACTAGACACGTTTACGTTCTGACTTTTACTGTGCCGTGCATGTAAACAAGCACAAAGCTACAAGTGAACATTCAAACGTAACTTAACCATCATTGTGCAAAAAATACACAGACGTTCAAAAGACTTCTGAGTCGACAGATCACTCAAAAAGAAAACGTTTGTCAGCTTCATGTTGTTTAAAGCCACATGACTTTCTATAATGTAAGACATTAGATGTTCAGTGAATGACTGACAGCCTCTGTCACCATTCACTGACGCTGCATGCTTTGCTACAATGAAAGTAAACGGTGACTGAGGCTGTTAGAACCTCACAATTTGCTTTTTGTGTTTCACAAAAGTATGAAAATCAGGGTGAAAAAAGTCGCCTACATTTTTTTAGCCTGTGGTTGTTTCATTTTTAGTTTCAACTTTGCCTCTTTCTACAAGAACAATCTAAATTGAAACAATGCATTAAACTGAATTAAATGAAATTTGTTAATGAATACTAAAACGTTTATTTTCAGGTTTCGTTTTTGATATCCAGTAAGAATATGTGCATAGCACACAGAACCTGTTTGACTGGCTGGTTTTACCAAACCACCTGAACTGCATTGAGTAGAAAGTGGAAGGGAGCAAATGCTGACAACATCATCCACCATTATGACATCATGAAACCCACGGGCGCATTCTTCCTAAAGAGCCGCCCGGGCCCACCGGTTCCCCTTCATATCACATGAAACTACCTGATGTATCAGTATTAGGCAAATGTCAGGTCAGATATTAGTGCTTACTACACAGCAAACAGGAATGACGCATCTAATCCTGTTTTACATCCTAAAGTTAAACAAACAGGGCCTACATGATGCAATCAACGACCTTGAGTGTATGTGAGGTTATTTTAGTTGAGCGACTAGTTTATTCACTGAGGCCGAGTGTGACTACACACTTTTGTGTCATAAAATCACTTTATCGATCATAGATAATGACGCCTTACAATAAAGATTTTCCCTGACAGCTGAACACAATCTAAATGTGATCTAAAATTAATGATGGGTCAGCTACAGACCCCATAATGCTCTGCACATAAACGGCATTCTTTGTTATTGTGTTAATCTGGACATGCCAAACATCAGATGCTATAGATCATCTATAGATCCATGCATTCATACATACATCACACACTGAACAATTACCGACACCAACACGAGAATCATGCAGCACATAATTAGATATGAATGAAACCATTATGAGTTTCCCATTAACTCTCACTGCTGTGACTCAAACACGTGGCCTGGCAAGACATTAATCCCACTAGCTGGTTATTTAGACGCTTCAGGGAAGGGTGAAAAACCACAGATACAAGATGCCATAAAATATTCAGTATCGCTAGTCTGAGAAAATCCAAAAGGAATGTAATGGAATTGCGTATGGAATTTCAAAGCAGGTAAACTGCAACCAGAGGTCAAATATGAACCTTTAGGGAATTCTAGGATGCTTTAGGTTGAACTGTTTTTTAAAGTATACCATGATTTTTTGCAGACTGATTAACATATATTTGACCAGAGTTAATACCATGGTAATAATTATTGTGGTAAGGTCATAGTAAAGCTGTGCTTATTATATGGTTTATCCCTTTATGAAAATGAACCATGGTGTTATTATAGTAAAAGTATAGTAAACATGCTTTTTTGGCAGACTGATTGGTTTAAACATGGTTAAACTATGGTTAGTGTAACAAAACCATGAATAATTTGTGTTTACCATGGTTTAACTATGTTTTTTGGTTCAGAAGGGAATACAAATAAAAAAACATGTTAATGTCGCAAGCGAACAAAGTTTAATTTGATTTTTATAAAAGATTACAGTGAAATTCCATTGCATTCCTTCTGAATTAAAATGAAAAGACATTTAATAGAAATGCAATAACATGTTCAAGATGCAAACAACTCATATATGACTGAAACACGCCAATACTGTAACAAGCAGGTCATGACCTTACAATCAAAAGTGTTACATTGTATCAAAAGTTATTTACTTTGTATCAAAGTTATTTCGAACTTTGTATCATTCAGTTGTGATGTAACAATGTGAATAAACACACCAGCATTAACACACACACACACACACACACACACACACGCACACACACACACAGAATACTCGCCTGTGCTGTGATGCTGATTTACTGTGATCCTGTGGGGTATCAATGGGGTAAATAACTGTAAACAGTGTGCATGACCGTGCAAAAACAGTACGGCACTGGCTACACCGCTGATCTGGAGTCAGTCCCTGCATTACCACACACAACTTTTACTCATACTTAATTGAATTTTAAACACTTACCGGCTAAAATAGCTTTTCCAGGGTGGGTGAGTTTGGAGCTCCCCGCGGGGGCAGCGGCAGATAAACAGCGGGGTCTGTGGAAAGGACTCACAAAATTCGGGTTCACTGTCATTTTCCTGGTTTTAAAATCCACAGACAGACAGACGCGAGTCCTCCACGGCACAACAACTGCAAACGGGGCTCATAAGTGACGTGACGAGCTTTCTGGGGGGATTTGGGATCTTTTGACAGCCCAAAGTTTTCCTGCTCTCTGTCAGAGGGGCAGAAGGGCTGAGGGTGTTTTTTAAGGAGGGGCGAGGCTTTCATGTAGCGCCATATTTCTGACAAACACAACAGCGCTGTTAAGGTGGAACGAGATCAAGGGCTCTCGTGAGTTTTTGCATATTTAAAAGACTGTGTTAATTATTATTTCGCATTTAAACATTTTTTTATTATTTAATTTATTTATTTAATACATTTAATAATTGTTGTTGTTGCCTTATTAAAACTAGTATGAAAAATAACAAACGATGCTACGTAGTATTTGTCATTTAAAAAGTGTAAATTTATTTATTTATTAACATTATACATTAACATCAAGTAATGATGTGTATTATTGATCGTTTACATGTATTCTAAAATTACAAAGAAAACATATTCAATATTTATTTGAGAATTAATTATGCATTGTGCCAAAGTATCAATGATTTTTTTTATTGTCATCTGTGTGGCAAAATTCAACCAAATTCAACTTAGAAATGTAAGGTTTTTTTTGCGTGTGGTGTTATGTGAAGACGAGGACACCTGCTGGTTTTAATGGTATAAAGATGTTGACAAGATGCCTGAGAATTATTATTTACAAGACTCAATCTATGTACTGTTCACTAAAATAAATGTACACATTTTAAAGATAATGTGTAAACATTCAAAGAATTAGATGAAAAGGAGAGATTTAAGCATTAACATACATAATAAAACAATATATTCACCTTAAGTTTGGTTCCAAAAATACTCTTTATGAATGCAAGGTTTGCATAAAGGAAGAAGAAACTGTAATCTTGTTTTCGTGCTCGTTGACTAAGGACATTTATTTTGAAATCGAAGTTGGGCTGTGACCCCAGTGCGCACGCGCAGTGTGTCTCCTTCACTTTGTCCTGCAGTAGTAGTTGGGAGTCAAATCTGAAGAAAACTCCAAAGCTTTTGCTTTTCACATCATCCTTTTCTCTCGATCACAACAACAGCATCCTCGGTATGACTTTATCGTCTTATTTTCAATCCAACCACCGCTTCAAACAATAACGAGTTAAATATTTAAAATATGTGTTGTTTAATGTTGCATGTAATGGGAAGCACATCAGAGCTCCTTTAATACTGTAGTAATCTCAGCCTACAGGGATTTGAAACCTTTTATTCAAAGCCAGTTTTGTGCTTTACAGTTCTGTGCTGTTAACAACTTTAATAATAATATGTGAAGTTTATTCTCTGGTTTCTTGCATATAATGAAGTCTTAAAGGAATAACCTTCATTCATGATTAGATTATCAAGGACACGCCCCCTCATGCACGAACGTGACTGTGTTTGCATATCTGATTCTGATCTTAGTTATTTAACCATAGGGAGATGCGACTGATAAAAGCATTCGTCATGTGCAAATCACCATTGTTGTGAGACTCATTTCTTTATCTCTTGGACTGTTTTCTGGTTATATGAAACATCTATCTGATCCCGCATTTGTCAGTCCAAATCATCCATGCAAATGCAGGAAATGCAAAAACAAAAGCCCTTAAGATATGCTTAAATCCTTAATAATGTTATTTGGGTAAAATACCTCTTTTCTTTTCTGTATGTGTCAGACACAATGGCTGTTCCTCCTGCATACTCAGACCTTGGCAAAGCAGCCAAAGACATCTTCAGCAAGGGTTACGGTACGCGCCTTGTCTCTGTACCGTAAATGATACTTGCTAAAGCAATTCATGGTGTACTTTTCTTTTTTGCAGGTTTTGGAATCGTGAAGTTGGACCTCAAGACGAAAGCTCAGAATGGAGTTGTGAGTTAATTTTAGAGCACTACTCATTCTTTTGAGATAGTTTTGGCTTTTGGTGTGTAAGTGATAACAGTGATGCAACTTCTTGGAAAATGCATTTAGACGGTAAGATTATTATGAGATTGTATGTGGGAAGCGTTTACCATCAAGACCCAACTGTCTCTGCGGTCGAGCTTGTGGGAAGCGTCTGTCTGTGGGTGTAGTTTTTACGTTGTGTGAATTTTCTTCTCATGACCACTTCATCCACTCATCTCATCATTCTTTCACATCACAGATCATATCTCTCATACAGACATGTCATGTGACCATACTCGTCTGTTTTCTTCATCTTTTAGATTAAAAGTCTCGGGTGCTGTAGTTTAATATATTAGGTTGGTTTATGAATGCCGATGGTTTATAAAGAATTTTTCTTTTATAGCTGAACACAATCTGTCAAATGTTAAAATGATACAAATATATTGTTTTCGACCTCCAGGAGTTCAACACATCTGGATCCACCAACACTGACACAGGTAAAGCTGGTGGGACTTTGGAGACCAAGTATAAGATGAAAGATCTTGGACTGAGCTTGAACCAGAAGTGGAACACAGACAACATGCTGAGCTCCGAGATCTCAGTGGAAGATCAGGTCTGTAGATGTTATTCCCGTCTTCACCTGTCTGTCCCACGCTGACCCGATGAAGCATTTCTGTCAATCGTCTGTTTTCTCAGCTCGTGCAGGGTTTGAAAGTGGCCTTGGATACATCTTTTGTACCGAACACAGGGTGAGATGCTGTAAGAATGTGTTTTTTATGTCTGTGGACAGAATTCTTGGTTACCACACACAATGAATCCATCCATCAGTTTTTTGCACTTTAAATGAATATATGCTTACAGGAATTACATGTGTAACACAAGCAGATGTTAATTTGCTTACAACTGAAAAGCATTTATTTAGTTACATCAAATAATTCATGTAATTGAGCATTACACTTCTGCTTTTGAACGTTTGTCTCTTAGATATCCAACTTTATGTTTTTCGTCTAAATGTGTTTGTTTCGAGCATACTTTCATCCTTTCTAATGGCAGTTCATTTATTAAAACAGCAAGAAGAGCGGAAAGCTGAAGAACAGCTACAAGCGCGAGTACGTCAACCTGAGCTGTGATGTGGATTTCGAAGGCCCGGTCGTGCACTCCGCAGCAGTTCTGGGTTATGAAGGCTGGCTGGTGGGATACCAGATGGCGTTTGACACAGCCAAATCCAAACTGGTACAGAATAACTTTGCTCTTGGCTACAAGACCGGAGACTTTCAGCTTCACACCAACGTGTGAGTATCACCAAACTGACACTGATGTGAATATATATGCCTGTGTATGTGTATAAATATTTAGATGATATAAATTCAATTTAATGTTGCCATTTAAGATGTACAGAAAAGATTGCTAAAATTCGACATTTAAATAACACCAATTTGGTTTTGATCGTGTTGATCATTCTGAGCAATATATTTCAATTTTTAAGAATATGGTTTGAAAATGAACGATCATTGGTGAAGTTAAAATGATTTAAAGGTTGTGCATTGTTGTGTATAAAGTGGTTCATGTGTCCAACAGTAATGATGGAGCGGAGTTCGGAGGTTCGGTCTATCAGAAAGTGAACGATCAGCTGGAGACGGCCATCACTTTGGCTTGGACCGCCGGCAGCAACAACACACGCTTCGGAGTGGCTGCAAAGTACCAGTTAGATGAAGACACCTCTGTGTCTGTAAGATTTCAACACATTTTAGAGGTTTTGTTTTAAAATAGTTCACCCAAATATGAACATTCTCTTATATTTACTTATTTATCATTTCTGTTATATGGGGCTGAAAATGATTTGTTTGGATTTAAAAAAAGAAGGTCTAATGCATGTTGGATGGCATGTGAGAGAGTCAATTATAGAAAATTGTCATTTTATACATTTGCAGATTCAGTTAGGCTTAAGATCTTGTATTACCCGCCTGTCTGTAACTGTTCATTTTCTCGAAACAGGCCAAGGTGAACAACGCCAGTCTGATAGGAGTTGGTTACACACAGAGTCTACGACCCGGTAATCCTCTCAGTTTCAGCCTTTAATCTTTCTATTTGATCATTGGCTTGGTTTGTACTGCTACAGTTTTTGTTGTTTGTATGCATATAATACCTGAACGACCAACTACATTAGCTAAAAAAACACCACATCATATGACCACAATATTGCATCCATTGCTACACTACATGTTTTTTAACCGTCTGTCTTCTCACTGTCATTGTGCAGGAGTGAAACTCACTCTCTCAGCTCTCATCGACGGGAAGAACTTCAACACCGGCGGGCACAAAGTCGGACTGGGCTTTGAGCTGGAAGCGTAGCTGCGGATGACTCACGCCATCCCTGAATAATTTACCACCACATCACATGCTAGCACTTGATGACTAAGAACTCTTAGTACGTTGACGATTGCATTTTTAGGTAGGGATCTGATCTCGGCCTACCGCAAGATCTGCCCTTCTAAGGGAAATATTTCTGGTCTAATTGATTCATGCAACAATCGAATGAGGGCCGTATTTGTGTAGAGCACCTGCAATAAACCAAAATACACAAGTAGTGATAGATTTGCAAGCGCGGTGCGTACGTCATAGAAATAGTTTAGGGGTTTTTGGCCGTGTCAGTGTGCGTTTTTTAGAGCGTTGATGAGAGGAGGGAAGTCAAGTAGTTGCATGGCAGTTGCTTGTGGTTATTTTTCAGAGAGGGCTGGCCGACACTACACTTTATCTATTGCTTTATCTAATGTAATATTCACAGGAAATTGTGTATTTATAGAGTGTGCACAGTTTGTCAAACACTCATTGACGGTAAGAGAGCAACATCACACCAGCGGCCCAAATTCAAAGCTGATTTAAAGAGAGAATACACCCCAGAATAAATTCTGTCATCGTTTATACACCCTTACACAAAAGAAGATATATTGAGAAATGTGTCAGTGGTTTTGTGTTCATAAAAATGGAAGTCAATGGGATTTAGTGTTGTTTGGTTATCAACATTCTTCAAAATATCTTCTTTTGTGTTCTGCAGAAGAAAGAAAGTCATACAGGTTTGTAATGACATGAGGATGAACAAATGATGAGAGATGTTTCATTTTTGGGTGAACTATTCCCTTTATGGTATGGTCACAGACATTGATGTGCATTGTACATACCCGCAACAACTCTCTCGTAGTCTGATTGAAATGAATGTGACAGATTCTGTAAGAATGGATTTATGAATGATATTCACATTTACATTCATTATTTCTTTCACCAATGCACTTTTGAACACTAATTTTACTCTGTGCAAAAAACTCATTCTGAGAGATTCTAATAAATGAAAAAACCTTCGTGTTGTGTTATTTGCCATGGTAGATCATAGATCCACTTCACAGTGCACATTATAAGAAAATACTATAATGCCGTGTTAGTTTGTTTTTTTACATAAAAACAACAATGTTGAATAAAATGACTGTCAATAAGATGTTGTCCCACTAATATCCCATCTGCACAGCAGACTCCGAGTATCAGAGAAGATTCACCTTCGCCACAACCTGCCAGCATCCGCTATGAGAAAACTTCAGCTCGCCTACGGTGTAATAAGAAAGTTCCTCTGCAAGTCTTTCTACGTGCAAGCGGTCGGGATAAAATCCTTCTCTGGACATCTCGTCCACAAAACAGTCCATGACGTGGCTTTTCTCTAAAAGCGTGAAGGGTATCAATTCGACTTCCAGGAATAGCTGGTGGTACCCTTGAAGGAAGTTGCGTAGCCACGGGGTCAGTTCTTGAGTCGAGCTCAAGCGGCTCGACGTGGAGACGCTGGTGTTGTGAAGGACGAATTTGGTGATGTCATCGTGTCCCAGGTTGCCGATGAGAATGTAGATCGCGTTCAAGTATTCGTTGTTGTTTTGGGGACGGATGACGTCACGTAACGTGTCCAGCAACTCGCCGGGCATGTGTTCCACTTCGTCGAAGATGAACAGGGGTATCTTTTCTTCTTCCTCAGCTTGAGTGACCATCATCGAGATCTGGTCCCCCAAGGCTTTTCTACATCTTGGGATATCATCATCTGTTGGGCAATGGTGTAGAACAAAGTATTGCATCACTAACTGGTCGCCGACCACTGAACGGAAATGCTGAGCCAACAAGCGACCGACGTGGCTCTTGCCAACACCCGTAGGTCCGTGAAGCGACAGCATCAAAGGTTTATTGTGAGCGTAAGTCGACAGATAATCTTGCAAGTGACCCAGAACTCTCTCCGTGGCTTCTTGTTGGCCAAACACTTCTCTTTTAAGAGTCTTTTCCAGTCCTTCTAGATCATACTTGAGCACGTGGTCATCCAGGTTCTCAATGGCATTGTAAATCTGTAGAAAGACAATTATGCACAACAAGTACAGGCAGTTCTTGGCTTGGCTGCGCTCTTTTGTCGGCACGGCTCTTAAACTGTTATTGGGGTACAAAACTCGCCCCTTCCGTTTCCTCCGTTTGCGAGGGGAAGACGGGCTGCTGTTGATGGGAAGATTGTCAAATGTGAAAACTTTAGGGCTGGAAGAGTGTGAAGACGGGAAGATCTGGGACGCCGACGTGATCTCCAACATGCGACGTTTCTTGATGGCCTGGTACTTCTGGCGAATCCGCACCATGGCGCGTATGCTGGAGGAGAACTGGGAAAAAGTCACCGTTCCGTTTTCTTTTGTCTCATTCGTTGGGTTCTCCATCAGTCTGTCGGCTGGATCGTGCTCTTCCATCTGCCCGAATGAAAGTAGAAAAAGAGAGATGAAACTTTCAGGATAACTTCAATTGAGCTAAAGGTGCTTATTTTCCAGCATTTGATATAATAAGAGATCATTATATTGCCCTACAAAGACCTTAACTCGCTAGAGTGTGGAACTGGGAAAAATGAAATCTGGCAATTCGAATAAGAATAATCTACAAAAAAAATGTTTATACTTATTTTCGACCAAAAATTAAGTCTTTACACGGCAGTATAGAAACAAACAATTCACGCTGTAAGAAACTTAAGAAATGCTGTGTTGCTTCAACCCATGGTTGGGTAAAATATGGACAAACCCAATCGTTGGTTTAAATGAACCAAGAAAATGTCCTTATTTGACCCAACCATGGGCTGCAATAAGAGTTTACAAAAACATTTGAGTTACACATTTTCAAACCGAACACGTGATCTAAACACAATGCTGTACCGATGAAGCTACTGGACCACTTTAATATAAATGCTGTCTTTTAAAACATTTAACAGTAAAAAAATATAGAAATGAATCTAGGTAATAATATGGGCACCATTGCACTTATTCAAATAAAGTTTCAAAAAGGGTTCTTCACAGCAATGCCATATAAGAACTATTATTAGTCTGCAGAACCTTTTTTCACTGTAAAGTACTTTGTTCTTCATGAAATGGTTCCTCTATCTACAGCATTGTTTAGCGCCTTTATTTTTAAGACATGTAATTTAAGTCTGGCTTCAATTTCTATCAATGAGAGCGAGTCACATTAAGTCACTGAATGGTAAATCTGTTCATACATGATGACTCATCCTGTGTAAACAGTCTGAATCATAAAAGCTCTCATGATGCAAGATCAAGCTTCTATTTTTGTACATGTCGCTGAAAAAACTGAAAGTCAGCAGAAAGGCTGATGCGGTTATAAACAGAGGCGTGTTGCGGTTACATCGATTTCCATTTAAACACTTTAACTCTGGATACTGACTGGCCATCCAGCGTCCGTAACTATACATATGCAAACGATACGCCATTGAAAGAAGTTTCATCTGCAATGGAAAATAAAGAGGCTCGTTCCAACAAAAGACATTCTTGTGTTGTCCATCAGGTATCTAATGACAAAAGCTGCAGATTCAGATTCCTACGAGACCTCTCAATTTTCCCAACTACACTGGAACCTTTTCCAGGAAGAAAGAAAAGAAATATATTACAGGGAAAAAGCGCGAACAAACTCTCCTCTCAACAGGTCGCAGGCATATTTGAACACGGTTTTCTCCTGCAAACACTTAACATTCCTCGCATTCTGCTTTACCTTCATGTAGAACTTTGCCAAAGCCGATATGGTTTCCTTCCTGGACGTTCTTTGGCGCTTTCCTCACACCCCTCTCTGGAGGGCAATGAAAAACACGCACACTAAATCATGAGTCTGCGTGAGAGGGCTGCAAACTGCACGTTTCCCACAGCTTGAAATCGAGTCAATGGAAGGATCAGGTCTTGAACAAACCAACTTTATCTGTTCTCCGTCACGTCTGCTTTGGTTGAGACCACTGAGGTGGAGGAAGTGGGAAGTTTTAAGGTTAAGAAACGACTGTTGTTTCTCCTGCAATGGTTCAACTTTATCAGATGCAACAGACATACAGGAAAACAAATGCAAAGAGAGAGAAAAATACATTAAAAACTGTTTGCTTACCTTCAGTATACAGTGTGAAGAACTGCTCATATGAGAGGTTGAGACCTCCAATTCCTTCACGAGCTTCAGTGTGAGAGGAGAAGAGAGCGAGAGAGAGAGTGAGTGAGTGAGAGAGAGAGAGAAAGAGAGAGAGAGAGAGAGAGAGAGGGGAGGTGACTTCCTCACCACTACAGGCACATTATTAGCAGAAGCTTCAGGCTCCGCCTCCACGTGAGCATTCTTGAACACACCACGCCCACTCTGTCATGAGGAAAAAAACTTTACAAATAGTTTGCTTCACTTCATTGTGTGTCCTGTTATAAACTATAAATGACATAATAACAAAGTGATTCAAACAAATCTGTTTATATTTTATATATGTGTATTAGAATTGTTTTCATTTTTATTATTGTAAAATAATGAAATGTGTATTGTGTTGTCTTCATAAAACAATAATATTTTGAATTATCTCTTTATATTTCCATGTTACATTTTGTCATTATATATATTATTTATTTTAAAATATTGCTATTTAGGTTTGATTTGTGTTTTAGTTTAGTTTTTTTTTATTTCCAGGTTTTTCAAATAATGTTTAGGCCTATGTTGTATTTTATTTCAATTAACAGAAAATGTTTTGATGGTTTTAGAATTGGTTAACAGCTACTCATGGTCACCATTTTCTCATCTCATTTTGCATTTACTAGTTATTATCAATAGATGTGCAGTTGAAAGTATACAACATTTAAATGTATATCATCTCAAACACACCAGTATGAATAGTATTGATGAAAAAAGGACAGGTCGATTTTCTGAGGTTTTCCTATAAGGAAGGAATAACATATTTCTGTAAGAGGTCACAGCACAGGACAGCTCATTTAATCCAAAGATTGCTTTTACACATGCAAACAGTTTAATGTCTTCGATGTGAATCACTTTCAGTAGATAAACCATGACAAACTCATGTGGATGATGTTAATGTCACCTGCTTTGTGAAGGCTCGGTTTGCGAGTTCAGGGTGGAGTTTGAGTCAGTAGTTTAGAGTTACTCAGAAAACAGTGATGCGTGTTTGAAGGGTTTCAGATAAAATATGCAAATATAGCATGCAGCGTTTTGTAGAACCAGTGTGTGTTTGCACATCAAACCATCCCAGATTAGATTGTGTGAAGAATTTTTGGGGACTTTTTACTGACGTTTTGTCTGGGTGTTTGTGAGGTAACAATGTGCCTATTCTCACAGCCCCAACAAATAGCCTACAGACTTTGAAAGATCTTAAAGATAACTGTTGACTTTAAAATGTGGGGACACATGTGTTTCCTGACTCAATACTACTGAATTTGATGTCTTTTGAGAATTCTTATTTTATCAACATTATTATATTTCATTATTACAAATTAAACATAACGATTACTTTTACTTTCTGATTCAAGTAAAATAAAGAGAATTATATATAATATAAGGAATATATATATATATTTTACTGGGTCACTGTAAAAAGAAATAAGTAACCTAACTGCCTTAAAATTGTAAGTTATTCAACTTAATAGGTAAACACAACGAGTTTGCATCAAATTACTATTTGAAGTTGCTTTATCTTAAAATTTTAAGACAGCCAGGTAACAAATCATTTTTTACCGTGTTGGGCATGTTAGTATTTTCACCCTAGTTGAGGCAGTTATTTATATATTTTGCTGTAGTCAGTAGGAAATATAAGTTTACATTCCCAAACATTCATCTTGACATAATTTGTAATACTCAGTGGTCTCACTATCACCATCAAGTCTATTATTACACGATTAAAGATAAAAAACTAAATCCAGAACAACTGTGGCAATGTCTCCAAGTCGCACGAAGACCCCCAACCTGCAATCCACATACGAGAGACGTTAAGACTTTTATTTTGAATAGCTTACGCGAACTTTTATTTTGAAACGTCCCTCTTCCGGACTGCAGGAAGAAACTCACAATTTTTTTCATTCTCAAACGTCATTGTTGTTTTCGTGCTTTTTTCTACTGATGATAAGAAATAATTTTATTTAGCGCTCAGAGCGTAAGTCTACGATGATAAAACACCTTTATTATCGATGTGATCGCGTTATTAAGAGTGTTAATTGAGTTGAGCAGTCATCAGACACTGAACAGATACTGATCATCTGAACACATGAGTGTGTCTCTGGTTGTTATCAGACTCGAGCTGTCCGATCAGTCTGATTCCCCGCACGGTTTTCAATACTGCGCCGGTGAGTTACATAACACACACTCAGACTTACCATGGTACTGTTTGATTACCATATTTATTTACCCTGCTGCTGTAAGGTATTCAAAAACCACCATGGTATGCATTCGTGGTAGTGTAAAAACATTTTGTTTTGTAAAATCATGATCTGTAGCAATCTTAGAGGCCACCTCAACAAAAATGTACCAAAATTCCATGGTAATTTAGTATCTAAAGTGAAATTTAACCCTGTACTGTACCCTTACAAAAATTCCCCATGCTTGAACTATAAAAAACATATTATTTGGTGTTTATTTGTGGTAAAATTATAGTAACCACAAATGTATTGTGGCCTCATTACAGTAACCAGTTTGACCATGGTATGTGTAGTAAAACTATGGTAATGCCAAAATACCATGGTACTACTATGGTATTTTGAACATGTATCCAAATTTTTGTGGAAATAATTTGCAAATATGTATGTTACATAAAATTCAGTCCTTACTATAGTGAAACCATAGTAAATAGTAACCACAAATTTGTACTTGAACTATTATATTTGGAGTAAAACTAATAATACAAATAGCAATAAATCTGTCAATCAAAATTGTTTAATTTTACTAAGAGAGTACCATGGTTTTACCATAATGATGTCATCATTGTACTGCAGTACAGTCAGTACCTTTTTGTAAGGGTATGCACAAAAAAAGTGGTGTTACCATGCGGTAATACTGTGTTTTTTGAATATTTACCATAGTTATATACCATAAATGATGTAATCCTTTGCATTTACTTTGATCATGTAAATAGCATATACATGAATATGGTCCTTATACAGTACCATGGTATTACTATGCAATGCCTTGCGATGGAACCCCACAAATGTCTGTATGTAAATATATCATCAGTTGTGTCTAAACCTCATTGTGTCGGAGCTTTGACCTGCTTTCTAGAAGCTTTTTCAGGTCACAAGCCTTTTTTTGTTTTGAAGCAGCTTGCTGGCTTTTACTGGTGAAATGTGACTGAACTCACACGTGTTTGTGTGTCCCGCATCCCACAGTAGCTGAGATGTCAGAAGATGAGATGAGGGATAAAGGTCTGGCCTCTGCCAGAGCCACGCTGAGCGGTAAAACGGACGTGGAGCGAGCAGCCGTTCTCCATCAGCACATGGGCAGCCGGGTCATGACCGACATGGTGATCGAGACCTTTCAACCCAGCGCAGGTCTGGATCCAAACCGTTCCTCACATGTGAGAGCAGCTGGCGTGATTTGACCCGTAAAGAGTGACGTGTTTATCTGTGTTTGAATCTGAAGGAGCTGAGGAAGGTCACACAGATGATGGAACCGGAGATCCCAAAGATCAAACGGATGTGAGCGCGACTCCAGACTCGCCGTCCAAACAGCTGCCTGATCAGATCTCCTTTTTCAGCGGGAACCCGTCGGTGGAGATCGTCCACGGCATCATGCATCTCTACAAAACAAAGTTAGTACCAGTCTGTATGCTTACAAAAAAACGAAAAACGAAATAATAGATTTCACCTTAATATTAATGTTAGCATATTGTGTAAAGATTTGTTGAGGTAAGTCATGTTTCAGATGTCACGTCATTCTCTGAACAAAAGGCACTTTGTTGCATTGTTGCGATCCGCCCCGCCATGTTTTTCACTTTGTTCCAATGATGTCACAATGACAGTAAGATGACATCGCTAACCGAGGACGTGAGGCGCAGCGCGATGCTTTGTGTTCTCACTGTGCCAACCACCATGACCAGCCATGACCTCATGAAGTTTGTGGCGCACTTTAATGATGTCATGGAGCACATGAAGATCATCCGGGACTCCACACCCAACCAGTACATGGTGCTCATCAAGTTCCGAAGTCAGGTGAGCTAGTTAGTTATTTAATAAAGCCGTAAACCCAAAGACATTTAGGGTGAATTCTGCTATTCCATAATAAATAATTGTGAAGTTTCTTAAAAGATAAATATAATATTTGCTGGGCAGGGATCTCGTTTTTGTTTTTCTGGAGCTTCATGAGCATCACTGGTGTTTTCAGGCTGATGCCGACAGTTTCTACACAAACTGCAACGGGCGTCAGTTTAACTCGATTGAAGACGCCGTCTGTCAGTTAGTTTATGTGGAGAGGGCAGAAGTCATCAAGTCTGAAGAGGTAAGACTTATGTTAGGGCAACATCATTGTTTCGACTCATCAGAAAACATCCTAGCAGCCAGCCACAGCATGCATACTCCCCACAATATTGTGTAAAGAATGACCGAAGTTACTCTGTTTGTGTTGTTGACTAGCTGTTTCCATACACAAAACACACACACACTCTCTTTAGCAGTAATTGATATGTATAACAATAGATGGCATGTTGTGGAATGTTTGAGTTTGTTGTAAATGATTATAATAAACCAGGGGGCCAGTTTACCTGTCATGGATCTGACCGAGCTGCCCAAGTGTACCGTGTGTCTGGAGCGGATGGATGAGTCTGTGAACGGTGTGTTGACCACCCTGTGTAACCACAGCTTTCACAGTCAGTGCCTGCAGAGATGGGAAGATGCCTCGTAAGTGCAAGTTTCATAATGGCTCATCGTTAATGATCATAAATTCGCTTCAGTTAAACCTAAATGGCTAAAATCTAATTTCTGCTCTGGATATTTTTTGTACCAAATATTATGTTTTTGGCAGATGCTTTTATTCAGAGAGAGTTGCATTGTATATTTTGTGTGGATCGAACCCATGACCTGGATAAAATGATGAAAATGTTCAATGTTATTCATGACTTGAATCATTTTGTAACTCTCAGATGCATTAAATGCAGCAGTGCATTGTGGTGCATTTAGTTCAGGGCCCGTGCA
This sequence comes from Oreonectes daqikongensis, assembly GCA_026939265.1. Lineage (NCBI taxonomy): Eukaryota > Metazoa > Chordata > Actinopteri > Cypriniformes > Nemacheilidae > Oreonectes > Oreonectes daqikongensis. The sequence goes on along the minus strand of JAOTQM010000056.1, from coordinate 835,919 downwards.
CGGCGTCCGCACCCCTCTGCTGTTGTCAAATTCCTCTGTCATGACGCATTAGTGTGCGTTACACTGTTTACACTCGCGTGTTTGAGCTGCTTGTTTACATACACTGATTTGCACCTTTTCCAGCTGATTCTTCATTGATGTGTCATACATGTCTGTTCGGTTGTTCTGTCACCATCTGTTTCACCGCGGTGCCATTGTCATGCATGACTTCTGACCTGTCACGATACGTAACTTGAGGTGTTGAAAGACACATTTGAAATATGTGCATCTTGCGCATTTCAGCAGCAAATAACGTAGGGTGATATCTGATTTTATCCAGCGGGAGTTGTGTTCAAAAACATTTTTAATGAAAAATCTTTCACGATTTTATTATGCACTAACAGACTAGATCTGTTCTGCAGGTGTCCCGTGTGTAGATACTGTCAGACTCCTGAACCCGTGGAGGAGAACAAGTGTTTCGAGTGTGGAGTGCAAGAGGTAAAAAAAAAACTCGTTTAATCCAGATTCAAAACCGGATTCAGACAAACACTTTAACTGAGTGTGTTTGATTCTCATAGAATCTGTGGATCTGTCTCATCTGCGGACACATCGGCTGCGGACGCTACGTCAGCCGGCACGCGTACAAACACTTCGAGGAGACGCAGCACACTTACGCCATGCAGCTGACCAATCACAGGGTCTGGGACTACGCAGGAGGTACGTGACATCAGAAACACACACACACACACACACACACACACACACACACAGACACACAGTACTGTACAAGTGATACGAAAGGGAAAGCATTTGAGTAACTTTTTTTGATATAGCGTTGCATACAATGCAGATTATTTCAAAGCAGCTTCACATTAAAGTGCCTTTAAAAATAAACATATACACATACACCGGTATGTTTTGTAGAAAGACAGTATGGCAGTGTTTGAACATAATACTGTATTAAATCTTAAAATGATCTTTTTATTGCACATTATTTGCCTTTGCATGTAAATATTATTTATATTTACATGTTATATTTACAATTATTTATTCCCATTTTCTATATTTATTAACATTTCAATCACATATCTGCTACATTTGCACTATTGCTATTCTGCACCTTTTGTATTGATAACTGTTACATTCACACTAGTCTCATGTTCCCATTTGCTGTTTACATTTTCTGTACATTTGCTAAATATACAATTATTTCTATGTATATGTGCACTTTAATGTGAGAGCAATGACAATAAAAAGCTATTCTATTCTATATTGGCAAATACTTTTATCGTTTATAATGTTTAGGCTACATTTGGCTTCACATTCGTCACTATTATAATACAAACGTCAAACTGTTCCTCTGTAGCTCAAGGGGTTGTGGGTAATATTGCCCCAAAAATTATGCAATATGCAAATTAGAGGTATTGAATTGGTAACTGAATTGTTTCTCACATGTACTTGAGTTGTATGCATTAATGATGAGTCCTTTTTTATTTTGTGCAGATAATTATGTTCACCGTCTTGTTGCCAGTAAAACTGATGGGAAGATGGTGCAATACGAGTGTGAGGGCGACTCATGCCAAGATGAAAAGATTGATTCTCTGCAGCTCGAGGTGTGTGTGTGTGTACAAGTGTAGCCTTCATAGTAAATGTAAATTGATTATTAAGCATACTAAATGATGCTTAATAAAAATGTAAAAAGGTTTGTGTGAGGGTTAGGTTCATGGGTGTGGAAAATACTATTAGGTCAGTATATAAACAGCAGAAATGATGATGAAGATAGCAAAACAAATGTGTGTGTGTCTGAGATTGTGTTGGGTAAAAAATGTTCTTCTGCACAGTACTCGTATTTACTGACCAGTCAACTGGAATCTCAGCGCATTTACTGGGAGAATAAAATAGTTCATCTGGAGAAAGATACCGCAGAGGAGGTGAGAATTACTCAGATATTAAGAAACTAAAGACAGTAAATAGAAAACTGAATTACTGCCAACACGTACTTATGTTTGTGCATCAGATCAACAACATGAAGGCCAAATTCAAGGAGACGATTGAAAAGTGTGACAGCTTGGAGCGCAAACTCAACGATCTCGTCAAAGAAAAGCAAAGCATGGAGAAGAAGTAAAATCTGTTCTCTTAAAATACACATCACACACAACAAATAGCGGTTCATTTCAAGCCTGACAAAACCTTAACCATTGTTCTGTTTGAGTTGCTTTGTTAACATTTCAACATATAAACTGATGTTTTGTATGTGCGCTGCTCATTCACCAACCCGCTTTCTTTCCAGATGCTCGCAGCTTAACACCAAAGTGGTGAAGCTCAGCCAAGAGCTGAGGGAGGAGCAGGAAATGAATCGATGCCTGAGAGCCAATCAGACGCAGCTTCAGGCGCAGCTGCAGGAGGAAGAGAGGCGGAGCCATGAGGTCACAGCCAATAAAGAAAGTCAGATCGCCGAGCTGCAGGAGCAGCTGAGAGACGTCATGTTCTACCTGGAGACGCAGCAGCAAATCGACCGGATGCCCGCAGACGCCCGGCAAGAAATCCAGGAGGGTCAGATCAACATCGCCTCGGCCCCCGCCCCCCCACAGCCCGGGCCCTCAGCTCACGGTACGGGCAAACTCGGGGGCAGGAAAGGACGATCCAAGAGGGGAAAGTAGAGAACTTGGTGGTCATCTGAGGATTTTTGGTTTAGTTGTTTATCTCATGATGCTTAATGGCTGGAAGAATGAGGGTTAAACACGCGTCATGTTTTATCTGATATATTCGAATCTGTCTGATGATATTTGTCATCAGAGGGCCGCAGAAGTGATTAGAAATGAGGCTGTTGCACAATTTTATTTTCATAACTTGCGTTCTCAGGAGTTGAGCCGAGTTCTTTAGAATGACAGCTAAACCTTGACAAGTTATTGTTTGTTTTGCTTTGTTTTTAGCAATGTGCTTGTTTTTTTTTTTTTTTTTTTACACTTCTTACAAATGAAGCCAGGTTACATTTCACTCCAAAATCTAAAATGACATTTTCTCTCTTTTTTGGTCTGTTTAAGACCATCAAGCACTTTGTGACATCATTTTCACAACAAATAAGTTACATTTTTGAATAAGCATAGATAACAAATGCAAACATAATGCACAAATAATTGTATAATAGAATATACAAATAAATAATATATCTGAATGAATGAAAACAACAATACACTACAATTATAAGACTGGGGGGGTCAATTGAATTTACTTTACGCATTAAATTGTAATCATCTGATTTAGGGGTGAAATGTTGACCTGGATTAAAAGGTTTTGTGTTCAACACAGTGTTATGGCTGCAGGTGCGGTATCTTGTTATGACGTCATTCTCAGAAAAGTTTCAAACCCTTCATTTGAACAGGCACTGAGTTACAAGCTCGGTTGATTTTTATATACGCAGATGTTATGTAGTTCAAACATTACATTTTGTCATGTCTGTTGTTTTGACACACCTTCTGTTTAGCATGTATTATGCGCTCATTCTTTGTGTGGTCTTTATATTTAGTGTCCACACCCCTCCTCTCAGTTATGAATGCGTGGGTTGTGTGTATTATTAACTGCGTAACTGCATCATCTCATGTTAAAGGATTTACTCAATGATGTCAGAGGTCACGTCACTCGTGTCTATTATTCAATTGTTCAGACGAGGAAATAATATTTCTGTTAACTGCTGGAAAAATATAGTCTTACCATGTTTTTGACATATTTCTTGTTTCCGATGTTTAGTCGTACTGGCGCATTTTTGGCTGTTGCGCTCGCGAGATGGATTGAAAACACGTCAACACGTGTAACCATATAATCATTTTAATCATTCTTTACCATGGTTTAAAAGTGATCATCTGTATGGACAAGATAGAAATTGTAAATAAATACAAAACAGAACTGGCTTGCAAGCTTTACATTTTCAAGATATTTCAAAAAAATAATCTGCATTTTAAAAGGTACTTTAAAGGATGGGTCACATAAAAATGATGTCATCATTTACTCAACCGTAAATTATTCCGATGAACAGGAATTTTTCTTTCAAACATCTTTCTCTGTGTTCATCAAAGACATTTATACAGATTTGAAACAACTCAAGGGTGAGTGAATGACAGAATTTTCCTGTTTCAGAGATATTTTCCATGAAATATAACCCAACAACTCCAATTATAAATCATTATGCCTAACGTTGTGAAAAGGAGTTTTCAACTACAACGAAACATTTAATTTGAGAAAGCAAACATGAACACGACACATGTGGAACATTTACATTTTATTAAAAAAAACCTTTTCACATTCCAGTGTTTTTTCCGATATCCCTAACAAAAGAAATGAACAGCTGACGTAATCGTCGCAGTCTTCAGTTCGTAACATTTGCGACAAAAAATGAGCCCTTCAGTCCTGAAATGTTCATTGCACAATCTTGTCCTGTGTCCCCTTCTTGAATTAAAACAAAGAAAAGCATTAAACCCAGACCCCCCCCCCTCTCCCAAAAGCAAATCTAAAGCAGTGAGAGCTGGCAGACTTCAGCACACCATATAACACACCATCAGTTTATAAACATGATTCAGAATGGCGTTCGTAAACGTTGTAAACAGTTGCACTTCTCGGTAGACATCAACACATCAGCCTTATAAAAACCTAGCTTAGTTCTCTATCAAGCCTAACACAAGGCTAACTTTTTGGTATGCATCGATAATAAAACAACTTAACTTCAAGGGTGTCAGTGCAATTCGACTATTTCGAACTCAACCAACTAATGACAAAACATCTCTTGAGGAATAAAATTAATTTTAAAATGAATGAATGTCTTTCACGGGTCAAATTATAGGAACAGTTCACCCAAAAATCATTTACTAACCATGTCATTCAAAACCTGTATATCTTCTGTAGAAAGCAAGAAATATTTTGAGAAATGTGTCTGCGGTTTTGTGTAAAACGGCTTCAGTGTTGTTTGGCTAGCAACGTTCTTCTTCTTTTGGGTTCTGCAGAAGAAACTCATACAGGTTTGGAATGACATGAGGTTAAACAAATGAAAAATGTTTAATTTTATAGTAAACGACCCCTTTAAGTTTTATCAACCGCACATTAACCGACTCGACTTTCCTTGTTTCCAAATGATAATGATTTCATCGATCTGTGAAACACGAAACGCACGAGAAGCTACATTTTGAATGCGTTTAAGTCATTTGCACTAAACAGACATTGTAATGTAAGCACCCTTAGCTCATGTCGATTTGAAAACAAAAAATAAACCAGATGGTGAATGCAAAGACTTCTGCTCAACTGACTCGTGTGCCTGGAACGAAAACACGCACAAGTTGGTCACTTGATCGCATTATACCCAAAATACACCCAACATTTGCAATCCCATCAGGCTGAAATGTTGCTCTCGGCTGGCTGGTGCGCCGTAAACAGCTACTCAACACGTTGCAGTGTGTGTCGTTCTGGAAGTTGGATGGAGTTGGCTACGATACGCGGTGGCACCGGTATGGGATGCACGTTTGGGGGAAGAGGTTTCACACGGCTGGTGGGTAATAGTGAGACAAGAAGGTAAAAGACATTGACAGAGGACAAAGCAGTTCACTTTAATTCGTAAAGGATGCCTTGCTGATATATCTTTATGTACAATAATTTATAGCAGTAATTCTAAAATTGCTTATTCGCCTATGTAGTTTCTCTAGGGCTATGAAGTTCCACTTAAAAGTGCCGCGCAGAGCACCGTAGATGTTTGTGCAGAAGCCTTTGTTGAATTTACAGTGTGCCTCTATCTGTACGAGAGTAATGAGACGGATAAATAACAAGAGGAGATGGAGGAGAGACCCAGCCCGACGGGCGCGACTTCACAGACTTCATGTTTGTCGAGTGAGGGACAGGACGCTGGGGATTCGCAGGCGCGTGGAGCCGTGCAGGTCAGGAACCGGATTGGTCGACGGAGCTCTCAGATTTTGAGGGATTTTAAAGAGTCCGCTCTCTTCTTCAAGAGTTCTCCGATCTCCTGCAGTGAACGCAGGTAGCTGCTCTGCACCTTATCCATCGCCGTCTTCATAAAGCTCCCCTCCGCCTGAGGAAGAAAACAAAATCTATATTTCTTGGAAAATAACATGTTTTTGTTAGTCTGCAAAGTGGACACTGAATTTCTTTTTAATTCCTGTTTAAAGTCTCACCTCAGTTTGAGTTTGTCCCTCGAGAGTGAGCGATCCCAGCTTCAGCGCGGTCAGACAGCTCTCTTGACTCTTAATGTGCTCCAGAGTCTGTGTGAGGAGACTCTGCAGACCGCTGCTGAACTCCTGGAAGCCCGTAAGAACCACCGGCTGTGTGGGAGACAAATCCGATGAACAAGAGCCAACTGAGATCTCAGCCCACACCTACAATAAACAATAAACAGTAATCTAACAAAGAGCTGTGGTCACCGTGACAATGCTGGCCTCTTTTCTCTTCTTCTTCTTCTTCTGTAAGCTGGACTTTAGGGGTCGGAGGACACTTCCACAGTAACTGCACACCCACAGGATGATACATATAGTCTGAAAAAAAACCCCCAGCCGAACAGGAATTAGTTTCAGTTTCTCAAGACGGCTGTGAATTTCCTCTAAATATAAGACACTCACTTCAACAAAGTAGACTAAGTTCTCCAGTAATGAGGCTTGTGTGTTGCTGTGACCATCTTTGACTTCGAACAGGTCTCCTTTACACTTTTCCAACAGGTCTGGACATGAACAGAAAGTACACTTTCACATTTTCTGTACATTGCCTAAACACTAGTGGCTTCATTATGTATGAATTTGTGTTGTACCTTGAAGTTGTAATGCTAAAGACTTGAAGAGATTTATTATTTGTGTTTGAAGCGCCGTCGAATCATCTGTAAGACGATACAACATTAATAATGTTCTCTCAATGTAATCACTGTTTATCTGACAAAAACAAACATCAAATATGCTATTACCAAATAAAATATATTATGTATAAACAGAATTTCCAATCAAATCCAATAGACCTTACTGAGGCGGCCAATGCCATAAGAAACATTATTATAATACTAAAGCAGAACCTTTACCTCTCTAACGCCAACGTAAAATTGCACATGATTTTTACATACTTGATTCATTTACGTATGTTGCATTAAAATCAAATAATGTCACATTTTTCAAGCTCTAATTCTAAATCATCATAAAAAGCTTGCTGGTAAGACAACTATTCAGTTCATTTTTAGCAAAATAAAAAAACATGGATTGCAGATTAAATCACAATAACAGACCCAATCCGCTGGTCTCCAGCTCCTGGAGGTGCAGAGGGAGCTGTAGAGAGCTCAGCTGACACTGACAGCAGCCACTGGTCACAAACCGAGTCAACCGAGACCGTATGGGACCCAGAAACGGGTACTGATGCTGTGAAGCACATCACACATATTAACATCTCAGACATAAACTCATGGTCCTGGTTAGACTGCTCAGAGTGACCTCTGACCTGCGCGTGTTTCTCTGTGAACTGGGTGGCCTGGTTTATCGAGTTCTCTAGCTGGGACAGCAGCGATTGCAGAGTAGACGGTTTGGCCGTCACTCCGTTCTCAGTGGTCTTCTCCGAGTTACGCGGCGCTGCCGGATGATTCAGCGAAGAGACACAGCCGATCAAACGCAGAGTGAGAGAACGTAACCTCAGCCACAGGGTCTCTTCGTCTAGAGAGAGCTGTTTGTGTTCCTCATTCAAATCCCTGTAAATCCCAAAAGAAATATTATCTTCATTGATAGCAGCATATTTATTAAACAGTGTTTTGTGTATTAGATCGACATGTCATCACAAAGTACCGGTCTCTGGGATTCCAGCTGACGAAAACCGTCAGATCACGGTTGTCCCTTAGGTTGTCCCACGGGATGTCGTCCTCCTCCGGACACAGAGACATTGATTTAACGCTCTCCTCTAACGGAGATGTTCTGCATCACGAAGACAAAAACATCATCGCAACAAAATCCGACATATGTTTCAAACAGCAGTAAACAGGTAAAGGTGAAGAACTAACATGTCTGCATCCAGGAAAAGGTCCAGCAGCATTCTCTCCGTGCGCACCTGTGCGAAGTGCAGCGAGTGATTGAGTCTGTTCCTGAAGGCGATAAACTCAGGGATTTTCTCGAAAGCACCGTACTTATATGCTTGAATAATGTATTCTGAGGTCTGCAGGAACAAGACAAGGGTTAGTCTTGTTTGTGCTCCACATGAGAAGCGAAGTACGTGTGAGAATAAATAATGAAAGAATTGTCATTTTTACATGAACTGTCTCTTTAAAGGGATATTTCAGATGCAAACTAAAATTACACCACGTTATACTCGCCGTTAAAGCATTCTATGTGTATATGAGGTTCTTATTTTAGACAAATACAGTCCGAGTTATAATACCATTTATCCTTATTCTTCCAAGCGGTGGAATGGGAGTGAATGGTAAACGTTTTTTGAAGCTCCAAAATGTGAAAAATCAATCAAAGAACTGCTCGACGCGGCGGTCTTAAAGGTCTTCTGAAGCGAATCGATGCGTTTGTTTAAGAGAAATATCAATATTGACAACGTTATTGACGGTAACGTCGAACTTCCGTTATCCCTCTGCAAATGACGCAGGCTGATTTGTTTCCAGTTATTTGACGGAACAACACGCTTGGAAGAAAAAGGATAAATGGCATTATAACTCCGACTGTATTCGTCTGAAAGAAGAAAGTCATATACACCTAGGATGCCTTAAGAGTGAGTAAAACATGGTGTAGTTTGCCTCTGTAATATCCCATTAAGAGACTCTCTATCACATACATCTTTCTGGTTGGAGTGGAAAAACCTGAGGGAGAAGTTACAGGACTGGGAGGCAGCAGCGAACTGGCCCAAAGCCTCTGCATAACGGGTCAATAAATACCTGCGTGAAACAACAGCGTTACCACAGAGAACGACATCACAATGCATTTCACTACATAATGTGATTTATGTCCGTGTGAAACCATACATTGCACAGCAAATGATGCAGAGTATAATCAAAAGTCAATAAGATCTGATTCGAATTATGTTCCGGTTGCAATGGTTACTCCAGTACCCAATAGTGTCGTGCTGGATGTGTTTGCCGTCCAGGCTGGAGTAAAGATCCACCACTGGCTCGAAAGCCCCCAGATGACAGTACAGAAGCAACAGCAGCAGTTTGAATTGAGCGTTGGAGGGGCTGTAAGAGAGACCTTCTTCTAACATCCCCAGACACTGCCAGAGCGTGTTCTCATCTCCTGCAAAACAAAACAACAAAAACAACAACCAGATTTACAACCAAACACATCCGCCGAAAACCGATCCCAGAAATGAGGTGCGCACACTCACCCGTCTCTATCCACATGTCTATATACACATGTGCTGCCATGATGCAGTACATATCAGAAAACTGGAGCTCCGTTTTTAAACACGACGTCCCTGCAAACAGCACAAAAATGATCATAGCACAAACTAAACGAAATCATAAGTTGAACCGTTTGAACAGAGACACTAGAAATCTTAACCTGTCTAGTCCTCTGCTTACCGAACTGTAAGCCGTGGTGGTAATGAGCTTTGAGCTCCTTGATGATGCTCAGTTTGCCCTGCGTGTCGGCCGCGTGCTGTAAACCCAGACATCGACCGAGCTGGGTCACACACAGGTGTCTCTGGAGTGCCCGCGTGTCCCCCGGCAGAGCTACACCAACCTCGCCCGGAGCGCCCAGCGGCACCACCTCCATCAGCCTGTTAATGAACTGAAAACATGAGAGTGTTTGTTAATGATCTCTGAACGATCTACCCAGGGACACAATGCATTATGGGGATTATTAAGCAGTCATTTTTCAAGAAGCTGTGCTATTATCATCAATGCACTCTGGTCTGAGAGTTCACACATACAGAGGATTTAAGCGCGAGGTTTCGAAGCGTGCCCTGCTCTTACCTGCACATGTTGGTCAGGTGCAAGAAGGTCCAGAAAGATCTTCAGGTCCGTGATGCAGCACGGCTTCTCTCCAAACTTCACAAAGAACTGAAACATGAGCTCCAGAGGGTCTCCTGCATCATCACAGGTCAACGTGTCAGAAACATACAGCAAACATACAGACGTAACGTGACTGACAGATCTCCGGCTCTGTTGTACCTAGCTGCTGTGCTTCAGGACAGTTCCGCTCTCGTAGTCGTTTAATGAGCTCCAGACGGGCCAGATACGGTCCTCTCTGATGCTTTGATTCCCTCGCCTCCTCTGTGGTCACTCGCTCATCTATAAAGCTTATGGCCTGGGTCACAGAGGAGTGAACTTCACCTTCTGCAGACCTGAACAGAGAGAAGAAACTGAAGCTTTACTGAAACTTTTTACTTTACTTAGTGTTACTGAAGTATTTGTTCTTACTGAGGCCCTTCCGACGGTGGCGTCCAGCTCTCATTCAACAGGTGGAACAAAGAGTCAAAATACATCATGTAGGACTGCCAGTCATCAGGGCTGAAACCCAAACAAACCAATGAACACCTTCATGAACGTTATTACTACACTTCAGTCTGTTCTAGGATCAGGTTAGCCTTTAAAAATCTTAACCACAGAAGAAGAAAACTGCCTGTAGATCAGCTGACTCACGTCTTCAGGAGCAGTTTGCAGGAGAGCGCGTTGCATTCTGACCAGCGCTCTAGACGGCGGTACAGCATCATGCATTTGTTCTCACGGCTCTGAAGTTCACTTGTCAACTTCTCTGAGGGTGAAAAACACGACAGAGTAAACATCAACATTCAAAAAAACATTTTACTTTCATAACAGCACACAACTAACACATTCTTCATCTCACCTCCGAGTGGCCCCTGCACAACCTCCAGCGCTTCCACATACTTCCCCAAACGCTCTAGGATCATGAAGTACAGCTGAACCTGAAACAGAAATCCATCACAATCTTTCTCTTGCATGAATCATAAAGATCATCAATGAATACTCTCTCTTACCTCAGCTTCTGCCTCGATCTTCTCCTCTTTCACCATCTTCTCCACCATGCGCTCGGCTAAGGGCAGGAACATGGTTTGAGAGAGCTTCTCATCTTGTGCCGAGATGGCCTGAAACAGAAAGACATAAACATAAACAGAAAGACACTGGATGCAAGACGCATCAATTTCATCCTCTTAACTTTAACAACGTACATTACATTTGTGTTTTGTTAAAAAGATATCATATCAGTCATGACATAAGAACAAATCGCCTATCATACCTTACACAATTACCTCGATATCTATATAAATTCAAAAAACCATCAGATCATACCTGCATCACTAAACTCATAACCGACCAGAAGTAATAGGGGTTTTTAGGAACGATCTTATACAGCGCCATTCCAGCCTGTGGAAGAAAACATTTAAATGTTCGAACAAAATATAAAAGGATGATATTTTAGAGCTCACAGACAGAGACAGATGGACATCAACAAACCTGCTGCATCTTCTTGTATTCTCCGACTCGAGCGTACGCCATGAAGAGATGAGAGTGATATTCCTCACTTGTCGGAACCTTGCGGACGGCGGCTTCATATAGCTTGGTCACTAACTCGGCTGAAGACAAGAAAACGCAAACAATCCCAAACTGAATACTTCACGAATGTGCAAACGTGTCCTGACAGCCTGTGATGTCTCTCTTGGAGAGAACTGAAGAAACGATGTATAAATGAAGAGTGAACTCACGTCGATGCATCTCTCTGTAGAGGATGGTCAGTGCCTGCAGGGAGTTGTCGTCTGTGGGTTCGTGAACAGCCACCTCCTGGGCCAGCGTGAAAGCTTCATCCTGTTTGCCAGTGCGCTGCAGACCGATGGCCTTCAGGACCTGCAGTGTGACATGAGCCGTGTGTGTGTACGAGTAATGTGATGGACTAATTTATCAATATAATAAATCCAAGATGGATGAGCAAAAGGTTATGTTGACTGTCGTGTGAAGTACAGCACAGCAGCAAAAATCTGCTTTTGTTTCAGGACGATGAGTTTGACAGACAGACAGAGAGTCTGATCTCTAAATGAATCTGTGTACAGCAGCTGTAGTGGGGTCATAAAATAACACACCTTCGCGCAGTGAAGATCTTTGTGCTTCTTGAGCAGTTTGTCGGCCTGCTGGATTGCCATCTTGTTATTGCCATTGTCCAGGTAATCTAGAAGAGAACAACATGCTCAGCATGACAGAATAAACTGCTGAAGCTTTAAGTACCTTGAATGCAATGTCACTTAAAAAAATAAAAGAGCGTGCCCATTGAGTGAATGTAAACATCTGTTAAAATGTCAAGTTTAAAAAAAAAAATAATAATAATACAAGTTCACAACTGACAGTTTAAATTTGCATAGACAAAACACAACGGCTCAATGCAATTCTGAGCCCAACCCCACCTTACTCTCCCTCCCATGAGTCTCTGCTAAAAGAACACACAGGACCATTTCACATGACAGCTGGATGCCAAAATTAACCAGGCCAGACATTCAGATTTATACAAGCGAACAGGCCACTTTTTTGCCACATTCCTGATAAAAATACAGCTGTATTCAACAACTATCTGCTTACAATCCCATCTGTCCATATTCCTAAAAAACCAAGCACACAAACTGAAACAATAAATCAACAGAGCTGCAGGAATGTAATGTAAAACAATAGGCAGCATCTGATCTCATCTTGTCCAAACTTGATCAGTATTTGATTCATTTTAAATTACGGACATCAGATCTTTTACATTTCCTCACCCTCATGAACGTTGATAACCAAACACTGAACCCCATTGTCAAAACCACTCACACATTTCTCAAAATAGCTTCTTTTGTGCTCCACAGGTTTTACGCAAAAAATGATGACAGATTTTTTATTCTTGGGTCACTTTCCCTTTTAAGTGTTTATTTCAGTCATTGTGGAAACATATTATGCGCTCTCACCATTAAATTGTTTATATGTTTATTTTATGTTTGTATTTATGTTTATGTTTATTTTATATATTGGCCATGTGCCATCTAGTTGTCTTCATATGAAATGATGGATATCATTAAAACTGATACTGGTCAAGCACTAAACATTTCCATTATTTACATTATTGGATATGTCATATGAAATTACACAGCCATGCGCATGAGATTCTGTTACAGTATCCCAACCATGTAATACCATCTGCATTACAGACAGTGAATAAAACATGTAGATTGATTTGCATAACGTATATAATAATATACACCACATGTCATGATGTCATGTAGATTTTATACATGTGGTAATTTAACCATCATTGAAGGCAAATTTCACACTTTTTAGACACAACATAACATAAAGACAATATAATAGTAACCAAGATGATTATAAATATATAACAAGAATGGTTATAAGCAGGTTTATCTCAGACCATTGAGACAGAGCTGCGTGGCTTTGTAATATAATTATAACGGTATTTATAAATCATGCAGCACGTTTAATAACAATTTGAGACTCTCTATACGCAATAGCCCTGTAAAATATAAATAAAATGAACAAACGCACGAATCTCTCTCATATAGATGTAGTTGTCATCTCTCTGACACGTCCGGTAGATTATAAACTGATCTGCTCATATGTAAATGACACGCACGTTTGTCTCTTTAAGCATAACTCTCTTTGACAGTAGGGCTAAATATACGATTCCGGCGGTCGAGCCGTAAGAGCGTGACCGGATAAGGACGCACTGTCATCGGCAGCGCAGCGGAATCGACACCGCGGCTTCAGCAGCACAGGCCGCACCGGCTCTCCACAGCTCCCGCGAACCTTTAATAACGTCCACATCCCGCAGCGCGGTCCTACAGTACTAACACGACCGTGTGCGTGTGTAGACCCAGCAGTGTATTGCAATTGTTACCGTAAATAGGTCGCAGTCGCCTGTCGTTAGGGTCTTGCACATGGCCCCTGGCCGCCATGATGGAGGTGAGCAGGATTAACTGATGCGCATGCGCAGCGCGAGCACACCGGAAAGACTTCAAACAGATGTAAATGAGTCACTCGAAAAAACACATCTACGGTTTTTTCTTTCTTAATTTCTCTAGGATTGTGGCGAGAAAATACTACGATCACTTTTTTGCAAATACACAAAATTCATAATCTTCCTAAATAATTATAAATCTGATGATTATAAATCTAATTATAATTTTGCAATAATGACATAAATAATAAGCACATTCTACTGTATGATGGGGCCCTGACCCACCTCTAAATTTATGTATTTAATGTGTGCAATTAAATCTCATAGAACCACACTAGTTGTAGGAAAAAGAAACATTACAATAACAAATCGTACCATGAAAACACTTTTATTTCCACAAATGAGAAGTCTTTTTTGTTTTGGGCAGTGATATAGTCAGTCATCAACATCATAGAAAAGCAGATATTTGAGAAGAATACACTTTCCTTGTACAGTATACATAAAATCATTATGATATTGACATTGCTGATACAGCATATCTTCCAAGTCTGTCACACGACATGTTTGTGTGTGTATGAAGTCTTCAAATCACAGCTCATTCCCCGTCTCCATCAGAACTGTCCGCATGAGACGCAGCTGCTCTTCTGTGTTTCGAGGTTCCTGCTGCGTTCATGTGTTTATCAAACTCTTCCTCACTGATTTTCCTCTTCTTCAGCTTCTTCAGCAAACGTGTGTCATTTAAAAGTTCATTGATGTCCTTGTCGTCAACGTCGGATCCCTGCAACCGCACAGAGAACAGAAAAGTTTAACATTAAGATTTTATAGAATCCATATGAAAAATATGCAACATGTTTTTTAAATGTTAGTAAAATTGAGATTTGATAAAAATTACAGGTTAATATCGGTTTTCTAATGTCAGTTGTAATGCAAAAATACAATGTAGAGTAAAAATACCTCATCCACTTTTCTTTTGGCAGCGATCTTCTTCCTTTTGTCCGTTTTGCCTCTCTGTTTGGACCAGGCTTTGTTCTTGACAAAGTTTTTTCTCAGCGGTTTGTCTTTCTCTTGCTCTTTTTGCTGAGCCAACATCTTCTGTCTCTGTTTCTCTCTGTTTTTATCTTTAAATCGAATGGAGTCTGTATCGATAATCTCCTTTGTGAAGTCAGGGAAGGTCTTTCCTCTCAGCTCAGGCATTTTGGGCAGTCGAAGGAGAGCAAAACCACGAGCCAGCGCAGCAAAATCCAGATCTGTACCGGAATTAGATCAATTTTTAATCCAGAGAAATGCAGAAACGCATCTTAAACGAGAACAGGTTTTTTTTTTAGCTATTGGTTGCTTACCTTTAATGCGAAATATCAGGCTACACTCATGTTTGGCATACGCTTGGACGTATGAAACAAAAGCTTTCATCCCTTTCTCAAACACCGCTCGATCCCCTAAAGCTATGGTCTTCAGTTTAGGCAGAACATCGACCACATCTTTCACTGGAGGAAATCTCTGCAGTGGACACTGAGAGAAAACACACAATAAGAATTTGACCACAGAAGGTCATTTTCTTATTACATTTCATCTTAAAAAGTAAGTTTGACTTACCTTTTGGTTAATGGAGAGGAAATTAACATACGACTCTTCCATTGGTAGCAGGAAGACGAGTGCGCTGCCATGGTTTCCGATACGAGCAGTCCGCCCACACCGATGCACAAAAGAACTAAAGGAACGATGCCATTAATCATCAGCAAATCGGACTCCAAAACACAAATAATCTCTGATTCTGTTCCTGTTACCTAGCGCTGCTTGGTGGGTCATACTGCAGAACCCAGTTGACCTCTGGGATGTCGATTCCTCTCGCCATGACGTCTGTGCACACGAGAATCCCACTTCACGAAAGCAAACACACCGCATGTGATACATTCATTCTGACTCTGTCCGTCTGCAGACCGATGTCACGCTCTTACCTCTTTAAGTCGCGGAAATCTGCAAAGATCTTGTTCCGTTTCTCCTTCATCTTGCCGTGGATGCAGCGGACGATGACGCCTTTGATTAAGACCTCCAGGGCTTTGCAGAAATACTCCACGCATGCGCAGGTGCTGCGGACACATGCATGTCATTCAGACAGAAACAGTGAAGATAATGCTACACAATAGATTGCAAACCTGAAAAACACGAGCTGCTTCTCGTGTTTGTGCTGCCTGAGAAACGCCACCAGATTGTTGAACTTCTCCTCCGCTCGACAAACCTGTACACGACAAAGGCGACGTTAGAAAGTAAACGAATTTCTCGGATTATTATGGCTTGTTTCAGATGTTTGTACATGACTCACGGTGTAATAGTTACTGAGTCTCGCTGGGGTTTTCTGCACACTTGATGCTGCGACGCCTTTCTCCTTCACTGTGATACGAACGGGGTTCCTCAGACCAGCCCTCACTAACTTCTCCAGCTCTTGCGTCTGTGTGGCGGAGAAAAGCCCAGTGCGCCGCTGCTTGGGCAAGTAGTCCAGAATAGTGTTCAAACTGTACAGAGACACAATGTTGATGTGAAAAGTAAATACGATCTGAAAGCTTAAATATATGGCGATCAGTACCTCATTTCAAAGCCCATGTCCAACAATCTGTCCGCTTCGTCCAACACTAACACATCCAGAGACTTCACAGCCGTGGCCAGATCGAGGCCATCAGCCTTCCTCCTGAACATGTCCTCCAAACGGCCAGGGGTCGCAACCACTATGTTGGCTCTATGAAGTGAACAGGTCATTGTATTTGCTCGTGAATTTTGATTTTTGAACAACAGCGAGTAAATGATGTAAGTGAAATACTCACCCCTGGTCTTTAAACTTCTCCACATCTTCGATGGGGTTACTGCCACCGATTAAAAGAATCTGTCTGCAAGGATCGGACACACGTTTTATTACATGTTCATTGTCAAATGGTTCAGCAGATGCTATAAACTCATCACTCACTTAAACTGAGAACATTTCTCCAGAAAGCGTCCTATCACTTCAGTGATCTGTAGGGCGAGCTCACGGGTGGGTGTTATGATCAGAGCACCAACCTGAAAACACACGTACGTGTTAATGCATTATTCTCAGATGTGCAAGCAGTATTTTGCACTTTCACACAGACCTGCATCTTTCTTAACTTCTCTTCTCGCTTCAAGAGAATTTCTAAAACAGGAATCACAAAGGCGAGAGTCTTTCCACTCCCAGTAACCTGCAGTTGCATTAAAACATGATATGATGATATATTCATGATGTGCTGACAGACAGCTGTCACATCATCTTTATAAACAAACTTCAATACTTACCGCCTCAGCAGCAACATCTTTATTGCTCATGAACAAAGGGATGCAGGCGGACTGAAACAAGACATTTTGTAAAGAAACTCTGATAATACAATTCTTCGGTTTTTATACGTTCACGGATATTAATTACTATTTGTATTATTATAGATTCATTACAAATATCATGGTTAACATATGATTACTGTACATTTACTGATTACTGTAAAATGTGTAGTAAACAGTGCATGCGCATGAGAGAACTCGATGCTAAATACCTGGACCGGTGTCATGTATGTAAACTTCAGCTCTTTTAAAGTCTGTAATATGCTGTCGTGAAGTTTCACGGGCAAACGATTCCACTTCCCATCTGTAATATTTTCCATAATTTAAGATTTTAAAGGAATCGTATCCATAAAGTGACTTCACATGGGTGGAATAAGTGTTACACATCTCGCGCTCCGACTGAGAAACACACGACAGCGACAAACGTTCCGCATCACTTCTGTAGAAGCTCGAACCTACCGAAATCTGTCACTTCTTCATATATTTGAACTTTTGAAATTAAAATAGATTAAAACATGTATTAAGATATACTTATTTCTAGTTTACATTTAAAAATATTCATTGAACATGGGTTGGATTCATTCAACATATTCATCTGGCCAAAATTATGAAAGAGGCACCTATGATCACTTTTTATAAAAAAGCTTTTTATTATACAGATATTTATTATTTTGGCCTTTTCCGTGATATAGTTAATATGCTAATGGTCTTAAATTGTTCAAAAAGTAAATAAAAAAGTTGGGTGCACTTATTTCAAAATTTTCATATAACCAACAGCAAAAACAATAAAAAAATCTGTCGTCATTTACTCACCTTTGAGTTGTTCCAGATCTGTGTAAATGTCTTTGTTCTGATGAACACAGAGAAAGATATTCAAAAGAATGCATATAACCAAACAGCTCTTGGACCCCATTGACAAAAAACCTTCTGTTGAACACAAAATGAGATATTTTGAAGAATGTAGGACAGTAGAACTGTTTGATTATGAGCAGTCTTTCAAATATCTTTCTCTGTGTTAAACCAAATAAAGAAACGCATACAGATTTGGAACCACTAGAGTAATTCATGACAGAATTTTCATTTTTAGGTGAACTATCCCTTTAACAATATAAATTTAGAGACAACATTTATGTTCAAATCAACTGTTTTATGTCACATTTGTCTAACATTATAAATAATATAAACACATTGATATGAAGATAGACTGTGGCATTTACATCATATTTGCAAACTTACAGTAGATATACATATATGACAGACACATTTTAAGAACATGTTTCATGTTTATTAAATCAAATCCTTGTGTGACACATATTCTTTGAACTTCAGAAGTTTACAGTTTTATCCTCAGTTTCCCAGTAGTCTTAGCCAAACAATTTAGCATTTTCTTGACCTTTTTTAGGAGTTGCTTTAGAAAAAAAAGAAACAAATTGTACAAAACTACATTAAGTATTCCCTGTGTGAAGAAACTGAAGATAAAGAGAACTCAGGCCAGAACTATCCCACCTAAACATTTAAAAACACCAGAAAATCAGCAAAAAGTTGCAAAGCAGTCATTTAACCACCTTCAGCATTAGATACAAGTATGTGCCATGAAGGGTTTTTGGGGTAACAAACTGTTTAATGATGAACAGTGAATATGTCATAAAAATGTGCTCGCCTTGACATTTCGCTTTACATCAGTGACTGCTGACTTATCATTCACTCATAACACGACTCATGTCATGTTTAAATCATGCAGCAAATACAATCCTCAACCATGTTGCAATCCACAACCATCATCTTTACTTCATTCTTGTACTAATGTGCTCTTGTAAAAAATAAATGTACACAAACTGGGCTAAAACAAAATCAATGATTTTATAATCGTAACTTAAACTGCACCTTTTACCAAAACAAACACTGAAGAGATCTACAATTGGGGCAAAAAAAAACAAAACAACACAGACTGATGGACTAGCGAACGACCAGGTTCTTCCGATCTCTGCTAAACTGGACATCCAGTTCGTGAAACTGGTAGATCACAGATGTGGTTACATAGTAGAACACAGACGAGATTTTAAACCACTCTCCGTACTTCAAAGAATCTCTTCAGATAGTAAATCTGTCCGAGGGTCATGGCCACCAGCACCAGAGCTTCAAAAAAGGACCAAAGCACAACTCGGCTGTTTGTGTTGTCGTTGACTGAAGAGAGACAAAGTTTAACAAAGAGAGTTAAATTACATTGGATTTTATATACATATTTTCTAAACTCAAATCTCAGTTCATGTAACACCGACACGACATGAATGTGTGGATTTCTTACTTGCACGATGTATTCTCTCTCGGACCTCCATATATTCCTGCTCATGTTTGACCGCCGTCATGGCCACTGCCAGCTCATTGATCATCTCCTCCAACTTATTCTGATGAGCTGAAAAACACAAATGCACTCATGAGGTTTGTAGCAATTACAACAATTCTGTTTATGCAACATGCACATCACACCAAGACTCTTAACAACAGCAATATACAACAAACCAAACATTTTTTAACACACTCCTCAAGACAATCCTTTTACACCCACACCCGTTCGCATTATTATTCTGCATCCATTCATTTGTAACTCCAACCACATGCCACTGGCAGCACATTATGCTTTAAGAAAATCAGTTACACTGTGTCTACACACACAAGTACAAATCAAACATTAGTGTTTAAGACTAATGCTCTTCAGATGTTAAATGTGTTTTTATTATCTCTGCCTACCATCCCAGCTGTCACCACCACCTGTGTCAGAAAGGGAGAAAGCCATGATAAAGGCAAAAAACATCAGAACCACAGTGCCAGATGACTGTAAAATGACTGCTTCGTCTGTATTTTCCACTAAACGCATGTATAGAAAACTGATGAATCAATCTGATGAACTTATCAAATGTTTCTACAATGTTTGTCTTGTTTAAAGGCAACATTAAACACAGTTCGCTACACATATTACTTCCATAATGGGATGCATTTCTCAATAGCATATTCAGTAAGAAAAAATGTATGCGGGACAAGACGTGAATAAATGTCAAAAGTGAGCTTTCCATACCAGATCAGAGCCGGAGGGGTTGAAAAACTAAAACGAATTGTTGTCAATAGCTAAAAAAGAATTTCATAGTCTGAGCAAGTTATGACATTTCTATGAAACGTGCACTGATTGATCGAGCATAACAAGATAGGTAATGTGTATTAGGAAAATTGATTTTACGTTGACTTTCAAATGTCTCTGTCCAGTGCTCTGTGCCATATGGAACAAAAACAGAGGTCCTTACGAGACACAAACTGCTTTCTTAGCGTATTTGCTCACCCTCTGTTTCCATGTCTTGTCCTTTGGGTGCCTCGCCGATATCGATTGTGAACATCACAATTTTAGGCGTCATTGTGGACATCTTGTTGCTGAAGCAGAACTTGTAGGTTCCGTCCATATGGGCGGCCACAGAGTACTTCCCGCTGGACTCCCGATCTCCTTTATAAATCTGCTTTCCATCTGGTCCTGTTATCTGTTAAAGACAATACAGAATTTCATCATTAACAGGTAAATGACAGGTGCTCATCTGCAGGTGTCTGCTGGCCAGTATATATAAAAAAATTCAAGAAAATTACAGTCACGGTAGTAGCGAATAAAATAAACAGTATATCCTTAATCGAGAAAAAAAAAAAAAAAAAGAGTTGAACACCTAAAATGTAATAGTCTACAATGAACAAGCATCTGATGTGATGGTGGTGAAAAGGGAGAGAAACTGAAACAAACCACAATAATATTTACCTTAATAAATGACGCATAAAGAAAAGATTTTAGGAGATCACTTAACATTTACATCTAAAAGCCAAGTACAAATAAAATCCAGAATGTGACAGCTGTTTGTGGTTTGATCAACCATCTGGTATAAACAAAACGCAGAAAGACACAAGCAACTAGTTCTCCTTCACTTCATAACTACAGTATTTTATGTGGCATTGAACTATTGTAATGTAGACTGTGAGTATTAATAATCCCTCTTAAACAGATATTCACTTCCGGCTTGATCACTCGTCTGCAGTGAGAGAGACAGACACTACTGCACTTACGTGTTTAAGTCACATCGAGGATTTAAAGATTAACTCATATATTTATGTATATAATATTCACCTCCACGTCGATATCTAGGAAGCCTCCCTCCGCGACCTCAAACATCAGGCCCATCTTAGTGCCCGAGTTCACGCGCTCATAGAAACACTCGTCCGCGTGCGCGTCAATGCTCACAAAATAACCGGACGCGGTGTACGACAGCGCGCAGAGCAGCACGACGAGCTCCGAGAACGTAAACATGTCTGATGTGGTTTATTAATATAGAAAATAACCCATAAAAGAGAGTTTATGCCGCGCAGGGGCGATTCATGAGCAGATAAAGGCGGAGACTGACGAGCTCGAGCTCCTCCGCTGACGGTGCCACGTCAAGCTTCGAACGGGTCGCCTGATAGGACAAAAAAAGACGCCAATTGCGATTGCAAATTCAACAGACAGATGACAGGACACGTCAAACATTGACAGCAAAGTGTAAAAGTGCATTTAAATTATTACATACAGATAATAATAATGCATATAATAATGTTTTTATGTTATCTATATATGTTTTTCGTTATTTCTCATGTATTTTTGTAAAGCTGCTTAGCAACAATGCAAAATGGCGAAAAGATAAAATAAATTTAAATTTGAAATAAAACCTCTGATATATTTTTTCGTGAACGTTAATAACAACAAACTAAATCGTGATGAAATGTTATTGTTGTGCGGTTTCCTGCACCGCTGGAGGGCGCGTCAGTGCCGAGCGTCATGACGTGTGTCGCAGGTTTGGTGACGTTTTTAACGTCGACAAAAAAAAACTCTCCGCCGCCGCGGCCTAGCGTTCACGAACTCTCGTTCCCGTGATTTTATTTCCTCATGTCCGTCTGTCCGAGCTCGAACCGAGCGGGACCCGCTGCCTTATGAGGGACTGAACGCGGGACTGTTTTATTAAACGGAGTCTTTACCCTGAAAGCGAGTGAAATTACCGAGTGCGATGACATCCCGGAGGTGAGAATTCAGCAAAAACAAACTCCCCATTTCTCTTCTGTTTACTTATTTCTCATTGCCGTCTCGCCTCTTATTTGGATGATACCTCTGATAAATGTGTTTTGAAAGTGTCTAAAGTTCGAAAGGAAAATGTTAAATGTGAGACAGTTTAATGATTTCAACCCATCAGGGCGAGATTAAACATGTTCGAGTTTATGAAATGAGGAATTGCATTTCACGAGCGTGTTTAATAACTCAAAACCAACTATCAACTAATGATGAAAGTTGACGAGTCATGTTGTGTTTTAGCAGAATTGACCACAACCAGAGATGAGCAAAACAAACATAAAACTGTGTGTGCTGATGAAGTAAATTCGTACAAATGAAATGCACCAAATGTCAGACGATATATTATTCAGTTGCCCAAATATAAATATATATATATTTAAATTGTCTGAATATGCATTACATACAAAATATCAAATTTAAGAATAAGTAGCATACAAACCATTTTACAAAAATATGTTTGTGGGTGATTAAACAACAACAAAAAAGGAATAAAGATGAACAACATTGTGACATTTGGGTTTGTACATTTAATGTTTACTGCTGTTGTGGGGTTTTATTAAATGGGTTAAACACTTGCATGTGGATTAAATCCTACATTTTTCTGTATTGTTTTTAAATACATACAGACATTTCTGTAGCTTTCCTGTAGCTCAGTGGTTAGAGCATGACACTAGCAACGCCAAGGTCATGGGTTTGATCCCACGGATTGCACATACTCGCAAACAAATGTATAGTAAAAAAATGCAATGTAAGTTGCTTGCGATAAAAGCATCTGCAAAATGTATGTAAATAAACGTCTGTAGTTACACTTATGTTTATATTTTGATTGCTTTGCGATAACTAAATGAATGTTGTAGATGTGTGTTTTTATGGAGCAGAAGCGATTTCATAGGGGCTGTGAAGTTAATCTATTAATCATGGTCATGTTATTGTGTAAAATAACTATTGCCTCTTCACAGGTGGTTTCACCCCAACATCACTGGAGTTGAGGCGGAGAACCTTCTACTTACTCGAGGTGTGGATGGAAGTTTTCTGGCTCGTCCCAGTAAAAGCAACCCAGGAGACTTTACACTATCTGTTAGGTAAGAACTAATGCCAGAATTTAGAATAGAAAAAATACATATTTATTATGCATTGTTGGTATTAGCGACTCAAATTAAAGTTCTTTTTTCTTTACTAGGCGAAATGGAGCCGTCACACACATTAAAATCCAGAACACAGGAGACTATTATGACTTGTACGGCGGGGAGAAGTTTGCCACGCTGGCTGAGTTGGTGCAGTACTACATGGAACATCACGGACAGCTCAAAGAGAAAAACGGAGACGTCATTGAGCTGAAATACCCGCTCAACTGTGCCGATCCTACCTCAGAGAGGTGACAGCAGACATCGCTTGCTCTCTCTGTCCTTTCACGCCAGATGGGCCAATAATTGTGTTTTATAGATGTTTTAATGATGCCTGAATTTCAACACCCTTCCCTGACATTGTTTTTTTCTTTGAAGGTGGTTTCATGGTCATCTGTCTGGCCGTGAGGCTGAGAAGCTCCTGACTGAGAAGGGAAAGAATGGAAGTTTCCTGGTGAGAGAGAGTCAGAGTCACCCTGGAGATTTTGTGCTGTCGGTACGAACCGGTGACGACAAGACGGACAGCAGCGATAGCAAACCCAAAGTCACGCACGTCATGATCCGCTGCCAGGTGAAGATCTGTTTTATTAAAATACTAAAATCAAAATATAAAACGTGAAATTTAAATTGACTTAACTAATTTAGCTTAACTATTTAGTCATGGTTTCAGATTACTGTTGTATGTAATGCAGTTTGGCGATATTTAATGCAATAAAATAATGCTCAGGGTTATTGAAAACTAAAGAGTTATTGACATGTGTAATTGACCTTTTCTCTCCACATCCTGGTCAACAGTGATGATTCATTTGTGTTTTATAACTGGCCTGTTATTGTTTTCTCAGCATGATCTGAAATATGATGTTGGTGGTGGTGAGAAATTTGACTCGCTCACAGACCTGGTGGAACACTACAAGAAGAATCCAATGGTTGAAACTCTAGGTACCGTCCTGCAGCTCAAACAGGTGCGTTCTGGACTGAAGTTGACTATAAAGTGTGTTTTGGGTTAAATACATAGTTCAATAAGATTCTGTAAATTCGATCTTGAATTTCTTAAATATTTCATGTTCAAAATAAGCATACATAAGTGTAAATGATAAATCAATGACATGAGGGTCAGTAACATTACGTTTGTAAGACAGTGTTGTGTTTCTCGCAGCCTCTGAACACCACCCGCATCAACGCTGCAGAGATCGAGAGTCGGGTACGAGAGCTCAGCAAGCTGGCAGAGGCCACTGATAAGGTCAAGCAGGGCTTCTGGGAGGAGTTTGAGGTGAGAGCCACCTGAGCCAGTCAGCAGCTCAAGTGATAATATGATAAGAACCGTAAGTATAAAGCTTCAGTTGATTAAGAAATGTTATTTTTGCATTTACAGACACTTCAGCAGCAGGAGTGTAAACTGCTGTACAGTCGAAAGGAAGGTCAGCGGCCTGAGAATAAGAACAAGAACAGATATAAGAACATTCTTCCATGTGAGTGACATTCATCTCTTCTTAAAGGCACACAAACTCGAACCAAAAATGTGTAAGTAACACGTTTAATTGTGCGTCTGATCCTCAGTCGACCACACGCGAGTCGTGTTGAATGATGGCGATGCCAACGAGCAGGGATCTGACTACATCAATGCCAACATCATCATGGTAATAACAGTTTGTTGTTTATTACATAGCAAGTTTACTGTAAAGCAAATCGAAGTCATTTAAAAATGCAATTTTTCTGGCCCTGCAGCCTGATATTGAAGCCAAATGCAACAATTCCAAGTCAAAGAGGAGCTACATTGCCACGCAGGGCTGCCTCCAGAACACCATCAGTGACTTTTGGAGGATGGTGTTCCAGGAGAACTCTCGCGTCATCGTCATGACGACGAAGGAGGTGGAACGAGGAAAGGTGAGGGCTGGATAGATTTCTTTGGCTAATAAATCTCTATGTGAGCTCTTGAATATTGATTGTTCTGTTTCTTTCCACAGAGTAAGTGTGTGAAGTATTGGCCTGACGTGTCTGCGCTGAAAGAGTACGGAGCCATGCGTCTGCGTAACGTGAAGGAAACGCTGGCGCATGATTACACCCTTCGAGAACTTAAGCTGTCAAAAGTCGGACAGGTGAGGTACAAGCCGAAATGGTTGTATCAGCCTCAAACATGAGAGTCTGTTTTCAACGCCTTTGGTCTGATGTCGCAGGGAAACACTGAGCGTACGGTGTGGCAGTATCATTTCCGTGCCTGGCCGGATCACGGAGTGCCTGGAGACCCGGGTGGTGTGCTGGACTTTCTGGAAGAGGTCAAGATGAAGCAGGAGAGCATAACAGGGGCTGGACCCATTGTGGTGCACTGCAGGTTATGCCACACTCATTACTTTATGTCCTTTCCCAGCTATCAGTTGGTTGAAATACATCAATATAACTGCACAAGACTAAATACAGTTGTGCTCAACTATCATACTGATTCTGAACTTGTGTTTCTGCAGTGCTGGGATTGGACGAACAGGAACATTTATTGTGATTGACATCTTAATAGACATCATCAGAGAAAAGGGTAAGACCTTCTGTTAGTTATTATCAGATTGTGTTTGTATTAGCCACTTTTTAATTACTGATCACGAGACTGAAGCACTAGTGTGTGTGTGATCTGCAGGAGTGGACTGTGATATTGACGTGCCCAAGACGATCCAGATGGTGCGATCTCAGCGCTCAGGGATGGTTCAGACAGAGGCGCAGTATCGCTTTATCTATATGGCCGTACAACATTATATTGAGACTCTACAGCGCCGCATAGAGGAGGAACAGGTGTGGATGCATGTAAACAATGCACAACAATACTTACTCGAGCGTTGGAGTTATAAATTAAAAAAAGCACTACATGTCATATCATTTTCATGCAAAAATAAGTTGCTGTTTGTGTTTCAGAAAAGTAAAATTAAAGGACGCGAGTACACCAACATCAAATACTCTCTGCCTGACCTGACTGGAGGAGATCAGAGCCCTTTGCCCCCCTGCACACCCACGCCAACCTGTGCCGAGTGAGTGCCCTTATCAGTCATCTTCTCTAGAGTGTTTATATAGAGGACAGAGCTGTGCACTCATGTCAGGGTAATTCATTATCATCTTCCTCGTAGGGTTGTTAGCAAAGCTTTTTCTTTCTCGACCATTTTGTTCTACGCCATAAAAGATATAGTATAATTTTCTTATTAGGGTGCTCTACACAAAAATGTATCTACACAAAAATGTTGTGTTTGCTTTCTTATAGACCAAGATTAGACTACAAGATTAGTCCTATAGACTACATTTTCCTATAATGACATAATATGATTCATACATGCCTGTGAGCGTTCCTCACGTTGTTTATGTCGTGTCATACAGCATGAGGGACGACAGCTCGCGGGTCTATGAGAATGTGGGTCTAATGCAACCGCAGAAGAGTCACAGATGAGGTCGAGACTCCAGCGTTATGCAGAACACAGGTGGGATCTCTCTCTCTCTCTCTCTCTCTCTCTCTCTCTCTCTCTCTCTCTCTCTCTCTCTCTCTCTCTCTCTCTCTCTCTCTCTCTCTCTCTCTCTCTCTCTCTCTCTCTCTCTCTCTCTCTCTCTCTCTCTCTCTCTCTCTCAAAACCTGATTTAACAACTTGACAAAAAACAGGGGTTTTCAAACTGTGGGCCTCCAGAAGATTTTTGAGAAACAAAAAGTAAAGTTTCATTTCTACAAACAATATGTTGTCTTTATAATATCACACTAACTGTTTGTCTAAAAAATGTATATGTATTTTAGAAAGGTGGTCCCTCATATTTGGGGGGTCCTTGGCATTAAAAAGTTTGAAAAACCCTGATACAAACAACAGCATTTGCGTTACTTTTAGAATGATGACACATTTATATTATAGCTCACTCTTTATTATGTCTTTTTGTTTTTGACAGGAAGTGATTTAGTTGTGCCAGACGCTCCTGAAGGCCTGAGATGTGACCAAGACTATACAGAGAGACACACCATAAAAAGACAAAACAAAATCTAGAGATGGTCCACACAAGCTCAGAGACATGGATGGAGGGAATTTCATTTCTTCATCCAGCTACGTAGCCTTTTAACCCCACACTAAGAAACCACTGTGACCGTTTTAAAGCCTTATACTGAATAAACCCAGAACAAGCCCTGCAAAATCATGTTCTGTTGGGTGTGGAGTTCTCTCACATGATTCAGGCTACATTTAGTGTGGACAAACGTTCGTCTCTCGTTCACCTGTAAAGTCGGTTCATTTGTTTCTTTCTCATTTGCCTTTTTTTTTTTTTTAAATCAAAGCGCTTTCTGAAAAGCATTAGCTGTGATATTCTAGCATCTATGTTCATTTAAAATCATCATGTCAGCTTTTACTTAACTAATCAGGAACAAAACAAAAAGTATTCTCATCAGAGAACAAGGTGATTCTCTAACGTACCGTTTGTTGTTTGCCGTAAAAATGTCCAGTTTATTATTTATGTGTATTCTTCAGTGCCATCCGATTGAATTCAGACTTGATTGAGTTTTTTAGTATCAGCTTCATGAATTATTATGTCCTAATGTGTCGTTGTAAATGTGTCCATTGTCACGTCCTTTGCCTTCAGTTCAAGCCCAGCGTCCTTAAGACTTTTCTCCAAACAGCAGGAGAACTTCAGCCCAGACGGGTCAGAACATCTTTGCCTTTTCATCCCATTTCAACAGATGTCCTGATTCCCAGTGCTGGGATCAAGGACCCTTTTCATGGGATGAAACGTCAACATCTTTGGCTTGTGTTTTTTGTGTTTCACAATATGTTGTTCATTTTTTAAAGAGATTTTGCCGTCTTTTTTTAAAATTGCGAGATATTAGCACCATATGAACTTAATTTCCAGATCACTGTTTTAAAAGCGACTGCACATTTGTGACCCTGGTGATGTGTTAGGGGTTTTCAAGTATTATTACGGCCCTCTATGATGGACAAACTTGATTAATGGCCGAATTGTTTTTGCCAACTCACAAGCCCACGCTTTCTTGCGATACCGTCTTCTACTTTTCTACAAAAAAAAATAAAAAATTGTTTTAACACTTTGATCTTTGCTTACTAAACCAAACTTTTCCATGTTGTTAATAGTCACGTTCCATGTCAGCAGTATTTGGTAATTCATTTATTTCAAATTGTTTTCGCAAGTGCTTTTGAAAGTTAATGGATCTTATTGTCATTTCAAATGTAACCTGTCAGCATTTTGCCGACACACGCTTTTGCAGACGGCGTCTTCTCTGGTACTTTACCCACGGCCTTCACGAAAAGTGTCTTTGTTCACGGTTACGTTCGTATTATCTGGCCTTGATTTTCCTGCTTTGTCCGTTGGGCTCCTAAACTGTGTAAAAAAGCCTGGAGGATTTATCGTGTGTTCGGCAAACTGTCGTGCGTTTATTGTCCCGAGGCGTTTGAGTGTGTTTCTATCTTGAGAATACTGCTGTTTGCTCTTTGAAGTCTGATGTTTTCTTTCCTTCCATGGAGCAACACTTTGTTGCGACGATGTAAACATTTACACACGTCTGTGTGTGTCGGTGACCAACATCTTTTCTCTTTCTTTTAAAACATACGCAGCCCGAGTCCTCTTCACTAAACAAAGAATACGGTCCAAAACAACTAATGTGAATTTTTGTCATCGTGAAGAGAACGGGATGCTTGTCGAACTCAATGCAAACAAACTATATTTTTTAAACTTGTATATTGTACATGAATATCTTGTAGAGAAGAATGTACTTACTAAACATATGTAATTGCCATAAAGATATACTGTATGTATGTTTAACCCAGCGTCTCTTCTTGTGCCAGACGGTGAGCCTTACACAAGCTAATAGAGTTGATCGTGTTGTTGGGCTATCAATGCATTAACCAACATGAACTCCTTCATTACAATAAACAAGAAGCTCACAATGATTCATGATTGTCTGATTTTTATCAAAATTCTCTCATATCCTCATGTGATTGTAAACCTATGAACTCTTTGTTAAGTGAAAAACAAAAGAAGATATTTAAAGAAATGTCTCAATGGTTTTGTGTTCATACAATGGAAGTCGACAGGGTTTAATGTTGTTTGGTTACCAACAGTCTTCAAAATATCTTCTTTTGTGTTCTGCAGAACTTATTTTGCAGAAGAACATTCAGAGAACATTGGCCACTTTCTGGTGTTTCTCTTGATCAGTTTGTCCAAAAGCGGTGAAGTAAAACTAATAGATTTTGTTTTATTGGACTCTATTTGTATGTTGTGCAGCTGGCTAAGCGGTGTGGAAATTTGTGGAGTATACTGGGAGGCAGCCAGCTGCAGGGCCGCGTGCCAAACTCTTCCGAATTACTCCCATAGGGATTTAGCTGTTGATATTCCCATAGGAAAGAGAAATCACAAATCTTAGATGTTTCTACTAGACAGCTATAAAATTGAACTGAGAGCAAAATAAGTATTTTCTTAAAGATATAGTTCATCCAAAAATTTACATTCATTTTTCATCAACTTATGCTCATGTCATTCCAGACCTGTATGACTTAATATTTTAAAGAATGTTGGTAACCAAACAACCTTGAACCCCATTGACTTCTATTGTATGAACACAAAACCACTGAGACATTTCTCGAAATATCTTCTGTGTTTTACAGAACAAAAAAATCACATACAGGTTTTGGAAGACATAAGGATGCATAAATGATGACGTTTCTTCTTAAAGACCTCAGAGATCTCATACAGTTCATCAAATTCGGTTCAGATTTGCTGAGATCTGCGATCAAAAGGTGAGCCATCGATATCATTTCGCATTTTTCCAATTAATTACTTGAAGATTAATTTCTAGATTTGTCAAAAATTACACAACCAGAACGCTATGAAGTCTTTGTGATGTTAAAGGAGCAACATGTTGAAGAAGAAACATACAGGAAGTCATGTTGAAATGCAATTGGTTTGGTGGATTACTACAAAAGTGTTATTTGCTCTTTTATCAGGTTACAGGTTCAATCTTAAAAAGCTTTGACCTTGCAGCTGCTAATAAATGGAGATGTTTTGATATATTTTTAGAAATGTTGTGGTACTTGAGAATAATGAGCTGTTGTTGAGATCACGCTGATTCAAGAGCTTTCATAATACTTGATTTTGACACACTATTGACATAATTATATTTCATAACGAACAGCGAATCTGAATATGTCTGTCTCTTTGTTTTAATTCTGATGTGAGGCCGATGTTAACTGTTAACTCATGTCTGTCTCTCTGAGCTCTCTGCCCATATGGAGTCTATTTGTCATTCTGGTCAGTTTTGTTACTAGCACCCCTCGACTGATTTCATCTGACCTCTGGAAAGCAGGATTCCTGACCTGAGACCAGTGTCTGAATTCATGCCGTCCTAAAAGTATTACAGATCGACCGTCATACTGATAAGAAAGCAAAGCCAGCATGAATTTGTGTAGAAATGCTATGTGCTTGCTATTAAACACTAATATGGTCTGGGTTCATTTATCTCAGTGGTTGGGTTTGTCCATTTTTGACACAACGCTGGGTTAAGCGTTTGTAATATTGCACTGTTAAAAGATTCTGTAGAAATTACAGTAAGTTACTGGCAAACTACTGCATAACTACAGCAACATTTTTTACAGTGTGACTCATTTTGTCAATACAAAATTGCTTTATGTCACCCACGTTCTTCAGTGTACGGCAATTTTGATCTTTTTTTAAAAAGTTTTTATTTTTTTACAGTTTTACTATGGTACCAATAAGTAGTATTTATGGTGCATTTTAAATGCTTCCCATAGTAAATGTGGAGTAATTCACTACAAAAGGAATCACAAGGGGGCAGTAGAGTCTCATCATGACACACGATCACCTATGGGCTGTTATTTTGCTCAGTATTCCTAATTATGACAAATTTGACCATAATTGCTGATTTTAGTTGCATTGAGGCGTATGTGACCTTTTAATACTAATGAGCCGTGGCGAAGAATAAAACGATAACTAAGTAATGAGAAATTTTGTGTGCGTGTAAATTATGACTAAATCAGTCTCTGTTCTTACTGTAGATATGTGGCACATAGTAGCTGATGCGAGTCCTCATCATCATCATCATCATCATCATCATCATCATCATCATCATAGTCATGTCAATCAGGTATGTGTCCAGCAAATGCTCTTTCTCATTGGATCAGAGCTCAGCACGGTCAGACGTGAGGGGTGGGGGGCTGGCATTCCTTCTCCCTGAAGACGAGTATTAAAGCATCACTGTGGAGAATAGAGAGAGTGAGAGAGCGAGAGACACATCTTCATCTCTTCTGCTGCTGAGCGGAGAACATCTCACCATCAGAGACGGTGAGTGACTTCACATCACTGCAGCTCACATCAACTTCAAATTCCATAGAAATATTTTATTTACAGTATGACACCTCCGTGTGTGTTTTTCTAACAGAGAGTGTAAAACAAGTGCACATGGGTTTGAGTGATTTCATTCAGGAAATTTGGTGGAGCTGAATGTGTACATAAATGCGTTTAAATGCACATCGTCTCATCATGTCATGTTAAAGTATTGCAAACTGTTATGCATTTCCATAGGCTTTGATCAATTATTCAGGATGTTAAAAGAAATATTTGCAATCTCACAGACCTGTCATGGTAGCATGTTCTATTATTAGACGCTGCTGTGGAGAACTGTAAGCACAGATGCTTCGGCATTGCAAACAGAAAGCAGATGGCAGAGAAATTTGCTTCGCACATGCTGTGCCATTAATGCGATGTGATGGGGAAGCTCCTGTCTTTTCTTTTTTTTTTGGATGTGGGAAATAAATTTGTTCATGCATTGTGAACTTCTTAATAGTGCATTTCTGCCATTTCTAAAAGGTTTGGTGACGTTGATCAAATGTGATTTCATGAAGCTTTATGATTATTTCATGTCATCTTCTGAGAGCCTTTGGACTAAGCGAACGAACAGTTGCAAATCAGTTTGGCATCAGCTCATCAGATACTCATGAAGCGCTCTTTTGAACGCAACATCCTCAAGAGTCTAATGACGGCCGTGTTATGTAATAGAAACTCGAGTCTTTTTCTCTCTGGCGTGTGCGACAAAGATCTGACGCCAGTTTTCAGAGGCAATAAACGTTTCTCCGAACACGTCTACGATGAAAAAGAACAAATTTGCTGACTCAACGTTGCCATGCTCTCGGTTCCTTTGCATATCAAAGTGTTTCGTCGGTTCAGAGAGAAGAAAGTCACGCAGCCGCAGGGAAGCTCAGGCTGGAGAATAAGGTCACGATTGCGTCCCATCCAGGTTTTCATCATGTAAACCCCAGCAGTGTTTTCAGCTCGAATCTTCCTCTAATTTCTCAATGCTTGACTGGAGATCTGTGCATTCAGTGGCCTGTTTGTTCTCAACAGCAAGATCTCAACGCAAACCTTCGAGAGGATGTTGTTTATACTTTGGGACCCTTTTATCTAATTCAGGTTTAGTGTGATGAGGAACATAAAGAAAAGTCCCAACAGAAGATATTTTGAGAAGTTTAGTGTTCATACAATGGAAGTTAATGGGGTTCAGCGATGTTTGGATATCAGCGTTCTTCAAAATATCTTCTTTTGTGTTCTGCCGAAGAACGAAAGCAATACAGGTTTGAAATGACATGAGGATGAGCAGATCATTTTCTTTATCATCATCATCATCCATTCGGCAGACGCTTTTATCCAAAGCGACTCACATTGCATTATACAATATACATTTGTAGTATGTGCAATCCCTGGGATCGAACCCATGACCTTACATTGCTATTCATCCTCTAGTTCTTCTGGATCGAGAATATCTCCCCAATAGAATGAATTGACTTTCCACAGATGTATGAAAATAAGAATCATCTGTCTGACAGGCCGCTGTCAGCTCTGATGGGTTTAACACTTCTGCATCCGATACTCGAAGGAAAACTCATCAAAATGGCAGTAAAGGGATAAACTTGTTGAGGTTTTGGGTAAGCCGATAAGCCGCTTCTTACCAGTGAAGCTGTGGATGTGTACAGTAGGTGGATGATCTTAATGTGCATCCGGTGAGAGCGTGAGATAAGTGGGTCAGATACACTGTATCAAAGCTATTATACATGCACTTACAATGACTATCCAGTGGCATTCAAGTTTTTTCGTTCGGTTAGATTCATCCATAGCAGGAGGGCTTTTTAATCATTTATATTGTAGTTTTTTGTTCGAATCCATTTTTACAGATGGTCAGGACTCAAGCAATGAACACATATGTTGAGGAAACATTGTAAATAGAGCTCTCGGTCAGAGAAACACCTCTGTTTCCTTTTCACTTCATGTCAATTTGTGGAGAATTTCCCAGGGCTAATGACGGCTCTTCCGCACGCAGCCTGTGATGAATTCCAAGTGACACGAGTTTCTTTCTTGGCAACGCACAGAGGCAGAGCTGCTATCACGGTTCTCTGAGCTCTTTACTGAACATGTGCTTTTCTGTTACGAAACACACCTGATGTATTCTTTCTCAAATTATTCTCAAAATCACTCATTGGTAGCAAAAATGAAAATCATTAGAGCAAAGAGGGTTAGCAGTATAAAAAAGAAAATGCACACCTTAAACAAGAGCACATGACTTTAGAAATACTAGAATAGTAGTCCATTAAATGTATAGATTTACATTTATGCATTTGGCAGACGCTTTTATCCAAAGTGATTTACATTGCATTATACAATATACATTTGTTTGCAATCCCTGGAACATAATCTAGTCCATATAGTCTATATAATCCATATACTGTAATATCACATACTCTATAGTGCACATGACTCTCTAAATACTAGAACACTAGTCCATTTGTCTTATAGATATCATATAGTCCATTTGTCTTTAAATACCACGTAGTCCATATATAATCACATATCATCCATATGATCTACAGATATCATAACAATAGTCCATAAACTTTTTAAATACCTAAATAGTAATTCATGTGACTACTATATATAGTCCATACGATTATAAATATCAGGATACCTACCCTAACAATAGTCCATGTGCATTATATTCCAGGTCTTCCAAAGCCACACACAAGCTTCATGTGAGGAAAGAGACTTTACTTTCACTAAAGCACTGCATTTTATACTTTTATATTGCTTTTTGGTCCTTGTAACTGATTTGTTTCACACGAGGAAGAAAATAATATGAAGCTGAATCGATTTCTATAAGTACTTAACGGAAGCAGGACCTCTACATGTATACGTGTGTGAAGCATCATCTGGTTTTGGTCCACTAGTTCTCCTCTTATGTAATGACACTCTGATGTGTTTGTGTAAAGAGTCGAGTTAATGACTTGACAACAATCTCTCTCCATTATCCACCCACTTGCTGAATAACGGCCCCAATTAATCCCAACGCCTCATTATCCCGAATCTTGTTAAGATTCCGTACTCAAGCGATGTGACCCACATTCATGTGTTCTGTACAGTGCATTCAGAAAGTTGGATGTTGGAGAGGGGACAGGTGGACGGGGTAGATCTGGGGACGGGGGCAGGAGAGAGCAGGTGTTGTTTTTAGAGGCGAATGGGTGGGTGGGGGTTGAACAACAAGCCCCAGGCCGTTTATAAATCACAGCACAAGAGCACTAGAGTGCATTATAGACAATAACATATAAAGTACAGCGGAACAGCTGAGGATCTAAAGCGTGCGTGCGTGCGTGCAGGGATGTTGGCACGTTTAGTCAGGTGTGGAAAAGAGGCAGCTCTGCCAAATTCCAGGCGTGTTGATAGATACGACTCCTGATCAGATCAGATGAGTCTCATCTGCTTCCAGACATTTGTGTTTTAATATGTGAAATCCAGTTGTCAATGACCACCAGTTCAGTTCAGATGGTTCTTAAACGTTTACAACTGTGTGAATTTTCCAATTCTTTAGAAATCTGCTGTGTTGTGGGTGTTTTTTGTTTATGAATCTTTAAGATCATATTTAGTATTATCATAATTCAAATATTTCCCTGTGACATTCAGCTGTAAAATGGACATTTTTGGTTATAATTGTAACTTTTTTTTCAGTTCTGTTCATGCAAGAGGTTTTAGCGTGACCGTGATGTTTCTATCAAACCTGCTCAAAGATTCCACAGCTGATCTTGCTTTATGTGTCTGTCTGGATTTTATGGCTCAGCATTATTGAATTTGGTTTAGCCATTAATGCAATAATGCAATCAATGTCCCGGGACACAAAATGACATTTAGGGCACGTTGATGTACTGCGTCCAACAACTGCCCAGTCCAGAAAGACATGTGCAGGCTTTCAATCTATTATAGTCTGTGACAAAAGCTTTTTCTCCAGCATGTGCATAATGTGAATATTGCTTGTCATGTATTCTGGTTAAGCTGGAGAGCAAAGCACCCTTCACTGCCTTCTGTTTTTATACTGCCAGAAATGCGTCTCTCTGTCTACATTTGATTTATGTGAACTTAGCTTCTGTTCAATCAGAATTTCAGGCAAGCATTTCGATGCGAGTGAAATGCTGCTGTTTGTGCCCACATCAGCATCTTGGTATTCATCTCAGCAGTGTTTTCAGCACAGCCAATTTGATTTTTGATGAGCAGGATGTTTGAAGATCAGAGAAACATCAGCTTGTATGTTGTTTGTATTGAAAACAATGTGCCGTTTTCTGCTTATTATGCTGAATAACTGCTATTTATTTCCCTTGAAGATTTTCTTTAGATTTCTTCGTATTTAGGATGCATCCCTTGTGCATGAATGAGCGCACATACACTCGAGTTGTCCCGGACTCCACAAATGATCTCAGCGTGATTTGAGAACGATCCAAAGAACATATTGTGTGCTCCAATGCAAGCAAGAGTGACCTAAATATAGCGCAGAACCTTAAATAATTCTCATTCATTTTCTGTCAAAACAATTTTCACAATTTTGAAACTTTATCTGATGTTTTTTAATCCCAGATATTTAAAGTGGATAGTAGATTTTCTCATTCACAAGTTAATTTTGGAGTCTGTTAAGAGTGTGATGTCATTTCTGATGGTCTCTATTTTCTCCTCCTGTCGTCTTTCCTGCCGCAGATGGCTATCATGTCCATTTTCACCTTCTCTCTGTCTTTCTCTTTTTTTCTGTCTCTCTCTCTCTCTGTTATATCTATCTGTCTTCTCGTTCCCTTTTTACTCTCTTTCTCTCTTTTCCTCTTTAATGAAATTCAAGATTGTTCTTTGTTGGCATGTTAAAAAGTATCTTTACATTGCCAAAGTATAGACACATTAAATATACATATTTTCACAAACATACATGTAAAAAATGATAAAGTATATACAAATCTCTAATAAACAGTAAAATAAAAGTGCAAATGAAAAAATAGACAAAATACACCTTATATATATACTCTCTCTCTCTCTCTCTCTCTCTCTCTCTCTCTCTCTCTCTCTCTCTCTCTCTCTCTCACTGTCTCTCTCTCACTGTCCTCGACATTTTCAATCAACGGTTTGAAAGCGTCCGTGGGGACGAAACTAAATTTGCCCAACGTGCTGGAAAGAGCGGCGCATTGACTCATTAATGATACGACATGCTGTAATGTCAAAAGCCACAGAGCAGATTTCACCTTCACTAAAGATAACGCACAAAAGCTGTCGAAATGGCTCTAGCTTTAAGAATGGTTCCTGACTGATGCGTATGTGCAGTGTACGGTTCTTCTTTAAAGTCCTCTATTGTGATTGAGTAATAATATGGACAGATGGGGGTTTTAGCACGTCGGTCGTATATATTTAAGCTTCAGTGCATGCGTGCGCTGGACGTAATTGACTGTTGTGCCGTTGTGTTTTAGGACGGCCTGCAAGATGTACGGCAGGCAGATGGAATCCACTGCTGGATCCGAGCAGCTGACAGATGAGGAAAAGGAAATGATCAACAACGTGCTGGCGAGAGCCAAGATGATGGAGGCCATGGAACAGGAGAGGATTGGGTGAGACCTTTCCCCGGATAGAAACATTCCTTCTGTACGGTTTCCATAGAAACTTTAACGTCTAGATTGTCTTTTCTAGACACTAAGATTAAATGGAGAGCATGGAGACTTAAGGCTCAGACAGAGTTTTAGAAGAGATCTCCACAAGGGTTGAAACGGCACTCATGAATAGCTGGGATGTTTCGACCAATGGTTGGGTGAAATATACACAAACCCAGTCGCTGGTTTAAATTAAGCAAGAAAATATCCATATCTGACCCAAATATGGATCATTTTATAAAGTGCAGTTTCAACCCTTGTGGAGATTTTGAAAAGAAAATACATCCATGTGCGCCTGGATGTCAATCTGAGTAAATCTAAATGAAAACTGTTTAACTATTCTATACTCCATGTCAACCATTGACTAATTGGTTTGTTGTTATTCCTCCTTCAAAACAAACATGACAACACAATTACAATTTTCCTCCGGGCTTCCTGAGATCTATAACATTCCATTAGAGCACGAAGGACCGGACTCAGATCAGTAGCAAAAGCAATACCGACCAACACCTGAGTCCACCGTAAGACAAAAACATGGCCTCAAAGTTTCCTTTCGTTCCACGGGGCGACTCGATCCAAGCACATCTGTCTAAATGATCGAGAAGTCCATTTAATTGTATTTCAAGTTTTCACAACGCAAGACTCAGCCCTGGAAGAAATGAATAGTGCTAACTAGACAAGATCCCTCTGCTTCTTTCTCAGCTCTCTCCTCTAAAATCAGCACTTTGTAAAACGCTTTAACATCGCAGACCTTTACATCAATACATTTCCAGCAGGATTTAAGCGCTCGGAGGAGGGGCGCGAGTTCGCTGACGTTATGCTTTGCCTTCTTTCGTCCCCCAGGCGTCTGGTAAATCGCCTGGACAGCATGAAGCGGACGGCCTGCGGTGACGGCGCCTCTCGTTGTTTGCTCTGCGGGCAGCAGTTTGGCCTGGCGGGCGTCAGCGCCGTCGTGTGCGCCGACTGTAAAAAGGTATACGTGCGTCCGTCCGTCCGTCCACCTTCTGCAATTATCTAATGCACGTCATCCACTAGTGATTTGTCCAAAAATAACCAAGTAGAAACGAATGAGAAGCGTGCACTTATCTTTATTACGTCCTGCCCATTACCCGGCCGCGTGCACGTCAATCAGTCTACGTGATTTACAAAAATGGCACGGTGGAAGTGCATATAGTCTTGGATGGGCTCTATGGTCTTTTGTGATGTAGACAGATAGATCAATAGATACTCTATTGATCCCGGAGGGGAAATTTAGTGTGCGAGCTGTTTTTTAGCAGTGATGGAGGTCCGGAGAAGGTTAATGTCTTCTGTGTGTGAGTACACCTGCGCTGCCTCCTGAGGCTTTTTATGTTTTACCCCACAGAACATGTGCACTAAGTGTGGCGTTCAAAGCCGTTCCAGTTCAATATGGCTGTGCAAGATCTGTTGTGAGCACAAAGAGGTGAGACGGATATTTAGATTTTTATTCAATTGCGTGGAGAATTGCACACACGCACATTTTAGTGCCCATTTGTGCGTATGCAACGTTCATGCATCAGGCCCTCGGTGTAAATATCTTTTGCTGCTTTTAATTTTTAAGTACCATTTTAACATTTATTTCGATGAGTTGAAGTCAAATATGAATACAACTATAATAGTAACCTACACCGAAATGACTTGTAAGGCCAATTTATTTGATTATACTTAAACATTTTAGCTGGCAACATTTTCTACAGTGTACTTTTATGATATACTTTGTATATAAAGAGAGCTTCGTGAAATGTGCTTAATTCGCACGAAAATAACATCACATGTGAGACTCACCCAAATACTCCAAAGAATAAAAAAGTGCAGTCTAATGTCTTTATCTCAGCAATATAAATAGATAAAGATAGTACAGCACCTTTGACTTTCTAAGACACTTTGACTGTGATAAGATGACTCACTCGTTGTTGATGTAAGTCACGGTCAGTCGATGTTGTCAGATGGAGTCAGTAGCAGCAGAAGATGCGACATGATTGTGAAGCCTAGAATCCCATTTCTGTTTAATCCGTTGATTTGATTTTATAATAACAGGACAGGACTGAGAGACTGAGTACCGTTGATCTTTATTTAGGTGGCTGAGATGAGATACCGGGTGCTGTAAAAGAAACATAAACTTATGTAACAAAACATCATTTTTACAATTACCAACAGTACACAATCCATCCTATTTATAAGTCTCTGAACCCAAGCTAACGTTGTTGCGTGTATTTTATTGCTCAAAATTCAATTTGCGGTGAACATTGTTTTACAATTTTGTATCTTTGTAGGGAATGTTGTGTATCAGATTACTTGCCGTTCGGAAAGCGGAATAGTAAAGTCGAAGCAGAATAAAAATAAAGGAAGAGATGCTTCTTCAAATTTAATTTACATTTTCCCTTTCGGCTACATCCTACTGTATTTGAGGTCAAATTAGTTTAGCCGATTCCTACAAATACACTCAAACCAGCAGGAGTTCAAGAAAAAACGTCTGTTATTAATGCTGAATTAGAGTAAATCAATGGACTGACTGTAAACTGAACTTGACTAATGAATACGTATTGTTTCTCTAAGATGCTGAAGCGGTCTGGTGCCTGGTTTTTCAAGGGTTTGCCACAGCAGGTTTTACCCGCTCCTTTACCCATCTCAAAGAAAGAGCTCAGTGCCACCAACACGCCACCTTCTACAAATCCATCAACCAATCAGGAGTCTTCTTTACCTTCGCATCCACAAAAAAATGGAGGTAAATGTAATTGTGCAATGTTGCGCAAGACTTTTAATTGTTTCCAACTGAAAACAGTATTGCTTTGCGTTAAAATCTTCCTGGTTAGAATTGCTGAACGCTGTGCACGTATTACTGTATTCACACTGAGCTCTGTAAATTTATTGTAATGTTTTCATGAGTTCCACTTCAAAGCATCTGATATATTTTCATTTCAGAAAGCATGCAGATTACCGAGAGAGAGCAGCAGATATCTGGTCAGTGTCCTGCGGTACATTTCAATAACACTTCATATCACTCAGAGGAAATGAGGCTTACGATTGCAGTATCATTTTCCCATTTTCTTCGTGCTCAGCAGAAACGATGCCCCCTGTACGGGAGGAGCGTTCTGTCATAACCCGAAGAGCCCAAGAAGAAGCAGGACGGTCTCTGAGCAGGAGCGCGATTCAGACCGGAGCTGTGGAAGGACAAACTTACTCACCTGTGGTGAAGAGAGAAGAGGTTCTGAGTTCCAGACCGCCGGCATCAACGTTTTCCACCGCTCACAACCAAAAAGGTAATATATCTGTGTGTCGTGCTTTTACGCTCTTGTGTTGAAACGATCAATGCGCTTTGGGGATATTATGAATCACATGTGTGCTTTAATATGTTGTGGCATTTGTTGTAAGTTCGAATCCC
Organism: Oreonectes daqikongensis; assembly: GCA_026939265.1. Lineage (NCBI taxonomy): Eukaryota > Metazoa > Chordata > Actinopteri > Cypriniformes > Nemacheilidae > Oreonectes > Oreonectes daqikongensis. The sequence continues at coordinate 795,084 of JAOTQM010000056.1, read as the reverse complement.
GCAGTGTTTTGATCATGCCCTTGATCAAGGTTTTAACCTCAGATTGTAAAAGACATTACAGTAGGCTACTATAAAACTGGCCACTTTTAAGAATTTATGATGCTTAGCACAGTGATTTCTTCTGAGTATTAAGGCATCACAACGCCACGGATTTTGTCGAATAAATGCACGTGTCAAACTCAGTAGGAATTCCAGATCCTGCGAGTCGACCGGAGGCCAGGGCACCACCTGCTATGCAGACCGACGCACGTTCACCCGCTGCCAGCAGCGTCCCCGCTTCACGCCAGCCACCACCCCCCACTGCGGAGGATGAAGAGGACGCCAACAGCTACGACTCTGACGATGCCAGTAAGATGCTAATTTGCTCCGACATATGGACATGTTTGCACCCTATGGGAACCACGGTGAACAAAACGGTTCACTGTACATCTTTTGCATCATAGAACGTATCAGCATGGGATAAATTAAGATGAATGTTTATTGTGCTGTTTTATGAGTCTTTGATATCAAAACGTTCCTCGCGTTTTGAGTCGTATGTCTGCGATCGCGCCTTTCATATGACATTGTCCACTTTCCAGCCACCCTGGGCATGTTAGAGTTCAGTCTGCTCTACGAGGAGGAGAAAAACGAACTGCACTGCAATATCATCAAAGCCAAGGTATTGTGTTCCACTGGACAAACGGTTATAATGACATCTATTTTTACAATGAAAACTGTATCCGGTTACATGAACATGTTAACCATCAAATGACTTTGTCTTTTTGGCAAAGGGTCTCAAGCCTATGGATTCCAATGGTCTGGCTGATCCTTATGTTAAATTGCACTTGCTTCCAGGTGCCAGCAAGGTAGTAATCTTTTAACTTTCTGATAATGTAAGATGACACAAAACAAAGTGTATAGACATATACAAGCAGTACCCCAAAAAACAAAATATTTTTTGCCCATCTCCAGTCTAACAAGCTACGAACAAAGACGCTCCATAACACACTGAATCCTCTGTGGAACGAGACTCTTATTTATCACGGCATCACTAATGAAGACATGCAGAAAAAGACACTCAGGTAAACACGCTTTTTTATTTCTTTAGAAATAATGCTTAAATGTTTATATAAGTGTGCCATGACAGGGTCATCGGTAAGAGAAACGAGCTCATTATTACGTCTTTAATTTCACGAACTCGGAGGTTCTTAATTAAAGTCGTGACATTTCCCAGAGAGAAAGGGGTCGGTATTCACATTGTTCCCTGGCAGGCTCTCTGTCAGCGATGAGGACAAGTTTGGCCATAATGAGTTTATCGGCGAGACGCGGGTGGTCTTGAAAAAACTCAAGCTGAACCAGAAGAAGACCTACAATGTTTGCCTCGAGAGAGCGGTTCCAGTAAGTAAACACTTTTAAGGAGAGCGTACAGTAATGGGTTTACGTTACACGAGTTCAGCACCTGTGTTCTGGTATGCAGGTGAGACGTACAGCTGCGGCGGGAGCATCTCGTGGCATGGCGCTTTACGAGGAAGAGGTAAGAATCACACGTGACAAAGATAGAAAGTGTTATTGTACTTCAGTGAAGATTTGTGGAAAGGTTGTAGGTTCATACTCCAAACTCGCCATGTATGTAAATCTGTGTTTAAGACGCTTATGTTAAAAGGTGTAGTATTTATCGGATGACTTAACTTTATTTTAGTTAAAGGACGATGAAGCAGAAGAGAGGGGACGTATCCTGGTTTCTCTCACCTACAACAGCCAGCAAAGTCGTCTTATGGTGGGTGTGGTTCGATGTGCTCATCTGGCAGCTATGGACTCCAATGGCTATTCTGATCCCTTCGTAAAGATGTGAGTCTAAAAAGAGCAAATAAACATGGTTTCATAAATCAAACATTCTCCTGAAAAACCCCCACTTCTAAGTGCTTGCATAAAATGCTTTCTAGTGCGTAATGTATTTTTCTGTAATACTGCTACTGTATGTGAACAGTTCTTTTCTCTAAGACTCTCTCATTAGATGCATTTAAAGATGACAAATGTGCTGTGTGTTCTCGTGTTTCTGTACTCGTGCTGTTTCGCAGCTGTCTGAAGCCTGACATGGGGAAAAAAGCAAAGTTTAAGACTCAGATCAAGAAGAAAACTCTTAACCCAGAGTTTAATGAGGTACTCTAACCCGTCGCTGCAAATACCAAATGCAATGAGCCCCTTGACACGCTCGACACTGATGCAGCACCGTGACAATGCCTTAATGCTACAAAAGAAAGCTTTATTAAAATAAAAAAGGCGTTTTTTCTGTTTCATTTATTTAAAGCGTTTGTTCTTGTGATGGCAGGAGTTCGGCTATGATATCAAGCACAGCGAATTGGCGAAAAAGACTTTGGATGTTTCTGTCTGGGATTATGATATGGGCAAATCAAATGATTTCATAGGTGAGATATAGGAAATTCACATAAATGTATAAATAAAAAAATATATATGTTGAGATCGTATCAGTAGCTGAATACTAACTGATTTACCCTGTAACTTTGGTTTGGTTTACATAGGTGGATGCCAGCTCGGTATCACGGCCAAAGGCGAGTGTTTGAAGCACTGGTATGAATGTCTGAAAAACAAGGACAAGAAGATTGAACGCTGGCATGTTCTGTTACATCAAAACAACATTGAGGCTGATGACTAAGTATTATCTCCAAAAATCTCATTTTCCTAGAGCACACGATCCCGACTTCCAATTTCACTTCCAATGTAAAAATAGTGGTCTTGCTTTTCAATTCATTCAGAAGAAGAAAAGCTTATGTCCCTACATCCTGAAACCCTGTGATGAGCTTATTTGATTTTATAGTGTTCCAACCAAGAATAACCTATAAAGATGTTATATTGTCTTTTAGTGGAAAGAATATAAAAAAGTGTATGATATTTTTCAGTCAGTAAATTGCCTTAAAGAACAAAACCTCATGAATACAAATGTCATGTTAGTTACTGTACCTTAGTCATCGAACCTAGAAGCAAATATACTGGACAATGGAAACGTGTATATTCATACAAAACATCTTGCTAGTTAAAATTTAGGAATGCTGTCCCTAACAACATATGGTGTGTTTTATTTGTTTATTGTTATGTTTTAAATATGGAGAAGGATCAAAAACAAATGTGAATTTTGAGTTTGTAAACTAATACTTTGAATTTATGTCAATAGCAGTTTTTTTTTCAAAATTGCGTTAATTGCACACGGAAATGTTGTTATGTGCATGAAATTCATTTATTGTCGTTCAAAATTATTTTTGCATCCGAAATATGTTTACATGTATGAATACAGGCTTGCTAAATGCCCAATAAAGTTGTCAATAAGTTATTGCTTATATAGATGTAGTGCCTGTGTTCACATTGTGTGAACTGCAAGATTTTTCTTAAGCTGTCTGGAATCTGGCACAAAGTTCAGAGGGCTGGTATGAGGTGCCATGTGGAATGGGGTTGGGGTTTGGGTTGTGTCGGATGTTAGTAGGTTATTTGTCAAGGTCATATATTTTTTTTTATTATTCACAACTCTGACCTTTGGGCAGTGAGGACATTTTCATACGTGACTGTGTCTTTCCTCTATACCGCATTGTTTTATATAATAGCTTAATGCAATGTTCCCTATAAGCTGCGCGCACTTCTGATATTCCACCCACTCAAAGACTACAAAAAAATATAACGGTGCCGAAGGCAGGTTAAGAAATGTGTGGCACAAAGCTCAACGTTTCTTAAATTAGAGCTAAATGAATGAGAAGCATATTACCGCATCAGAGGCGAAAAACTTAAATAAGCATCACAAGACAAGAATCACTTTTAACAGTACAAAGATTTCTGAACAGTCCAAAGTGGCCACATCAATTATTCCAAAACAGCCAGTGTAAGTATTTCTTCTGAGAACATTTTACATAACTGTTGAATTAAATTATTCCTCTCCTATCGATTTTTATCAGACGACATTACGTTACAGTTACCACGAAAACACCACCAATGACAGAGTTTGACGATTAACTTATTAGGATGTCGGCCAGTAGTGACATGGGAGAAACTTTGTGCTAATCATGCGAGATTCGCACCAATCAGGAATCGGACGAACACGCAACAAAGTCAAGCGACCTTTGCATCCTCATTTATGCAACCTGTCATTTTATACTTTATAAGTCGCTACATCATAGTTTATGGTGAAGAGCACATGCTAAATAAACAAGCGCTTCTGAATGTTCTTAACATCTGAATTTTTTATGACCATCAAGCATAATAATAATAATAATGCACAGAAAGATGCATGGGGGAGTAACGCTGACCTAATTTAATCTGAAGGCTTGCATCTAATAGTTTTGGATCGGATGTTTCTTTCTCCTCCCACGTGGAATTTGAATCTTTTTGGTCACGTTGTACAGAATGCTTTCATCATGGGTGTAATAAGATATTAAATGTTTATAGCTGTGGGCATTGTTGATACTGATAAAAATGATAGTGATCAGCAAATACGATAATACTCATGTGACTGCAGGAAAACGGCAGGTTTACGATGGTTTTATGTATGTGTGTGCGTGTGTGTGTGTGTGTGTTTGTGTAAACACACAATGCTGCTTCCAAGTCTGCATTTACCCAAGACACACCCCCTTTTATTATTTCATCTGTCTGGTTCCGATGTGGCCACGAGGGGAAATATACAGATGGGAGTATAAATAAAGAGAGGTTGAGTGGCTCTCGCTGTCAGAGATGAGGGGTTAAAAACCCTGTTGCACATCTGGCTACTTATTTAAGTAAAATTCCTGCACTGCTGCAAAAGTAAAGTTACCTTTTCCTTTGGTCAATGCTGGAAACTGAATCCGATTATTTTAAACAATGAAAAGCAATTACCTTCTCCAGGCAGTTCTGTACATTTCCATGCTGTTTCTTGATGGCTCCGGTGCTGACCATTTTCATACTTTAAACCCAAAAAATAGCACTTTCTGTTTTTGGACTAGATCCACATCAGATGGACAAACAAATTATGTATTTCTCCGAAAGACTCAGACATCTCTTCTTCTGTATGACAGCATCTGGAACAAAAACAATAGCATTTTCAGTTGCATAACAATGAATCAACAATCTGTTATTAAGAGTTACGTGTCCAGGTGTTGGAATTTGAGAAGTAGCTCTTTTTCAGAGAGTCCTGATGTACGCTTTAACATCAGTCAGCTGGTTGAACCTGATGGCCCCTGTCAGACTGCACGTATTTTAAAGGGACTTACAGAGTCTGTACGCAAGGCCAGAGACCTGAGGAGTGTTGACCCCGATGGTGTCCAACAGGACAACGGACAGAGATCAGATGTGAAGCTTCGCCGCTCAAAGCGAGCATGGATGATTCCAGGAACAGTATGGTGTGGCTCTGGAAATAAGGCATCTAACTTTTCAGACCTGGGTATGTAAGGGTTATATCCATCAATGTTGATCAGTAAAATCTAAAGCGAATAAAAACATTATTGAATCCATAATTCTAAGACCAAACAAACAGTTTATCCTTATTTGTCGAAACATCCCTAAAACAGAAAAAAATGCAATGATGAGGTAAGAAAAAAAATCTTATTCTAAGAGAAAAACAAGATGATTTTCTCACCCCAATTTCAAACAGCTTTTATTGGTTTTTTAAATTTGTCATTTTACTTCTTAAATAAATACTTTTTATATTAAGGGTGATAATTGACTGTCTATAATACATAACACTTAATAAATATACTACTTGGTTTTTCTTGCAGGTGTCTTTGAAGAAACCGATAAATGTTGCAGAGAACACGACCACTGTAAGGACACCATTGCCTCTTTTTCATTTGACCATGGAGTCTTCAACACAAACATATTCACTTTATCTCACTGCGACTGTGATAACAAGTACGTCTCATTTCATTCAAGTGTCAGGACTTCCATTGAGCATTGCACATTTATTCTATAGTGTAACGTGAGATATGTTTAATACGATTAAAGCGTCAGTCCAGCTTATTGCAGTACCCAGAGTTTGAGAAGCTAAGCTGCTGTATCATATCTCTGTGATAACAATTCAGGTTCCGCTATTGTCTCTTGGGAATTAATAATACCGTGTCCAACATTGTGGGCTATGGCTACTTCAACCTGCTGAAGATGCGCTGCTTTGAGTTCTCGCATAAGATGAAGTGTGCAAAGAGGACATGGTGGGGCAGGTATGTATCAGTTTCATTTAACTGAGCGTTTTCAAGTGTGAATGACAAGAATCAAGCCTTTTCATAATTTGCATATACAATGAATGTAAATACTTATTTTTTTTGTACAGCTAATAAATTATTTCGTGAGATTCACCCAAACAAGGCTAAAAGTTTGCGTTTGTCTGACCACTTTGAGGATGAACTTTGGAAATTGTTCTTTTTAAAAACGTGGCTTTGATCTGTAAACATTCTCCGCAGGACAGGATGTTGTTTGCACAAGACCATGTTTTCCCTTTCTCATCGGCAGGTGCTTGTTTTCTGAACTTACTCAATATGCCGTGGTCAAAGGTCCAACAAACTACACTGACACACTCTCCGAAACAGACGAAGATACTTTGGAAATGAGCTTTCATCAGACGATCACCCTCGAGGAAAATCGGGTCACCAAAAACTCGGAAGCATCATTGTCCATACAAGCCAACGATTCCAAGAGCAACAGTGAAGCGCTCAGTCCGGTTTCTGCATTACCAGAGCCATCTGTTACAACACCGCGCTCCCGGAAACCTTCCACGGTACCAACAGACACACCAAAGACAACACTCCTACAGTATACATGGGACAGACGGCAAAAAGGTGAACTATAGACTATATGACATATAACAGATATCTGGCATTTAGGTTTTACATCTTAAAAGCTTCATATCTGTTTTGGTTTCCTAGGCAAGTTTGAGGTATGTGACAGCTATAGAGACCTGGATTCATGTCAGCTACAGATCCCTGCTTTACAGGAGAAATATGGTCTACGAAACACTGACCTCAGAACCATGTATACCTGCAATTGTACTGCAAGGTGACTGAATACTTCATGTGTTTCTAAACAATCCGTTTAACACTTTATTAGCCCAATTCAACATATAAAATCACTAGACCGCTTCATCAAACAAACATATGTTGGATTCACAGGCTCGCCCAAAAAATCTCCCTTTTGGATGAGGTTGGTCCTGTACATTTATTGTTAATGGACTTTGTGTCACAATCCTGCTTTATTCTCCCTCGATCTGACAACTGTACCGAGGGCACTAGGTTGGTATGGACATTCTAGGTGAAATAAAAACGCTAAAGAGTGCAAAGTTAGCTTTTTACCAAATGATTTCTGCCTCTCTCCCATGTAGTTGCTCTGAATCTCAAGCAGAAGCGCCAGTTGTCCAGCACTGGAGGAAAGACTTGATGCACGTGCGACATCTAGTGGACTTTAATCGCAACTTCAAGAGAATAAACTTGAAACGCTCCAAGAGAAAAGACTCCGCAGTCAAATTACACAAGAAATGCATCAGGATGCACAATAAACTACACAGAACTCGAGTTACTGAACAACAACTTTTATAACTACACAATATAAAACATCCTGCGATTATACAATTCAATAACAATATTATTGGGGAAACCAAGGTATTTGCATTAATAATAATGTAGGTAACACTTTATTTTACGGTGCCCTTGTTACACATGTTACATGTACTTTCTATAGTATTTATTATAAATTAGCCATAATTACATGCAACTAACCTAAAACCACACCCTCATCTTAATTATTAGTTAATTATTATTACTCAGTACTTAAATGTATAAGTACACTGTAACACGGGCACCTTAAAATAAAGTGTGACCGATCAAGGTAATACAAGAAATGAGAACATAAGCCTAACGTTACATATGCCTGTTCTACAGAATGTGTGCAGAATAAGCATTTAAAGCAAAACTTCATATAGATGTACTTTTAGGTAGTTACTTCAAGGTATATGGAATATATAAAACAAATATTAAAGACATTATGTTTTATTTTATAACTACTGTTATTGCTCTCAACATCACAGCCATATAAGTTTCACTAGCAGTGGTTACGTCTGTCACTCACGTAAACTTTTAACCAGCAACCTAAATATAAACTAGACATTTATTCGAACCTTATTTGAAAAATATTGAACATTTTTATACTTCAAAATTAATTTCCTGCACGAATTCTCCTGAGGTGAAATACTCCCTGTTCTCCTCAGGCGTACGTCTTAGGAACACGTTTGCGCATGCGCGAAGTAAATGTCATCGCTCTTGAATGAGTTTCCAGTTTTCATCTCCCACAGTGTGTGCTGTGCACTGCATTAAAACGTGTAATAAATATGTAAAGTAATTTTGTACATGTCTGTGAATTTGTAAATAGCAAGTAAATATATTTCAAAATATTAAAACGTGTCTTCGTTTTACTTGCTTTTTGTTGACAATATTTTTTGAAAGTGACCGTTTCAGATAAAGACAGATTTTGTAAACTATCGGTACTGTTTAGTGTGTTGACAAAATGTTTTATGCTCTTGTAAGTCGCGTTGGACAAAAGCGTCTGCTAAATTAATAAACGTAAATGTAGATCATTTTCTTAAAAATAACCATGGTAAGGATAAACGATGTAAAGTGTTGTGCTATGACTTATGAAGCACGTGTACAATAAGTCACGGGAAGATAATACAAAAGTTAACGGTAACAACACTTTAGCCAGCATTGTCTAGTAAATAAATGAATAACATAAAATCTAAGCTTCAAGAAAACACGCGAATTTGCGCTTTTACTAGTAACAGCAACTGCACTATTTAGGCGGAAACCATGGTTACCATGGTGACAACGGTACGGTTTTGCAATGGAATTAAATAGCTACTCTTGTGTGAATATAATTTGAGATTTTGGTTTTCTGAATAGATACTTAAATACTTATTTTCTCACAATAAAAAAATGTTGGCATATCAAATGTCCGGTCACTGAAGTGTATATAGTGGTGGTTCGGTCACGGTAGGTAACTCAACTCCTGTCTGATGTCACGAATAGTAACCGAAGGCCTGCAATACTAAAACCGTCAGAACCGCCTCAACCGGGAGGAGAGAGAAATCCTGTAAGAGAAAGCGGATTTGACAACATGGCGAACTTTCCTCTGGAATAACTTTCCTGAAAAGCTGCCGAATGTTTGTTTGTTAACGGTTTCTGTGGATTAAAGCACGTTATCTAACGCTGAAGTCAGTTCGGTTGAAGCGTTTTCTCGTGGATTCGGGACGTGTGCAGTATGATGGGATGAAAGTTTGAAACAGTAGGCTACTGAAGCACAGGACAGGATGGAGAAAGAAGGAACGAGACGAGAAAAGGTAAACAAACACCAAACGGTGTAAATTATGAGACTTTATAATGTTTACGGTGCACATTGTTACAATGTAAACCTCTGGAAGTTGCTGTATCTTGGCGCTCCTGTTGGCGTGCTACAGTAAAGTCACATTATACATCGAAATGTCAAGTTTGTTTTCATGCACGTTTTTAGTTTTCAGACATAGTTTGCATTGAGTTTTGGACTTGTTTCTGCACTCTTTTGCAGTGAAGAGGGTTGTGTAACTGTATATTGTAATGAAGTGTGTCATTATTGATGTTCATAATGGGTTTCATGATGTCTTGCTGTCAGTGTATTTTTAGGTCGGATGGTGAAGCCGTTAGGGGTTAAACTTCTGCAAATGATTTTTGCATTCAACACTTACATTTTCCTTTAAATCGTGATGTATTATCACAGATCAAATGTTAAAGACACTTTACTTTAGGAAGACTTGTGGGTAATATCCAGTAGTTCAGCTTTTTGCTTAACAATGTTTGTTTATTGCCACTGGTATTTTGCTTTGCGGTTTTTAATTTGTCTAAGTCTGTGTCTGACTACAGCTAAAATATTAATTATTTTTAAAATGAGAGACATTTTGCATTCAGTGGCCAAACAAAGTTTTATTGGCTAAACAAAGTTTTGTTTATTTGTTTATATGGTATAGCAATATTACTGAGTGATGTACGGTCAGCCAATAACATAATCAAAGTCATGCACCATGAAAAAAGCAGGTGAAACTTCAATAGTACTTTCAGGGTTTATTACAGTAATTATTTGGTAGGACTTTATTTTTCAGTCCTGATACCCATGTGTATACTATATATTATTTATTATGTAATATGTAATTATGTAATTACTGCATACTAACCCTGAACTTATCCCTAAACCTAACCCTAATCCATATTGAGTACTTATAATTACCAGTATTCTGTTGGGTAAGTTCACTATAAGTGCACATACTGTAAAATAAAGTGCAACCAATTATTTTCTAATGCCTTGGTAAGCTTCAACTGAAAGAACACCCTCGACTGAGCGAGACAGATAGCGTGAACTGTACTTTTTCAGTAGTGTGGTACCCACACGGCAGGTGCTACAACCAGCCAGCATTCTGTCAAAAGTTACACTGTCATCTAGGACAGGATCTTTCTGCTGTGGACAGACGATAACATGTTTTTACGAGCAGATGTTGGGGTGCACCTGTGTTTTTTTTTAATCCGGCTGGAAAAATGAGGAGAGAACTCTGTTCAGGTGTTGAGGGACATAAGACAGACTTTACTGTAGGTTGGAGTTCTGGACCAGAACAAATCAGGACAAAATTGTGATGTTAGCGTGTCTGCGTTCATTTAGTATGTAGTATGTATGTAGATAAGATATTATTTGGTTGAAACGTTGTATCTATACCTGTAAATGAGTTTTATTTTATTGTAAATAAACAGTTCAGTGGTTCTGTGACTGGTTATGCTTCAGCACTTTATACTAGACAGATCAACTGGCAACCCAAGATAGTAAAAAAATTGAACAAAAGCAAATGTCATTAAAAATCAAGCAGTGAAATATTTAGTTAAGCACATTTCAATCTGTACAATACATGTTAATTCCTGTTTCCGGTGGTTTAGTATTTAATGTAGTATTTTCTTTTGTTCATGGTTTTTGGGGTGAGAGCAAGTCACACAACCTGTGCATGCTGAGAGCTAATTTGGTTAGCATTGGCAAAATATAGTAATAATTGTAAATATTGGAAAAGAGTTTCATTCATTGGACGCTCGACCTTTAATGTTAATAACAAAAGAAACAGAAAGCATTGATTTAAAAGTTGATATTTAACCTTTTATGCTTCCTCAAAAGCTCCCAAAACACAACACATGCTGGTGAATGTCTACTTTTCATTTATAACCAGCGTTATGAGGGTCTGTCTTTAGATGTTCGTGAGATGTTCACATGCATGTTCGTAAATAGACAGAGGGGAAAAGCTGAAGACAGCTGTTCAGCAGACAGATAATATAAAGTTGAGCCGTGGCCCTGCGGGTGTTTCTGAGCGGGCATTGGCCGTCTGATGCCTGCCAGAAGAGAAGCTTGTTTTCATTTTCCCAGGAATGTGACTCAGCCCCCTGACCTGCTCGAGACGGAGGGGTTGGATCAGGAATGGGCAGACAAAAGTTAAGGCAGCGAGACACGGGATCAGCATTGTTTATTGTGGAAAAGGGATTTCTCTATTGGGTGAACCTCTTGAAAAGATGTCAAGGTGACATTTCAATCCAAATCAAAAGAAATAATTAAAATACAGTTATTTTTGCTTATTACAGTAGATATGAAACCTCATTGTCTTGAGAATAATATAACAGTACACAAAAATTATTTTTTCCCCTTGCTATACAGTATGACTGTATAACTAGGCCATGTTTCTAGTGTTTGTTTTCACTAATCCGTGTGTGTTAATGTTGGCATGACACGTGTGAGCTCCAGACAGGGTGAGAGGTCTTGTTTATGCTTTGGAGAGATATTCAGGAGTTCCCTGTGCTTCTTCTAATAGTAAAACGCACAATTCTGTGTATAATCACAATGCTTTTAATGGCTGTTTGACAAATCAAGCAAAATATTACAAAGCATTGTCTTCAAAGGTCAGATTTAGTTCATGAAATGTCAGGACAGCTAAACGTCCCAAGATGTTTTCATGGTGCTAAACTACTTTAAAAGTCTTTTTGGTAATGCAGCTTATTTTTATGGATAAATTATATTTTAATATTCTTCGGACACATTGCTGGAGCGTTAAACAGCGCAACATGGTGCTCGCCAAGCTTAAGTGTTTTTTAAACTGTTAAGATCAGAATGAGGTGTTGAGTTCATGAGGAACAGAAAATATCGACCGTACTGGACGATGACCAGCATGAGCTCAGATTTGGTTCTGTCCTGATGTTCTTCGGTCACTTGGACTCCAGAATAATCAATCAAACCGCTCTCCTCTCTACACCCAAATGGAATTAGTTCATATCCAGAGAGACTGGGAGGTTGACTAGATTTAGCATGGCGATTTTTATGTGTGTGGTCGGTTTACAGATGTTATTTTGAGACTGAAGTTTTACATGTGTGCCGTATGTTACATGTGTTTGTGTGGTGATGATGAATATTGTGAGGTCTTCTCTCTGTTGTCTCAGCTGAGGATGATGTTGACCACCAGCTCCATCTCTGCACTCTTTACAGAATTAACTTCAATAAGACTCTCATTATCTGCCCATGTCGACCGAAGCCAACATAAACACCGCAAACTGTTATCTGTGTCTAGCCTTGAATGGGTGGATTTTCATGAACGTCCATAACAGTTGGACATCTTCAAACCTGGCCACTAAACTTAACATTGGCAGTGTAACTGTGAAACTCATCAAGAAATATATTTTTTGACTTTCTTCATTTTTTGACTCATGAATTGAGATTTGTGCATTATTTTGTGAACAATGAGAACTCACTAACACACAAAAAGTTTATTTTTACGTTTACTTTATTAAATTGTTGCCCTCACAATGCACAAGCAGCTGAAAATGATTATGAAAAATTGATAATTCAAAATATATTTTGCTGTACTTGGCAACATTTTGATGTCCGAAGTGATATTGCATATTTAGGTGTATATCTCTCTTTGCATGCATTTCTGAATATATTCTTTATATTTCTTTTATATTTCTTCTATTATCTTTGATAATATAAATAAAATGTTGTTGATATAAGCAGCTTCTCTCACAATTTGAGTTCTCTGCACAATTTTGCTCTTTAACTTTTGCACTCTAGTTTCCCTCCTGTGACGCTCTGTATTTCTGTCTCATCTCTCTCTCTCATTCGCTCCAGCTCTTCCTCTCAGCCTGTCTGGAAGTAATTACCCTTCTGTGCTATCCCAGAATTCCTGTAGAAGAGTGGAGGGGTGTGGCTTGTGTGTGAGATTACAGGAGAGAGAAGTCTCTCTCTCTCTCTCTCTCTCTCTCTCTCTCTCTCTCTCTCTCTCTCTCTCTCTCTCTCTCTCTCTCTCTCTCTCTCTCTCTCTCTCTCTCTCTCTCTCTCTCTCTCTCTCTCTCTCTCTCTCTCTCTGGTGTGTCTTCTCTCTGAGTCTCTCTCAGAGCTCTCACTCTCTCTCTCTCTCTCTCTCTCTCATCTCTCTCCTCTCACTCTCTCTCTCTTACATCTCTCTATCTGCTTTGGATCTCTCCTCTCTCTCTCTCTCTCTCTCTGTCACTCTTGGGACTTCTCCAGATGTGAAGCTCTTAGGTGGCGAGCAATAAATTTCCTACATTCTCTAAAGTCATAGCATTAGCATTTGTTTATTGTTTATAGTGAGTGAATGTACTTTTCTGTTTGAGGTACAATAATAATACTAATATATAGCATATTTTACATTTAAGCAATATTTTAGGTATTAAAAGCAAATCCATCTTCTGGTTATAAAATGTTTTGATGCTTGTTTTTATTTAAAGAATGTGGGTGTTTTTGCATTTAAAACAGGTCAAAAACAGACCTACAATATAGGCCAAGACAGAATTTGCCTGATTATTTATTCTTGTTGGAAAATCCGTGTATGTGTATGTATGGAATGGATTTTTTATTGCTCTTAGGGAACTTTTTACAAAGATCTTTTAATTAATTTTTTAGATGTCCACTTGAGCTGATACAGTATATGTTTTGTTTTTGTTTGAAGGGACAAAACATGTAGTGACTTACAAACATTAAAGGGTTACAATATGGTAAATTGTGTCAAATGAAAGCAGAGAGTAAAAACTTATGATATTAAATGATCTAAACTATTCAGATTTTACATGGGGCTTTCTGTTTCTCAAAAGTGTCACACAGACTTGATGTTATAACCTTCATGGTCTCATCTGCACTTATCTGTATTAAGCCAGCATCAATGTAGTCTGTTTTTCAGCCTCTTCAGATGAGATCTACTGTGAAGCTTTGTGTGAGTGTCCTTTAAAAAGCTCTTGCTTGTGCTTGTGTAATCCTAAAACCTTGTAAAGCAGCTTTGCAACACAACTGCAAGTAAAGCAAAGGTAAAACTAAATTGAACATTATTATAGACGATGATTCATCTTTATAGACCTGATTGATAAACACTGAAAAGTTGTTGATAGATGGTGGATAAATGTGGATGGTCATATGACAACGTGGTAAGGGTTGTGACATTTGTGGTGTCATAATGGTTGTGATGGTTTGGAGGGAGATTTGTGTTGTGATGTTAGAGTGCGTCTCCATGAGGACCAGGAAAACCATTTAAAAATGGGATGCTCTCTATACTCCACTTTTTCCCCATTGCCAGCTTTTGTTCTAAACGTATAATAATCCGAATCCGCTAATGCATCTCTCTGATGTGTTTTCTCTTTGGGCAGTTTGGTCTGTTCGGACCGCGAGCCCTGGGCAGGGCGGTGCATGCCGCGGCTGAGGGGCAGAGCCTCAGCAAGGCAGAGTTCATGGAGAAAGTGCGGCAAAGCAATGAGGCCTGCCAGATGGGGGACTTTCAGACGGCCGTGAAGCTGTACGGCGAGGCCCTGCGCGCAGACCCGCAGAACTGCATCCTCTACAGCAACCGCTCGGCTGCCCACCTCAAACTGGGCCAGTACCAGACCGCCCTAGATGATGCGGTCAAAGCCCGCCTTCTTAACCCGAAGTGGCCGAAGGTAAGTGGGTGGGGCTTTTGCGATGTGTGTGTTCTCGATTCACACAGTACGTTTGGCATTAATAGTCTGAGAGAACATCATTATCTGCATTTGATGCACCAACCGTGAGGTTGAGGCTGAGAGCCAAATTGCCTTTTTGCTGAACATTTCTCTGCCCTGATGTTGACACGGAGTCGCAGCGGAAGCTTTTGGCTAAGTCGGCATCTGAAAAATGATCACAGTAGTGGCCTTGCCGCAAGGGTTCATCTGCTCTTGGCAACAGAGTTAGGGCTCGCTGTGACGGCCCTTCTAATAAACAGCACACTAATGCACAGGGTTTTCGAGTATGTGCTAATGTTAGTGATCGAACTGCATTAATGGATTAGAGAGAAATGAAGTAGTTTTGGGTTGCTGGCTTGTTTCCGGCACAATGCAAGTTTAAAGTGATCACTTAAGGGCCGGGTATAGTCCTTCCGTCCATCCGCACCGCCTGCATGGCATCATTTTCGTCATCAGGAGGGTCCGCACACACCATCCGTGTGACGTCCGAGAAACGCGCACAACAGCGTTTTTCACAAAAATTGTGTATGTGCGAATCTGGTAAAGAATGAAAAATATCATATGAAGATGCTCACCTGCATATATCTGGATATTAATTTAGATTCGATTTTCTAAAGCTCTATTCTTTGTTTCGGGGCAGCCGACACGTGTGCATTCTTAACCGCTCTGCTCAAGTGTTTTGTAATCATATTGGCTTTAATAGGAAAAAGGATATTGCATTTCCTATTTTCTTGTGTTCTTGTAAACCATAGAAGGATCTGCGAGACAAACTCTTGCACAGACATGAGCGGTACCTCGTTTTGGTCTCGCTGCGACCGCACAATCCTCTCCTCCCCGGCCGAGAGCACATGTGGCAAAACCCAGCGCAGAACGTTAACCTCGGCATGCATTGCTGCCCGTCTCCTGCTTTTTGACTTTTAATTTGCTGCAGGCATCCTATGAGGCG
The DNA here is from genome assembly GCA_026939265.1 of Oreonectes daqikongensis. Taxonomy (NCBI): domain Eukaryota; kingdom Metazoa; phylum Chordata; class Actinopteri; order Cypriniformes; family Nemacheilidae; genus Oreonectes; species Oreonectes daqikongensis. The sequence goes on along the minus strand of JAOTQM010000056.1, from coordinate 779,121 downwards.
GGACCTTTTCATTGGCAAAGAGAAATGGGCAGAAATATGGGTTTCATTTAGCTGAACCAAAACGTGTGAAATTATTTTCTTTGTGAGAGATGAGGGTGCCGCGAGTGTAGCGCTCCGGTGAGAGACCCGGGAGAGAGGAAGTGTTATGGGATCGAGCAGATGGCCTTTCCCTGTATCGGAGAGGCTCTGCTTCCTTTCGGAATAGAATAGGAGGAAGTAGTGGGTGTGGGGCCAGGCCACTGTTTTGTTGTGGAAATCCTGGACGAGTTCTCCATCAAACTTGTGCGAGTGCAATAATTGCAAAAACAGCCACATTCCACCGACTTTACTAGCCTGAACCGCTGCAGTAGAAATTTTGTGCTAAAAAGTCGTATTTAATGCATACAAATAAAATAGGAATGTTGAAATGCTCAGAGGTTGCGATTATCTTTTTAATGGAGTATCAGCTTGTAACAGAGACTGGAGCGAGAGGCTGGTTATAGGAATATTTTCTAGATTTTGTTCCATCAAAATCATGCTGGATTGATTTTTAGGCCCACTGTAAACTTGCTATGTTTACAACAGAAGGAGAAAACATGTGTAAAACAATAAAGCAGAGTTTCACATGTGACAGACAACAGTAAGATAAGGCTGTTGTAGTCCTTGTTTTGATGGAAAGCTGTTGATGTTTTCCTCTCCGTCACACACTCAGACGCCTCTCAGCTTTCACGAGAGGTCGTGGCGAGTGATGAATGTTGGGAGAACGCAGACGAGTGCTGCTTCATCAGCATTCTGCAGGACGCTGAGCACTGCACTGCTGAAAGACGCTGGAGAGATGTTTGTGTGTTTTCGGTGTTTATGAGCCTTTTAAAGTGTTTCTGTTGTAAAGATGCAGGATGAGAGGTGTTGTGTCAGAGAATGTTTATAATATTTAACATATTTTATTTACATATTTCTAGCAATATATCTTTGACTGTCTTTCTTCTTTCTGTCTATATATCTCTATACTTTATTTGTTTGTCTATTTTTCTGTTTCTCGTCTGTCTCTCTCTCTTTAACTGTATCTTTATATTTTGTTTGTCTATCTTTCTGTCTGTTTTTTATTACAATTAATAAAAACTAAAATATGAATATAAATTAAGTATAATCTAAATTGTTATATTATAGAGACTGACCAGACGAGTGCGTTTGTTGAAACCGCCTCTTCTGTCAATCTTCTATCCGTCGAATTTCTGTTTATCAGTCTATCTTTGCTGTATTTATTAAAATGTGTATCTGTCTACTCTATGAATTTCTGTCTGTGTATGTATATTCATATTTCTGAATATCTGTCTTTTTATCTTTATATATGTCTGTCTGTCTGTTTGTCTCTACTGTATTTCTTTACTTTTATGTGTCTAGTGTCTACTATACTATGCTATACTGTCTACTCTATATATTTCTATTTGTCTATGTATATATCTATACATTTCTCTATCTCTGTCGTTTTATCTTTATATTTGTCTGTCTGCCAATCTGTCAATCTTTTTATGTATCTCTGTCTTTCTATCTGTATATATCTGTCTGTGCCTAATGAGATTGTTCACCCAGTAATATCCAATATAATGTTAATATTTAATATATACCATCGATCGTCGCCCTTCAGCACATAATTGGCTGTGTAGTGTAATCTTATGTCATAAAGCAGTGCAGTGAAGTGAAGAGACATGGTGATGACATGTGGGGCCGGGTCATAGCAATATTCCTGCTGTGGCGTCACAGCGGGGTCACGGCTGAGCTTGACTTTAATTAAGGCTCAATAGCAACGGCTACTTCTGAGAAGGCTATTTAGTTCTGTCTGGCCTGTCCAATGCAAACCCCCTCTTCCCTTCCCAGCAGACTATAGATGTCTGTGTTGTCATGTTTTGCACTTTAAGAGGACCCATGGGAAGCCGGAGACTACAAGAGCGATGCTGAGCAAATAAACAAATACGCTAGCAACACAAAATGACGTCGAAATGAAAGACGAGAGATCACTGTTGTTTTTGCTAGATCCGTACCCTTATGCGTTTAAATGCCTGCTTATGCGTGACACAAACGTCTTTGTCATTTAAATCGTCATTCTGAGAGATGGGCTGTTTTCTTTCGTTCCTTGCGTGTTTTATTCCAAACGGCTTTTCTTTTGAGTTTTTCTGTGTGCGGTTGCTAGGATGAAATGCTCAAGCATGCAAGCGTGCAGTAAACTCACACCTGGAGCTCCGCTGAGACTTCAAAGAAACGATAATTCATGGAGATTCCCAAAATCTGTTTCTGTCCGTTTGATTCGCAGCCCTTGTGCTGATCAAAGACATGTGCCACTGACTGTATTGTGTAAACAGGTGAAGGGATTATATTGAACGGTGTATGAATGCAAATTTGAAAGCATGAGGTGACTTGCGATTTTAAGATCTGTGCAGGTCACCTGTTTTTAAGCTTTGGTGGTGCTGATGCTGTGATGATTGTTTAATAAAGACGTCTCACCTCATTGCAATATGATATTAAATAAGTAGTTACATTTATTCTTGTTAAGAGCTGAATAGGAAAGATGTGCAATCAGAGCTGTTTAATAGTTTTAAAACCTGCGAAAAGTTTAGTGGTTGAAACAATAAGCAATTGCAATATCTGTCAGTTCAGATTGATACTGGTCTTGTTAAAAAAGGAAAAATGCTGATGTTATCTGACATCTGTATTGTCATATGTGTATTGCGAGCTACTTGTAGGTGATATCTGGTACAGCACTTCAGTTAAACTGTGAAACACGATAAGACGTCTGGTCTTTTGTTATGAAGGAAATTCCATTCAGATCACAGTATTACCGTAGTCAGCAACGACATGTCGTGTGTTTTGAAATCAAAGATCTTCGTGCAGTCCGTCTCATCATTGTGAAACTCATCTGGGAAGATCTTCAGCTCTTCTCCTTTCTGCTCCTGATGCCAAAGCTTAAAGCCCACAGGCCCATTTTCCCATAGTGCACTGGGGCCAGAGCTTCTTTGCCTGTTGACGTCTGTGACACCCTGTTCTTATAAAGCAATATTCAAACCACTCCGTAATCTTCTCCTGAGGGAAGCACATCGACGAGAGGCTCAGCGGTACTGACACGCAAGCATGATATTTACTGCATTAAAAACATTCATCATGTGCTCTCAAATCTCTAGTTTCAGCAGCGAAACTGTAGAACCTGGGTAGATGGGTTTAATTCAGCAGGGGGGTGCAAAACATGTGTTTAAAACTGACTAGTTGGCTGGTTTGTAGTCATGTTCATACTAGATAACAAGATGCATCCCTGAGACCTTTGAATTATGCATTATAACAGGAACGTTGTTCACAGCGGGTGATTCTTACAAAGTCCGAGTGTCTTTATGTTTTATGTTGTAGGTGGTTAGAAAAGCACTGCTTTGATGGCTGAAGCGTGGTGGTTTAAAGAGAATACATTTATAGATATAAAGCGGATTTTAACATGTAACTGATTTTAAAAAATCACCTCAAATACTAGATTAATTCATTTGTTATTGTATTTCTATAATGCGTTTACTTTTACGCATTATAGACGGACGTCACAAACTGTTCGCTCGCTTTTGATATCACTGTAAATATCATCATACGCTCTGGATTTCTGTTGCGCTCTGCGTTTCATTTTAACTCCCTTTTCCACCCATTTATTTTCTCTTTTAAATTTAAATATGAGGCCCTAAAGTGCTTTCTCGGATGAATAAAGGAAAACAGTTCGGCCTGTTGTACGGCAAGCCTTTGTATCGGCTCTACACAGCCATGTTTGTGCGAGTTTTCAGGCCCCTTTCATGTTAATGGGACCCTTGAGGCCAGAAGTGTTGGGAGACTTTGAGACTTTCTGTCCTTTTTCAGAGTTTAACATGCATTGCTATGCCATGCGATAGAAGCCAAATGCTTGCAGCGCTGGGCTGGCAACCAGTGCCATCACGGCCCCCTCTGTGAGTGAATGAATCGGCCTTCAGATGCTTTCTCCTCTCAGCGTGAAAAGAAAGAAGTTACTCCATCATAGTGCCTTAAACGTTTCTTTGAGAGGAAGCCAGACGTTCAAAAGATGTTTTTTCTTTGGGAAGCTTGCTCATCTGAACGTGCTTTTACGGGTGCGTGATTTTGTTATGTGTATTATTGATGGGTAATTGGAGACTGTACAGCGATGTTTGTTATCTCAAACCGGAGTGCTTGCAGGATTCAGAGAAGCTGTCTTGCTTCACAAAAAATAAAACCTGTTTCGCTTAAGACAATTATAAAAGCAATAAAAAAGTAATGTGTCTGTGTGCATATAACAATAATGATATTTTGAGGAAAAGTTGCACAGGAACATTCTTAGTAATGGACAAAAATACATGGTATGGGTCAAAATTATTAATGTTTCTTTTATGCCAAAAATCATTAGGATATTAAGTAAAGATCATGTTTCATGAAACCCTCTGTAAATATATCAAAACTTTACAGACTTTACTAAACTAAACTTTAATGGAAATCAATGGAAATCTCAATGTAAAATTTTTGACAAATTGACCCTTAAGACTGGCTAAATGTAATTTATTGTTTTGAATTTTAGGTTGAAATGGGTTTTTTGTGAGATTTACCCACCAACATGATCCCTGCAGTTCTTAAATTGAACACCAGAGGGAACCGTCCACTCGTAACAACACGCTGCTCCAAGAAAAAGTTTGGATAATCTCCTGACATGAGAGTTGATGAGATCATATCAATACCAACACAGATCTCCTGGGATTTATGCATCATGGACGTTGCCATGTTGATAACATGGTGATCACCCCTCGATAAAACCACACCCCAATCCACATGTGTTTTTGGCAAAACACTTTCCACAAACGCATGTTATATAGATCTTATAAAGGTTAATGTTACTCTGCTAATGTTAAACATAATTAGCTAGTCTTTAGCGTTTAGCCTTCAGTTGGCCCACACTAAACCACTAATACCTTTTACTGGCATCGTGAAAGTAAACGTTAAACCATCGGCTAATTCCTCTGTGCTTCACTCCAGTAATATTTGACTGTAATCTCTAATGTGTGTTTTTATAATATTCTCCTCAGATTCTCAACTCTATTCAATTATCAAAGAACAAAAACAGATTGAGTTCAAAGTCCTTCAGTAAAGCCGGATTGTCTTATTACTGGATGGCATCGCTAAGCATATCCCGGATCACAGAGCGGGTCACATGCAGATGAGAGGCGAGCACCGTGTCACTGCTTTGTGTCGACTCCATCACATGACAGTTTTTCTCACTGGTTTCTTGAGATTAGGCAGATGAGCTCCTTTCAAACACCCATCATACTTACTATGCAATATGTTATAAAGGGATAGTTCAGCCAAAAATAAAAGTCATCATTTATTCACACTCATGTCATTCATAGCCTGTATGTATGTGAATCTTTCTACAGTGAAACACAAAAGAAGATATTTTGAGAAATGTCTCTGTGGTTTTGTGTTCATACAATGAAAGGGTTCTTTGTTGTTTGGTTACAAACTGTTTCTGCAGAAGAAAGAAACGAATACAGGTTTGAAATGACATGAGGGTGAATAAATGATGACGGAATTTTCATTTCAGTATATTACATACAATTGAAACCATTTTAAAGCTGGAAATAATAATGGGTAGGTTTCTTTTATCAGAATTTTACAATTAAAAGAATGAAAGTGATGAATGAAGTCATTTTGCTACTAAATATCGCAGGTGCTATGAACCAACGTGTGCAGTGAAAGTTGCTATTCATCAATCAGTTTTGCCATTTTTTTAATTGAAATGTTCAAAGTTGATAAAAGTCCAATTTACCTTCGAATAGAGATGGTTTCTTTAAGTAGAACACAACCATTATCATTTTTAAACAATAGAGAGTTAAAATGTTTTGCATATGAAGAATGACAAAGCCTGGTAATTCACCATTCAAGCGGATCATTTCACAATACAGATTTTTCTCTCTGGGGTTTTACAATGATTTGCTTTTAGGAGGCCGTTGCGTTAAAATGGTGTAAACAGCTCGCAATTGTAGAGGTCACAGCATGTGTGTTTGATTCTGCAAACAAAGCATGTGACACATAAACGCATTATTCCACACGGATAGGAATGCAGATCCATTTGTTGCGTTCAAATGAAAAGGATGTTGGAGCCGTAGTTCAATATGTGTGCGCTCATTTTGGGAAACATATGTTTCCCACAACACATTGTCAATAAGCAGCAGTTCGGGAGTACAATGTTTTATGTTACGATGAATCAACGGTTGAGTGAATATTCCTCAAATGCTTTCGAGATCTAAGACGCTCTTAGAAAAAGGACTAAATTATGTAATCTATCTCTTTGTCAGGTGGACGTAATATTGATGGTTTATCTTTCTCCTAAATGGTCGCTATCAATCTGAAGCTTTTTAGTTTGACGGGGATGTGCGCTTACACCGCAGCCTGTCTCCTATTGGGCGAGAGGTCAGTATGCAAATGAGGTTTTGACAGACAAGGGCAGTGGATATCAGTGATGTCAGACAAACATGTCCATCTCTCTAGTGAGTGAGTCCTGAGTTTGATGTTGATAGCAAGGTCACTGCTGGATCTTATCTCCATACCATGTGTCAAGGATTTAGCATCTCATGAGTGTTGGAATTTAAGACCTAAGGTCAACGAGAAAGACACACTTATCCATCGCTCTCCACAACACACCTAATAACCTCCTGTAGTTAATATTTTAGTTTACTGTGATGATCATCACATTACAGAAGTTACATGTGTAGATTTTTGTTTTGTGTTTCTCTCTGGCGGTACAGAAGGTGAGCACAGAGACATTCACGTACAGTGATGTGGAGCAGAGTTACAGGTTTAGAGAGGCACATGATAGTGTGTTTGGACTCCTGCTGTAATTGGTCGTGATCTGGCTGCTAGAGGAGCAGCTGTAATTGGTTTAAATGCTCAGGAGGTGTGTCAACAGTGTGTGTGTGTGTGTGTGTGTGTGTGTGTGTGTGTGTGTGTGTAGAATGAGTCTTCTGTGTGTGTGTAGAATGAGTCTTGTGTGTATCTGTGTCTGTGTGTGTGTGTAGAATGAGTACACTGAGTGTTTATAGAATGAGACTTGTGTGTGTTTTTGTGTGTGTAGAATGAGTTGTGTGTGTGTGTGTGTGTGTAGAATGAATACTCTGTGTATGTAGAATGAGCTTTGTGTGTGTTTCTTTCTTTTTGTGTGTAGAGTGAGTCGTATGTGTGTGTGTGTGTGTGTGTGTGTGTAGAATGAGTCGTGTGTGTGTGTATAAAATGAGTTATGTGAGTGTTTGTGTGTGTGTGTGTGTGTGTGTGAGTGTAGAATGAGTTGTGTGTGTAGAATATGTTGTGTGTGTGTGTGTGTGTGTGTGTAGAATGAGTTGTGTGTGTGTGTGTGTGTGTGTGTGTGTGTGTGCGTGTGTAGAATGAGTTGTGTGTGTGTGTGTGTGTACTATATGTGTGTAGAGTGAGCCTTGTGTGTGTTGGTTTGTGTGTATAGAATGAGTCTTGTGTGTAGAATGAGTGCTGAGTGTGTGTATGCATGAAATGAGCTGTGTGTGTGCGTGTGTGTGTAGAGAGAGCCCTGCATGTGTGTGATGTGTGTGTAGAACGGTCCCTGTGTGTAGAATGAGTTGTGTGTGTGCGCGTGGGTGCAGGACAGCTGCTTACGCTACACACTCCGACATCTGCTGCAGCCTCTCCGGAGGCGACGACTCGCTGTATCAGCGACACACACACACACACACACACACACGTGATCACCTCCTCTCACCACATGCTGTAACACCAAATCGTTCACTTTTAACTAACTCAGCTTTGTTTCATGTGATCAATATATTTAAATCACATGTTGTCGTAGTTTAGTGTTTGTGGAATTGCACGATTCTTGTGTAGTACTGTGAGTGTGTGTGTTCGGGGTGTGGCTGAGGTGTGTGTGTGTGTGTGTGGGTATGGTATTAAAAAAAGGCTCCTGCTGCATATGGTTTTGCGCGTCTCCCCATAGGCAGCACTTTGAAGATGCTGGTTTGGCATGTGAAATAAACCCAGACCTTTTTTCTTTCTCTTTCTCTCCCCCCCCCCCCCCCCACACACACAGCTCTGGGCTCGGCTTCCCACCCTGGGAAGTATCTCCATATATTGGCCTGAAACCCTCCTCTTCTTTTCTTTGTTCCTGTGTTGAGTCTAATGCCTGTTGACAGACCCTGAATGACAAAAGCGTGCCGGAGTTTCCCAGTATATGGAAAAACTCGGATCTGTTTGCAGACACTCCTACAGCACGTGTTGCCCGACGGTGTACCTGCGGGTTTCTGAAAGCCCCAAACGCTGGGATTGTTTGTGAGTGCGTGAAACACGAGAGCTCGGCTTGGCTCGGCTCATGTGAGTCTCTTAGATCAAAAGAGTCGGAGCAGAGATGAAGCCGTGTTTCGGGTGGGTGGCCCCTCCTTTAGCATCTCTGACTCCTCGTGATCTCTCAGAGGAGAATTTCATAGTTCCAGAGCTCTCACTGCAGAGGTCTTAGTTATGGTTGTGTCTCGGGAAAATGGTATTGCTCAGTTTCATTTAAGTATCAACTTGTTTCCCCTAAAATTGCTTGGGAGAAATTAAACAAACGAGACAATTGTTAAAGTACATGAAGAGTGTGGAGGTGTGAATGAATGTAGATTGTAGAGATAAAATAATCTGGATTTAAGTAAATTTGATGAGAAATTTTCAATAATATTGACTTTGATAGCAGAAAGCTCAGTTTGAGACATTGTTGAGATCTCTTCTGAGACATTTGTGAGATTTCTGACTCTTTTTCTCAAGAGAAACATGTGAGATTTAGGAGACTGCTCTCCATTTAATCTCATCGATGTCTAGGAGAAATTATTGAGAGATTAAGGCGATCTCATCTGTGGTTTTAATTTTTTTTATGGATTGTTTAAAATATCTAAAGTGTTTAAAGAATGAAAGAGTATAGGGATATGAAAATATTGTGGATAGCATAGGTCTTACATTTGAATTCATATTAATACAATTACTCATTTGCCAAGCTCCTAAATTACTCCTGTTCTAAATTCCTAAGAAACGTTGTTGTTGGATTGCGATGAATGAAAAACTATTATGAATTAATTTGTGATTTTTCTTTCCTCTCGGTTCACGTCGGACTCTTTAAACGCGCACATGCCGTCAGCTAAATGTTCATGATGAATGTAACATTAATGATCTAAATAGTAATAATAAAAACGTTAATTCTGCCCTGCGCTCCTGATATCATTTCCCTGCTCTTTTCAATGATAGCTCATTTTATTTCTACTCCATTTTCCCTTACACCGCTGCCAGGGAGACCATTAAAACAAGGTCTCATCTGTTTCTCTGCCCTCTCATCTCGTGAGCCGCAGAGGTACATACGCTGGAAGGAAAAATCCAGAAGGCGAATGTGTGGAACCACTAATAACTGGGTCCGAGCTGCAATTTCCAGGGGAGGGTTGAACTTAATGAACAATCAAATAAAGGATTTCAAATTACAGACCTTTGGAGGGAAAGAATCTGAGGTCGCCTGTGCTGGTGAGAAATCTCATCGCTCGGAGAGGTTGGCTGTAGGAGCGAGGGGCCTTATGAAGGGTGAACGTTTGGCGTGGCGGGTTATTATGTTCCATTGCCATCGTACACTTTCTCTTTTAGCAGAAGCTTGACCATCTATGCACTTCACTATGCAAATCTCACCGCAGCAAAAGGGTTTCTGCATTTATTTACTTAAAACACTTAATTGAAGTCATTAGTGTTGTGGTTAATTTATCTTTTGGCTGAGGTGATTTAGTCATTTATTGACTGGATCCACAGGGGTACACAGACGTTTTGGCCTGAGGATGTTTGACTATGTAGTCAGTTCACACACTTCTGTACTGTAGTATGTACTGGATTAGCACTGTGTTTACCAGCGGCCCGTGGCTCTGGTCTGATGGGGGATCTCATGGGATACAGATGATTTTACTGGAGGATATCCTAGTATCCTAGAAATCGTCCATGTTATTTATCTATAGCTAAATGGATAGTTCACCCAAAAATGTATTTATTCATCCTTGTGTGTTTGTGAACCTGTATTTGACTCTTTCTTCAGTGGAACACAACAGAAGATATTTTGAGAAAGTGGTTTTGTGTTCATACAACGGAATGGTCAATGAGGTTCAATGGGGGTTTGACGAGACACTCCCAAATATATTTTGAGGAGGTTTAATTTAGGGAGCATATGCAACTTAAATGGTCCCAGCACTCCATCATGCCAATAGCGCGAGGATCTCGCGAGTGAAATCTCTCTTTAGTCATAAGATATGTGTTAATGTGGGAATACAGTCACTATAGTCACAGCTGTTACTTCATTCTCAATATAGAAAAGCAGTGAGCACCATAATATTTTATTATATCGCAAGAGTTTAATAAAAGGACACAAGTTAAACTGAAATTTAAGCAAATGTATTATATTGTGCTAGAAGGTATAACAGGTTTTATGTGTAGGCCAATCGACATTCAGGGCCGAAGTTATCCATTATAAAATTGGGGAAATGTAACTTTATCACCACATCATTTCACGTGTTTAGTGCTTCTGTGTTTATTTCCCCTCTTATGAAATCCACTTATGATGTTTGTTAGTCAATATTTCTAACACCCAAACCATGTTTATAGTTTCTTACCCTTTGCTGGTCTAAGAAATTATGACTTTTTTATGATTGGCGAGCCTTTATAATGGTGTCAATAATCAATTTCTGAATAGATGATTTTTGCAGGTTCAAGTAGAATTTGCATTCTGTAGAAACTGTATCTTTTTATTGGTGGCTGATTCTGTTTATAGTGTTCCTATACAACGCTAGCAGTGCAAAGGTCATGGGTTTGAAACACACACAAACACAAACATGCACGCTTTTGATAAAAGCATCAACAAAATGCACGCTTTTGATAAAAGCATCTACCAAAGCATAGCATTTCTATGTGCTTGCTAAGATGTTCTGAATTGTTTTATTATGTTGCTGTGTGGTTTCTTTCACACACCTTTCACCGAACAAGCCATGTGTTTAAGAGATCGTTCATGTCCGTCGCACACGCAGTCGACCATTTACTGCTCACTCTTAGCCACCATATTATATTGACATTTACATTTATTGATTTAGCAGATGCTTTTATCCACAGCGACCTAGAAGAGTGCAGCTGTTGTAAACATAGCAGAATGTTACATTCTTTGGCTGTCTTATTTATATTCATGGCTTTTCCACGTGTCAGTGTAACGTTTGAATGTTTGACAGGCCGTCTGTCAGTGTATCTGGCCAGTGTTCAGACAGGTGACCTCTTGACCTTTGCCCTCCCCAGAGTGTGAAAGCCAGAGTCACTTCCGCCCAGCTGAATGCTCTGTATCTCTTCATCTGTCCTTGTGCTTTCCGGTTACTGCCTCAGGATACCACCCCCCCCTTCTGCTTTCTCGATTGTGTGCTGGTTGATGTCATTCACATGTCTTGAGACACAACTGATGTGAGGAACCAACACTACAATTTCTGTTCTGGTAAAGGAAAAAATCCCTCATCATTTACTCATCCTTGTTTCTTCTGAAGAGAAACAGTTGCCATATTATGTAAAGTTAAAGCCAAAACTGTAGATGGAGTTCAGTTTAGATGCACAAGGCAATGATGTCTTTCTATTACTCCACCTGTTCTCTGAATTTTAAGAATTGACTTTGTGCTTCTATTGCAGCTTTATTGTTTCTACTTTTTTTAATCTCTCGCCCTTTAATAACATGATCGAAATGTTCTTTGTGATGGATTGTTTTTCAATACGAGTAATTGGGGCTCTTTTGTGGTGTGGTTGTAAAAAGCAGAATAACTGTCCTCTGTTGTACAATTTTGTGTGTCTTTAACCACCAACAATTGAACTCTTTATTATAGTCATTTGAACAGTAAGTGGTCATTGTGTCCTGCTGTGTGTGTGTGTGTCATTTTAAAGGTGAATCACATCACATTTAATCTTAAAATCAATAGAAGAGAATAAGTAGTGATATTTAGGATAAAGTAAATAGTATTTTCCAGACGGTTGTTTTTAGAGTTGTGACACTTATTTTATGACAGGTACTTTGCTGTATTTTTACATTTCTGCAAGACAATGATTTTCCTAAGCATAAATAAAAAATGCCTCTACCACACATTCTATCATGATGCATTTAAAATGTAATTAAATAAATGAAATGAAACAGTGTTTATTTGTCATTAAGTAAATGTCATTGTGTTCATCAAATTTCATTTTATTTCAGCAAATTTTCATAATTATGTTTCTCTTTTCTTGAATATGTAGTGAAATATCCCTGACAGGGTGTGTGTGTGTGTGTGTGTGTGTGTGTGTGTGTGTGTGTGTGTGTGTGTGTGTGTGTGTGTGTTGTGTCACATCATCAGTTATGTGTTTCTTGCACCCTGCACCTCAAACCTTCAGAAGTAATATAAACTCTATTTGATTTATTATTTCTCATTCCTGAATCATTCACCAACAATCGATCAAAATCCTGTTTAACCAGCAGGTGATTTTCTCTAGCTTTGACATATAAAAAACATATCCCACACAGAGCTTTGTATTCAACGTTAAGCCGCCAAAGTGAGAAATATGACCATAAAGAAACCTGTCAGGATCGTATTTGATAAAACTTTCACTGATTCTTGATGAATCTTCATAAAATTGATTCTTCTGTCACAACTTCTTCAAACGGTGGCCTCTGAACCTCAGGCTTTATATAAAGGGCAAGTGGGTGTTGTGAAGGCACATGTCTGTTTGTTTTATTCTGCAGCTGGTTCTCCGGCAGCCCGTCGCTCTTATTGGAGTGCTATTGATTCAGAAATCATTAGATGAGCCGACTCATTTTGTGCCGAGAAGTGAAGCTGTGCGCTCATCTGCTCTCTCAATGCATTCTTGCATTTGATGACAGATGCGGATGACGTTTCGCCTGCGTTCCCTGAGAGAACCGTTCACGCGGATTTCAGCTCATGTCTGTCTTACTCAGACATTGTCATTGTTTAATAAACCGCTCAAGTCTGTGTTATATTAAGCTTTGATGATACAATTGTATGTAAATATGTTGCTGTACTATTTCTTGTGATATTGCATCAATACTGTAGATCTTTGAATTGATTTTATATATTCATAAATGTATTTTTTATATTCAGACGAAACTTTGGTAAATTTAAATGTGAAATGCAGGTAACCGTGTCATTGTGCGTCATTTAACGCTATATGTAAAGCAACCTGCAGTTTTACGTTTTAAGCCGAGATGGCGATAGAGAGCCAAACGTTTAAACACTGCTGCAGCTTCAATACGGATTTTAATGTAATGAGATTAACTTTTACGCCTATTCAAAACTCACTATAAATATATTTGATCATTTACAATGTAATAGCTTAATTTGGCACCTGAAATAATGTTGGTCTATAAGAAGTCTTGATCTTTTGTATGTGTTATGTGATGTTTGAGAAAGAAAATGCTGACGTTGCTCCTCTGGGGTCGAGCTATAAACTGATCTCCTCCGTCTCAGTCAGTGAATTAGAGCAGCTTTTTAATTCGTCCATTGGAATCACGCCTTCTATTTTCATCCACCCATCAGCTCCCACTATGGTTCCTGGGAGGATCGTATCTGAATCGATGCACAGACCTCTTGTCCGGCAGCGTTCAATAGATATAGAAGGACAGTCTCACCCCCTCTTTCCTGATGGAGGTCATCGGGGTCACAAGGACCACCTGGGTCATCCCGACAATAATCAGAAAAGACCACATTAAACATTTCTGTTGTTTCTTTGTTATCTTCAGCCCGTGAACGTTGCCCAGCATCTTCAAATAACAGATAATGTTTGACATTGACCGCTGTAAACTATAGCCATCCTTGACTCTACAGATCAATACAAAAAGCACAATCAGCACTTCCAAACTGAAGGAAAACAGTATGAGAAAGTTAAACCACATCTAAGCGGTGTTGGGATTAGCGTGTGGATTTTATCCAGCGTCTCTGCTTGGTACACAGGCTTTGGTCCAACTAATTACTTAACCTACATTCAGATATTAGTCTGCTCAGAACGTGACCTGGTTACCTTAAAGATATCTGCCTCAAAGTCACAAGGAAAGAAGGAACAAACTTACAGACAGAGATCTGCTTTTGGCTCACAGTCAAGAATTTTGGGGTGCTTGGTTTAATCTGTAGTTGGTTGTATTTTAAAAAGTTGGTGTTTCGTAATGCCTGCAAATGAAATATAGATAGATGGATGAATGGACAAATGAATAAATGGATAGATAAAAAGAGACAGATATTGATATATGGAAAGAGAGAGAGATAAACAGATAAGCTTTTAAAGAAAGCACTATAATACAGCACCTCAGGGATCCATCGCTCTTATTTGATAAAGGCATATGATGGATTTGTCACTTATGTCTACATTTATTTACATAAATAGATGTTAAAACCCATTCAATATGTAGGGTTTTCCTTTTCTGGTGCTTTCATAAATCTGCATTTAGGGCTAAACACGTTATATATTCAGGTTTCATTAAATAAGAGTGGCTGAATCTAAACGGTAATGTTATTTAATATTTTGTAATAAAAATATCAGTGCTGCTTTGAATTGAGCAATAATCTGTGCTGACCAGCTCGATGTTGCCCAGGTGTTTTCTTTGACACTTTGAGAATGGAAATGTTTTCATCACCTCTCACCTGTATTCCTCCACGTTCCTCCTGTGACACTGACATCCATCTTTGGATTTCATACTGTAATGATTTCCACATCTTTGCTGCATTTAAAAGCATTTCAAAGACTTGTAAATGAATCACTTGTGTTTTTCTAATTACACTCAATAAGGATTCAGTCCATCAATTAAATTGAGTTTGTCAATATTGTGCCATGTCTCCTTCTCTCTCGGCCTTTGTGATATGAGTTTTGTCAAAATAACAAAGTATAAGAGGAACGAGTGAAATGAACATGTCAAGAGAGATCTATGATTCATGCTGTTTGTTCTTCTCTTTTGTTTTTCTGTAGTTGTGTATCGAGTGATGCAGAGAGATCAGGTCTTATCCGTTTACATTATTACCTTCACTATATCACCGTGTATTTTAATATTATACATCACCACCTTTATTACTGTCATCACGGTTATCACCAATTTCTTTCACCCGGTGTTTGGATGGGTAGACTCACGGTTGGGCTGTTTCATGATTTCAAACCACATTTTATCATCTATGTAGATTGTATTTTTTCACCTGACATCAACAAACACTGAGAAGATCACTTTCTTTTAGGATCAGTATTGTAGTGTCGAAGCTACACAAGTGCGTTTCTTTGTGTAAATGGTGAACGATACTTAATTTTCTCTATCAAGAATGAATCGGAAGCGGAATGGGAGTTTGCGTTTTTTGACCAGGATGTAGAAGCTGTCAATCAAACTGATCCTCCAAAGCATCTCCATGTATCTCAGTGGTACCGTTTTTTTGACATTGCAATTATTGCTGTATATTTCATTATATTATATATATTATATATTAATTATAAGTATAATTAACTGGTGCAGTTTTTATTTCAGAGTAATGTGCACTTATGAATCATATTATTTGCCTGCTCTCCTCATCCTCTGCCCCTCACATTTATTTCCCCACCATCCAGGCACTAAAGTTGAGATGTAACCCTCCACCGTAACTGAATCTATCCCTAAGTCTATTTCTCTCTCAGCTGGCCGCTGGCATCTCTTCAGAGAAAGAGAGAGTTCAGAGAGCGATAGATGAATAATCCAGCATTGTGATCCATACCAAAGGCAGATAGCAGAAGAAAGAATGGCTCACGTCTGTCGAGTCACTGTGAATCGACCGCACAAGCAGATTTGTCTCCTTCAGAATTAATATAGTGTTGAAACACTGTGACAGGTTGAGAAGCGGCCCGTCTCTGTGGATCTGTGGCATTATTCACAAATCCACTGGTGCAGCTCCACAGGCTTTGGGTCTCAGAGCTGCGAGATGCAGTGTATGAAGAATAGCTCAGTCAGAAATTCGGCAATGATGAATGTTATGTCACAGAACCGCTTGTTGATAGAGTTGCTTATTCATAGCTCAGGAGTGCTCGATTATCAACTTTGTCTTTTGTGTGGTATTGTGTGGAATCCCTTTGTATATGTTGTATGTATTTGACGGGTCTCATCATGGCACAGATGGAGAGATTTCAGGAGGGTAGGGGAGGGTTTTGAAGGTGGGAGACCCGTCAGGTCAGATTGTGCTGAACGCTGTGTTCTGCCAGCAGGTTTCATGTGGAGCCAGACATTGTGCTGTCTGACCACTCAACCGATAAAACCTGAGACAAATGTCCAGACATTGACGTAATGATAGTCTTTGTACGGTATATGTGAGTGGGTAAAGCTCTTGTAGACGTCGATGAAATGTACACTACAGTATATGGACAAAAGTGTTGGGACACCCATTTTAGTAAACACCTTTGACTACTTTAGTCATTTCACATCTGTTCTGAGCTCTTATTGGATACTTTTTCTAAATTATTCAGTGAAAGTCATTAATTCCAAAAGGACTTTTATTAAATAAAATGATAGTTATAAAAATAAATAAATATGTTGGCACAATTATATTTTTTTCTACTAAAATCATGTCAAACATTGAAACATCAGACTGAAAGATTAAAAGATCATGAGAAACATTGCAGTCAGGTGATCTTATTTATGACAAATACTTAATTATATATACAGCTGCTATTAAAAGACCATTTCAAAGACAATTTTCATTTTTTTAATTGACTTTTTTGTTGTATTCTGCGAACTACTAACAATATTTCTTCCAAATTTCAAATAAAATATAGTTTCTATTTGCATTTATTTGCAGAAAATGATAACTGGAGAAACAGGTCCATATAACAGAAAAGATGGTCTGAATTTTTTAGACCTCAAAAACGACAAAGCAATACAACAGTAATATTTGTACATGTATTTAGGAAAAGTGATTTTTTTAATGTTTCTTTTTTTAATTCTTTCACATTGCTTTGTCACTCCTGAGGTTTTATTTAGTTGAAATGCAACAGAGACTGAACTGGATTGGCCACAATTTATAGAAATTTGGAATGGTCTTTTATTTTTTTCTATTTCTATTTGAATGTTATGATTTAATTTACATTGATTTTCATTTTAAAACGTTCAGAAAAGATGATGCATTACGATGATGAGAAATATTACAGAATTACTTATTACAGCAATGTGACTTTATGGTCCTTTAAACTTTTAATGATCCTAAAAATGTAGTTTTTGGGGTTACATGAAACAGATTTTTTTCATAGATTTCACCTGTGTGTGTGTTCACAAGAGAGCAATTGAAGTTGTCAGTGTTGTGGCCTTGCAGTCTGGGACAATCAGAAGTCAATGACACTGTTATCAAGCTCCAGCAGTTATTGATCGCATCTTCTCTTAGTGTACCCGCAGCAGCAGTCTACAGTATCAAAAGCCCATTGTCAATCTGTGGCACATCTGTGGAATAATGCCGCTGCCGCTCGCCGATAATCCGCCCAGGAATCAGGAAGCGTGGGGAAGATATCCAGTCCCGCTTCTTCATTAGCATACCGCAGAGCTGTCTCATATTTCATGTTCAGCCATTACTAGAAGCAGCTTTCTTATTATCTGTAATGACATTGGGGGTCTTTGAAGGAACGCTGGTTGTGTGCACGGTGCAGATGTTGGATCGTGGTTCTAGCATGAGTTGAAGTGATGGATGCTGGTCGAGCTTTGAGTTTATGAGGGCGTGAGACTTAGCGTTTAAAAATGAAGATGGTTTGGTAACATCAGTAAAGACTTGAGAGTTGTTTCAGAGCTGAATTATTGCATTTTGATTATTTTCTTCTAGTGTTGACTTAAAACTTGATCTGGATGTGTTTTGTTATATTCCTCATATTCATTCATCAGGACCGCCGTGCTGAAACATCAACTCTCAACACACTGTATTCCTAGAAAGTTAATGCATTTACATTTTATTATCACGACCCGTGGTGGTCCGGGCATCATTAGCACAAGCCGTGCCTGAAGGCAAGGTTATACTAAATACTTTTCCTTTCACTTTATGAGTACCGGTCATGATATCCATATTAGTAAATATGCAAAGCCACTTTTACACTGGAGCAGAGGGAACGTATGAAGGTCGTTGTCGGTCTCCTAACACAGCACAGTGTAAAAATACAGCTGGAAAGAGTGAAGACATAGATTTTTCATGCCATTATATTTCAAATGCATTTATTTTGTCAGAACTCAATTAAGCAGTGGCGTAAATATCAAAATAAATGTGCAGACTCCACCGGTCGATGTTTGGTATTCTCCGTCATAGCGTTCAGCCGTGTGCTGAAGTGATTTGTTGCTAACTGAAGAGAGAAGTGTTTGTTAGTGAAGAGTTCTCACCTTTTCTTCTGGATAAATAAATCTCAGCGCTCATTATAGACAGAATGTGTTTGGGATTGTACACGACACGCTAGCGCACAAACTGGTTCAGCTGATGCCTGCCAGCATTCTGTCAGGCTTTAATGAGACATCTTTTGTCTCGCTATCTTCGTTTGTTTTGTTTTTCAGCCTTTGTTTGTTAATTCGACTTTACTTTTCAGTGATTTTTTTTACTATGGAAAGCACTTTTGCACGTACTGTACTTCACAGCTGTCGCTAATACGCGCGCACGCAGATGCATTAGCGCGTCGACTTCACCGCGCACATTAATATTTCACAGAACAGGTGTCAATATTATGCCCCGGCTTCAATTTCTTACACGGCAGCGTTCTTGGCCGCGGTTCGAGCCCCACGGAAGCACCGGGAACAGATGCCGTCAGCGGCCTCGCTCTTCCCCAGCAGCTGGCGCTGGGATCCCGCGTCCGCTCACCAACTGTGTGCGGTGCTGCCGCCCTCTCCAACACATGATCTCAGCTGACAGTGATAAACACGCACGCTTGACTGATAAACTCAAGGAGAGAACGCGTGGAAGACCCTCTGAAGGTCAGTCAGCCGGTCGGGCGTGAGACCAAACAGCAAAGCTGGAGTGCGGACATGCCTGTTGTAGATTTGCGTCTAAAATAAGTTGTAGAATGCACGTCTTTAGATTTTATTGTAAATCAATTTGTGCTTGTAGACAAGTGGATCTCAATCTTTTTGACTTTTGAAGGCCCCCTTAATGTCACAACAGTATTTGAACACAATTTATTCAAGAGTTTGGCGTAATGTAAACTCTTAGATAAGTTGTATAATCATTATAAAATGAACACTAAGACAAATATTGATCTTTATTTTTTTAATGCTTGTTTTGTTTTATTTGAAGTTTGTTGACGCCCCCTTAGAAACACTCGTACTTATTTTGAGATCCTCTCAAATGTTTTTTCAGGGGTCAGTGTTGGGCATGCGTTCAACCTCTGAATCCCTTCCGTCATGTTTTCCATCTTTATAATTATGCGTTTGACTAGAATGATGACACGCGTTTGATGATTTGAGTACCTGTTAAAGCGACGCGCACCTCTTTGATGAATTCAAGAGCGGCGTATTATTTGTTTATCCTCGTCTCATTACTCACGATATGCAAATGAAGAGCGCGGCAGATACATAAAAATATATTTAATGGCGCTGTAGAGTCTCTCTATGACAGCACAGTTAATCTTAATGACCTAATGAATGCATTACCATTTTGGTTCTGCCAGGGTGAACTTGATTTGTGTTTGCTTTCGATGCCCGATGATACGAGCACATCTCCGCACTTCGAAACATCTAAACCCCTGAAGAACGCAGGTGGGTTCACGGGATCTAAATATCACGCCCTCACATCATAAATCTTCATGTGTTGGACTGAGGTGGGAAAGTGGATATTACACACTGATCTAGATTGCTTTGCTTTTCTTGGGTTTTCTTGGGTATTCCATAATGGCTTGTAGGATGTTTAGGTCGAAAGTGGTGGAAATCGGTGAGAGTTTAACGATTCTGGTTCTGAATTGGGTTTACATTAATGATTTTTCAGTACTTTTGAGGAAGAATCCTTACCACACTGTGTGCTACACCTAAAACATTTAAAGACCTACTAAAGTGCCTTGAGACACACTGATTTTAATAGAACAAACATCATGAAAATGTTTTGTTTCCAAACGCAAACGCAGTATACAAACACTGTTGTCGTTCATCCTCTCCGTGCCTTATGCACACACACATTTGTGTACATTCACATTCCGTGGCCTCGCTGAGATTTGATAAATGTTAAAAAGAAGCTTCAGTGCCAGCGTTCAGGTTTGTTTGGCCACGTCTGCAGCAAATGAGATCATTCGTCTTGTCGAGACGTCTGCGCATACACCCCGGCGGAAAATTAATTAACGCGCTTTGTCTCTTTTTCTTTACCGCGCTTCTCGTCGTTGTCCTCCCTCCCACTTAGACGTGCATTTTGTTGCTTCATTTCTTATGTTCTTGTCTCGGCTGACAGCTCGTGTCATTGGCTCACAGAATCTGTGTATTCCAGTGTGTTTTCCGCTGTGTCGGGGGCACGATAAAACAGCCTCTGTGTCACGCTTCTGTGGGCGGCCCTGGTTTCTTTCAGTGGCTTGAGTCTGCGATGGGAAATAAATGGGGTTCTCCAGTGTGGACATGCATTAGAGTCTCTTTATGATGGTGGGTTGTGCATGAGCCCGGGGCTAATGTCCATTCTGCGCCGCTCATGTACAGTTACGTTTTTCCCAATACTTTGTATGACTTTGGGCATAGTTTATTTTCTCGAGTTATATATTTTTACAACAGACTTATTTCAATTGAATTTGACAATATTAACAGTATGAACACACGTTTACGTTTATGCATTTTGGCAGATGCTATCAGATGCTTATCCGAAGCGACTAAACTTTTGCGTTGCTGACACAATTCTCCACCATTACATTTACATTTTTACATTTATTCATTTGGCAGACGCTTTTATCCAAAGCGACTTACAATTGAGGAAAACAGCAAGCGATTCGTCTAAGTAAGCAATATTCACGAGAGGTGCTAGTAATACAAGGTTTCAAATACAACGTCAAGATAGTATAAGCAAGTATATAGAGAACATTAGAAAAGGAAAAATATAGGTAGAATATTTTTTATTTAAAAAAAAAAAAATTTAAACAGTTAAGTTTAAAAAACTTTTAAAAAGTTTAAAAAACATTACGGAAACATTCCTGATCAAATGCTTCATTCATTTGGTTTAAAGTTAAATAGTTGTGTTGTAGATAAATTTAGAGAACAGACAGTGACCTGTGCACCCAGACAGGACAAATGAACCTGTTTAATATTCCACCTGTTCAGGACATTGAATCAGAAACCCATAAATAGAGCCCGAGGAGCTTGTCTGCTGGCAGGACAGGTAGCGTTGGCTCGTGGTCACTGACCGCTGATGGCTAAGTGGTTGTCAGAATGTTGACCATCATGCTTCTGTGATTTTAGGGGTCCATCTGGTTACGGGGACCCCCTAATGTGGGTGACACATTGAACCCCAGATGGAGATTTCCTCTCCGTGTCGGCGGTCCGGTCTTGGTCCGGTGTAGCACAAATGACCTCTTCCTCTTTCTGTCTTGCACTGATTGTTGGATTTTAGCCTAGTAATGGGGTTTGGCTTAGAGTAGGTGCTGGGTGTGATTGGAAAGGCTTTCTAGTACCATATTATTCATACTGTGCCCTTTTGTATGAAGCTGTAACTAAGATTCTGTTGTGATTTACTGTTATTTAAGATGCAAAGGATGCATTTTAACTAAAACTCTCAGTACATACAAAAATATCATAGTACTGTCTAAAGCATAGTTCATAACAAATGTATTGCATATTGTTCACTAATAGTTAGTATGCGGTATGCATTGCATTGTGGATATCCCTAGTCATTTCCAACACATTTTGCTTTATGGGTGCATCACTTCATGTTACGATGTCATATTTGCCCATGCTATATTCTGTGCAAACTGTGCTTATGTCCAAGGGCTTCCTATTTTCATGCTTAGTGTCGGTATGTTCAGATCACAGGCTAACACGCTGACACGTTGTGTTTTGATTTGTGGCCGCAGCGAGGCTGGAGTTTGCCATAATGTAGCACTTCATCACACGGCTCTATGGGCCGGCTGTCACACAGGTGACCATAAGTCAGCAAATGTGGCCATGTAGGGGATGGAAATAGCCCTGAGAACTTTGCTCTGAGAGACATTCGTATAGAAACAGTCAAGAAAAACCCCAAGATGCTTCATAGTTGTGACAAAGGTCTTATCAATGTTTTTAATTTTCTCCTGGTGACCTCTAGAGGATGTGGTTTTTAACCTTTACAGACTCTCTGAAGGTATCGTAGAGCTATCAGTGATGTGAAAGGTGACTTCTTGAAGATCTTTTTAGGACGTCTGTCACATAAAACGTTCATTGAAGATGATACCTGAATTTTAAAAGACAACGTCTTATTAAATAGAAAATAGCCCGGCAGAATCATTGTTGGGGACGTGTATTGAGAAAGTCATTCTGCTTTTAAATGCTTTTTTAAGAAAAATGTTTTAAATTATATCAGAGACTAGCATGATTTCAGAATGTGTTGATTTGAAACGATAGCTAAGGGTCATTATAATATGAAATTTAACAAATAAAATGTTGGCATTTTAAAGATTCACTTTATATAATACACACAATAACATGCCTTTTCACTTTTATTGAGAAAAACAGTAGATAAGATCAGTATTTATTCTGTGTTGTGGACGATACACCTAAAATTTGCTTCTATCTTTCCTAATTTTGACAATTAAATTAAAAAATGAAAACAATTTTAGTTCAAAAAATGTAGATCTAGTGACAACGTGCTACTTTTTATTAAATGCACACATGCATAAACACATAAACACAAATAAACACATGCACATACTGCTTAAGGTGATGCAACCATGGACTAATCCAAAAAATCCATCTCCATATTACAGATTGTACAGTTTTTTTTAGGGATTATTCATTCACTCCTGTCTCTCTTTCTGCATCTTTATTGCTTGCTTTTGCTATTTTGATAATGATGAGTTCAATGATGTTCAACAAATCATTTAAATTCTTTAATATTCATAATTTTTTTACAATACCATGCACAGTACTCTACTGTATTCTTCCTTTTTCTGTGCACATTGTGAAAAGCGCTATATAAATAAAATTGAATTGAATATTCTGTAATTTTCTACCTTCATTACAATTATCTCAATAATATATAATAATCTATAAATCGCCCAGTACTAGTTGTGCATACCCAGTAGCTGTTGAAGAGGTGTTGATGTTGTTTAGCATGTCTAAAACGCTGTATTGACCAATCAGCATCCAGCACTTCACAGCAACATGCCTTTTCATATCGTTCATCAGTAGAAAATCCTCATGGCGTATTTGCTTCGATTATATTTCATCAGTTTCTAATCATAGCTTCGTATAAAGAGCTCAGTCATGCTGAGAGCGATGCCTTCACTACTGCATTCATCACATTAATATAGACGCTCGCATGATCACGCATTCACATGCTGCAGTGTGATTTAAACAGTCCAGTGGTATAGCACGAGCCTCTTTTCAATAAAACACACACACAGAGCGCTGACGGAGGAAGGAGTCGCCCTGGGATGGGGTTTCTCGTCGCTCATAAAAGATTGGTTAATAATTTAAACCAATATTGTAAAAGGGGGAAGGGAGAGGGGAGGGCATGCTGAAATACACTGCAGCTCTAAATGAAGAGGAACCTTACAAAGCCCCGGCATCATTTCCCTGGAATATATAAAGGCTCTGTTCCAACACCTAGTGTGCTGCCTACATAGGCTGCTGTCTTTGATGTAAGTCTTAAGAAACAGAATATATATGTGAATAAGTCAGTCGTGGCCTAGTGGTTAGAGCGTTGGACTCATGACCAGAAGGTTGCTGGTTCAATTCCCAGGGCTGGCGGGTAACGGCTGAGGTGCCCTTGAGCAAGGCACCTAACCCCCCACTTGCTTACTATACAAAATGTACAAATGTATAGTACAATGTAATGTAAGTCGCTTTGGATAAAAGCGTCTGCCAAATGCATAAATGTAAATGTAAATGTATGAATAAAAACATCATTTACTCACCCTTATGTCATTCCAGACTCGACTTTCTTTCTTCTACAGAAGATATTTTGAAGAATGTCCACAACGGACTTCCACAAAAACTATTTCAAAATATCTTCTTTTGTGTTCCACAGGAAATAAAGGTGAATAAATGATGACAGAACCAACCGAACTGTTTCTTTAAATTGTTGCCTACGCAGTGACCTCACTAGGTTTTGGAACAGAGTTATAAACCTAATGCAAAGTGTTAATGAGATCATCGATTCCATGTCGGGTTGTTCCTCATCTATCGCCGCCGGCTACCGAATGGACGACCGATACCCAGGCACTTTAATACGTAGAGACCCATTCCCTTTATAGACTCGGGTTGGTGTATATGAGCGAGAGAGAGACCATCTCCAGAGCCTGCCTATTAAATTTCCAATCAGACGCTGGCAGTGGGATGGCAACCATAAAACACAAATTCCCCTGGTGAAACAAGCCGAGCGAAATAAAGGCTGTTCTGTGGAAATGGAGTATTTCTTGGCACCGGTCTAAAGCGTGAAGTGTGCGCGTGGGGGGTGGGCGACAAACGCAGACGTGTCGAGATTCGCGAACAGGAAGTGAGCTTTGGTTTTTGTAGCGGTTGGAGAGGCGGCGAGCGCTCTGCGGAGCCACGCGACCAGCGTGCCATGTCCTGTCCCCTCATCTACACATCTCCCCCTGCGCAGATTAAGACTTAATCGCACTAATTGAGACGCCAGATGGATTTTTAAAAGGCTGAAAAATCAAAATGGCTCTGCAATCATTAGTGTGATCAGGAAGAGGCTTGTGTAGAAAAACACCTGCGAGCTTTATAGACTGACGCCGTATCCAAACTAGCGTTAGATTGCACATATATTGACCATGTTTTTATTAAAGCTGCATCTCTGAAACAAAATTAAATATAAAAAAAATTTCTGTTTTATGTTTTAACAGCTTAAAAGCTTTAACATTATTTTATTTTGAAATAATAGTCGATTTTCATTTTATGTCTTGAAATGAAAGTCAGTCCGTCTACCTGTCACTCCCTTTTTATTAGTCTAGAACTTTGATGACCTCTGACCTCTCCTTCTATCCTCAGTGATTGGCTCTCTCGTCTCCGTCTATCACCACCCACAGATCAGCGTCTATTTTCAGCTTATTGATTTCCAGCTGAAGTACGAGCTCGGCGTGGTGGGTGGTATTAAAAGTTTTTTATCCATCAATGAGCCAGATGCCGCACAGACACAGAGATATTTTTTTATCGTGTAACAGTATCAGGATGTTGGGTGTGTATTGATTTAAGAATAATTGTGTTTAATAAAACACTGTCAGGGCTGTTTTAGATGTGAATGTGTTTTGTAGTTTGTGTTTTGATCTTCTGGAGAAAATCTGTGCAATGATTTCTTCTGGGAAGTTAAGATATAACTCAGAATAAGTTTTCAATGCTCAAAGGTTGCTCTTTCATAGCTCAGGAGATCAACTTAGTCTCAGATGTTTCTTTAAGGAGAAATAAAAACAGAAGCAAATGAGTGTATGGAGGTGTAAAATTAATGCACATTATAGAGGTCAAATAATCTGGATTTGGGTCAATTTGATGAGAAATTTTTGAGTTCATATCGAGATCTTTTGATTGCAGACGAGACAAATCTGAGCTCAGTTTGAGACGTTGTTGACATCTCATCTGAAACTCTAATGACAGAGACATTTGTGAGATTTCTCAAGAAATCTTAAGAGAAATATCAGAGACACAGATGAGATTTAAGCGAACGTTTCCATTTTCTTTCCCTTTAATCTCATTAATGTCTAAGATAAATAATTGATATATTAAAGAAATCTACAAGGACAAACACACATAGCCTATATGCACATATCTTTCTCATCATTTCACAGACACACCAAAGATATAAAATACATGTTCTCAAGCACACAAGGTGACACCGGGGCATAAATCCCGCTTTAGACACACAATCTTTTCATAGAAAGATCCATGACTGCGTGTCTGTTAATCAAGCATGTTACCAATATGCAGTCAATCACGACACATGTGATCTCTGCTGCTGTGAAATGGAGAGAGATGATGCAGGTCAGCGGCCCGTGTGCATGAGACAGAGACTCAAACCGCCGAGATAAACGGACATTACATGAGCTGGAGCTCCTGACATGAGCGATGCTGTGAGTTAACTGAAAACATCCACATGTTTTATAAGAATTTGAAGTGAAATAATGACAAACATGCTATGATTTCATAATGTCAAATATAATTTATTATTTTGTTCTTGTAATAAGGTTTTCCAAAGGCTTCTAGATTATATATATTGACATGTAAATGTGACCTGATAATAGTAAACATTTTTTTTCAATAAGTGTTTTTGCTTAGACATCAGGGGAGGCATTTCTAAGTGGTGAACATCATGTGGCCGATAAGTACATCAGACTTTTATGTAAATAGTCAAAGTAAACTCCACGTCTTCTGCTAGTGTTTGACCTGCCCTTTACGTGTTATCTGCGTGTTATTTACAGTTCTGGAGCTTCTTCCACACACGGCTGCTGGATTAAAGGCCGTTTTAGGATTTTCCGTGTTTATCCCGTGATGATCCCTTGACCTGTTACAGCGTCACAGCTCTTGTTTATCAGCCGGGGTCAGCACGACAGCACTCGACTCGATGAGCAGAGGTGTGAGGTTTCTCATTTTAACAAGATACTTCAGGATGGAGTCTGTGTCTTAAATTGGAGTGTATCATAGTCGAGGTCAGACGAATGCGAATCTGAAAACAACTATTATTTTTGGTTAAATCTTTAAGGGACATCATTTTTTCATCCTCATGTCAAACTTGTATGACTTTCTTTCTTCTGCAGAATACAAAGAAGATATTTTGAAGAACGTTGGTAAACAAACAACACTGAACCCCATTGACTTCCATTGTATGATCTTCTTTTGTGTTACACATACAGGTTTGGAATGACATGAATGTTCATTTTTAATAATTTATAATTAAATTATTAAGAGGTTAACACTCTCAGATCTCATCCGTCAGCTGCAGTTTGTTTCGTGCGAAAGCATCTCCGTATGTAAATGTGTGTGGAATAGCCGCTCGCTTTGAGCTAGCACAGTTTCCCACATCATCTGCATTCTCATGCCTGTACGTTCGCGCTCAGTTACTCGCCATAAATATGCGGTTAACAGTGTTCATGAAAAAACAATGAAGTGGCACCAGCCACGAGCGTAAACAAATAACCGAGATGCTGCATTATTGATGGGGCGCATGCCGCATGCAATTTAAGCTCACGGCCCGTCTTCCCGGTTGTATTTCAGCAGCAGGCACCGGTTGTACTGCATGAAAGGCGAGTCGCCTGCCGCAGGAAACAGCTTGCGGGGATTTCAGCGTCTCTTCACCGTCAACGTTCAGGTTTGGCAGTAGAGTTGTGCCAGGTTTTTTTTCCTGACAGATGTAATCTCTGCAGCACGGCACCAGGTGTACCTGCCATCACCTGTTGTCTGTCTGAGGATTATGTCGAATGTCATTTGAGGCTCTTTTAATAAGTAGGGTGAAAAATAAATGTTTGCTTCAAAATATCATACAGTCATACAGGTTTGGAATGACATGAAATTGTATAAATAATAAGAATTTTCAATTTTTTGTTTAATACTCGAATAGAAATATTAGGACGCTTTCAGTGGTCACATGACTATTCGCTACGTTTCTTTTGACGTCTCGTCGCTTACACAGCTGCTCCTCATGTTTTCAACTTTCAGCTGTATGTCCCGTTCACCACTCATGGATTTATTTTTACATGCGTATATCAATTTTTGCCGTCATATATCCGTTCCCCCAAAGCTGTTAATATAACCAAACTAATTGAATCTCTATTGGTTTAACAAAACCCGCTGTCAACGTCACGAAGGCATTTGCATAGCGCACATTAAACCTGCCGTTTCCCTGGCAAACGACCGTTCATTTGCATACTATCCGCGTGGAAACCTGACGGCTTTTTGGTTAGACTGCGAGAGATGCTGGTGTGTTTATTTGAAGGTTTGTTTCTCCTCCGGCCATCCATCTGCAGCTGTGGAGTCGCTCAGAGCCCATGTGGCTGTTTGTTCATGCGTACACACACGGACGAATGCATGCTGTGAAGGAAACCATTATCTCTATTACTGTAGTGTGTTCTTGTGTGAGTGGATGAGACGCACAACAGATCAGTTTGTCAGCCGTGTTGTGTGTCCTTACCAGCAAAAAATCAGACACTTTAAACACATAAAGCACATTGTATTCTCTTATGAAAAGTACACTAACCATGTTTGTTTGGCAGATGGATTATCATTTGTGTCACTATAGTTAATCTATGTATACTGTTATAAGAGAATAACGTTACGTAACATTTGTGTGGTTAATGTGATTTTACCTAATAACATAGTTCAACTGTGATTATTCACAGTTATTGTAAGCCCTGTATATTATTAATTATTAAATAATATAATGTTTACAAAATGTTGTATGCTACGTTGTGCACTGCGTGGTGTTAGTGTAATTCAGCGAGTGGTGTCCAGTTATTAGTGGTTATTTAGCATTTTTAAAGGCTAATTTACACTGATCCAACTAACAAATTTGGTGTTTATTGGAACACCAACGTCAAGGTTCAATGTCAATGAGAATATATAATGTTGGTGTTGGTTGGTGAATATTGAAGTTTTTGCCGTTTGTTGGCGTTTTTTGTGTACTGTATGTTGGTGCCTGCTGAAGTTTGTTGTGGTTTTTTGCATTTGTTGAAGTTTTTTGAGTTTGTTGGTGCCTGTTAAAGTTTGTTGAGTTTATTTTTTGCGTTTGTTGAAGTTTTTTTTGCATTTGTTGGCGTTTTTGAAGTTTTTTTTTTACATTTGTTGCTGTTTTTTTTTTTTTTTCTCAAAAGTGAATCCAACTTTTTAATGCATCTTTCATTTTATATTTCAATAATAAGCTGTCAGTTTTCCCAAGTTGGACATCACTTTTGTCCACTAATGTAGTATTTTATGCAAACCAGTCCAGGGTCATGTGTCCTCACACGGCAGTCACAAAACTCTGATTACCGTGGACTGTGTTTCTGACTGCAGTGCTTCTAGTTTTTTGGTTTTTATTGTTAATATTCACCACAGCTGTAGAGATGAAGGATATTAGTACAAGCACAACACAGGGAACAGCGGCTCCATTTGGCAGCCTCGACCGAACGCAGTTCACTCGCCAACTCAACTTTTAGTGCCAAATGCTATTGTGTAAACATAACTACATTGATTTTGATACTGATGTAAACAATCGTGTTGCTCTAAATGCCAGCAGATATTCTCCGGAGGATATCAAAGTTAGGCGGCGGTCTCTCTCATTCTGTCTCGCTCCGTGTTGGATGGATGTATGCCAGCAGCAGATTGAGTACTGGCACACCTGAGCATCTTGTAAACACTGCTGCTTGAGTTTGTGGTAGGAATTAGGAACTCTCTTGTAAATGAACAGATGGTTTATAGAAGCCTAAAGTAAGTCAGGCATCAGGTTTACTGTGGATCAAGCTTTGGTTTGGCCTTTCTAACAAATGTCTAACTTTGTCCAGTTTGGTGAGGTCGCTTTTCTAACAGGATTTTTGCAAGTTTTGTTATATAAACAAACCATAGATATACATTTGAAGTTGTGACTTGAGCCGTATCGAAAGATCAGAATAATGTCAGAAGAGTACGGACACACACGTGGTCTTTGCTTTCTGTTCTCTTCTGAATTAAATTCAAAGTAAGATCAAGAATCTCAGCGTGATGAAAACAAGACCGTCTCCTTCTCACCCCTCTCTCTTGTCACGGGGCCGGGGGCAACGTGCCTGCCTGTTGCCATGGAGACTTAATAGTTTTTTCTCCTTTAATGTGATATGTCTTATCAGGTTGAGTTTTAAAAAAATATCCCGGCTTTTTTATTTCATGCATGGTTAAACGTTTCGCAGCTCGTGCCTGTCGACGCGCACCTCATCCATACATCAAAGTGTGAGGAAGCAGCTGCGCTCACGGTTTTAATAAAATGCTTTGTTTTTCTTTTACACGCTTTTAACAGCCACATCTTAACGGCTTAATATCTGCCATGGCCAGAGTTTAAACCTTCGAAATAAGAAAGCGGCTCTCTGAAGTATTACAGTGGGTCACACGTTTATTTGGGTACCTGTCTTCACCCTAAAGGTTTGTCCGGTCATGACACACATACAGGGGTTGTAATAATCTCTCTGTGTGTTTTTTGCTCTGACCTGTATTCTAGACACCCATATCTAAAGGACAGGTGCTTTAGCACAGTGGTTCTTAAACTGGATGAATCCGGGGGGGGGCACACAGATTTTGTGCCATTTTATGCAATATAGAAATTGATCATTTATCATTTTAGGCAATATAGAAATCGATCATTTATCATTTTAGGCAATATAGAAATCGATCATTTATCATTTATGCAATATAGAAATCGATCATTTATCATTTATGCAATATAGAAATCGATCATTTATGCAATATAGAAATCGATCATTTATGCAATATAGAAATTGATCATTTATGCAATATAGAAATCGATCATTTATCATTTTATGCAATATAGAAATCGATCATTTATCATTTATGCAATATAGAAATTGATCATTTATCATTTTATGCAATATAGAAATCGATCATTTATCATTTATGCAATATAGAAATCGATCATTTATCATTTTATGCAATATAGAAATCGATAATGTATCATTTATGCAATATAGAAATCGATCATTTATCATTTATGCAATATAGAAATAGATCATTTATCATTTTATGCAATATAGAAATCGATCATTTATCATTTATGCAATATAGAAATCGATCATTTATCATTTATGCAATATAGAAATAGATCATTTATCATTTTATGCAATATAGAAATCGATCATTTATCATTTATGCAATATAGAAATCGATCATTTATCATTTATGCAATATAGAAATCGATCATTTATCATTTATGCAATATAGAAATCGATCATTTATCATTTATGCAATATAGAAATTGATCATTTATCATTTTATGCAATCAAACAACAGGGTCTGTAAAATCAGTTTTCTTGTTCTAAAGCAGTTCAGTGGTCTGATTGCCAAGGTGTTGCTATGTGGCATTTTTTTTTAAAGATTTATTTTATTGTTAAGACAGCAAGCGAAGTTGCAGAGAGAAGGGGGTGGGATCGGGAAAGGACCACGAGACGGGAAACGAACCCAGGTCGCCGGAAGTGCAACTGCGCCACATGTCGGAGCACTTGCCCACAAGGCTATCGGCTCCGACTATGTGGCAGCTTTTACAGGTTTTCAAAGTGTCATGACTTTACAATGTTATTTAGTTCAACCAAAGAAAAGAAGGCAATTGAGACAATTTTCACGTTCGGATGAACTACTCCTTTAAAGCCAAACGCCTCCCTTTTGGTTAAATGACGCTTTATCTGGGCGTCTCTGTCCAATTAAGCGCGAATGCAGGGGATCAATACGGGCCGAGCGCGGCACCGCTGGTAAACCAAACTCCATCTATAAAGGTTGCCACTGGGCAAGCCTCTTTGTTCAATTAACACACAACACTGTGGATGTGATATCCGCTGTGAGTCATTTACCACCGTCAACGGGCGGTGATTAAAACAGGCCATGAGAGAAGATAACCACATGAAGCTCAATGTCTCGCTCACATGTGCCGATGAACTGCGCTGTTTTCACCTTTATTGCATTTGTTTCTCTGTGAGAGAGCGTGTGTGGGAAGCAGCGCTGGCCGGCGTTCGGGTGTTGTGAAGCTGATGCAAGCGCTTCTTAGAGAGAAACATAAGAGGCGGCTTTGTTCTCTATCTCAGTCTCTTTATATCTCTCCTGCTATATTAGGAATCAAATACTGGAGGACAATATTGCACAGTATGTACTTTATGCAACAGTATGCAACCGGAATAAGCATTTCAAACAATAGAATCGCTCGCATACTGTCTTCCCACAAACTCATAATGTGCCATGTTTCATTCAGAGAGTGGGGTGTAGTGATCATCTCGATCTGTTTATTTACAGCGTAAAACTGATTTTGTATTTGTAAATCTGATTCTATCCCATTTTAATGTGCAAAGGCAAGTTTATTCAGTTTAACTTGTTTATCTATGTTTTAATATAACTAAAAATTACTGTTAAATGACTATAATGATATAAATAACTTTCTTCCTCTTAATAAGAATAATAATAATAATATTTTTATATAATTTTTTATTAATAAATTGTCAAATTAAAGAAATGC
Source organism: Oreonectes daqikongensis (assembly GCA_026939265.1). Lineage (NCBI taxonomy): Eukaryota > Metazoa > Chordata > Actinopteri > Cypriniformes > Nemacheilidae > Oreonectes > Oreonectes daqikongensis. The sequence continues at coordinate 746,773 of JAOTQM010000056.1, read as the reverse complement.
ACACACTCATGCTAGTGAAGAGAACTATTTGTGTTGTAAATTGCATAAAACGTCAATGCAAAACGGGAAAAGACACGAACTGGGCGTCGCGATTGCTGCAAAGGCATGATATTCACCTCGAGCGTGTCTGTCGCGCAACTTGAAAAATGTCAACTCAAGCCGGAAATGTGTACAAAGAGCTCACTGAGACTTTGGTTTGACACTCTCGCAAGTAATTTAGAGCGAGGAACGCGATGCTTCGTGTGTGTTGTGAACCCGCCATTAGACTAAAGTTACGAAAGCAGCATTTAAAAAATTACACTTTGTTGCTTTGTTTGTTCATTAGTGCAATGCATCATGGGGTACTTTTTCCACGCTGTGTTTTGATTGTGTGCATTTCGGCAAACATAGTAGCTCATTGGTCATTCCCTGTGTGCTGAAAATTTCCATACTGTGCATATGAAACAAACTCCAAAATAGTCGAAAAAGGTGTTGTACTGTGTCGTTCTCTCTCTCTACTTTTTTCTTTCTGGCGTGGTGGGCAGGCTGATGCATCCTGGCAGGGTGCAGAATTGGCATTGGCTGCTGGAGCCCTGGCACAGGGATGAGATTAGTTTCCTCTCATTCCCCTCGCTAACCGCGGCTGTGCGAATGCGGTGCTGCTGTTATTCATAGTGCTGCTGTTTTCTTCACCCGAGCCAAATGCACGTATCCGGGATTGTTTTGCGTGCAGCAAACATATGCATTGGTAAACGCACCCCAACATGTAAACTCTCACCTCAGATTCATTTGTGGAGTGTGTGGTTTCATTATTACTCTCAGATTTACTCGCTCTCAAGGACACCGCAGCTGTACGATTGCTGTAAAATCTGAATGTGCTTAAAACATTGAAGGTTGAGAACATGCACAATAGAAATCCTCCAGATGAGTTTGTAACCCTCTCTGAGGAGATCTCATCCTCAAGGATGGCCTTAATCTGTCGCTTTGGTCTCTAGAGAACTCAAGAGAACGTATGAGAAAAAGATCGGTGTAACAGCAGAAGAGCCTGTGTTCAGTTGGGTTTTGTGTAGAGTTCTTCTGGAGGTCTATCAGATGTGTAATACAGCGTTTTGAGCGAGCGGGCTGACTGTCACTCTTTCTCTGAATGATCCAGACGGGTATTCTTTATCATTGAAAGTTTCTGAAAAGATCGGCAGTGAGGCGCAGAGATCCGGCCTTGCAGATGTGCCTCTCTCTATTCATTGTGATGAGAAGGGATTTGAGGTGTGCAGGTAATGCTCTCATCTGGAAAGAGTATCACGACCAGGTCACGCTTCATCTTAAAATCAATTATATTTCGTTTAAAGCGAATGAAGTCTTTTTTATGACCATTTAATTGGAGTTCTTTCTATTGTGCCATCACTTTTCACAAATTCGTATCACTGTAATGCATCAGGAGGTTTCAGTTTTTAACATTTAAAAAATTCTTTACATTTTTTATAATTCTCAAGGTTGATTCAGAGAGTTATTATTTCTTGTATACTGTAAATCATTGTATCGCATTATAAGCATTGAAACGACATGCTACATATATAATGTATGACTATTTGTTTATTGCAGCAATGACTTTGTAATCTAATGTCTAATATATGAATAGGATTTTGGGGTAAAATATAACTTGGATTTGTTCTTGACAGATTTTTTGAATTTGAAGCATGAAGAAGCAAAAGTAAATTGGAATTGATCATAAGCAGCTGTAATTGTGAATAATGTTGATCGTCCCGTTTAGTTTGTACACATTTGAAAGAACAGTTATAACAGCGATGAATAATATGAGTTATTTAGCTGGTTTTTGAGTGTTTCCCATAATGCACTGTGACAGTAGGAGATACATAAAGCTTCAATTGCACACCTAAATCTCATCTTTTGCTCTTTATTTTCAATATCTGCACTAACAGTAAAAAACCTCTTGGTAAAGTGAAAAAGACAGAGTAATATGAAATGGCTGCTGCGTTTATTATATTTCACCCAATTCTCTTAAACAAACTTCACACGGGCATTATGATTTCCAAACTTCCCAGCAGGAACATTTGAAGGAAGAATTGTTTAACAGAGCCTCATGTGTCCGATCAGTTTGCAAACTAACCGTCGTGTGGGTTTTATGTTTATGATTTTGTACGAGGTGTGCTTGAAGTCATGTCATTTTTCATCAGGGTAATCAACATGAACGCAGATTCATAAATTCATCAAAGCTGTTTTTATTATCAGATGCTACACAGCGTGTGTGTGTGTGTGTGTTTTTTAAGGATGAGTGCATTTCTGTGTATGTGTTTGTATAATGAAACAGAATGGAGTGACGTTGACGACTGCAGTCGCAGCTGCTGTTCCCCGGGGGGGTTTGGTTCCAGCTCACTTCCTGTGGGGGAACAGGAAGTGGGCCGCATTGTGTGGAGAAGCAAGGGAGGGCCTCTCTCTTTCTTTCTGTGTTTCTCTCTCGCTCTCTGTTTCACTCTCTTGCTCTCTCCATATCCGGCTTTCCAAACTCTGCTTTCATGTGTGTTTGTCAGGTTTCTACAGAACGCTTTACATTGCCGTTACATCACCTTGCATTAGTCTGCCTCCAAGACACAACTTCACTGCAGGAACTCTTCACACTCTTCTAACAATCCTGGGAAGCACTTATATTGCAAAGTAACAGTTATGCTTTTTTGTTGAATGTTTATTTTTAAAGGGATAGTTCACTCAATTATGAAATTTCTCTTATTATTGATTTATCACCATGTCATCCCAGAAGTATATGACATTCTTTGTTCAGCTGAACACAAAAGTTTTTTTTTTATAAAATATGTAATAATCTGTAGCAATGAACTGATGGGTGTATGTAAGAAAATATTTAGACTTTATTTAACAAAAGTAAAATCAAATCAAGTGCTAAATTTGTCTATAACTATAACTATGATTAACAATAATCATCAGTTTTTTTTATGATTTTTCATCATGAGACATGCTATAAAATATTTTTTGGAAAAAAACATGTTCAATTGAAGAAGACAAGTCATATATCTGGGAATAGATAAAGATCATTTTCATTTTTGGGGAAATTAAACTTAGATTTGCAAAGTGTCTTAAAGTTAGGAAGTTGACTATCTGAATGATCAAAATCAGTCGTTCTGAGATTTCTGAGTCTTTCTGACTCCTTGTGAGTCCTTTATGAGAATTTTGACTCTTTTTTTTAGATTTCTAAGTCTTTTTGAAATTTCTGAGTCTTTTTGAGATTTTTGAATTTTTTTTAGATTTCTGCGTCTTTTTAAGATTTCTGGGTCTTTTTGAAATTTCGGAGGTTTTTTTAGGATTTCTAAGTCCTTGTGAGTCTCTTTGAGATTTCTGAGTCATTCTGAGTCTTTTTGAGATTTCTAAGTCCTTGTGAGTCTCTTTGAGATTTCTGCATTTTTTTAAAAAGATTTCTGGGTCTTTTTAAAATTGCTGAGTCTTTTTAAGATTTCTACGTCCTTGTGAGTCTTTTTGAGATTATTTTTTAATACTTCTAAGAATTGTGAGTATTTCTGAGATTTGTAAGTCTTTCTGAGTCTTTTTGAGTTTTTTTTAGTCTTTCTGAGTCTTTCGCAGATTGGGTGTATATGGTGCCTTTCTTACACACGGTTTGAGTTCAATGAACTAGAGCTTGCCTGCTCACTGCCGTTTCTCTCTACAGCTGAGGCAGTGATCAAAATGAACATGTCATCCACACGAGCGGCCTGACGGGCGGCCACATGTGATTGAACCCTGCGACGTGATCCGAGTGGCTGCTGGCAGAAAGAGGGCGGAGTCACAGGGTGATAGATGATCAATGTGTCAGGGAAAAGGGGCCGTGAAATGCACTAGAGAGAGAGAGAGAGAGAGAGAGAGAGAGAGAGAGAGAGAGAGGGTCCTGACAGCAACAATAACAACACAAAGATGACGGGTGAGACACGCTGTTTCAAAACTTGCCACAGCCATTATTTCCTGATGCACGCTCGCAGAAAAAAGCAGGTTTTTGACATCACTGAAACACCTTCAGATTCACTTTGTTCTCCAAGAAGTGTGAGCGTACCACAGTTCCTCTGCTTAGACCTGATAAAGAGATTCCTTTAAACTGACTGATTGATGTCAACATTAATCTTTTATTTCTCATGAGAGACCCTTACAATAGAAGCATGTGAAGACTTTGATCATAATGTAAGATTAAACCTCACACACGTACAGTACACGTACAGTGAAGCAGCACACGGGTGCTTTGAGCCCTGCAGGCTCATTTCACAAATTCTGTAAAATAATCACAGTCAGTCAGCCAACAGCGAATTTACTATTAAAGCTGAGATGCTTTTCATTGTGCGATCAAAATTCAATATTGATGACCATAAATAGTTGCGTTGATCTTTGTTTTGCTTTACTTTTTCACAGATAGTATAGTTTTGTTGTTTTAATAATTGTATTATTTAGATTATTCAGAGATTTTTTTTCATACATCATGCATCATACAATTTCTTTACAGTGATGGCAGTGATTTCAAAGGTTCTTAAAAAATGTCTTTTATTACATTTTAATTATACATTTTTGTGCAATGGTCAGGTTATGTGGATGTTAAGGGTTCTTTGAGGAACCGTTCAGAAACCTTTATTGTTTTTATGACTGTTTTTGAGATCATTCAGTTTCAGTAAAAATGCACCTGTCACAAAAACACAAAGATCTTGTGTTGTTGGATGAAAGCACAGAATATTACACATATGTGATGCTATATATACTGTTGAAAAGCCTAGAAGCTTGTCTTTGATAAACTTCGTATAATTGAAGTTGAAATGTAAGTCATGAAGTTTTCTTTCATTGCAGTTTTTCAAGTTTTCCTTAGTGTTAATGCATCACGTGTCCTGGTGTTCGCTCACTCCATCACCATTTCTGTCCGTAAATGTCTTTCTTTTGGGGTCGGTAGCTGTCACGCTCGCTCTGTTCCTACCAGAGTAAAGCTTCACCAACTGACAGCTGCAATAAAAGTGTTCAGCATCTTCTGTAGCAACACTTTCATTCAACAAGAGCTCAGGATCACAGGTGTGGGAGTGACTGTGGCTCGGGGGTCTGTCCCTTCTCTTTGACCCCTGCAGATCTGAGCTGATCAGAGGAGACAGGTGAAGTCACAGGCGTAGCAGGGGAACGTGAAAATAGTTTGTGCAAAAAGTGAATTTTACATTAAATTAACAACAGCAACACTACTGGTGTAATTGTTTAGAAAATTGTACATTTAAAAGAGTTCTCAGTTGTGTTTCAATTAAGTATCAACTCGGATCCTTTTCCTACAAATTGGATTTGGGTAAATTTAATGAGACATATTTGAGTTCATATTGAGATCTTCAATAATATTGCGACTTAAATCTGAGCTCAGTTTGTGACTGTGTTGAGATCTCTTCTAGCAGAAACATTTGTGAGATGCAGACGAGACTTTAGCAAGCTTCCATTTGCTCTCTATTTAATCTAACTGAGTCTAGGAGAAATAATTGAGATATTAAAATAATCTCATTTTTTCTTTCTTATGATTGCTTGTGTCTGCCAAATGCATAATAGTTGTCTGTTTATAAAAAGCTATTTCCCTCTTAAATAGCTCTTTGAAACTGTATCTTGCCGAGCTAAATTCACCTCATGTTTGAACTGATCTGGGGCAGAGCTGGTGTTGAAGTGTTGTCCTTGTAAAACAAGATCTCAGTATTGAGATTGTTTGTATGAAGCGTTCAGGGCTGGGAATGTTTGACACTTAGTCAGATTTCTCTAATGAAGGAAGCTGCCCGACTGTCAAGCGTGTTTAAGACCTTCTGTGATGAGAGGCTAAATCTGATATTTATTGACACGTATGCGCACAAGCAGCTGCACGAACAGCACATGATGGAGGACGAAGATAATGTGAGCGGAGAATATGATGTATATACAGCCATTGAACTCCCGGTGAGCCAGCAGCCCGGCTTAATGGCACTTTCTGGAATCTCTCGCTTGTGAAGACAGAGTGAGCTATTGGGCTGTTTGGCACATTTTGAGTACCATTTTCAGAGTCATTTCGGAACCGGTGCAATTACAGCATCGCTTACCATTAGTATTGAAACACGGAGCAAAAACATGTTTCGTCTATTTTGTAAGAAGCGTCCATACAGGTGGGTAAAGGAGTGTGTGTACGAGGTTGCTTTTGGGCGGTAATGAGAGCACCTCCTTCATTTTAGGAGTTCCTGCCGGACCGTCACTCGATAACTTTCTCCTGATCAATGCTTTGGTGTTTGTTACACGCCTGTTTTGTCGGGGAGTGGGAAAGCAATTCGATTATGAAGCTGGATGTGATTTTTCTCCTCGCGATGCTGCAGCGTCTGGGCTATTTGTTTCATAAATGTCCTTGTGTGGTCTACAACCTCCCCATCATTCCATTTTCCTTTGCGACTGTTTTAGTTAGAGCAACAAATTAAAGTCCCTGAATTTTAAGACAAATGGAAAGGTCTAGTAAATACATTTTCCATTACGCTGCCTGATGAGAAGAGGGCGTGTTGGGTGTAATTCGTTTTTAGAGTTGGGAATGGAAGCGAGCACAAAGATTTGTTATGGGAAAATCGATTTTTAAAACATTCAGCTGATTGTCTTTAATTTGTTCTCATGAATAAAGAAGAGGGACTTGATATCGTAATTAACATCTAATCTAAATTTCATTTGACAGTTTTGAGTCGTGTTTGTTCCTGACAACATACTTACTCCCAAAGTCTGTAAGTCTCACAGTTATTTGTACGTATTTTACAATGTGGATTATTGTGAATTGTATATAAAACTCTAAAAAAAAAATTTTTTAAAAGCGATACTGAAGCCCCTCCCCTAACCTCACCCTTGAAGTTAATGGCACTGCCGTGAAAGCAAATCGTACTAAAACATACAAATCATACAAATTAGCCACTTCGCAAAATACATATGAATTCTCATATGAATGAGATTGTGTTGGAAATATTTTACGAATTTATATTACTGATGTTATTCGGTGTTATCCAGGGCATATTGATTCTAAATGATTAAAAACATTTTAAGACTTAATATGCATTCCGTTATATTTCATCTTTGCTTTTGAAACGACTTTTTGTTTTACTATAGATGTTCTTCAGTTTCTTATTCTTTAACCCTTCTCATCCAATCACATCATCATTCTGGTCCGTAATGCCCACTTTTTTGATTCAGCCAATTGTAAACTTAATGCTAAAATCCTTATTTATACAGAAATAAAATGGGTTGCAAATATTAATTTATGTTGACTTTTATAATAGCCTGACATCACAGGAGAAAGTCTTCCAAGTTTGACATTTTTGCAGTTTTGTTCAAAATCATCTGTAGTGGTGCTTTGAAAAACATAAACCAATATACTGATCTGAGAACCCTACTGTATAATGAAATATCAAGAACTTTTATTCAACTTCAAAGATAAGTATTGAAAAATTCTTTGATAAACTTTATTTTTAAAGGCAAAAATTGATGTGTGTGTAAGAGTGACATACCAGATAATGTTTAATCTCTGTTTGCTGTCTATCTCATTCACTCATTTTGCTTTTAAACAGATCTCTATGGTAGAGTTTCTCCATGTCACCCTCCCTGTAGTTTTTTTGCTCTTATCTCTTCCAAATTCTGACCCTCTTGTCGTTCTGTAAGAAAGATGGAAGGTTTAAAACTTTTACAGCAGTCGTAAATAAGCTTAAACTGCAGTTTTGCCATCGCTCTTTTGTCTTTGAACTTCAGCGATGTTTCGTGTCAGAGCGACTCCCTTCTCCTCTCCTGTCGTTCTTTCATGTAGAATCAAACGTGCATCCGCTGCAGAGGCGCGTGTGCGTGGGGCGCGAGAGGGCCGTAATGGGTTTAAAGTAGGCTTGAGGTTAGTATCAAAGTCTTGAACCTGATAATATGTAAAATCCCTCTTTTGTGGCTCTGGGAGAGAGCGGCTTCTCGGAGTTAACAAGCATGAAATGTTTCGGCTTTATTTGTCACGCCTGTTCGTGCCATTGCGCCACATGAACTTTTCCTGCTATTCTTTGGCTTTTTCTTTTTTTGTCGGAGAGGTTATTGTGATTTTTTTGTGTGGAATGGAAGTCTGATTCACACTGTGGAGTTGTGGAAAACCAACTATACTGTGCAATGGATAGATGAAAAAAACACGTTGTTGACTTTATTCTTGAACTTCAGGTGTTAATGTTCGTGATGTTACTGGAAGTTCTTCAGATCATTACATTGGTTCCTTGATTCTTTAAAGCACAAGTATATAGATGGTTTTCTAAAGAGCAAGCAAATAAAAACTTTAAAAGGCGTCAGACAATAAAACTTTTCTGGTGCTAATTGGAACGTTTATCTGTGTACATGCGCATCTGAACCCAATAACCCGTGCTACTGTAAATAAATCCAAAGCTTACTCAATACCCACAACTTATCATGTCTTCATTTTCTGTCAAACGACTTTCACACCTCCGGTAAGCATCGCACGGTTGCGAGCTTACACGTTTTACATTAAGTGCTGTGTGAGTACCAGGTGTGTGAGGGTCTGACATGAATCCAAATCCGCCTCGATTTCCTCTCACGGCTGATTGCTCATTCCGGAATGGGTTCATCTGCAAGTCATCCATTCCAGCTTTATCTCAGCCTCGGGTTAATAAATTGTACATATCCACCTTTAACATATGAGTTATTATAAAGCAGTGGGGTGTTTTGTAATGGCCACACAATGTTATGCCCTCCAGACATCATTTTTGATCACTACTGTATATGCATTTACACTAGTCTTTATCTTCTAACACAACAGAGCTACAATACTGATGAACTTATCTTGTTTGCAGGTGTCTAATGAAATATGAATGAAAATATTGCTCCCTTGACGCCCATTAGGAAAAACAGGCAGCAAATCACGGTTCATGACTGTGTGACCCAAACTAAAAATATACATCCTGCCCTGAACGGCCATGTTTCAATAGGGCATATATCAACACAGGAGAGAAAGATCTGCTTGTCAAGCCATTTTGTGGGTCTTTAAATCGGGGCTATAATTCAGCTTCTATGTTTTATCAGAGTTTGTCATGTGGCGACTCTAAAAATAGTCTGCACATTATCAGCTGCGGTTCGATCTTGAACGTGTTAAGACGCTGAAAATGTGGGATTGTTATTTGGTCTTTTTCTGATGGCTTCAAGGACTAACAGTCCCATTAGTCCATGCTTTTCATAGACCCATCAGAAACGAACGCACATTCGCCACAAAGTTGAAAATGTTGTCTCAGCCGACACCAGGGGACCACACAAAGCCTTTCTCACGTCTTCAGAGTGCCTTTGTGGCTTCGCTGTGCTGTGTTGTTATTGATCTGGTTTCAAATGAAATCCAACTCTTAAACAGCCATGTTGATTTAAACAGCATGTTGAGCCGCGTTACATCAATATCCAGCGCAGATGAATTATTAAACGCAGCTTTAAAGTCTTTAAAGGAGTTTTATGTACGCAACGTCCCTTTAGAGATAAAACACTCTGTGTTAATTAGAATACTTGGGAACATTGGTTTTTAAAGTAGTCATGGAATCAAATATAAACATGAAATTATATTTCTTATTTTAGGAAAGTTGCTCGCCGTACCAAACTCAACATCACAGTGCCTGAGTGTATAATGTATCTATGGAGTTCTGGGTAGTTGCTAAAATGTTGCTATGTGGTTGCTAAGATGTTGCTATGTGGTTGCTAAGGCGTTGCTGTGTTTGCAGTTCTGGGTAGTTGCTAAGATATTGCTATGTGGTTGCTAAGATGTTACTATGTGGTTGCTAAGATGTTGCTATGTGGTTGCTAAGGCGTTGCTGTGTTTGCTCGTGTTTGCAGTTCTGGGTAGTTGCTAAGATGTTGCTATGTGGTTGCTAAGATGTTGCTGTGTGCGCTCGTGCTTGCAGTTCTGGGTAGTTGCTAAGATGTTGCTATGTGGTTGCTAAGGCGTTGCTGTGTGCGCTCGTGCTTGCAGTTCTGGGTAGTTGCTAAGATGTTGCTATGTGGTTGCTAAGATGTTGCTGTGTGCGCTCGTGCTTGCAGTTCTGGGTAGTTGCTAAGATGTTGCTATGTGGTTGCTAAGGCGTTGCTGTGTGCGCTCGTGCTTGCAGTTCTGGGTAGTTGCTAAGATGTTGCTATGTGGTTGCAAAGGCGTTGCTGTGTGCGTTTATGTATGCAGTTGCTAAAGCGTTACAGCTGCTAGCATATTGTTAGGGTTTTTTGAATAGTTTGTAAGTAATTGCTTGTAAAGGCATAAACCATCTTAACGTTGTATCTGAAACTTTGTATTACTGGCACTTCTTGTGAATATTGCTTTACTTAAATGAATCGCTTGCTGTGTTCCTCAATTGTAAGTCGCTTTGGATAAAAGTGTCTGCCAAATGAATAATTGTAAATGCAATCGATTTTAAATGCTTTGTGTTGTAACTGACCAATGTTTACTTTCTCCATGTTACCTGGACCATGAAATTCATGTTTATTTGTCAGCAGAAGTCACCTGGTGAGCTGTCAAAATACTTTTGCTAACAAATAAGCATTAATTTCTCAGTCCAGGTTACATGGAGAGAGTAAACATGGTTCATTTACATATACTATAAACATGACGTGACAATGCAAAGGTTAAATATCGGCAAGTTACTCTTTAAATCAAAGAACACGTTTAAAAGCACTTAGATTTACACATTATGTAATTTTCATCTTCAAAGTGTGATGTAAACCTTTGCAAGAGTGTAATATTTCTCTCACTGGTTTCTTGGAAAGGTTGGAGGTGCTTTGTTTAAAACATCTGTCTCATCGGCCTTAATTTTCTCTAATGGCGTCTCCTCATTTTAATGTCGGATATTCATTTAGTATCTTAACAACAGCGGCACCCTTGGGACTAAACAGGGGTGATGGGAAAAACCTCAACATTTGTCAGAGGTGCACACAGCGTGTTTGACAATATATGAATTATTGATTAAACTGTTGAATTTTAAAGCAGGGTTGTGCGTTGTTGGGGTCCCGCAACATAAATGTATAATTAGGTATATTACACCAAACAGAGAGAGCAAGACTAGAAAGAATAGACCTTCTTTAGGCTATATTTTGAATTCTTTGGTGTATATTGAACTATTCAAGCTGGGGTTTTTTGTTCACGTAGAAAACACAAACCAAAGCATCCGCTCAAAATGACAATAGCACAATCAGTCTGACCCGATCGAAGGTTGTTTTTATGGGCTGATGGTGCTACACAATAGTGGCTGGGCTCCAGGAGACAGCTGAATATCATACGGTTGGTTTAAATTCACCACAGTGTTTACAGACCTCATTGGTGTCGGGCTAAACGTTCACTAAACTGGAAGAAAAACACAACACAGAGATTCGAGCTGATTAAATTAGCAGCCTCGCTGTGAGAACCAAAGACCCCTGGAACCCGAAGGTAATTCTGTTTGAAATCTAATTGCCCCTGGGGTCGTTCCAGCGGCTTGGGGCAGAGGCAAATCATCTGTCTGTAAGGTCAGCATATCTAATATTGGGAGGCGGTTTGATGGGCCTGTAAGGGAGAGTTTCTCCTATGGGAACCAGTCTATATCTTTGCTTGGTTGACCACGCTCTTAAAAATAACGCTTCCAATTAGATCCAAGCAGGGTTTTATGTCATGATGTCACACGAGGAACAGTTTAAAGGTACAGTTCACCCAGAAATGAACATTACTTCTCTTTATGTAGTTGGAAGTAAAATATGAATTTGACACAATTGACACAAAAATGAAACTTCTTTCATTATTTATTCATTCTCATGTCATTCCAAACTTGTATGACTTTCTTTCTTCTTCAGAACACAAAAGAAGATATAATGAGGAACATGGGTAACAAACAACATTGGCCCCCATTGACTTCCATTGTATAAACATTTCTCCAAATATCTTCTTTTGTGTTCCACAGAAGAAAGAGTCACATACAGGTTTTGAATGACATAAGGGTGAATAAATAATGACAAAACTGTCATGACCTTCACAAATACACTTTGTTCTACTGTAGTTTTTTACAGTTGCACTTTGCATGTTGGAACCTCATGGGTCCGAGTTGAGTCCTCCTGACCTCCCATTCTCCCTCACGGGTGGCTTACAGCAGAATGTGACCCAGATGACCCACCTCTTCCCATTGGGAATTGGCCGGTGGATCTCCAGGGGACCCAAGAACTCAATACATCTTCATCAGAGAGCTCGAGTTCAATGGAGAGTCATTAGCGGCCGGAGAGAGAAGGTGGAGCAGCTGTTTGGTCTCAGAAAGGCTTGTTGCTTCTTTTGTGTGCGTGTGGAGCTGAAGTGTCTGTTTTACGCCCCCCCTCCTCCCGGACCATCCGAGTTGAGCTGCTCGCTGAAGATAGAGCCGCTGTAGCTGTGAGATACGCCACACAGCATTCATTAGCAGCTCTCATTATAGCCCGCGGGTCTCGACTCGCTGTCGCGTACACGCACACACACCGAATACGTTTGAATATTCTTGTTTATGAAAATTCCTTTAAACACGGCTGCGTTTCATTCGGTTGAAAACAAACCTGGAGGGATTTGCTACAAATAACATGATGAGTCTGCCGCACTTATTTGTTGATTCATTTTCAACCGCAAATTTAGCTGCCTGGCATTTTATTATAGACTACATGAGATGAAAATTGGACTTCTGTGGGGTTTAGGGCTTGTGTTTTAACTTTGATGTTTATGTTAATGTACTCTTACAAGTTGACCTTTTTAGGCTAATGTTGCCTTCAAGTCCTGCTGGGAAGTTGCCAGTTATGAGCTGGAATTCATAATGTGATGGAAAAATGGATGTGTTGGACAGTTTTTATATTCATGTCTCTCCTGTTGATTCACAAGGACAGATGGCTCTTTTAGCAGGAACGCAACAAAATGAAGAGCAGAAACTGCCAGCATTGAGGACGATCACTAAATTTTAAAAATCGTTCACACCACAACTATAATGTTTCCTGTTGTCTAATATCTGTCACAAAATTAGACCCAAACAGTTTCAACAAATGTAACTTCCTAAATCACAAATAATACGCTCTCCCTGTTATTCATAAACATTTAACAGTAATCTTTTAATCAAAGTTACTGAGTGCAGCTGTGACACGTCAGAGGAGAACTGGCCCTTCCGACATTTGTTCATCATTGGAGTTGAGGGCCGTGTTGGTTTGCTCACCGATTGCTAAAACATTTAAAACTGCAATGCTAGAGTAAACAAACATAACATTATTCTAGTTATCATTATAGTTATCGGTGTGATGTGCATTTAGTTTTGTTAATAATAAGGATGCACAATATATTATTTAGCTCATAACATATTTTGTTTTACATTAACAGAGTAAATGTAGTATTTACAGGCTTTATCACTATTAGTTACTTGCAGTAAATACATAAAAGACAGACATCTACACTTACAATTCAATTATTACTCTTTATATTATAATACCCAGCAGTATTATTGACGTACTTGAAATCGTTCTCATATGAACACACAATATACACTCCTACTGGATCTCTTTAAAACACTTTTCTTCCTTTTCTTTCATTTCTCAGTCAGGTCAGTTCATTCTTCCAGGAATGATAGAGTTGTGGGGAAATAAACAGATGCTAGTAAGTCAACAGAAGCTGTATGAAAACGACTGTGTCGTGTGTAGATCTGATTGAAAAAACAGATTTAACTTGAGTCTGTTTTTTCAGTGAAGGTCAAATCTGATCTTCATTCCACAATTCCAGCATTTTGCATGTTTGCATTTGCTTTAACAAAAGCATGACTGTAGTTCTTTTGGTAGTTGGTATTGCGTTAGCAACACAACTGTGACGTAACCGGCTGAAGCTTGATACTGAAGGTTAGATGTCTGAAGCAATAGTAATGATGATGTTTGACTTAGCAGTGACCTTAAATGATTTAATGTACAATCTGGTGTTGTTTAGCACCTATTTCAACCCCTACCTAAACGATATCATGCCATAATGAGCTCTTTAATCTGAAAGTGATATTATTTTGATATCATGATGTTGGACAGGTGCTGTTCAAATGAAACGCGCTTTTAATTAAGTTTTACAGCTAATTCATGAATGAATAATGCGGCCCATAGTTTGTCTTCATTGTTGCTTAACAACGTCCAATCTGTCACCTCAAACCCAAAATGAAGCGCAGCATCTGTGCTTTTATTTCCAGGTGAAACTAATGGAGGTCGTTTATATCTGTTCACACTTGTAATGTTGTTACGCTGCTGGTGTCTTTGTCACAGTCGTGAGACTCACATCAGGGGCTGCGTCGCCCTTTATTTCACTTAGGAAGCAGAGAATAGTGCTTTTAAAGGAACCGTTCAACCAAAAGTGAAATGTCATGTATTCTTAACTTTATGATGCTTAATGTCCTGTTTGGAGGTCTGATATTCCTCTTTATGGGTTCAATGAAAGGAAAGTCCTATGGGTTTGGAACAACATGGTGAGTAAATAATGACAGATTTTATTTGGGGATGCAAAAGTGCAGTTTGTACACATGTGTTTTCTGTGTAGCTGAACTCTGGAGTGTTTCGGTGACGTCACCAGTGTCCATAACCCTTGCCTTCCGATGAAAACAATGTGTTTCGTGTGCAAATGCAGGAAACAACATGCAGTACAGCTTTTATTTTAGATGGTGCTGTTGTTGTGAGAGACACGGGTTTCCCCTCTTCTTGTCTGTCAACACCACGTGGCATGCAAACTTTTCACATCGGACCCCACAATAATATCATTAAGGGATGAAGGCAATTTGCCGAGTGGGGACACGAGGAATCTTCTAAATCTCTCTTAAGAGGCCAAATGCAAGGTAAACAAGCAGAGATAAATCTTTTAAGGCGGCCAGTGATGAACAAAGCCTGCGAAACAGGTGTCACATTGCAGTGAGCTATTATCAGCAGTGAGCAGAGAATGCTGGAATTGATTTTGCTGGAATAAACCCACGCTGGACCAGCCTCTTTTCCCTGTATCTTTCTAAATGACTTAAATGAATCGTAAGCAATCGTAAAGAAACATACAGAAAGATCATTTACATTTGTGCTGATTGTAATGTCTTAATACAATCCAGATTCATGAATCGGCTCAATACCATGCTGATGCATACTGGACTCAGTAAACACTGTGGTGATTTTCATTAACAAGTCATTAACAAACATCATTACATTATGTAATTCTTAACAGATCATTAGCTAATGTACATCAGACGTCATGGAGCTGTAATTTGTGTATTTGCATAAATAGTCATATTTGAGTGTACATAAACTAATGATCTGATTTGATATATAGTATATTGTATAATGTGCGTTAATGTCTACTCGCTAATAACTGATAACATGCTACTCACACTCTCTCAGAATTATTATAATGCACATTTTCTTTCTGCCTTTCATATTTTAATATGCATGAATTCCCAGATTCCCAGATGACTTGCTACATTTGTCAGAATATGTAGTATACAAACAGGCCACACTGTTTGGAATACAATGCAATTCTTTAATTTTCAGGAGTATGAAAGAATATCATTTATGAAAGAATAAAATTTAAAAAAAAATTTAAAGTCGCAATCCATATTTGTTTTGTGCCTCTATCCGCCATCTCTATTTAAAACATTGTAAATCATTGTAAGCGTAGTATTGCGATTTTTGTGTAAATCAGTTTTTTAAATGTACTTCCTAAATCAATTATTTTTTTACTTGTAACAAAAAAGTTGCAGATTATAGCTTTCATTTGATTTGAATACCAGAAGTTAAATTATTTTTATCGAGCATTGTATTTAAAAACATAAGTTTTTATAAGGACATATTTTAAAGTGCTTTAAATACTTTTTAAAATACTTTATTAGTGTTTTTAATTCTTGACAATGCCTACTCTAGTCAAAAGTATACCACATATTATTCAGTAAGTACTCCATTCTGAACTGCCTTTAACACAACTCTTCTGCTGCGCTTTTTTCTCAATGTCATGAATGGACAGTTTGGTGATTTTTGAGTCTGTAAAGGCTCGTGGTTCAGTTGTTTTATCATCTCTGTTCAGCAGCAGGCTATAGAAGCAGTGATG
Source organism: Oreonectes daqikongensis (assembly GCA_026939265.1). NCBI lineage: Eukaryota > Metazoa > Chordata > Actinopteri > Cypriniformes > Nemacheilidae > Oreonectes > Oreonectes daqikongensis. The sequence goes on along the minus strand of JAOTQM010000056.1, from coordinate 730,710 downwards.
ATGTGTGTGGGTGTATACACGGCGGCTCTATGACCCAGTAGAGCGCGCAGAGTGTCCGGCTCTCCAGCGCAGAGGCGCAGCAGGGAAGGAAGTTATTAGTGTACTGCGCTCCAGTTTTGCGCTGTCGGAGGATTTCCTTCTCGTTCCAACTCTCAAATTCCAAGGATTTTTTGTTTATCTGTTCCACTCCTCCTCTTCGTTTTCTTCGCGACTGGATTCGTCTATTCCTGGATGTCTTTAAGCTTTTCTGTTGCAGAATTACGCATCATCTCTGGAATCTCAATCCACTGTGATTTTGGGAATATTTTCCTTTCCTACACTCTTTGTCCGGAACTTTTTAGCTTTTCGATGGGTGTCATTGCGCGCGTTTGGCGAGGTTAAGCGACCTATCTTTGACATTTAAAGACAATCGCACCGTTTAGAAGGAACGGAATATTTATCAGAAAGGAAAGTTTTTTTTGCGTCTTTTCTTCTTCAGTCTGATAGCACTGGACATCGAGAGCAAAGCCGCTGTCTTGCCAAAGCGAACGATGGGGGGCGAATGCGTGCGCATATAGAGTGTCAAAAACGCGTTTTGGAGTTTCTTTTCATCGTCTGCATCTATTTAAACAACGATAAAACTAACAGCCCATCCATAATAAGAGTATTAACCCTGATATTTTCCGTCAGAAACTGTTGGATTATTAGAAGGACACTGTAGGCTCAAGTGGACTGCGCTTTTACGCACCGATTGCGCGTCATGAATCCGCCGTCCGGAGACGCCGCGACTTTATGTCTTTGCAACTCTCATCCTGAAGCCCACATCTCTGCCATCGTGATGTTCTGATGCTGTTCATTTTTGGTTTACAAATATGATGAAATGGCAGCCCAGGAAAAAGGTAAGACATGCGCTATTTCAGTAGTGAAGATCGAGGGTGTGCGGTTGAGATTTTATGGAGCATATTCTGAGTTTGTCAGTAGATTTGGAGGCGACATTTAAATGTCTATGATAGCTGTATAAATGTGTGTTATAAGGGGAATAGTGTAAGCTTGACCCGCTTTCGGTGCATTAGAATTCCTGTGTGACGAGACGAGTCATATTTCTGTTCAGATATGGATAGCAGTCATTTTCTGGAGTGCATTCTGGGTTTACGCGCTTGCTGCTGAAAGTTTACGCGAAATGAGTTTGATGCAGAAGAAAACGAAACCTTCAGGTGGTCATATTTGTCTCTTGAGTTCTTCATTAGAGATCTAGAGGTATCGTATAATTGTTACGCGTTGAGCGCAGTGGTTTAGTGGCGTATCTTAATGCGGTTTTTACATGAGACATGTGTTGTTGATGATGATGATGATGATGATAAAGACAGGGCGCCTGAGAAAGTGCTCAAATAGCAAAGTTATATCAACCTCTGAGTGCTATATACCATTCAGATGCATACAGTAGTGCTGTTTTGTTTCCAACATGTTTTTCATATCCTTAGATTTCTGCGGGTTATTTTGGCACCAGACTGTCTACATGTCACAGCGTTTCTGCAAAATCGAACAAGTGTCTTTATTAAAGGCTCAGTGACAAGCTTTCTTGAGGTTGTGTTGATATAAAATGGTCATATTGGCATATGGTATCAATTCTACTTATGTCTTTGTTTTTTTAAGTTTCAATACGCAGAGATCATTTCATCCCAGATTTTGTGCTGTGTCTTGTATCCTCTCTGAATGAACTAAATGCTGAGTGTGCCATTGCCTGGGGCCCGTTGAACAGCAGCCAAGGCCTGCAGTTGCTTCTGTGTTCCACTAGGGGGCAAACAGCATCAGATCACAGGAGCCCTGTTCTTATGAAATAAATCTGTGACATTCCTCTGCCTTTGTTTTCAGAAGATTTTTATTAGCGTGCCTTTATTGGCAGCGTGGATTTGTCATACTGTTGCCTTTTGTAGATGAAAGGGATTTCATAAAGATTTTTAGTGAATAAAAGATGATGGCGTTTCATGAGTGACTCATCGGTAGAGCTGCAGAACACCTCTAAGAGTTTGTAAATAAGACCTCCGTGGAAGATAAAACCCGATACGCAGCTGGAGACCAGCATATGATCGCCAAACAAAAACAAACTCCGGCTTTGTAGGCTGGAGCGTGTGCTGGTGCTGTTGGTATTCAGTGGATAGGTGATTCAAAATGATGCTGTAAGAAAACAACTTGATTATTTCTTTCTCAACAGAAGACAAAAACTATTCAGCGTTGCCCTGCGGGAGTCAAATCACATTCCATTCATTAGGGTTCCACTTTTCTCCTCCATCGGGGACATATTGTTTGGGGCTGTAGTTAATCAAAAGCCTCCACGGGTACAAACACACTTTTCAGAAACAGTCACGACACACATTTCAAAGGTGGAATTATATAAATCCACACAAACACTCAAACATGCATATTTTAGTTCACGACATTCTGTGAGATGGAAATTCTGAGCTGCAAGCTTTGCTTTTCAAGGTCAAGTGTGTACCTTTTTAATTTTAAAGTACTTACTCATATCTCTCTCTATGTCGGGCTTTTTGACATGGAGGCGGGCCTTGTGGAGTGAGTGACAGGTCTCAGGTTTTGGCAGCATGGCACTCACAGCAGTCACATTCTTTTTTTAGCTGTATAGTATTTTTCTTCTGATTCAGTGATGATATGGTTTCTTGGAAATCCCTACTTCCATATGAAGTATGTACAGGTTTTATATGTAGCTTTCCTCCAGGCCATCTCCCTCTTGAACAGTTAACTGCTCCATAAGTGCAATATTCCACTGTCTACAAATACTCACATTGAGTGTAACATAATGCAATATCATATATATATTCTTATATTAATATTTCATGTACATATCAACACTTCCCCCTGGCATAAAATCTGTAAATATGTAAATTCGAAGAATACATTATCTTGTGCAATGTACATGTTATATGTATTATTCTGCGCACTTGTCTTTCATATGTTACATATTCATATATTTTTATTAAAAATTCCTTTACACTGTAATTTTTGACATCATCTTAAATGTGTTTGCTGGAAGCATCAATGATCAAAGAAAATCCTTGTTTGTGCAAATACAATAAAGCTTTTCTCATTCTGATATGTAAGGTCATCATAAGTAATGATTAATAAATAAATAAATAATATATTGCATTTTAATTATTGCTACTTTACACTACTGGTTTTTGTTCTCTTTCAGAAGATGTAGTGAGTATCGTTTGCCCCTGTCGTTGCTAGGATGTTGCTTTGTGGTTGCTATGGTGTTTTGAATCACTTGCAGTCAGATGTGAGTCTCACACTGATACTTTGGTCTCGTCTTCAATGTCTATAGAAATTTTTGCAGTGATTGCAATGTCCACCATGCAAAATTCATACTATATTGGTACTCAGTTTTAGGTATGATTCACATCTGTAGCACAAAAATACAGAGATAATTTATGACCACTATGCGTTTGTTGTTAAATCACTTCTTTTGTGGTATTTAATCTGCAAACACAAGGACTTGTGTATGTATATTTGCCAGGGCCACAGCATCTGTTACCATATGTAAACGCTTACGATGGCTCCACACTCTATAAAACCCACATCTGGTTTTTCATCTTTACCTCCATTATCTGTTGTTATCTCCTACTGCTTTTGTTTTACTAGCATATGTCCTAAATGTATCTCTCTCACCCGTTTAAGTATTAAGACCGTCTGCCCTGAAGGTGTTTCAGCATCCCTACATCTCCATATTTCAGCTTCCTGCTCCTAAAACACACTGATTTACTTCAAATCTAGGCCTGTTTTGTCTCCTTCAGTCCCTAAAGATGAATCCCACATTCTCCTCTCCGTGGAGATCAATAAAGCGGGTAAGAGCCAGCTCAGAGTTTGCCGGAGACCTCTCAGGATTGGATTACACTAATATGTTCAAAAGCACTTCATATTTTCCCAGCGCCACCGTCGGTACGCACCGATAAAGCTAGCGGAGGGAAGACTTTGTTTACCGTGGATTACAAGGATTACCGCGTCTCTTTCTCAGTCTCACCTCCTCAGCAGATTAAACAGGCCATCCATTACTCACTCAGAATGACTCGGAAAGAGGCTTTGCCCTCGGGGGTATGGAGGGCAGATGTAAAGCGTTGTTATTCAGAGCGTACGGGCAGCTGAATCAGGTCTAGAGAGGCTGGTGGGTCCAGATCTCGCAGCGCTAATTCTCTCGAACGAACACTCCTTTAATCATTTAAAGATGAATCATTTGGAGATGATGAAAGTTGTCGAAAGCAAAACCTGGGTGAAGTTCGCTGCTTTATGGGGCGCTCACGATGAAAGCTCATCCTCGTCGCTCTTGGAATGAGGTCTATTTTTAGCCTGGTTTTGTCCCCGTTTTCTGACACGTTGTGATACTGTGTGGCTATTGTTGGAAAGAATTAGCATTGGATTTGAAGGTCTGACCAAAGGAAGATAAACAGAAGATTTAGTGGGGTCTTCAGATTTACATGCTAAACTGTTTTAGTTTTACATGTTATTTGAAGAACGTTGCAGCAGCGTTTTGAAAATGTTAGGTTAAACAGACAGCAGATTTTTACCTTGCTGACATTAGTAAATTGAAGCTGTTTTACCAAAGGAGGTTACTATAGAAACAGCAGACTGTTGAAACGCTTCCTATTAAGATCAGTTTCCAATGGCACGTTGAAGAAATTCCCATGTAACATCTAAATTGACCCTGTATATTTAGCCTACCATATACTGAGTCTTACTGCAAAATATATGAATGTTAAGAAAAGATTGTGTCTACAGTTCTGAAACAGCTTTGTCTTTTAAATGACATTACCAAGCCCTCTTCTTAAGCCCCTCCCCTACACTTACATATTTTTTCCGGTGTGTAGCACTCCTCACAATCCAGTCAGTTCCTTATGAGTAAAATCACATTGTCTCCTGTATGTTTATGAAATTTGGTAGAAGTTTTATCCAAAGCAAAGTGCATTCAAGGTATACATTTCATCAGTATGTGTGTTCATAGATGCCAAATTCAACCGGTCCAGACACGTTGATGCTTCCGCCATCTTGGAACAGTCAACATTTCTATTATTGCTGTAGTCACTCAGTAAAAATCAATGAGTTTTCCAAGATGACACAATGTTGCACAGCCTCTGGTGGTATACAATCCTTTACAGGTGAGAATGTGCTGGTTTTATGTTTTTATATGTACTAATTCATTATTGTTCCAATATGGCGGACAACTTACAGTTAGTGACCTATAGAAACAAATGGGAATGATGCACATAAATAGATATAGATGCCTTAATAGCATGCGGGTTTTCCATATTCTTCCCAGCCATAGGTTGAAACAGGCCAGCAATTTTTAGATTTCGATGTTCTTTAGCAAAAGTCAAGTCATAAATATATACATCATATATTTCACACGCTGCTACTTCTCCAAAACACTCTGGTGATACAGTTACAGGGGCACAATTCAGTAAAGATTAATATCCGAGATGGAAAGTTTTTTTTTAACCCCTCATGGATTTATAAGCGATACTTCAGTGCAGTGTGATTTAGCTTTAGATTCACTGGAGTGAGCTTAACCCTTATCGGAGACGATACTCCTGCTGTAACCTCATTTAGCAGCTCTTAACCTCTGGGGAGCCGCAGAACCTTATCTCCATTTGTTATTTATTAGATCTCTGCGGGGAGGCTATCATTCTCAAGACATTATATTCATCACCGGCACCGCTCGTGTCCTGCGGCGTCCAAACAGCGTGTTTTGTTTTGGCAGGCTTGGCAAATTTCGATGAAGAACGCGCTATCGTCTCTCACACCTGTTTGGCGGGTATGTGGCCACATCCTCCACCATTTCTGATATCGACCCGGTGCTCCACATCTCGGTAGGGTGTACGGATGGTAACCCGAGTTCCCCGGCGGTTGTTCCGTGGGGTGATGAGGAAGCTGTTTTGATGAAGGTGAAAGCGCAGGTGAATAATTCACCGTTACCTGCTGGGTTTATGATATGCCAGCATATTTACAGCCTTCCACAGAACGGCTCAGAATCAGCGTCGCAGGCAGACGGCCAGAGCGGCAGCGGGTCTCACCGTTCACCTGGATGAGAATGCTTAGCGCCGTTTTCAAGAGATGGGGTGCGGGTTACTTTGGCAGTCTTGAGTAGACTCCCTCTGGTTCTCATCTTTCAGTCGCTGACACTGAGATGAACTTCCTGTTCTAGATGTTCACTTTGGTTTTTCACCTCCCAGATTGGTGTCTTTTAGAAAAACTCTAGATTTTTATATTTTTAATAATTTAGTTTATTTTTTAACTTTTTAAATATATAACAATTCTTTTGTTATAAATGTATTGTTATATATTCTTTTTAATCTTTTTTCCAAACATTCTTAATTCTTATTCATCATTAATTGTAATAAATAATATTGTATATAATTTTACTGTATAATGAATATTGTTGTATTGTTTATTTGGTAACACAATAAGGTTGTTTTGGTTAACATTAATACATGCATTAGCTAATGTAAAATAACAATCAGCGTTATTAATATTTTGGTTAATGTTAGTTAGTAGTTTCATGTTTGTTCATTATTATGCATTAACTAATGTTACAACTTAAAAAAAAAAAAAAAAGATTAGTAAATGTTGATTTTAACATAAACTAAGATAAATTAATGTTGTAATAAGTGTTGCTCACTTTTACTGCACATGAACTTATGCAATAACTATACTGTAAAACAATACCATTTATTTTGTCTATTTAGTATTCTTACTGGTTTATTCTTTATCAAATATTTTATTTGTCACTTTTGTTTCTTGTGAGAAAAATAAGAACAAAATAACATGCGACAATAACAATCTTAAATCAAGAATCATCTAACGTGTCTCGGACATTCTGTAGTATCATCCCTTTATCATCGCAGCACAGCCTGTTTTCTACATTTCACCATCGGTCATGTAAAAACTCCATGTCGGTCAATCCCTCACAACTCGCAATCATGCACAACCAGAGCTCTGCTATGGTCTGTTTATATGAGCGTTCAGATTTCTATGAGCTCTGCACATTTGCGGTGAATTTTGTGGCCGCTGTGAAGGTTTATCAGCATGCACCTGAGTCAGACATTTACAACATCCATTATGAGTGATAATGCTTCTGATTGAAATCAATTCAAGCTGCCCCCTGGAGTTTCTTATTCAGATGAGCTGTGCGCGTGTGTTGGTCCTCATCATCGGGTGAAGTCTGAGGATTTGTCTGCGTGCTTCTATACTACATGCTACTGTTCATGCATAAATATTCAGGATTTATGCTGTGCACACAGTATGCAAATTTTCTATATGTGGTGAATACATAGATGACCTTCTGCTGATTCCAAAATGTGCAGGAAACATTCAGTGTGACTGTATTCGCATAGCAGAGTTGCTAGAGCATTGCATTAGCAATGCAAAGGTTGTGGGTTTGACTCCCAGTGAACACACATACTGCTAATATTGTACACCTTGAAGGCACTGGAAGATGCTTTGCAGAAAAACGAAATGCATAAATATAAATGATAGATGAGTCATGCCATGTTGTGCAGTCATGTGACAGCAATGTAGCGTACTACAGTTCTATATATAGCACAGACCGTCTGTAGTATATATTGCACATTACGCAGTATGCTATTGTGAGCTGAGCCCGAGCGTTTAGATTTGGTTGGCAGTTTTTGCCATGGATGTTTCGTCATGTAATGACTTTGATGATTGTTATTGATCTGTTTGCGTGTGGCCACTCGTGTCGTGAACGCATGTGGTGTGTAGATGCCGAACGAGTCAAAATGGCCGTTTCTCAGGCCTGAAGCTGTGTGAATAAGCATGCAGGACCATCCTGCAACACATTTCCCAGCGTGATGAAGTGGAAAAACAGCTTAAATGCAGCCGCCCAGGAGAATTGCACATTCAGAGGCGCTGCAGCATCGACTACAGAGATAAAAGCGTGCGTCTGATCACGACTCTGTTCTCCTGCCTAATGGGCTGAAGTTGTGCTTTTGGTTTGTATCTGATTACGTTTGCAAAAGAATGCGGCGATAGCGACGGACAGTACAACCAGAATCTTACATTTCAGTATGCAGTATAGCAAAATGATTTATGACATCATACTTCCCAGCTTTACACCAGTACAGTATGTGTCCTTTAGCACCTGGTTTTGTTGGTTTTACATGAGTATTGAGTTAAATGCCTAATTCCTGATTCCTCACGTCGTGTCCACGACAAACCAGCTTACCACCAGTTGGCCCTTGTCCACCCAAAGGTTTCTGCGGTAAAACATGACGACCATCAAGCAATAAATCCCTCTAATTCCTTTTGAGTTTGTCAGAAATGGTGAGATTTGGAGAGGAGTGACCCGGTGAAATACGCCTCTTTCATAAGAGCAGAGAGCCTGTTTCTGGCGTTGCGTTTGCCGCCCCGCTGGCTTTCTTGACAGGTAAATTGAACGGTAAACTCGACAGCGCAGCATTTCACACGCAGACTGATAGGCCGTGGCCGAGCGAACACGCTTTTTAACTGCTGGTACGCTGTTAAAAGCATCTGTCCATAACAAATCATTGCATCATTGCATGGACTATAAAATACTGACTGTACATTTGAGATGATAAAGACTGGTTTTGACATTCATTCTTGTCTCACACAATATATATATAATGGAAGTCAATGGGGTTCAATGTTGTTTGGTTATCAACATTCTTTAAAATATCTTCTGCAGAAGAAAGAAAGTTAAACAGTTTGGAATAACACAAGGGTGAGTAAATTATAAAGAATTTTCATTTTTGGGTGAACTTAAAGTTGTTTAGAGTTTCACAAACATGATTCATTAATGCCACTAAAGTTTAAATTTATGATGTTGGTTCATTTTATGTTGGCAGCAAACTCACATACAGAGTGAAAAAACTGTGAATGTTAAATAAATCGTCCAACATGAAGCTCTAGTATGTGCAGTAGAAAATTAAATTTGCCAACACTTTTACCCCCCATGCCTTTCATGCCTGCAGTAGCAGGAGTATACATCACCTGAGAGAGAGAGAGAGAGAGAGAGAGAGAGAGAGAGGTCTGGTGAAGGGCACAGGAGAAAGGGGAAGTGTTTTCTCTGAATGCAGCTCTTAGCCGGTTCACCTTGAATCCGTACAGACCCGTGAGCCTGACAGAGAGCAGGAGGTGTCAGTAATAAAGACACTGACGTCTTGTGTCTTCTAACCTTGATGAATAAACACTGAAATGCTTGAATCGGTTCAGGTCGTGTAGACAGCAGATATTAAAACTATTTTTGGTGATCCCTCCAGCAACGCATGTAACCAGAGCGCTACGACAGCAGGAAGATCCAGAGAATTCTCACCCGCAATGTTTTAACACTCCATCTCCGTGAATCCCGTCTCACGCCGTCTCTAACACAGATCTTCGCATGTGGCGCGTCCCTTCGAGCTATAAACGGTTTCGCCTATTTTAATGTGTGAAAGATGACATATCAGAGCGCCACGAGGTTTTGCTCTCGGAGACCCTCTAATGTAATTTGCTTCAATTCCCAGCACTGCTGCCACACCCATCTTACCCATAATGCTCCTCTGCCACCTGTCGCCTCGTGCCGTTTGCCGGCACATGAGAATATTCTCTGAAGAAAGCATTTTCAGTCTCAACACTCTTGTCATGAAGGTGTGAAACACTCTATTCTTGGATCTTACATCGGTTTTATGCTGGTCTGCAGTATGTGCTGGTTTTATGGTTTATGGTTTTGCATTTGGGTTTAAGGTTTGAAATATAACCACATTTATTTACTTTTAGTAAGTTAAACCCCAAAATCCAAAACAAAACATTCAGTCATGAGCTCTGCGCGAGTGTTTGTGTGTCTATGTGCAAGTGTCTCTGGATGTGTGTGTATGTGTGTATTTCTGAGTTTGTGTGTGAAGTGTGTATACTGTAAGTTTGTCTCTCTGTGTATGTGCGTGTGCATGCGTGTGTGTGTTTGTGTGCATAATTGTTTGAGAGATTGTCTTTTCTTGTGTTTGTGTCTGTGAGTTTGTTTTGTGGGTGTCTGTATGTATCTGTGTTTATGTTTGTGTCGGTGTGTGTGTATGTGTGAGTTTGTGTGTATTTGTGTGTGTGTACAGCATGTGTGCTGAGTTGTGTGTGTGTGTGTGTGTGTGTGTATGTTTTTTTGTGGGTGTTTTTTTGTGGGTCTATGAGTTTTGTCTGTGTGTATCTGTTTGTGTCCCTGTGTGTGTGTGTGTGTGTGTGTGTGTGTGTGTGTGTGTGTGTGTGATTCTGAGTTTGTGTGTGTTGTTATGAGTTTTGTGTCTGTGTATATCTGTGTGTGTCTAAGTTTGTGTGTGTATGTACATTTTTTTTGTGTGTTTCCGTGTGAGTGTGTCTCTGAGGCTGTGTGAGTGTGTCTCTGAGTTTGTGTGTGTCTGTGTTTATGTGTGTCTGTGTGAGTGTGTCTGTGTATGTGTGTATGTGTGTAAGTGTGTAAGTGGCCTCCATCACTATTGTGTTGGGGGAGGGTGTTGTGTGAGCTTTAATTGGAAAGCTGCAGAGGGCAGTCCAGCAGAAATGAGAGCTGGAAGCCCCCTGCAGTCTGCATGTACACACACACACACACACACACACACACACACACACACGCTTAGCAATGCGTATAAACCCGTCTCAGAGGTGCTATGAAAAATGACGGGATGGGAAAAACGCAGGACTGGTAGAATGCCAGGGAAAGGTTTGTGTGCTGCTGATGTTAGCGAGACACACATGAGCATATGTGAGACGCTGTCCCAACAGTCCAGATTAGTACAATTTCTCGCTGTGTTCTGTACTTGTGAATCTCTTCTTCATATCTATTCGCCGCGGCCCATCCAATCCTTCATCCGTCCTCCGGCAGGTAGTGAGGTCATATGTCAGGTTAACATCACAGCCAATAATAGCACAAGACTACTGCGCTTAGCATTTCCCAGCCTCGGCTTCTTTTTCAAACGCTGTTGGCCTTGAACAGCTGAACTCTCAACTAGATTCTTCCTGTCTGGAATGCCCTTTATCACAGAGCCTTTCTGAGAAATTGGGCTGTGCGGAGACCAATGGAGCTTGACGGAGTTTTGTTCGGCTGTGGTTTCTCCGGTCTCGCTCGTGTCTTCTCGTTCTCTCTCACTTTATAACACGTTCAGCGGTCCGTCCGCACCATATGCCCCTTCCCTTGGGTGCGGGGAGCTTGTGTGCGGCGTGTCTTGGGGTAGTTTGTTAGAGTTTGTGAACAGACGGTTTGTTTGTCGACACCAGGTGTTTCTGATGAAGCCAAATTGGTTGGTGGAGAACACTAAGTGCCAAGCATTAAAAGTTTTTTTTGTTCTTTCAGCACTAGGGAGGTGCAAAAAAGTCAATTATGCTTATATGATTTTTTTTACAGCAAATCTTATGTAAAGCTGCTTGAAAAACGTGCCTTGTGAAAAGCGCTATAGGAATAACCTGATATGCTTCTTAGGGAGCGTCAGAAAATGTTCTTCCATATAAAAGCAGGTGGATGGAGGTGAACAGAATAGAAATGATCGTAAGGGTTTTGCGAAATGTTTTCCAGTACAAATAATAAACATTCTTAAATCCAGATACATTTACTTGAGAAGCAAAATAATACAAATTGTGTATAAAAAATATAATGGTAAATAAAAATGTAATGTGTATACAAATTTAGTTTTTGCTTAGAACAAGAAGAAATATTATCCTATGAGACAGAAGTTAATCTCTGAATTAAATAGTAAAATTAATTTTTCTTATCACAGATATTTAACTTTTTTTAGTGGAAATAAATCTCAAAGTTAAGTGAATTAATGCATAAAACAGCACTTATCTTTGTATCTTTTTTCTTCTCAAGTACTGTAAGTGTATCTTGATTTAGGATTTTTTAGATATTTGAATTGGATGAAAAATCTGAGTAAGAATTTCTTTGTTTGCAGCACTTAGAGTAAAGATTTTATATGAACAGTTTTCCAAACATTGTCTTGTTCTTTCTTTCTCAACATGACTAAAAGACATTAACAGAACTGGCGAGGAATCCGATTTATTACGAGGTTCTCCAGTTCTGCACATCGTATGCAAATGCAACAGTTCGAACCGAGCTGATGGAAATGAAAGAAAGGAAACCGGACTTGCATCTTCATCTCACCCCCTCATCACAAACCAAATCTCTTTCCTGTGCCAGATCCATAAAGTAGCGTTTCCATCCGGATTAATGGCGTAGTTGATGTAGCTCATGGTTTATTGATACGCTCTCTTCATTCGTGTAAATAGGTGCGTGCGTCGAGCGCTCTTCTGTTTGGGAAATTAGTAGCAGAATGATCTCATTTGAAGGCTCGAGCACCTCTCATTACCCTGATCCTGTGTCCTGAGGGCTTTCAGGCAGGGGCGGATCGGCTTCTTCCACAAACCTGATTAGAATAGTGTTTCAGTTAATCAACGCTGAGCTCGTTTTTTCTCCTCCTCTTTTAAAAATGGCTTTTGTGTAATGTAATTATGCCGTGTCGTTTTTTACAGCTCTGTGAAATTTAATTTTGACGGTTCCATTGGGGTTAAAGTGGCAATAATGGCTTCAGCCAATCAGAGATGTGGACATTAGTTCACACCGAGAACGATAGCTATAAAGATAACTGTGATGCTAACTAATATTAGCGTTCGCACCAATAAATGATCGTGTTTATTATAAGCTTTCGCACAATGCGAAATTCAAATGGATTTTGATTGGTTGTCAATGTTTTATTGTTCATCAGATTTCTCTGGTTCTTGCCTCAAAATCGATTTAGCCACCTGAGCATCACAGCTCAACATGTTAGGATGTGTTTGACATCTATTTCAGCCTCTGAACTATTTCTACAACACGTCCACGGACGAACTACGCTGACATTTAAAACAGTTTGGACTGATTTCGTGAACAGCTCGTAAATGTCAGGCTAATACTGTGATTTCCCTTAAGAATCTTCACACCTGCAACTCTCATAATGGACCCAGAGCTCCGGATGTTTCTGGGAATTTGTCCTAATATGCCATGTTTCCCATCAGAGATGCTCGGGTCACACCAGCGCCTCCCGTTTACATGCTGTGCATTTAAAGAACTCACGTGAGAGCATTTATTTATTCAGCGTTGTGTTTGGGTTTCAATGTCTTTAAATGAATAGGTCACCTTATCTCCCTAGAAAACATTTTGGTCCAATGGAAATGAAGATGAAAGCGTTTATATTGCTTTGAAATGATTGATATCTCCGTCCGCCGCGTGAAACTGAAGGGTGGAGATCGCTGCTTTCTTATCTGACCGTAAATTGATTTATGCTTTCATCTTATATTAAACAACTCCAGAGGTTTTCAGAAACGACAAAGTTATTTTAGTCGAATCAAAGCTCTGCTGAAATCTCTCTCGTGATAAGACTTACATTTGACTCCATTTGACTTTTTACTGCAATTTATTTTGTTTTAACAGCTTTGACATTGCTATCATACCCATGGAAAGTAAAATCACAGATGAGATTTTTTAATATCTCTTTATTTCCCATAGAAACCAATGATTTTAAATGGAGAGCGAAAGTCTCCTGCGTCCCAGATACTTATCCTGAGAAAAAGATCCAGCAATCTCACAAATGTTGGTCTCGACTACCCAGAATCCTTTGCGAGTGTCTGTTCTGATATCACCGTAGGTGTCCCAGATTTCCCCCGAAAATCTAGAGCAGAGCTGAGGAACATGATTCAAGAGGAAATGACCTCACGCACGCACCGCTGGGTATTTTTCATTCGCTCACACGCTGAACTCGCCGTAATGAAGCGCGTAACTTCAGAAGAGTTTCACTGTTATAGATATCGTACGTGTTACAGATTTGACTTAATGGAAAACGTTTTCCGTAAACTTGACTTTTTTAAACGTAATTTTTACAGTCTTGTTTCACCAGACGCCGTTCGGGACGAGACGTGTCATTTCAATTTGATTCTGATTTGGGTCGTGATTGGAACGGAGGCTTTTTCAAGTCAGCGCTAGCCTGGAGAAACGTTTCTACTTTTAATTTCATGCAAACTCTTTTGGAATGATAACATCTGCAGACGAGTATTATAAGCCCATCCGTCCCTGCGATTCTTCTGTCTGTTATTCTGTTTTCGTTTGAAACGATTCTGCTTTTCTTGGAGGTGCAAAACCTAGGAACCAGAATTCCCTTGCAACCATACATTACGTCTTCTGCACATCTCTCATTTTAATCAGAACAATCTAGTTTTTCTTTTTTCATTTGAAGAGAAGTAAAATAAGGCCCATCCTGCACCATGATTGATTTTGTTTGGATGCTTTTATTCTCTGTTCTGTTTTACTGTTTCTGCCCATCTCTCTCTTGTCTGTCTGTCTCTGGCATTGTGTCTTCCAGCTCTAGAGAGACCTCGCCTTTCAAGTAGTCTGATGTTAGATCTTTATAAAGTCAGTGTCCCCTGACAGTGAACGGTTAAGTGAGAGTTCTGCGGTGGCCCCTGAAGCACAGGTGCGTGAATGCCGAGCCGCGGCCGGCCGTGAGTTTCAAACGTCCCTGGACCGGTCTGACTGTGTATTTTTATAGACGTCCCACATGTGTTTTGCTCTTTCTCAAGGCTAAAATTGTAGGAGGTTGAAGGTTCAGTACAACTTCAATACAGCTTTCTTGACATGACCTCAGTTTTGTATAAAAACTAGGGCTGTCAAACGATTAATCGCAATTAATTGCATCCAGAATAAAAGTTTGTGTTTACATAATATGTCTGTGTACTGTGCATATTAATTTTGTATTTATAAAAACAAACACATACATGCACATATTTAAGAAAAATATCAAATATAAAAATTAATAAACATTTAAATATAATTTCAATTATTGGTAAATATAAATAAATACATCTCATATTTTCATAATATATATAGGCCTACATGTATTTTTTTGTGTTTATAAATACAAAATTCATATGCACACTGCACATTACACAGACATATATTATGTAAACACAAACTTTTATTCTGAATGCGATTAATCACGATTAATCGTTTGACAGCCCTAATAAAAACACATTTAGATCAGTCTCGTGAATGATCTCTAATGTATTTTTGAAGTATTAGTTAATATATTCTGTAATTGTTAAAACACATGAAGAGTATGGATGTGTAAATGAATGTAAAATTTAATGAGAAATGTTTGAGTTCATATCTTCAATAATATTGACTTTTGATTGCAGACTTGGCAAATCTGAGCTCAGTTTGAGACATTATTGAGATCTCTACTATCTGAGACTCCATTTAATCTCATTAATGTATAAGAGATATAGATTGGATCGAAGTGTCTCAGAAACACATAGGTCAACAGTACTATCAGTATAGTGTCTATAGTAAATAGGATTAGACTCATGCTGTAGATGTCTTGGCAGATACCGCCATCAATACGACAGGTAAACATATCAGTTATGTTACCATAGCAGCAATCCGTCCCATCAGACTTCCCGTCGCCCGTCGTGATTCAATCCACGGTGGAATTTCAAGCAGAGCCATTAAAAACGGGCCGCATTAAAGAACCGCGACCACATCGCCCGCGCTGCCTTTCATGCAGGGAATGCTGGGAAAGAGGTGGCCGTATAATTAAAGGTCTGTGGACGCTTTAGGAGACAGAGTTAAGATATTTACTCGTTCCGTTTGTGGGGAAGGGTGGAGCTGGGATTGCGGCTCGAGGGTGACGGCAGCCAGGCCGCGGGCGAGAGGGGAGACCTGCGGCCTGAGGAGAGAGAGAGAGAGAGAGAGAGAGAGAGACAGACATGAGTTAGTTTAGACGGAAAATGGTTGTTTCCTCAAGGTTGTGCAAAGTTACAGGCTCTTCTGAGATAAGACAGTATAGCATTGACTTACAGTAATGGTTGTCTTAATACATTTTAAACTTTATATAATAAATTAATTGATGTCATTTTTAGTATTTTGGAACATAATATTTTGAAATTACATTTATTTTATTAGTTGGTTCCTCCAACTACTTCAGTCAAATCCACTATTACTTTAACAATGATTAGTATAATAATTAGTATTGACAAGGGTTTTACTAAAGTAAAAATGTAGTAACCATGCTTTTCGGTGTGTTGATTACCATTTGTTAAACCAAAGTTTTACTACAAACACTATAGTAAATATATGGTTACTGTAGTAAAACCCTAGTAAAGCTGTGATTGGCCAATCAGAGAGTTTCTGCCTGTGATTATTATTGGGCAGAAAAATCTACACAGACTTAGAAGTAGTCAATAAAGTATGTAGCAGTGGTGTGTTAAGTTCTGAAGGACCGTGACATCCGTCTGGAATTGAATATTTAATTACAGTGATTGTTAGATTGCTGGTGACTTGTTGGAATTGAACATTTATAGTGTTGAAAGTGACCTCTTTGATGGGGTTTCAAGAGCGTGTCGTTCTCTGGTATCACTCCGTCTGCGGGGAGGCAAGAGTCTGTGCTTTGCATATCGATGTCAGATAAAATGAGCTTCAGTATCCTCTAAAATAATCAGACTGTGTGTGTCGAAATGTTTAAAGACCCTATGAATGTTTTTCTTTCCTGTGTTGACATATTTCCTTTTAAAACATTTCAATATTTTCTTTTTTTTCAATAGCAAGTCAGGCTTCGCAGTTGTCGCTTGTGAGTGCGAGTCATCAGTATCTTGTGTTTCTGGGAGGAAAAATGCTCATTTAAAGAAATAGTTCACTTTAGAATTAAAATATTATGATTTTTACTTACCCTCTTTACCCTGTAAAGAAAGAAATAATGCTATGAATCATTTAAGGGTTGTTATTCTCCAGCTGCATTGTGGGATACGGGCACGTTCTACAGGCACACTGAAGGCTTTCGCAGATGTGTATAAAACAAAGTCTCCTGCAGGATTTCTGCTCTCGTGTTTCTGCAGGTACCGCTCGCACAAAGTCTCTGTTACGTTGGCCTGTTGCTGTAATGAGAAAAACAGAGCGAGAGAAAGCGAGAGTAGAACGAGACGTCTGACTATTTTTAGGCGAGCGATCGTACCCATGCCAAGCCTCTGGAGAACTGACCCAACCCAGAAGACTGGGAGTTCTGCCTCTGTTCTCAGGCCCTGTTAACCCAGCGGCGCTGCCGGCGGACGGGCCGACCGTCAGAGGTTTGAGGAAGGTTTCCTCCAGCCGGTGGCCTCCTTTCTTGTGTCTCTCTGGAGGAAAAGGAGGTAATTATGCAGTGGGAATAAAACGGGAATATGGAACCTTTTTTATGGAAAAAAATCATAGAGAGTGAGAGAATGCAAAGGTTTGACAATGAAATCAGTGAGAGGAGATTTGACTGAACATAAGCAACAGATCCAGAAAGGAAAATTCTGTCATTCATTTTTCATTTTATCGTTGTCTCTTTTACAGAAATGTCGAAGCGTGTACCGTCCTCTTTGACGCACGCGTCCGCGGCAGCATTTTAATAAAACTGTTATGCTGTTTTTAATGGTATCTTCGGTTCCTTTTTATTTCCGTGTATTTTATTATTGTATGACATTTCCTCGTATGACAGTATGACATTTCTCCTTTTGTAATGGAAGACAGAAATTTCAGATTTGAGTTGGTCATTTGACATTCGAGGGGGCTGACAGGGGTTCAGGAAGTGACAAAAGAAAAAGAAAGTGAATAAGATTGTAGGAAAATCAGGTCAAGGTCGGGAACACAGGGAGAGAGCGAGACAGAGAGAGAGCGGGAGAACAGTAGATGGAGCGGAGAGGTCGGTTGGCGTTGTTCCTTTTGTTGTGTTTTCATTCTCCTGCCTTTAACAAGTCTCATTTGAGGATCAGGGCAGGATTAGACGCTGTAGGGGGCATTTGATTGGTCTCGCCGTGAATAAATGCTCATCTCAGCGGGAGTCGAGGAGCGCTATGAAAACCCTCGCATAGCATTGATAGACAAACGCAAAACTCATTCCTTTTGTTCGGCTAAACAAACAAGAGAAGTCGAACCATCCCTCCAAAAAGATGGTACATTAATACTGTAGTAAAATAGTAAAGTAGAACACACACACACACACACACACACACACGCTGATAAAGCTTTGCATTCATACAGATGCTCATATAATCCTCACAATACTACCTAGTCAGCTTTGCAATCCTCAAGAAAGGAGGGGCGGAAAATTGATTTTTTTTCCTCGGGAGATGCAGTTATTATCAAACCAAAATACTCAAATTCTGTTAAAGTAGCAGAACATAGATGAGAAAGAGCAGATTTTTCTGGTTTTCCAAGATCCTTAAAACAAAAGTATTGAGACTTATTATTTTTTATATTTTTTTTTTAGATGATTCAACTTTATTGTCATTACACATGTACAAGTACAAGGCAACGAAATGCAGTTTAGGTCTAACCAGAAGTGCAATAGCAGCAAGTGCAGGATATACAGCGGTTGCATAAGTTACATAAATAAATATTACAGAAGTAATTTACAGATGGAAATGTACTATGACCATGATTTACAGATGTCTCTAACTATAGACAGAAATTAACAGATGGATATATACTATGAACATAATATACAGATGTCTATTACTATAGATATTTGTATTATTATGATATATTTAAAATATTTTCAATGCATTGGACATTCTTTCTTCCAAATTGACTAACAGTGCATTCAATATATATATATATATTTGTTAACAATAAGGTTGTATTTGTTAACATTTGTAAATGCATTAGCTAACATGAACTAACAATGACCAATAAAAATGACAATTTTAGCGGCATCTAGTGGTGAGGTTGCGAAATGCAACTAATGGCTCACTCCACCACTTACCCCTCTCTACCTTGGCAGACACCGGACGAAGATTTCATCACGTTTTCGCTTCTTTGCCGAAGGAGATAACATATTTAAGAAACACTTGTAGAGCAGTTTGTCCGCTTAGAGATACTGTAGAAAAAACATGAGGAATTCTATGTAAGGTGACCCGCAGTGTATGTAGATAGATAATAAAAACATAACGCTTCATTATGAAAGGTCTCTATATACCTCAGAAGACATAGTTATGTATATTATTTTACATTTCTAACAATAGATCGTCCTTAATATTACACATTGCTCCTTTAATGTTTGTTCATTGCGCATTAACTAATGTTAACAGTAACATTATTAAAATGTATTTGGAAATATTGAAATGAACATCACCTAAGATTAATAAATGCTGTTGTTTATCGTTTTAATACAAACTTAGTGTTACCCATTTAGCCGCATTTGCCAGTATGTCTGTTTGCTAATAGTAGTATTTGTGTTTAAAGGATGTTTAGATTTTTACAGGAAAACATGTCAAAGATTACAAGAAGATAAAAATATTTCAGTTGTTGTTGTTTCAGAAGTGAATGGCGATTTACTCTCACAGTCTGCAGTCGCAGTCACACAATCTCTAGCTGCATTTGTCACCGCGTCCAGATCAAACAGAGCTCAAATGAGTATCAAACCTGACCAGCGGCATACTCCAGAAGCACGTCTCCTTTTTTATTATTATTAATGCACTCCGCAAATTACCAGCGGCCTTCCAATTTGAGTTTAATTTAGATGTTGGATTACGTGTGATCTCTCCCGCAAATTCCGATGTCACGCTCATTGTATGCCTATTAGGATTCAATTTAGGGAGTGAAGATGGTTTGAGACGTGATTATGTGGAGAATTAAAGGCAGCGCGGTGAATCAGAGGAGGATTTTTACAGCAGTGAAACTCGTATTGAGGGCAGACCTTGAGAAATAAGAGCACATAAGGACGGATTTAGTCTTGTTTAATGTAAGATCTCTCGTGTTTGCTGTTGTGTTGGGGCAGGGAGTCGGATACGAGCGGTGTTCCAAACCTTACTGAGCTGTCTACTATCCTGACTGATTATAAGAATGCTGTCTAGATAGTCAGCTCACTTGTATTTGGAACATTTCTTTTGGAGTATTAAGGTGTAAAATGATTGTAGATTGTAGAGGTAAAATCATCTGGATTTGGGTAAATTTTATGAGAAATGTTTGAGATCTTCAGTAATATTGAGACATTGTTGAGATCTCTTCTGAAACTCTAATAAAGACATTTGTGAGCTTTCTGGGAACTGAGCAAATCTGAATCTCCATTTATTCTCATTGATGTCTAGGAGCAATAATTTGTATCTGTGCATTTTTCTTTCTTGTTGTAATTCTCCATTGAGTCTTGGCCTTTATAGATGTATTGCTTACTGGTTACTGTGTGTGTTTGTGTGTGTGTGTGAAGGTTACAGGACCTCCTGGTTTTGGTTTGCTCCTCTCGTGTCAGCTGAAATTACCCGGAGCGGCCCGTGGCAGTCTGAATAATAAGCTGCGGCGGCTGTAGATCTCTCCACACACCGACTCGTCTCTGAGAGGGTCATTGCTCTTATTTTCCACGTGCGCGCAGGGACACGCAGCCGTTTTGGAAAAATCCGTTCCAAAACGATAACAAGAGCGCCGCTTTCCCTGCACACGCTCTTATTTTCCGTGCCAGCGTAATGAGAATTTACGATGCCGCCGCATGTCGCAATCTCACCTCAGAGTTCACAGAGGTCGCAACGGTTTGCAAATGCACGAGCAACAAATCGCCTCAAACATCCATCATCTTTCCCAATGCAGCGCCAGCGCGTCGAAAGCGATGCATGCGGTGATTTCAATGATGTATTCAATTATTCTGCAATATAGGCAGAAAGGGTCAATAATGAAATCATAACTCGTTGATGGTTTTAAACGGGCCCCGATTTTGATTTCATCACCTGATCTCTTTGTTCTTTAGCCGTCATTGAGAACGCATTAAAATTTCATGCAGTCAATACAGCCGCCTTTTCTAATACACACGCGTGTAACCGGGGTGCTAACATGCCTATATGAATTATTAACAACGACAAATGACTTGTCACAGCGTGTCTGGCAGTGTCCCATCACGTATGCCCCCGTCTGCCGCGCTAACAGCCGGCGTGAGTCTACATGCGGCCTGCGTCTGGTGATCTCATCGCAATGTCAAGCTGCAGGGACATGAGCTGCAGCGCTTGTGATGCAGGATGTTTTGGTTTGATGTTGCAGTCGCAGCCTTACGAGTAAAAACTTTGTTTTGCTGAATGTGATGCAGAGGTTTTTCACATTTTCAAAATATTTTACTCCGTTAATATAAATGCAACATTGTTTGTGTGTCCCAAAAAAGTTCCTAGCGCTGTCGAAACAAGACTGTATATTACTCGAATTCACGTGCTGTTCTCAAGCGATGTTTTGTCTGTTGCATCTTGGCAAACCGTTCTCTCAAAGTCACCCATAACTTGTAGCGATTAGAACGAGTCAGATTTCTTTTTCCAGGCATTCCCAACCACTCCGCCTTCACAGTAAATCCAACAGATCTGCTGCTAATGATAGCTCTTAACATTCTTCTGCTTGGCTCTGAAAGAGGAGTGCATTGTGGGATTAGAAACAGGGGGGCTGGCTCGGATAGAGAGAGGGCTTTTGGCTGTGTTTGATGTCTCCAGTACAGATGGCAGCGTGTGAGCATTAGAATAATGAATCTCACTCCTCGAGTTGACCGTTAAACTCGAGATCGTTGGGTGAAGTCACGCTTGTGTTTTTATTGTGGACGGACCACACAAGCCTGAAAGAAGACATGTTCAGATCTAGTCTACCGTCTTCCGTTATTTCAGAGTGTCGCATCACAGCGCGGGATGTTTGCCAGTTACTGTATGTTTATGATGTATTTCATTATCTGTAATACAATAGCAGTACCGCACTCTATTAAACCCTGGTGGTCTGTTCATCTGACGTTCCACAGAAGATTAAGCTGAGGTTTAGGTGTATTTAGCAGGGCCTCACATACTTTATAGCTCATATTTAATGTTTAAACAAACCCCAAATTGTACGTGTTAAAATCGAGCTTGTCATGGTTTGGTTTTTTGGGGGTAAAATAAACAAAAGTCATTTATTGAGCCGTAAGCTTATAATGATGATTTGTAAGTCAAGATGTCGATGCCCTGCAGTTTTAGATTTCAGACAGAGATGGCGAGATCATCATCATCGAAATCATATGGAGACGACCATAATTTTGGGCCGGTAAGCAACCACCGTCTCCATTGCATCATGGGTAAGAAGCTCGCTGTACTGATCATAGACTGATGTATAGATTAATAACGAATAGGTGAGCAATGATGTTGAGGATGTAACGAATGCAAAGCTGTGTGCGTGTCAGAGGCGTTCAGCAGATCAAATGCTCGATCAGATGTGTGGGAGGAGAGAGAGGGCCGTCACTGCCCGCGGGCAACCTGCAGGACACCGTAAAGACTACAGATGCTAGAACGGCTACACTTTCATGTTGCAATGAACAAGATTGTCTTGATGTGAATTACTACAGGGATTTTATCAGTCTAATCCTTGTTATAATCTTGTTTGTGGGTTTTTTCTTGTTACTGTTACTATGGTTCATACATAAAGTGTCTGATACTGCGAACTCGTAACTTAGGGTTTTCCCACCTCCTACGTGGAAATAAAACCTTGAACAGCACTCGAAGTTAGACATTTGATCTGTGAACTTGAGGTAGATTATTTACTACCAACGAGACTCATCATTTGACATCATGTCCAAGATGCTTCCTTTGAGATTAGCGCAGAGCTACATTGGGTATAACACACAGTAAAAACACATTCAAGTTTTATTTTGAAATTGGTAAAACAATAAAAACAGTTCAGTGCTATTTATGTGATGTGATGTGATTGACTGACATGCATTAAGGTCAGAAGTGGGAAATTTCAACTCGTATGTTCTCACCTCCATCTTTTTTGGTCAGTAAGAAGCACTCAGGAACCACATTAAAGCATGCTAAATGTCAGTCAAACCTAGCAGCTTTTTCTTCACGAGATGCTGAAAGGTATTTTTTACTATAATGGCAACTGAGGATGCACAATATAGTAAAGTCGTTTTGTCATGCACCCGGATCAAGCATTCACTCGGATTGGTCCCGCACCTCCTCGAGGAGCAGCGATCGGTGTGTTTGGAGGTGTCCTCAGGGCAATGACAAAGCGAGAGAATCCCAAACGAAGTAATTCGGCCCTTACAATGAAGCGCGGCTTTATCCGGCAGAGCAGCTTACTTCCATTAATCTCTTGTAACCAAATAAAGTGGCCGCGCGTCTCTCGTCGAGCGCCTTCTAAAGCCGAGCCTCGTGTCCTCTCTCTGGGTCATCGCTAAGCTCGCACCCCCCAGGGTTCTCCACTTCCTTTGGAGCTCCTCCGTCCCTCCGCGCTCCCAGCTTATCATTCGCCAGCAGATGTGTCGTGACAGTGGCCGTTTTCCATACGAGCCGCATAGTCATGACGGAGAGCAAAGCCGCGTGTGATCCGGGCTGGTCGGACGGTGGCGTTTATCCGCTGTCTGGGCTCCCTTCCTCTAGACGATGCTGATATGCAAAGCCGTTTCAACAGCCAATCGTAAAACACCTTTCAATCTCCTTCCCAGCATGCAATTCAGCCAAGGCTCAGGCCGTTGACTCGTGAGTAAAGCCCTCACATATTCATGCACTGACTGACTGTATAGAATGAAAGATTAGGATTAGTGCACGCCAAACTAGATTTTGACTTTATTCATCCTCACATCATTTCTAACCTGTATGAGTTTCTTTCTTCGGCAGAACGCAAAAGAAGATATTTTGAAGAATGTTGATAACCAAACAACAAACAGGTTTTGAGGGTGAATAAATGATGACAGAATTTCGGTTATATGTATATAGAAAAAGTAGGTTCTTGTACGATAATAGTTGTAGATGAGTTGTGATGCAGCTCTAGATTTGTGTTGACCTTTCCAGCTTTTCTTAAAGCAATATCTCATCCGCCGTGGAATGACTGGGGATTCGCGTGGAGCGTCAGATCATGCTTTGGTTTGCGTTGTCCTTTTAAAGATTGTGACTTACTGTATCCCACATTCTGTGAATGCACAATGAATCCGACTTCTCGTACGGTGGACTTGAGCTAAACTGCGCTTCTCTTTCAGGATAAGAGTGGGATTGCTCTTTGTACGATAATTACTCATTGGAACTGATTCAATTAATTGAGGCTAGGAGCAAAACCGGGCGATAATTATCAGCTACTTAGGAGGGGTCGCACCTGAGTAATTTCACGTTTAGATAAGTACGTGTACATAGCGGTCGCTGGAAACAGACAGGACTGACATAACTTACATGAGCTGTGGAATAGTAATACAGTTTTGTGATGCATTTTCTCACCAAATCTTTTGTGTGCAGGTAACCAAACAACATTAACCCCATTGACTTCCACAAAACTACTAGAACATTTCTCAAAATATCTTCTTTTGTGTTCCACAGAAGAAAGAGTCACATACAGGTTTTAAAATGAATAAATGATGTCAGAAGTTCTTGCAAACCATTGTGATGTGCACTGCACATTTGAAATTTTGTAATAATTTCAACGCATTCCTACACTGCATGTGTGTTTGTGTTGTACTGCATTTGAGATGACAGTCAGTGAGTCAGTACACGTGTGTTTGTTGATATTTTCAGTTTGGTGTTACTGCGCATTCATCTGCACAAATGTGGCGTCTGTCAGCTGTTACTGTAGGTGACGCTAAACCGGCACTTTGTAAACAGATGTGACCACAGGCTTGGTTTAGATTTTTTTTGCCTACGTCTAGTGTGTGTGTGTATATATATATTTTTATTCTTATGTAAAACATGAAGCAGTGTTGAACATTTCTATTGGTAGTAAGCTATACTGTTATCACATAACCTCATGTAACCTCCATTCATGTTGACTTTCCAATCAAGTAATACATACTAAGCTCCTTTAAAAAACTGTGTTTGTCGCTCTGGTATTGGAGGTGTAGGGAATAAAAAGAAGTGCATTGCATTGTTTTTATGTGTGCTTTGGTTGCATAATTTTGGCAAATGTAGTCATAAAATTCATGCATAAGGATTTATTAATATTCCCGAACATAACATTTCTGTCTCTGTTTCTGGAAGCAGCTGTATGTGACACAATAGTCTCGCATGTGTGATGTTGGAAAGCTCAGATGCTTCATTACAGACTCATTTTGTGGATTCAAGTGTCCGCCGCTGTAGTATGTTGAGGTCACTCTGGTGCAATTGTATTCATCTGAGTCTTATAGATGGAGACCGGCCAGCTGTGAATCCAGTTCCCTTCCAACAATCAATGACATTCCAATAAACATGGCGGCGCTCGGCCAAGCCATTGTTTCGTTTGGGCTCGAGAAATTCTTTAATCCTCAGTGTAGCTCACGAGAAGAAAAATCATGTTTTCATTCCAAGAGCGAGGAGAGAGCTTTACTGCTGCCTGGAGTCTGTAGAGTCACAGAGAGGCCTGATTTACCCAGCAATGCATTCTGCCCTTCATAGCACACCACGTCCTTGTGTTCTATAGGTCACATTCAACGTATGTTTTCTATTTCACCCCCATACTGCTTGAATATGTTTCCTTCAGATATAAAAGCAAACGAAATCGCGTTGACCGTGACTCGCTCTCAAGTGGTCAGAAAGAGCTGCGCGCGCGTGTGTTTACGTCCACCGTTAGGGATGGAAAGCCGCAAGCCGACAGCTGGAATGAAATGTATTTAGAGATGAATATATATATAAATAGAGAGAGAGAGAGAGAGAGAGAGAGAGAGAGAGAGAGAGGTAACACACACAGCGCAACTGTAAATCTCACAAACGTTACTGCTGGATTTATCCTTCAAAGCCATCCCGAGGTTCGGAGAGAATCGCTGGCTTTTGTTGTCACCCGTTGTCTTTTTCCTGCGAGCGGCGGCATCTGTTTGCGTCGGCTCCGTTCACACTCGAGACTGCGGCACAACTGCACCATTAAATCACCCGGGCCTTGACAAAGCCCCGCTCCACTCCTGAAAAGACCCCAGCCAGGAATAGTGTCACGGATTGACTGACATGCTTAGCATTCCGCCGCATTTCCAATTCCCTGCCATGTGCCGCTCGCAGGAAACGCGGGGCAGGAGGCTGCAGTCTCAGAGAGGGGGTTTGGTTTCAGGGTTTGCTGTGGAAGAGAAGAGCGTTTGTCTCTGATCTCACAACTGTACAGTGTAGAGCGAGAGGCCGTCACTACACTAAAGAGAATACCATATGGGCTGAAAAAAACTGAAACAAAACAATGGACTGCTTTTTTTTACAACACCCCCACTATACGAGAGAGAGAGAGAGAGAGAGCAGAAATAGGTCATGATGATTGAGTAGTTTTCCAGCGAATAACTACTCGATTAACAGTGTTGGTAAACAGCAATGTCATGTTCTGGAAAGAAGTAGATTCTGAATAGTAAGTAACAAAAGCGCTTGTTTACATGCTACTGTAAAGTTTCAGGTTTTTAGTTTTAGCCAGTAGTAGTAGTAGTAGTTTTACTCTTTCTGTTTCATGAAGTACTATAATTCAATAATCTGATATTATATCTGATATAGTTCTGATATATTTGCCAGCAATGCCTAAAAGTAGATAAATGCATTGCTCGTGACTATAGTTGACTAGTAAAGAGTTGCACAAAAACCAATGAGATTTGATGTTATCTGTGTGTTTCATATTTGAATTTGCACTTGAATGTTTTAGTTGTAGTATTTCTAAATAACTCAAAATATGACTTTCTCACACAAATCTAGAGTTTCATTCCAGATGTTTATTAGTCGCTGGAGTCAATTGGATAACTTTAACAATGGATGTAGAACATAACATCGTAAAATATAAAAAATAATGTAAAGCAAGTTAGATATATAGTATACATCTGGGATGGGTTAATTATGAGATTTTTATTTTGGTGTGAACTATTCCTTTAAAGCACTGCAATGATACATTTTTATGCACAACCTGTAGAGTTTTGTTTTGCTTGACTTGGTATTTTTGTGGAATGCAAGATATTTGTTTATCTGGTAAATAATAATGCAGAGCTTTCTTAAGAAAGATCAGTCAATGAATCTAGTAGATTTTGAAAATATTTGTGTGTTGTACAATGCTCCCAGAAAGACATGCTTTCGCCAAGATGTACGTATCTGTATGTGTTCATTATGACAATCACTTGTTTACAAGGGTAAACAACAAATTCATAATGCTCTTGACTTCTTCATCCACAGCTATAACTGCAGTCGAGTGAAACGTGTGTGTGTGTGCGCATGCGTGTTTGTGCATGTGTGTGTCGTCCTCAGTGTGCAGTAACGTATAATGTGCTCCACCTGCAAAAACTCTCTCTGCAGTCTTTAAAATCTAAAAAAATATTCACGCAGAAATGATCTTTTGTCCTCTCACCACATGCAAAACAGCCGAAGGAGCGGCTTGCAGACGCGGATGTTTTCCGCAGCTTTCAGACGGCGCTCCCATAAATGTTTCAGCTCTTTTTCCAAACGCACAATAATACCAGACATAATTTGAGCCGGCCCAGCATGCCTCGCTGTCATCAGGGGTTGTTTCCTTTGATCATTAATGTGCAACCCCAAGCATTTCAAAAGAGCTGCGAGCTTTTTCACGCCACTGGAAATAGATGCTAACGAGGCTGCCGACGAATGCGGTAAACGCTAAAGAACTGTTAATTAGCGCATGCATGCTAATAGGCCGCGCTGTCGCAGTATGACGGAGCGCAGCACGAGCGCGTCCTATTTTAACCTGTTTCTTTTATCTGCGAGATGCAAAACGTTTTATCATGATACAAAACTGCACGTCGTACCCAAATCTTATTGTCCTCATAATTGTAAGCCAACAGATTGGAATCTATATGAACCGTGTGCGCTAACACAGATCTCAAATGAGCCATAATGTGATTAATTCCTGAAATATGCATCGGCTTGTTGGCCGAGGTGGTTATAACAGTCAATATCACACCCCTTCGGGATGAAACGGGCTAGATCTTTCACTTACACTTAGCGAGTAGATAATTTAGGTCTCATTAAATGTGAAAACAGAGCCGTATGCCATTGAACCGCCTAACAGCTCCGGAGAAAGAGGAGAGAATGAGCCGGTCATCGGCTGGCTCTTTGAGAAGGACATGAAAAGTGGAGATGCCTTGAGTTTTCGGCTTTGAATCTTTGGCCCTCTCGTCCCCGGGGACAGAGACTCATTAGCACTTGACTTCAGAGGAGCCCGTAGCATTTTCTCTGTCTCTTAGATGTGGATAGAAGGATGCTGGGCCAAGGAGCCGCGAACGCTTTCGACCCCCTCTCGCAGTGCTGTCTCGGTATCCCATCATCCCCCAGTGTTTGTTGGGTTTGACTGACAGCCGGTTGATGTTCAAGAAGCTGGAGTACACTTTCACTGAAGCTTTAAGTTTCTTAAGGTTACAGTACAAAACCTTGGCATCATTATGTGTTTGCTCTCATATATTTTTATATAGTAAAATGTTTTTTGAGACTATTTTGTTACTATTTTCTAAATTTCACAATAATTTTTTTCAAATAACACAAATAGATGAGAATTGAATATTTGATGTCACCACCCTTTTTTTTGTGCATCTCTTAAAGGAATAGTTCACCCAAAAATTTAATTCTTTTATCATTTACTGATCCTCATGTCATTCCGAAACGACTTTCTTTCTTCTTCAGAACACAAAAGAAGATATTTTGTAGAATGTTAGCAACCAAACAACATTGACCCCCATTGACTTTTGTGTATGAACACAAAACCATTGAGGCATTTCTCAACATATCTTCTTTTGTGTTTCACAGATTTTGAACCACACGAGAATGAATAAATGATGATTTATTTTTAGTTATTGCAAACCATTGTGATATGCAAAGTTCTAAATGACATGAGGGTGATATTATTTTAATTTTGGGGTTAACTGTCCCTTTAAATTCATGTTTGCTTTTTTTTGTTACCCACCCAAACCACCTTTTCAGTCTTACAGTAAGCATTCCTGCAAAAACTATGGTATTTTTTCAGTGGTTGTCATGGTAACATTTATGTAAGAGTATATTAACTCTCAAAATCGTCTCTTCAGATCCATTTTCACATACATGTGCATCAGCGACATCATCACAATGTGCGGGTCACACGACACTTAAACATTGTGTACGTCCCCCTCCCCGTTCCTCAGAGGTCAACTATGAAAGCTTGATTGACAGCCTAATTACCCAGTACAACAGAGCTGGCTCGCTGCTGTAGGTGCGACCCGGAGGATGGAGAGGGACGGATGGATCAGAGGACAGCGGTAGGTGGAGAATTCGTCCTCTCTCTGTCTATCCGTGCTGTCAGGGGAGCGGCGAGCAGAGCCGTTGTGTTTACACGCTCAAACCGGCCGGGCAAATGGCCCAGGCAATCAAGCGCGCAGATAAAACGGAAACAAATAATAGGCTGGGAGAGAATTGCACGCGTCCGCCGGGCCTGACGAGACAAATATGGGCCGGTGATTGACCGGTGCATTCAGGACAGGCTTTGTTTGCTTTGGTTCGTCCGGTGACGGGCAGCCCGGGGAGGCTGAGGGTTTTAACCAGACAGCTGCTGAGATCCAAACTCATCTGCTCCGGACGTTTCAGCTGTCCCCGTTCAAAGACAAAAAGAGGTCGCGGTCCACAAGGACGGACGCCGCCAAGCTCGCGGGGATATTTTTACCTCGCGCTTTCCAGCCTGGCGCGTGTTTACCGAATGCCAAGAATTCATTTTTAAGCACCTGTTTAGTGATTTATTTCAGTTTGATGATAATTACTCGTTCATGCTGTGATTAAAGTATAAAGCCGTGACATTAGATGGGCTTAACCGTATTCATGCAGAACTGTATCGATTTTCAGATAAATGAGATGGTGGCTTTTTTATGAGGGCATCTATATGGTGCTTTATTGCATGTGATATGAGTAGACGAGGGAATATTCTGGGTGTAAGATTGCATACCATTTTTATCTCTGACGTTTTTCAAACACATGCAGATTATATAAAAGTGATACAGAAGAGATTAAAAAAAAATCATATTTTCAAATGTACTACAGAAGCAAAATAATATATTGACCTATATTCCACAAGACAAAATAACTTTTACACAATAATCTTGTTCAGATGTTTACATTCGCCTTTTTGAGCATCAGTGGATGTTAGCATGTTTTGTAATAGTTGCGCTTGTGAGATAAATTCACACAGAAGATGCTAGAAAGAACGTGAAGTATATGATTTTTCTTAAGATCAGTGGATCAATTCTCACACACAACTGTCACAGAACATGAAAACAGTCAATGATCATTGATCAAAAGCAATGGATTGTCCTTTGTATATTATTTCATCTTGTGGAATATTTGTTAACATCTGTTTTGTGTAATTGTCTCGACAAAGCAATACTACATAAAAAAACAAATGAATATTTTATTATTCCTCATGTTTTTCAATATATTTCTTGATTTTTATATAGATTCTGTATGGGGTTTAACGAAATGATCTTAGATCAGAAAGATCTCAGCGTGGTTGTAATAAGACGGTTGTTCTTTAAGTTCCCTTCAAGATAAATGGTAGTATCTCTTGTTTTTATCTCCTTGTCTACATTCTATTGATTGAAGCTTCTTGTCAGAATCCGTCAGGAAGAGGTGAATCCCCCGTCACAAATCCATGTCATATCCCTCTTACAGTTCAATCAATTGCGGAAGCTTCCTCTCCTTCAGTCGAAGTCTTTTTTCCTTCGTGCAGGGTTGTTTCTAAAACCATTTAAAGATGCAATACATAATTATATTTATTTATTTTTGGTTAAAAAAAAAGTTATTGAGGAAAGTACATCAAAATATTTGTATAATGATTTATTGCAAGTGACTTGAACCCTTGTAAGGTTTGCAGCTTTAAAAGAAACGTTTACTCAGAAATGGAAACGTTGTCTTTATTTACTCCTCTCATGTCATTTCAGTGTATTTGGTTGAGGACACATACGTCTCCAGAAGACCTGGAATAAATCTTACAAAGTGCTTCTGTTGTGCTTCTTTAGTCACTTTGATTATCTTGATCTGAATCTTTTATGTTTTACGGAAAAAAAGACATTTGTCCTGTTTGAAGGACATGTAGCCGTTTCTTTTGAGTGTGGACTGTAAATTCTGCTGAGGTTTGTTGGAGACGGCCGTGGAATGGCTGTGTCTCTGTTATGTGCTGCAGTTTGGGAACATCTGTTCTCTTCCGCTGACCTTGAATCAGTCTTCAGTTTCTCTGGCGGTTACAACAAAGCTTTTGTCTCTTAAAATCTCTGAAATGGTGCTTGTGAGTTTAGATGGAGTGGCGGTCGGCGGTCCGGGCCTGCCAGAGGTTGATGTCAGTGAGGTGTTGCGGGGTGTAACTGTGCGACAGTAATTCAGAACACAACCCGAGATGTTTAATGGTCCATGAAACCATTCTGGTAACTTTTGAGAGATGCAAGCCAGAAATGTAAAAAGGTTGGTTGTTTAAATATTGGCCCTTAAGGTAGATAAGATCAGTGCCATTTTTATTTATGCGCTGATGTACGTCCTATTGAAATGGGACATCGAAACACATTTTTCATAAATAATTTGATTTAAATATTCACAGCTCTAACAAACAATATATTTCTATTTCACGTAGAGCCCGACCGATTTATCGGTTTGCCGATTTTATCAGCCGATATGAGCCTGTCACAGATATATCGGCATCGATGTATATGCTGCAGATATTCCACCGATATAAATATTTTTTTTACAGAACACGTATATAATGCTTGTAATGATCAAATGCGTGTAAATGGTGTAATTACTTAGTTTGTCCAGCAGAGTGCGCTCCATTGTGTGCTACTGGGGACCCAGGTCACTGTAGTGACACCAGCTGATCTCCGCATACACTGAAACGTTCTAGCATACGCGCTAGTCAGACATGATCCAATTTGCCTAAAAGTTTGGTTTAAAGACGTACAATGCACAATGTTCTCTAAGCATTTCAAATTTCCAACACACACATGCAGCTTTCGACGCAATTTCTCTGCTGTCAGAGCAGAACTTAAAACCGCTGTTTTCTTTTGCGTTCATATGTAAACTGCGTGCGCTTATTTTATCCATCCATTCGATCGAAAGATCCAAAGAAACCCACACATTTACATGCCCATAAACTCTCCCCTCGAAGAAATCAGGACATAAGTGTTTGAAAGTGGATTAAAGAGACGGATTCAAGCACCAGGTGTAAAGTGTGCGTCTCCCTCGTCCACTTGTGATGCGAGCGGCTAAAACGCGCTGTCTTAACGGTAAGTTGCTTACTAGTTTATGAAATACTTAACTTACTGTTAATAAACAATGACCCCGTAAGTTTCACTTTCAATGTAAGTCAAATATAACGTTAACCCCGTGCCTTAAAACTACCATATGTAACTCATGCTTATTAGTTCAGTCACGTCTGTATTGTTTGTCAGTACAGCCCGTAATGTAGCAGATTGACACCTATAGTTAATAATACGGAATGCTTTAAAGTAAACAAACAATGTCCCTGTGTTTTACTCTTACAATGAGCTTATCACATTCGTTTGCTACATTAACAGGGCCGTATGAGTTCTGCTGAATTTGTCACATTTTTCATAAATCAATAAAAAAAATACTCATTTTGGACCATAAAGTGTATTGTTAAATTGTTAAATACCCTGCCTCCATTACATATCTTTGTCATGTCATTATAAGTGTTTAATCACATAATTTGAGTGATGATTACAAAACAATGTGTTTATGTATACGTATAGCCTATACTGTATTCTACAGCACTTCCCATTCATGTGTCCAAACTTTTGACTGGCACTGTACTATCAAATAAACTAAGAATATCGCTTTTACTCCCTTATATCGGCATCGGCTCCCAAAAACCCCATATCGGTCGGGCTCTAATTTCAGGTAACTTGATTTTATTTTACACTACAGTACAGTAGCCTCGTTCTCTCTTCAGTTTAAAGTGCTACCAAACTGTGTTTTCCAGGCTATTTTGAAAGTTCTTCTTTAGTTGTCTAAACTTATTTAGCATGCAGAGCTATAAAGAGAAGCGACTGACTTTTAATTCACAAGCTGTGAACAAGATTTGGCTGAACGGCTGGAATGTGATTTTGTTTAGATGCTTTGCAGGATTACCATCCGCTCTGCGTGATCACTTCCTAGACAGCTTATTTCAGACGCTTTTTGAGCGGAGTCAGCAAACACTTCCTCGCGCTAAATGATCCTCTTAAATGTTAAATGAAATCGGTGGCGTTATCTCTCCCAGTGTGCGCTTCATTTACTCAAAACAACCGGCTGTGAATTAGCATAGATAACACGCTTCCATCAATATGCGCATAGATGACACGTTTAAATATAAATCCCTGCAAATGTAAATAAAGGAAATAGCATTTACATCTGACATAAATGTGGCAGTGTTTGGTCGTGTCGGTTTTAATTCCCCGGCGTCATTATCTATTCAGCTACTTTTTATTTCTTGTGCGGCAGAGGTCGATTTCTGAGCCACATGGGAGATTCTGTAATTGTGGCTGATGGTTAGATGACATTTGAGGAGGCTTCCGATTGGCTCAAGAGTCCAAAAGGCCTTGCTTGAAGGTCTCTGCTAATAGGCACAAATTCCTCCATTCTAAATTAAGCGGAGGCTGTCAGCGAGCCCCGGGTGAGACGCTATCATCCAATCAACTTGTGTTTTTGTTTTTAAAAGGACATTTTTAACTTTGTTATTCAAAGAAACTTTCAGTTCTTTCAGTTCAGTTCAACCAGTTATAGTTGAGCAACTTGCTTAAGTCTCATCTGCATCTCAGATATTTCTCATGTGAGAAAACGGATAGAAATCTCACAAATGTCTCTAGAGTTTCAGAAGATGTCTCAAACTGAGCTCACATTTCTCAAGTCTGCAATCAAAAGTCAATATTATTGGAGATCTCAATCTGAACTCAAACATTTCTCATCAAATTTACTCAAATCCATCTACATTAATTTGACACCTCCATGCTCGTCATGTGTTTCAACAATTACAGTATCATTTATCAATGCTAAGCAATTTTAGGAGAAACATCTGAGACTAAGGTGATACTTAAATGAGACGCAACTGAGAACTCCACCGAATCTCCTGAGCTATGAAAGAGAAACTTCTGGGTTTATATTTACAGTCTGAAAACACAGCAGTGCTGGTATGAAATAAGCTGCAGTTTCTCTCACGTCTCAGCAGTGGACAGCTCTTCTGTTAGACATACAGTAAGGAGAACAAGTCGTGTGTCCAGCTGGGTGCCATAATTAATCTGAAGTCTCACCGCGGAACGTCAATACGCGTCTAGTGTGTTTTTGGGCCGGGTGGCCGCTCGCTAGGCTTTTGTCGTTTTGATGAGGAGAATCAGTGAGAAGACGTGTCAGGTGAGAAACACTGAAAGGTCATTCTTCTCTTCCTCAGACACTTTCATGTAAAGCCGGTTAAAGCAGAACCTCATTGAGGGCTGAAGTTTTCATGTCTTCTCATTAATGAACCCGATATTCTGTCCTTCAAAATCATTCAGCAGAAACGCAACTCGGACTGAGATAGAAGCGAACAATCTGTTAAAAAGCTCTACAATATAACAGCAACTGGATGTTCATGTCTTTTGCAGAAGATGCTTTGGATATTGCTACCCAGAAGAACAAAGTTATTTCTCAGATGTTGCGCTTTCATAGCTTAAGAGATTTGATGGAGTTCTCAGTTTTGTCATTTAAGTATCAACTTTCTCCTAAAAGGGAAACTTAAATAATAGAAACACATGAGGTAAATTTAATGAGTTCATATTGAGACCTTCAATAATTTCGATTTGTCAAATCTGAGCTCAGTTTGAGACATTGTTGAGATCTCTTCTGAAACTCTTATGGAGACATTTGTGAGATTTTTGACTCTTTTTCTCAGGAGAGACACAGTTGAGACTCTTTATTCAATGTCATGATATCTCAAAGAGATGTCATCAGTGATTTTTCTCTCTTATGGGTACAGTATGCAGGTCTTTTTAGAGGTTACCACTTTTTTAGTAATTACGTGAGGATTTCTTGTTTGATTTACTATAAAAGCTGTGAGTGTTTTCCACCGTCCTCACGCAGCGGCGCCAGTCGGGTTACAGGTTCAGTCTCTTATGCTCTTACATCATAAAGTCTCCTTTGCTTCTTCTGCAGAAAGCTGTCAGGCTGTCATCTGTTTGTAGGAGTCACGTCTCCCCTATGGCTCTTTATCGTCTCCTCATGGCCACTGAAAGTGGATTATCTTCTTGGCTGGGTGACTAAATGGTATTTATATTTGCCCGTGTCACAGAATCACAGTACCACCTGTGAATTAAAGGAGCGGACGGCACATCAGACGTGACCTCACGGCACCCTGCGCTCCTAAAAGAACTATTACTGTACCAGCCCAGTAATGACCCGTGATATTCACTTTATCATTTTTAAAGCAGCGAGGAACAGGTTGGACTTGGTTGTCGTAGCTGAACACGTAGAGCTAATCGATGTCTTTCTAATATTTGCGGGTTTAATTTTGTTTCTTCTCCTCTGTGTTTGAAGTTTGCCGGTCAGGCCGCGCACCCCTGATGATCTCTCATCAGCATCCCCGAAGGACCGGTTTGATTTCAATTAGGATGCGAAGCTTTATCATGCCCCTACCTAGAGCCGGCCAATAATTAGAGATGGGATAGGATCTCACGCATGCATAACAATGTAGGAAACCTCCACGTTTCATTAGCGTCGGAGGAAGCGCCTGCCATGTTCGGCTTCCGTGCTGACATCAGCAGAGCTTGGTGTGCTGTCAGCACAGCGCCTCTCTCTTCTCCTCTCATCTGCGCACAAAGACTCTTTGAACAGAGTTCTCATCGGCCCGGAGGCCTCCGGTCTGAATCACACCGGCAAACCAGAGCGTTAATGGTCTCGTCTAAGCTGCGCTATCTGAATCTGTCAGCTGCCGTCTGAAAAAGGGAGGTTCCCAACTTTGCACTCTGGGAACGAGGAGTTTGAAGTGAAATTATTCTGCAGACGCAGCGCTTTGCAGAGATGAGACGGCTCTTCGAGGGTTGTTATTTTGCTCTAGGTGCATTCGTCACAAAGAGAACACGGGGAAACGCTGCTTGCACAGATGGTTTGGCGATTATGGCCGCAGGGTCGGACGTAGCATAGAGACGTAGCGCAGAATTACATTCTGTCTGTTTACTCTGTTGCAGATGAGCTCGATGCGTGCGGACGGAAGATTACAAAGACGCCACTGTGTTCTGAACTGCTCCACTTGCGCCCAATTGACCCGCAAGCAATCGTAATGGACAAACAAACATTAGCTCATTTACAGCCAGCTATAAATTGAGTCTTTGGCTTGCGTGCACTCATCGAGATGAGGCGAGCGTGAGACATGCAGAAACAAATGCTTTGTTGTACATGAACGAAGAGTTTGTGTATTAAAGCGACTAAATGTGGCCATGATGGGTAGAAGCCTTTGAGTTAGATGAAGTCATCATACTGTAGTCTTAAAGAGACCGTTCACCCCCAAAATTAAGATTCACCATCATGTAATTCAAACCTGTATGTGAGTTTTTCTTCAGTAGAACACAAAAGAGGATATTTAGAGAAATGTCATAGTAGTATTGTGTTCATACAATGGAAGTCAATGGGGTTCAGTGTTGTTTGGTTTATTTACATTCTTCAAAATATCTTCTTTTGTGTTGGGCAGAAGAAAGAAACTCATATAGGTTTGGAATGACATGAGCGATCATGTGTGTCAAAGCAGTATACAGCATGCATTCAGCTATCTAAACATGCCTTTCAAATCCACGTTTCAGCAGAAAACATCTATTTAAAACCCTTCTGCTCTTCTCTAGCATTAAAAATCAGCGAGTCTGTGTGTAATGAGGGTGTTTGCAGATGGAGAGGGCTGGCAGCGTGCTGGGCAGTGCCGGGTTTGCCCGCAGCTGGGCGGCAGTGACCTTCATCAACGTGTCTCTGTTATAAACGTAGTGCTGGATCTCGGCCCCTGGCGCTGACTTCTCTAATATGGAAATTATGTATGTACCTGCCAGCGCTGTCTCTCTCCCCCCTCGTCTTTCCTTTCCCGATTCATTCCGCCCTTCACACGGCCATTAGCGCCAGCCGCATCGCAGGTCATCCCGGAGCAAGGTGACACGTCAACATTCCCAAACTCTGTCTACCGTATTCACAAGATACTCATTTGTGTTAAGCAGATTAAGTGTCTGCTGGTTAGTTTCTCTTGTGTGTTGAAAAGAATCACAGATGAGAACAGTTTAATTGGGGTAATTGTAAAAATGATGAAAAGTTAACATTGTGCTCGAAAACCAAAAGATTATGCAAAGATTTTTGCATGAACTCAAACATTTATCTCACATTCTGATCTTTATGTACGTTAACAACGTCTCAATTAATTCTGTTTTTATTTCTCCTTTGGAATTTTAGGATAAACATCCAAGACAAAGTTGATTTTTAAGTTACGCCATAAATGAGCTGTGAAGCAGCTGCTATTTAGCAAGATTTTTTTCTCTCTCAGCGTTCTTCGAGATGGCGTCTCATTAATTCCTAAGCTCCCAAAATGCCAACATGAACTCGAGAGTGCTCGAACGTTGGCACGCATTTCAAAAAATGCGAGTGGAATTGAAAACACTCAGAAGTGAGAGCCGTGATGCTCAGGTGCTTTTCTTTCACCGCACAGCCTTAAAGTTGCATCCCCGACGTGGACTCCACACGTGTCCGTGCGCACATTCCCACACCGCCTCACTCCGAGCACCATTACACCCCAGCAGAGTGATGAATTACTTTTAATAAAGCAAACACAGTTGTTTCTTGTCTAGATCAATCTTTCTCTTGGTTGCCATGCCAGCCATTGTCACAAGTAATTGCCTAAACCCCTCGTCGTACCAAACCAGGCTTTTTCGGAAGAAAGCTGAACTCGCAGCGGCCTCAATTTCCT
Organism: Oreonectes daqikongensis; assembly: GCA_026939265.1. Taxonomy (NCBI): domain Eukaryota; kingdom Metazoa; phylum Chordata; class Actinopteri; order Cypriniformes; family Nemacheilidae; genus Oreonectes; species Oreonectes daqikongensis. The sequence continues at coordinate 692,882 of JAOTQM010000056.1, read as the reverse complement.
ACTTGAGTGCACTCCGTGCCGCGGCTCTCAGCCGCAGGGGACGACTTGGCTGGATGCTATCGTTACCGCGACAGTGCCGCCCATCGAGCGCGGCCCCCTGCAGCTCCTGCCGACGTGACGTCCCCCAGGTGCTCAACCACGGGACGCCGACACCGCGTGCGCCTGCTTGTTTTTCCGACCACGGTCTTCAACCGTTCGTTCCTCGGGGTCAGGTGACAAGTATTCTCCAGCTGGCGTGCAGGCACGCTCATTTGTCTCTTTTGCAAATGCTCGCAACGCCAAGCGTGAGCAGATTAATGACGTTTGATTAGCTTCCCACAGGATCTCAGATTAATATTCATTCAGATTAGCTCTGTTATTTTGGCCTGCGCTTTCAACGAACAGTTGGTGACGGCTGTTTCAATTAAGGTTTGTTGTTTGCATTGTTGTGTGTTAATCTCCCCACAGGTGGATGCTGAAAACTGGCTACCTTTAAGCAGATCACATAAGTGCTTTAACTGGATGAGTCAGTTCAGTTGTGTGTTTGCTAATAACTCAACTTCACAATCTAATTAACTTCAGAAACACACAGAGAGACTTTAGTCAAGCTGTTGGGTTGTTGGTGTTGCGGTTACGTTTGATGTTGAGCTGTGATGCTGCTGGGTTCAAGTCCTGATTGTGTCATTTTCTTTAGTTATTTATATTATAAAATAGCATAAGAGAGATTTATCTTTCTAGATGTTTTGCTATTGTCATTAAATCTGAAAAATATATACACTCCTAGTCAAAAGTTTAGGGTTTCATTATACTTTTCACATTTTAGAAGAAATAATCCTAACTATGACATAACACAAATGTAACATCAGGACTTGTGTTGTGGTGAAAATTCTTGTGTAGAATTTGCATAAATGTTGTTTTGTCATTTATCAGGACAACAGCTTCTTGAGGTCTTACCCTAAAATGCTTTTCAGTTCACATATTTTTTCATTATCCATTCAATATTCAATTAAAATGAAGAAGTCAAGCATTTCAAAGGCATTTTTATAATAAAATATTTGTTGAATATTATATTAAAATAATATTTGTGTTTACAAAACTAATTTCTAACATGTAGTCATACACTTTCAGATGAAAAGATTTTTCAGATCAAACACTTTGAGCGGTAAAGTGAATTAACTCTTTTATTTGGTTGACAACTGTATCTAAAGACACTTATGGTCATAGTTATAGATCTGTGCCGGTTTTGAACTTTTGAGTATCAGTTCATATAAGTTAGAAACTCATTTTACTTGTGTGATGTAATGGAATTTTGAGTGAAACTATGATATTTTATGAAAACCAATAATTGTGACCTGATTTTCTCCATCGGGAGTCGATTCGATTGTAAATGTGCCAAAGAGTAAATGCTCGTTATTACATTTTGATGACACATTTTTATAATTAGATACATCAGGAGAGTAAATATTATAAGTTCTTATGTTTTTATGTCATGTGACTTTAAACACATGTCTATGCCTGAAGGTGCCCGCTCAGTCGTGGCCAATGAAGGCTATTACAAATTGCATTTTAAAGAACTAGAAACGAGAAAAACTGTGTGGACCCCTGGGAATACTTCACCAATGTCAGGCGAGCAGGAGCGTGTGGATTTGAGTGTTAAATGATCAGATCTATATTTATTTCTCTGCATGTGTTGTGCATTAACTACATTTGTCTGGTGATCACATGAGAGTCTCAGCGTGTTTGTTCCAGGATTGCTGGAAAACAGTGACGCTGGACAATAACCAGCCATGAGGGGAGAATATTAAACCCTGTTCTGCTTTTCATCTCACAACATTTTTCCATTGTACTCATTTTCCTGTGTCAGCAGTCCAGAGTATTTGCTGTTTACATGTCGGTGGACGCAAAAGATAAACATTTGCTATTTTAGCATCCCTTTATTTCTTGGTGTCACCCAAGTTTAGTGTTCATTCAGTGGTTGTAATTGTAGAGCGGGCGGCCATGTTGTTTGTGTTTTTAGATGTCAAATGGTTAAGATTAAAGGGACAGTTCAACCAAAAACAAAAGAATTGACATTGTTTACTCACCCTGGCTTGCTTGTTTTAAAAAAAAAAGGCAGATTTAACAAATATATTCTGCATTTGTGAAGTATGATATGAGCCACATGGAATTATTATTAAGTTATTTCACTATTGCATCCTTTTAAAGCTTGAGAAGATTCACAATACACCCTTATTGTAACCAGAAAACCCAAAACAACATATTTTTAAATCTGTGTTTTGAAGTTCAAAGAAAGCCATTGGGGTTTGAATGACATTAAAGATTTTTGGGTGAACTATTCCTTTATGAAATCTAAACAAGATGAAGTGTAATAGAGATTACTTTACTTTTAGTTATACGTGTCATGACAGGCTCAATTATACATCCAAGAATTCTCAGAAATGCCTGCAGGTTTTTATTTTCAAGGTTTGTTGCATCTTGACGTTGAATCTGACAGTGAAGATAAAAGCGAGAGAATGTGTTTATTTCGAGCGTTCCTGTTCATCTAGAGTCTCTCTAATTCCCACATTTGTGCTTAATATTAAATTCATTTTTCTGCTGATGTGTGAAACTCGGAATCACAAAGCATCCCAGAATGATTTCCATGAATGAGGTTTAAACAAGAACAGTTTTACTTCTTTAATGAGGTCTGCTTCTCTCATCTCTCATTCTGCTAAACATCTTATTTCACGTCCCAGAGAAGAAAGAAAGTCCTACAGGTTTGGCACATTTACGTTTGGATTTGGCGTAATTTCACGCAATGCTTTTGGAGATCATTTAAGAAGGTGATTCGGGAAGGTCAGGCGATCTCGGCTCACCTGGAGCTCATGTCTACATGATATTTCTCAGGGAGTTGACAGGAGAAGAGAAGGTTAACGTGTAACATTTACCGCTCGGCCGGCGTGCTCCTGCAGGGCTCAGAGCTCTTACCTACTTCTGTGCTGAATGATAGATTTACTCTCTCAGGATTGGCAACCACGAGCTTCAAAAACAAGCCAGAGCTGTTGAGAAACAAGCTGGAAATGTTGGCACCTCTTAAAGAAACTTCTGAGCAGATGTGAGGCTTACAGTATCTCTACACACACTTTGATCAATGCATTAGAAACACGTTCAGTCGCATTTTATTCTCGTGTGTGTGTGTTTTTTGCTTTTCCACTCAAGCCAGACAGTGTTGGCGTTGTGACCATCTGCTCTAGATTAATGTAACTAACAATCAATAATTGAAGCATCTGCTTATTCACAAATGTCCCGTTCTGCTACAGTTACTGCTTTATGAACCCTTTTTTGTTTCCCATAAACCCTCGGTGTACGTGAAAGATTTTAATATACGATTATGACATGAAACAATAAGAAATGCAGGGTTCCTGAATGTTAAATGAAATGTGTTAGTGGTTTTGTGTTCATACAATGGAAGTCAATGGGGTTCAGTGTTGTTTGGTTACCGACATTCTTCAAAATATCTTCTTTTGTTTTCTGTGTAAAAAAAGACAGTTTGGAATGGAATGGATTTTTGGATGAGCTATCGCTTTAAAAGACCTAAAATGAGAAGTCCTGGCATCAGACCCGTCACAATTATCCTGAAATGAGTCTTGTGTCTGTCATGATCTGCTCTGTAGATGACGTTACAGACAGCTGTGATTACAATGGTAGGTTTCCTCAGCGCGTTCGTGCCCGTCGTTGTGCTGCATGAGGAAGTTGTGACAGCCTGTGAATGTGGAATGCGTCGCATTGATTGCGGTCCTGAAGCGTGACCTTTTTCTGCGCATCCCCTCACAGTTTGATGCGGATCGTCGATCGATGAGACGCTCGTGTGATTGCGCAGTAAATGTGTTTGGGTCACCAGCTGAGATATATTTACAGATATGGTAGATATATCACATTTTGTTGTCTCAGAATCTCACCATTGTGCTTTACTACTGTATGTGCTGAAATATATGCTTACAGTGTTTAAGAAGATTTTTAACTAAAAGCACAGACATTTTTTGTAGTAAAGTTGCAACATTTTGAATGTTTTTTCACCTTTCACGTTATATTTTGTTAAATGCTGTTGATTATGTTTTTGACTTCTATATATGTAATGTATATAGTGTAGATATACTTCTATACTATATTCTGATGACAAAATTGTGCATCTTTTTCAAACTTGTTATAATAACAATAATTAGCTTCATTAAGATCTCTAGATCAAAGTGCTTTTTATTGTAAAAATCTAAAAATAGCTTATCATCTAATAGATATATTATTTTAGTTTTCGTTTCATGTTTTCAATGTTTAAATTTGCTTTTATTTTTAGTTAATTTTAGGTAAATTCTTAGCTATTTATTTATTAATTTATTTATTTCTATTTAAATACAAAAATGTTATTATTTATGATTTATAATTATGATGAATTATTGTGTAGTTTTAATCTTGTCAAATATTATTTAGACTTATATTGTATTAGATTTTAATGAACAGATTTTTTCATAGTTTTTGTTAATGATAATAATGATAATAATGATAAAATGTTAACTTGACTTTACATAGCGGCTTTAAAGTGACTTAACCAACGCTAAAAACTCATTTACATTTAGTCATTTAGCAGACGCTTTTATTTAAAGCGACTTTGAGGTAAACAATGGAAGCAATTGAAACAACATAAGATAACAAAATGCATAAGTCTGATAAAGCTTAACACAGTATACAATATTTACCAATATTATTTTACAAAGCACAGTACAAACAAGCCATTAAATATCTATACAAATGTGCTATAGTGACGGTTTTTGGCCTAGTATGTTTGTCTCTCTTTGTGTCTCTTTGTGTGTCTTTGTGTAAGTGATGTGTTTAGTGGCGTAGCGTGTGAGTCTCTCCCAGTAATTAGTCCTAAACAGTCGGGTTCTTTATCAGCACACTTTTTATCACTTTTCTGTCTGCAGTTTTAGCCAAGAGCCCAGCAGGTGAGACAGTGGAGGGAGGCGAGTGTTGCCAGGCAACCAGTAACTCCATCAGGAGGCAACATGCTTACCTGCTGTAGGAATGAATGAGTGCCTGTTATGGGAGATGGGGTGTATTTTATATTTCACAATAAAAAAAGATTATGAGGTTTATTTATTTTTTAATGTACTGTAAACAGTATAATACTATATGCACATATGAAATATTTCAGTAATGGAATTCCAGTTTCTAGAGTATTATAACTAGAGTAATAATTAATCCAGGAAACACAAACACAACAACTAACACAATATGTATGGCGACACAACTGACTGGCAACAGGCCAGTTTTTATGTACGTTGTTGAATCTCTATGGCAGCTGATGCTGTGTTTTAATGGATGTGTTCAGAAAGTGTGTGAATCACGACAGGATTGAATCATTCGCTGGTTTGAAGCTCATTTTGCCGGAAGCAGCTCTTGTGATTCAGATGCTCGGAAACAGAGAGGTGATGGAAATGCCGATGAAATTTCTCAATCCTACACTGTGACTGACACTTACTAACTTTTAGATGACTGGAGAATTATGGAGAACACCTTTTTTAATATGTATGTGATGGCTTTGTTTTGCATGAAGAAATCGTTTAATTTGCCAAACCTACAGTACGTCGTGTAGACTTAGATTGTGGCCGTATTTCATTGTACGTAATATGAAATGAAACACATTAAAGTTAATAAAGTGAAATGAGAGGTGGAGAGGCTGGTGTTGCATCAGTTAACGGCGAGTGCCGTCGGCGTCTGCGGTGGGAATTCAGTGCGCTAATCGACCAATTAGAGCTTTGGAAATTGGTGGAGACGCGGTACAAAGCCGGGCTTGTCGTTTAATCAACTTAATTCTAATTTAAAACGAATGGCGTGCGTGTCCGCTCGCTTACGACGAATGATCACGTCTTAGTATTTTCCTCCATCTCGCTAAAAGAAAAAACACATTTGCTTAAAAATTGCATTACAGAAATGGAATTGAATCCCAGCCATCTGAAACAGACTTCCCACCCGAATCCATTCGCCTCCGGGCGGAACCTAAAAGCACTCTCGCGGACGTACGCGGATGTGAACCGATCGCGGCGCGGAGCGACGGGCCGTACACAAAGAGGCAATTAATATTGAACCGTGCACGGTGACTCGAGAGGTCTTATAATAACATGGTTAGACCAAAGGTTAATGTGTTGAATTGAATCTGCATCCTCGTTCGTTTCAATGAAGCCGTCCAAAAAACCAGAGGAGGCTGTAATAAAAGGGTGCACTCGGTACAAAGTGAAATTAATTATAGGGCCCTTCATAAATTCAATGTCATGTCTTAATTTTCCTCCCAACCATTATCTGCTCTGCTGGAAGTGGGCCGTACGCTCACGCCGATCTAATGAACGGCCAGGAGAGATGATGAGAATGAATGAGATGTGTGTGGCGCTGGAGATCTGAACGGCGTCTCCGGGAATCCTTTTGTCAAACGGGAACGCTGACATGCGTCAGGAAATCTGTATTTATCATGTGATCTCCGGTGGTGAATATAGAGAGGATATTATGTGTTCTGAGAGTATTTACAGTGGGACGCCGGCCGCTCTGGTGTGCATCACAGGATTCAGATTGCCTCTTTGAAAATGTGAATACATGCATGTCATGTCTGAGATATGATGCTCGTATCAGGAACTGTGGAGCGTAGTGATGATTGACAGACAAGCTTTTAACAACTCGCGTCCTCTTGAACGGCTCTAGTGCGTGTTATTCATTCATGAAATATCTTTTAAACATGATTCAGTTTAATATATAGGTTTGCGACACACATTAACCACACACAAAATCATCATTTATTTACTCTCACATCACTCAAAAGTCAAGACTCTTCAGTGAAACACAAAAGAAGATATTTTGAGAAATGCGTCAGTGGTTTTCATGCAATGGAAGTCAATGGGGTTCAGTGTTGTTTGGTTACCAACATTTTTCAAAATATTTTCTTATGTTTGTGCTAATAAAATAATAACCTATGATAATTCAGGTTGATTTATTCCAGATTTAGGTTCTGAAAACAGTTTATGTGGTTTTGTCCAAAACGATGACAGTCATGTTGCTAAATGGTTTTGAGGGTGTTCTGGGTGGTTACTTGGTGTCTCTGTGATCTGGTCTCGAGATATGACTCATTTTCTTTCTTTCAGTTCAGTTCTGTAGGATTTGAAAGCATGTTGAATCGTCTCTCGGTTCAATCACTTAGAAAAGTCATTTTACTCCTCTCAACCAGCTGTGACATTTGTGGTGTCGTTCATGTATTTTGTGCAGAAATCTTATACTTGGAATCGAACAAGCCTGAGATGAACATGCAAGTCCTGTTCGGAATGCTTTGGTTACTGACAGATGTGGCCAGTTGTGATGGCTTTTGGATGTTTTGTTTGTATTCGGAAACATGTTTGGCATGTTATTCTGTGCTAGTAATGTTGTGTCTGAATATGCATCTGAAAATAAAATCCAGTATTCAGATATGATCAGGTATTTTGTGCATGTGAGAAGTCTTGAAATACTGCAATCTTTGAGCAAGACTTAACATTTTTAGGGTCATTCATGTTTTTTGGGACAGGACCGTATCGAGCTTACAGAAATGCATAGGGGAGCGGGAATAAGTCGGGAATCGAACTCAGGTCGCCGTGAGCGCACTGGCGCTGTGTGTCGTGCGTTAACCACAGGACCACTTGCGCCGACTACTGTACATTGAGTATTTTCCAGAGCGACTTAAGTTACACATTCTTTGTTTTCAAGGGAATTGAACCCAAAACCTTTGCGCTGCTGACACAATGCTTTACATTTGCAATGATTGTAACATGCTCTCTTTCTGGTTCTCTTCGCAGGCATACTTCCGACAGGGTGTTGCCCTTCAGTATCTTGGGCGCCATGCAGACGCCCTGGCAGCGTTTGCGTCCGGACTGGCGCAGGACCCCAAGAGTCTTCAGCTGTTGGTGGGGATGGTGGAGGCCGCCATGAAGTCCCCGCTGCGAGGTACACGCCTCTGATTTACTGAATTTATTTAGAAAGATTTATTTAGGTATTCTCATGTGTTTTAAATGGATGTGCACACATTCTCTGTCGTTTCTCAGATTGCAGTCCTAGTTTCAGAATAATCCGATATTTATACGAGGGTCGTACAAACATCACTCACCCTGGGAAGACGTCCAAACGCAGGCTCTTATTTCTTATTACATCCTCTTTTTCTCGGTCGTCCCTCAGCGACAGCGAGAGTAGATTATGTTGAACAGTCAGAGAGGTGATCGCTCACAGCCCTGGGCGGACCGATAACAAGAGACCCTCGCTCTCACTCTCTCTCATCCCTTTATCGCCCTCGCGCGAGGATTTGCATGCGGGATAACCTGACTTTAATTGAATTGTTCTTCTCTCAGCTCCACATCATCCGAGGCGTCGTTCAAAGCTCTTCCTCCGAGACACGAGGTGAGCAACCGCAGACGGCTGAGCTACGCTTATTCTCTGAGCATAACAAATGAATCGCGTGGCTCTCGAATCGCTGTTTGAAAGTCGCAAACTTCACTTTTAATAGCGAGACTCATCTCAGGCGGGAGTGGGAACAGCACTTCACCCGTCCTCCAAAGTTTCAGGTCGTTAAGATCACCATTTCGGAGAAAAACACGCCGTGTGTCAAAGTTTGAGATGTTTCTAACTCCAAAACTTGGAGAGTTTGACAGCGTTTCAAGACTGTGGGCAGTCGTGGCCCAGTGGTTAGAGAGTTGGACTCATGATCAGAAGGTTGCTGGTTCGATTCTCAGGTCTGGCGGGTAACGGCTGAGGTGCCCTTGAGCAAGGCACCTAACCCCCACTTGCTTACTATACAAAATGTGCAAAATGTATAGTACAATGTAATGTAAGTCGCTTTGGATAAAAGCGTCTGCCAAATGCGTAAATGTAAATGTAAATGTAAATGTAAGACATTTGGTAGCATGTGAATGAAATATCCTTCAAATGATAAGCGTGTTTAGTCAAATCCGGTTCTTGTTTATATGAGCAAATCTTGGCTGGAATAAATTGCAAACATTGAGACCACACATTCACATCCCACAATGAAGCGTCTGCACGCAAACCTCCTGTAATTCCTTTCAGAGATGATTGGCGTTTTAATGTGTCTATTTCTTACCGTCTCTAAATGTGTTTTTGCTCATCCCAGCGGTGTAAAGCGTGATGAATCAGCTCAGACTCTTCTAAAAACGTCTTCTCTGAAGCTCCAGGGAATACTTGAATATCTCTGAATGCGCTGCGAGTTACAGATATGGAAATCCACTCCGGCTTGGTTTAGGAACGGCAGTGTAAACAGTCAAAAAGAAAATAAACAGAATGAAATGCAGGTGGGTGTTGTTGTCAGTCGCAGTTATTATTTCTTTATTTAGGAGAATCGTCCCGTGAGACGCCAGACAGGAGCTTCAAGCTTCGGTTTCACATGGAAAGCCTCTCGGTGAAGGAGAGCGAGATTGGCATCCGGAGACTCGTCATTAAATCTCTTCGCTGCGGCGACGCGACGGGCTGTTCTCTTGTTTATCGTGCCCATGTCTGTTGTTAAATAGATTCAGAGCCCTCACGAACACACACACACACCGTCCCCAAGCCCAACGCTTTCTCGCCATTTAGATTTATGCAACTTGTAGAAGTGTCAGGCTGAATGCAATTACGAGATATGAATGCGTATGACAACGCGCAGAGAACCCGCAGGAGTGTTTGTAGCCATCGGCCGAGGCCGTTCCCACCCGCCGGCTACACGAGGAGAGGGAATTAAAACTGGAGGAGTCTCGATGTGTTAGGATAACATAAGATTCAATGAATTGTTATAGAAAATTTTGTTTAATACTGATGATTTCAAAAATGGTATTTAATATTTTCAAGAGACGATTTTCAAGATGAAATATTGCTGAATTAGCCATCAAGCACACACCCAGAAGGACAGTAAGAAATATGTTTCATGGATACAATACGGAAAAAGTGGGAAGGACAGATAAAAAAGGATCTTCGTCGGTCCCGCAGGGCAGCGGGTGACACGGCCCGTCGTGATTTATGACAGTGTGCGTGTTTTCGCGCTTTAACTCTAGGGGTCACCTCTACACATATGGTCTCTTCCTAACCTCGCTTCATATGGCACGTACTGTAAATCTAAACCTACAGGATTATTTTAGGAATAAGCAGTTCTGGGGTGAATTTTCTGGAGCACAGGAAAGCTTGTTGGAGTCTGCGGAGATGACACGAGTATGAATAATCATCTCCGCTTCTGCAAACAAAAGCTGTTTCACAGAACATGAGCTCTCACGCTTACATTTGTGTGTAATAGGTTTGCACATATTTAACCTACTGATATTACATTTGTCTAATGTTTGTGATGTAGAAATTGATAGTATTAATATTTATATGAGATTAAGAATTCAAAGTGCAATACAAAACTTTTGCTTTCTCTCTTTGACACTTAAATGTTATAAAAAACAGATTTTTGTTCATTTTGAGCTTTAACATTTCTATTAAGTATTTCTATTATTTTTTTCTGAATCATTTGCACAAAAATGTGTGTTTTTATTTTGTGCATTTTAACTCTGTCTTTTATTTAATTGCATTTATTTCCAGAATCTTTGGAGCCCACCTACCAGCAGCTACAGAAGATGAAGTTGGACAAGTCTCCGTTCGTTGTGGTTTCTGTGATTGGCCAGGAGCTTCTGACCGCCTCCCATCACGGCGCCTCAGTGGTCGTTCTGGAAGCGGCGCTGAAGATCGGCACCTGCAGTCTCAAACTGCGCGGCTCGGTTTTCTCTGCGCTCAGCAGCGCTTACTGGTCATTGGGCAACACAGAGAAGAGCACCGCCTACATGCAACAAGACCTGGAGGTGGCCAAAACTTTAGGTGAGGCTTTAAATGATAGATGTGGATTTCAGATGAGTTACAGGAAGATCAAGAATGTGTTTAATTTGGTTTCACGTTGACTTTAATGAGCTCACGTTTGTGACATCATAACTTACATTATGCGTTTTTAAGAAGAGATATTGGTTCTGAATGTTATGATTTTGCAAACTCTTTTGCAAATTATTCTAAATTCAACAAAAGAGACCACAACTATAATGATAAAATTACAGAGAAACTACATTTTTGGGATCACTTTCTGAGCGATTTTCTTCCAGCTGATTAGCAATAAAAATTCATTTAAATTAAAGGGCTCATGCATATAAAATCTACCGTATACAAGTTGAGAAAAAATGTTCTTTGATGGTTGTTTTTGGTCGTTTTGGTTTTGTGCCTTAAATATTTGTTATTATTTTTGATAAAAATGTTTATTTATTTTTATTCATCTTTATGGCTTCTTATTTTATATATTTTGCCGTGTTTTTGCTCTGATATATATATATATATATATATATATATACATATTTGTGTATCTTTTAATGTATATTATTTATTTATTTAATTTTCCAACCCAGAACTATTTCTGACATTCTATGTTGGAATAAACATAACATTCTCATAACATTATTTTGATAAACTTGATTTGTTCTTGATGAAATTGTCCTGAGAGCATCTAAGTGATGAACGTTCAGTTGACCTTGTGCATTAAAGGCTCTTTTACCTTCTCACAAAGTTAATTATTTTGACCTGCCCGTGCTGATAAAGGTCTCTCATTAATGAGGCTTCATGGGGCTTTTTTAATTAAAAACTCACTTTGGCTTTTTTCTGAAATGCCACAGCGTACACTTGACTAAATATCGTGAGTGTAAATATCGTGGAGCGTGCGTCAAGCCGGCATAAATATTCCCCTCACAGCTCTTGAATGTCAAAGGTTTTCCAGCTCGACTTAAAAGCCTTTTAGAGTGGAAGCGTTTCTCACCCGTCTGTCTGTGCGCTCACGTGACACCAAGCACCTGAACTGTGAATGTTTGCGTTTGAGGTTCACGTCTCACAGTTAACATGTTAGTACAGAACCGAGGTCTCCGTGTCGGAGAGCTTGATTGCGTTCAGGATGCGAGTCTGATAACAGCATCTGCAGATGTCGCAGGTCCTGCAGCCGCCATGATGTCATCGCTGAGTAATCTGCAGTCTGGGGCCCCTCTCTCCATTCTTTTGCTTGTTTTTTTCTTCTAGACAGAAATGAGATTATATTGAGAGCAAATGGAGTCCCTTCCTTCTCAGATTTTTCTCGTGACCCCAAAAATCTCCTCTGGAGTTTGATATGAGATATTTTACACAGAGTCTTCAGTAAGATTTGTCACAGGTTATTCAAAAGCAAATCTAATTTGTAATATTCATGTTTATTTTACGGTTAACCCTATACTGTGTGTCATCGTTTTAATAGAAACCACCTGAACTGGTTTTTAGCCGGACTGTGAGCGAGCGTGTTCTCCTCAGAATGAGTTTTGTCAGGTCGGTGTGTGTATGGAAAGCATCTGACACAGCTGTGTGTTCCTTCAGGCGACCAGACAGGTGAGTGTCGCGCTCACGGAAACCTGGGATCGGCCTTCTTCTCCAAGGGGAATTACCGGGAGTCCCTGAGTAACCACAGACACCAGCTCGTCCTGGCTATGAAACTCAAGGACAGAGAGGTAAGACACTAACCCACCCGTGTGTGCGTGTGTTGTGGTCATATCTGTTCCTCAAACAGAAATAAAGTGCGCAGGTTTGTTTTATCAGGACGGTGACTGATGTTTCTCTCCGAGCTGCAGGGCAAACTCACCATTCTCTGTCACATTTGTGGACGCACACGTCTCCGTTCTGTCTCATTTCATCTCAGCGTCTATCTGTTCTGATGTCCCGTTGAGAAAACGCTCTGAAATGTCCCACTCGAATCTCGTGAAAACACATCCAGGTCATTTTTCACACCAAAGTCAAAAGAAAAGTACAATTTTGCTTTGAGAAAATTGACCATTTGCATGTATAGTAATGTCATTAAAAATAAAATAAACAATGCAGCACAACAAATGCTACCATGATATAGAAATATTATTATTTAAATAGAATATTGTAAAAACAGCATTTATTTAGAGGGCCGTAAAAAGGATTTATTTTCTCTAAGCAAAATGTTATTTTATTATAAAAATCTTTTTTTCATCCTTTGGCTGTGGGGTGAACTTTGCATTAACTGGCATTGTGAGGCGCACGCACGCACACAAAGGCTGTATTTATTGCACACACGGGGTCACACAGTGTTATCAGTGAATATCCATCTGATGGGATCCCATCATTATCACATCCATATCACAAAATGGAGTGGATGAAGAAACTGATACACTCTTCTTTTGTGTTTGCGTGTGTCCTTATGGGGCTTTTGTGTGTTTACTTTGCAATTTTTTTGTGCGCATGCGTGTGTGTTCATAAATAGAAACACTGCATACACACAACTGTTTTTCTCTTTTTTCACATTCATTACTCATGTGTTATTGTGCTCCTAAATGTATTCGATCACAATTCATAACACAACACATGGTGCATTCCCATTGATGCTATTGTGAACATTCAGATTTCTCTTCTAGATGCTTTTGTGGCGAAATAACAGTTTGTAGATTGTCATTAATGTTTGTGTAGTTGTGTATAGTATCTGAATTAAATGTCTGGCTTATATGCTTCATTCTGTTTCAAACGTGTCAGTATTGATAGCTGTCATATAAAAGCGAGTTTCAATCGAAACATCTGCTGGAAGATTTCTTGTGTCTCTCAGGTTGTCTTTTGACGTAAAGAATTAAAGCTTTAGGGAATTTATGTTTAAGAGGTTATGACAGATATAACTGCTGCCATACTGCAGTACATTTAAGTATGTGTGTGTGAGAAATCTGTTCAAGATCGTGTCTTCATTTCATTTTATGCGAACTGTTTCTTTAAGAGCGTTTTTCGAGCTCTGTAAGATAATTTATGAAAGGACGAGCGGTGAAGGACAAGGCTGTATCTCTTATTTCACATACTGTATATTCCAGCTTGAGTATTGTCTCTTTCACAACATTACAGTGTAAAGTCCTACAGCGCTACAAAAGAGCTTGAGGGTTACATTCAGTTTTCATGTGGACTGAGAACTACAATCTTAACTAAACCAATGAGCTCATGTTATTATATCTATACATTTTTCACATGTTGCACCTTCAGTCAATCTTCCTCTTCTTACACTTTTCCTTATTCCTTCTCTTTCTGTTTCTCCTCTCTTCATCTCTGTAGTCGGTCAGTAAGTGTGAGGTGATGGTTCTCGTTGTATCTTCATATTTGCAGTGTCTGCATGAGATGATGTGTAACCTCACCGTCTGACTCATTCGGTAACGCGTGACAATAGGACATCACGCAGCGGACACATCTGTAGATTCACAGATACTCACTGCGCTGTCTCTGGTGTCAAGATTTAAAGCTAATATAAAAGAGCACAAAATACAATGGAATATAATTCAAAAGCTCACTCGCTTACAGACACAGACAAAAAAAATAATGCAGAATAGAGAAATAATGGGTATGTGTGGGTATCACGTGGTACTCTTTCTATTTCTGCTCTATTTTCTGTATGCATGGAAAACCTCATTGACGTCAGAAAAATGCGCTCTGTGTGGCATAATTTATCCCACAATGCAATGCACTCAGCCTTTGTAATGCAACGAAAAATGACTTTTTCATACCGTACTATTTTTACACAGAATTGCATTAAAACGTCATGTACCGTTTAAAAAACACAGGCCTGTATACTCAGTAGTCTCAGTGTCTCTGTGTCACACACACAGCGTCATCTGAAGATTGTTACCGGCGAGCTGTTCATCGAGCGTAGCTTTAATCTCTTTTAGGTAACATATTGTTCTTATATTCATTAAGCAGAGCACTTCAGAATATGACAGCGCTCGTAATTGGTTTGGTTTCATCTTGTTAAAATGCGTTCATTATGCGGCGGGCTCCCGGCCTCTCCGTGATCCGTCTGCCTGTCTGGAAGCACGAGTCGCTCGCTGTCAGCTGCTTAATTAAAACCAATGCAGAGAGGACATGCTCCATTTGGGACCATTTGAACATTTCCATCCTCGTCACAGGTACAGGGATAATAGCCTACTGCCTTGTGCACTCCATGATGTGTGTGTACGTGTTTTGTGTGTGTACATTCATGAGTTTGTTTGTTTCGTGTCCGTATCTGTATGTGTATGCTAATGCGTGTGTACATGTTTTTATTTAAAATGTTTGAGTGTGTGTGCGTGTGTGTGTGTGTGCTTGTTTTGTTTTCGCGTGCGTTCATGCGAGTTTGTATGTTTGTTTGTATGTGTCGTCATGTTTGTGTATGTGATAATGTGTATGTTTGTGTGTATGTTTTTGTACAGAATGTTTGTATGTATGTATGTATGTATGTATGTATGTATGTATGTATGTATGTTTGTTTGTTTGTGTGCGTGTGTGCGTTTGCGTGTGTGTGTGTGTGTGTGCGCGTGCGTGCGTTTGTGTGTGTGTGTCATTATGTTTGTGTATGTGATTATGTGTATGTTTGTGTGTATGTTTTTCTACAGAATGTTTGTATGTATGTATGTTTGTTTGTGTGCGTGTGTGTGTGCATGCGTGTGTGTGTGTCATTATGTTTGTGTATGTGATCATGTGTATGTTTGTGTGTATGTTTTTCTACAGAATGTTTGTATGTATGTATGTTTGTTTGTGTGCGTGTGTGTGTGTGTGCATGCGTGTGTGTGTGTCATTATGTTTGTGTATGTGATCATGTGTATGTTTGTGTGTATGTTTTTCAACAGAATGTTTGTATGTATGTATGTTTGTTTGTGTGCGTGTGTGTGTGCATGCGTGTGTGTGTGTGTGTCATTATGTTGTGTATGTGGTAATGTGTAGGTTTATTATTGTGTGTGTTTTTAGAATTCAAAATGAACACATTTTTCCAAATGTGAATACACACTGGCTTCTAATAAGTAAAAAATAATAAATTGAAGGCCATTTGGCCTAAAACAGAGATTTGTTTTGTTTTTCCACAGCCATTGACATAAAAAAAGTTTATTTTGGTGTCTATGTGGGTTTTTGTAAAACTTGTTTTTTTGTAAATCTACAAATGTCACATGTTTGTGTGTAGAATTATGAAATATATTCAGTATATATACAAATACAAACTATGAAGACCGTGGACTGAAGGTCTGTGAGGTGTCATATAATATAGTGAACGTGTGTGCGTGCGTGCGTGCGTGCGTGTTTGGGATATTGAGGTTTTTATTATGTCTGTTGCTGCTGTATTGTGATGTGGATCAGACATCCAGTGCTATAATGACTTTAGAGTGTTATTGAGAGATTATGAAGATTCCAGAAGGAGGATCTGTGGATCAGGAAATTGCTCTCTTCTGTTTCCTCTTCTTGTCTCAACCTTTGTCTAAAGCACCTGCCATTTAGATTTTATTGCCCAATACAGACATCTTAAGTCAGTGTTTACTCAGCGAGGAGAGCGAGCGAGCGAGCGTGCGTGCGTGTGCGTGTGCGTGTGCGTGTGTGTGTGTGTGTGTTTTAAAGGTCATTAGTGATGCTGTGTGTTTGCTTCGGGCAGATTTCCTCGGGTTATGAAAGGAAACTACTGTAATGTACATCCAGAGATTACTCACTGCTGAATCACTCACGCTCTCACAGCCTCTTCTGTTTTATGTGTGTGTGTGCGTGTGTGTGTGTGCGTGCGTGCGTGTGTGGTGTTTGTGTTCGTCGACTAGTGTTTACTTTATGTAAATGACTCATGATACTACATGCAGCATCAGCAGCTTTTGCTCTTCAGAAACAGAGAAGGCATTTGTATCTCCATTGACTTGCATTTTACGTTCTTTTAAACAACTCGATTGTTTCAGCGAAGCATCTGAGAATCTTGGCTTGTATGTGAAGCTCCAGCATCATTAACTGTATTAGCGGATTGAGTGTATTGATTTGTATAACCACACTTTTACTATAAAATAACACAATTTCCCTATGGTAACTGTGACAAAATCAAAGTAAAGGCCATTGCACATAGAGTCAGAAATCTTTGCACGTTAAAAAATAAATACGACCTCACGTTAGTTCAATCACATTTACACACTGCCTACGAAATTTTCATCCGTCATAAAAATATCGGACTGGGTTCGATTATCTGCATTTTTCACATGCGTAGGAAGCATTTTCAAAGGCGTTTTGGCAGAGCCAACCAAATTTTACAATCACGAACACGAAATAACATATACGAAGATGTCGGACTCTTATGTGCAATGGCCTTACGTTTGAGGTTACCGTGGTCTTACTATAGTTAACCATGTCTTTTTGTTTAATTTGTATTAAACCATGGTTTATTTTTGTAAGGAACATGCCAGTCTTTTTTTGCATGCGTGTACTGTACATGTCGTCTTCATGGGTTTGAATTATGGCTTCAACAGAGGTTGTCAAAGAGATGAATAGCTTCAGATATTGACCATTTGTTGCCCTGTTTCACTGGAAGCGTCTCTCTCATCCCAGACTCTTTCACACTCAAGAATTATTTCTATATGATTACATTACTGTTTTCAGCTCACCTGTAAACAGCTCATGTGTAACTTTAGACCCTTGGGCAGAGGCGCACATCATTTTATCACACGACACAGACCTCAAGTGTAGTAACTGCACCATGAAACATATTCAATCGATTCGCTTTAATCCAGAACACATTTGTGTCACTCTATTGGTCCGCGTCAACCGTCGTTCATCGGCACGCTCCGTACAGCACGTCAAATGAAAGTTCTGCCGTGTGGTCGAGCCGTAATGAGGCATGGTGTGAGTAACTGACCCTCTTCTGTACGCCGGCGATGAGGCGAGAGCCGAGCTCAGCCAACCACAGCAGCGGCCGACTACAGTGACCAAACACAGAGTCATTTAAAGGCCTGGAATTGCATCCTGCAGCGAGGTCGATCGATGGCAGGCCTGTCAGAAAGATGAATGCGAGCTTTAGGAACTCCATTTTAATGAAGGGAGAGAGAGGGGGGGGGGTTACGCTCCTGTAGTCGTGTGTGTAGTCATGTTAGTATGTGTGCTGTGTAATGATGCTCGTGTAGCCGTCACAGGACAGGTCAAACCCACTCCTGAACTGATGGAGACCTGTCTCCCATCATCATATATCACAGATAAACCGGATTCTCTTTTCTTCACAACATTTGCTCTCAGTTCAGATCAATTCAGATCATCACTAGAACTGCACGGTATGAAGTAGATATGCAGGATATGATATTTTTTTTTTTATTTAAAAAAAATGTATTTCTTCCTATTTTCTTGTTTTCCAGTAGATTCTTCACATTCCTTATCAAGTACATTCAAGATAGATTTACTTGAGAAGAGTTACATAAATTTTCTTGTATGAAGCATAATGTAGTAATTTTTTTACACCATTGGCAGATATTGTTCCGTTTTAAGCACTTAATTTAGATTTGTTTTTTTTAAATAAGATTTAATTGTTTTGTTTTTTTAAGTAAATGTATTTAATGGGTTTTTTTATAGATATATTTACAAAGAAAAAGAGCAAGAAATAAAGTTCACATGCTTTAATAAAACTTTTATAGTATTAAAATCATTCAGATGTTGCAAAACACTGCAATATGCACATTTGTAATCATTTTAATATATGACCCCCATCATTTTGTCGTTTTAAAATAACAGGCTCAGCATTTGTCGAAATTTCTTTTACATTTATGCATTTGGCAGATGGTTTTATTTAAAGCGTCTTACAATACATTTAGTCTAAACTCACTGCTTGTTTCCTGGAGATTGAACCCATGATTCTGCATTGCTAACACAAAGATTGAGCTACAGGAACAATTCAAAGTTACCAACAGTGTTTGTATCTGATCTGTGAATCGTGATACTAATGCCGAGCTAAATTCTCATTTCGTGACGTCCACCGTTTTCAGAAAGACATCCAGAGCTTTCTGTAGACTTCATTTGTGTGTTATTTCGTGTCGATGTGTGGTTACTCCGCAGGGGCTCAGAGTCATTCTGGGATTGATGAAAACTACAGCAGGAACCGAGTGACTCATCAGTCAGTCAACATTTGTACCTTTTTACATCCGGTGAGCTGTGATCATATCCTCAGATGTGGAAGTGCACCGGGAGGGGTGACGTTTGCGTCACAGATCAATATAGTGAGAGATGTGTGGATGTATCTAAATAAGTCAAACGCTGTTAGAAATGAGGAAAGCAGTGATTGTGAAGCGCAGAACCTTTTGTTCTTTAAAGTCAAGACATCGTTGACAGAACGTCTCAGAGAGGTTTTTAATCAGTCGATCAGATCGTAAATCTGCTCAAATGGCTCGTTTCTTCTTCCCTGCGTTTGTTCATGCTTGATTTGCGCCCAACCCCCCCCCCCCCTCTCTCTCTCTCTCTCTCTCTCTCTCTCTCTCTCTCTCTCTCTCTCTCTCTCTCTCTCTCTCTCTCTCTCTCTCTCTCTCTCTGGTGAAGACGCTTCATCTGCGGCAGGTAGCTGCTCACTTTACAGAAGAGGATGTCGGGAAAACGTGATTCATTCTTTAGGAGCTGCACGCTGTGAAAATTGTGCCGCATCCCAGAGGAGGATTTGCATTTTTTTCGGATGAGGGAATGTTCTTACGCCTGCCAGAGAACACAAAGCCGGGCGGTTCTCCGGTCCGGTTCTCATAGACTCTCACCGCTGACTTTGCTCTTCTCAACTTTATCTCTTTACTTTTGTCCTGTATATCTCACTGTCTGGATTACACCCTCCCACTCTCTCTCTCTCTCTCTCTCTCTCTCTCTCTCTCTCTCTCTCCCTCTCTTTCTCTCTCTCCCTCTCTGTTTCTTTTTTAAGCCTGACTTTAGGAATCCAGTTGTTCATCCCTCAGCACATTTAGGAAGAATACGTCTTAATTCTAATTGACTGGAAATCCATAAATGTAGTTCTGCGTTCAGTTATCATCTCAGAAATTCTGTTATATTACATATTTAATCCAATTTTTGTGTCTGTCTGATCAAATTATATTTTCGGTTTATATTGTGGTGCATTAGTTTTGATTAGGTTGACTGCATTGCATTGTGGGATACAGTATTCCGTACTGACCATTTTAGGATAAAGGTTGTCTGGATATTTTGTTCCTCATTTCTTTTTTTATCCAATTTTGTGTAAAAGGTACTTTTTGCACATGGTTCATTTGGAGGTCAGTGTGCATGCATTGCATTATGGGATTTGGTGTCATATATACTGTGCCCAGGTTAAATGCTGCACATTTTGACATTTTATAGATATATTAGGTATACACAGAATTTGTGCTTTATATTATACATGACAGAATAGTAGTATTACGCCAACATACCTGTAGATCTCCTGCAGGTGAACAGAATTATGGGATTGTGAGATGATGTCAGAGAGCCGCCTCATGTCGCGACGTCTCGGTGCCACCCAAATTGATGAAATGAGGGAAGAGAATGAAATGGGAAACGGATTACTCCAGGGGTGATGGGCGTCTTTGAAATCAGACATCCGTACAGAGATGAGTAAACTGGATTAGTCCCCTCACTCCATCTCTGGTGCTGTTTTTTTGTGTGTGTGTGTGAGCAGAAGTATCCCATCGTCTGTGCCTCTTTTGGGAAATCAAACACTTGTCAGGCCAGCTGGCTGTAGTGGAGGCTGTAGTGTTTTCTTACTTGCTCGTTTTCATCTGTTTACATGTGGGAATTGTGGCAGGCTCCTCTCAGCCCGCCTTGCCAGGAGGAATTGCTTCGTGCAAAAAATTGTCAACAAGATTTTATGTTTTACGGCTGGCTGTCTGAGCGCATTACTGCGGCCTGGCATCTGCTGTTCAATTCATTATACTCCGCTTAAGCAATTTGTTCCTCTCCGACATTTTAAGGAAATGTGATTAGGTGTATTTCCTCGGCCCGTTCGGCTAAGGTTGAGGTGGTATCATGGAATGGATGTTTATGTGGACTAGTGGGATGAATCTGTAGATGAAGGACCAGAACTGTTGTGTTGATAGTGGTGATGTTTGCCTCTCCATCACCATCTGTTTGAAACATAAAATTGCAGGTTACTATACTGTACTTCCCAAATGTGTAGTAGCTATGTCACCAATGAATACCAAATCACCCAAAAATGTGATTTATAATATTAAAAACTGGGGGTCACGCACAGAAGATGCAACACTGTTGCATACTACATATTAGACATATGTGACCCTGGATCACAAAACCAGTCTTATGGGTACATTTTTGG
This sequence comes from Oreonectes daqikongensis, assembly GCA_026939265.1. Classification (NCBI taxonomy): domain Eukaryota; kingdom Metazoa; phylum Chordata; class Actinopteri; order Cypriniformes; family Nemacheilidae; genus Oreonectes; species Oreonectes daqikongensis. The sequence goes on along the minus strand of JAOTQM010000056.1, from coordinate 671,746 downwards.
AAATTGAGATTTTTGCATCATCTAAAAACTGAATAAATAAGCTTTCTATTGATGTGTGGTTTGTTAGGATAGGACAATAATACCGAGATACAATTATTTAAAACTCAGGAATCTTTTTGGCTTTTACTACAAATGTTCTTGTGCTACTAAAGACTTAAGGTTTTGTGATCCAGGGTCACATATAATAAACAATAGTGCATTATATATTGCAGTATGCATTGTCCTGTTTCATTAACACAGCATTGACTTCCATTGTATGAACACAAAACCACTGAGACATTTCTCAAAATATCTTCTTTTGTGTTCCGCTACAGTCACATACAGGTTAACAATCACATCTGAGTGAATGTGAATGTTTTCAAACAAATAACCTTCGGTTCACTGACGTATATATCGCGCAGAATGCAGTTGTATTCCACACGTAGCAGTTCGCCTCATTGAAACTCTCCTCCGTCTCTTTTCACGTTCACTTTTGTTCACAGTTAATTCACGCTTCACAGTGGCTGTATCTCTGTAGGAAGTTGAGGACACATTGTATAAATTAAGTGCTGAGGCCCCAGACATCAGCCTTCAGGAGGCGTTCAGGTGTGGCGACAGGCGGAATGAAGCCTCATTCAGGTCTGCTAAAGTGGCAAAATTGTCAGCGTAGCATCTCACAGAAAGAGACAGCGGGGGTTCAGCGCGGTCTTTAGCGCTCCGTTGTGAGCGGCCGGTCGGCGGTCAGCCTCAGATGAGATGAGCAATTATGATCTCAGAGGGGTTTCAGTCCTGTCGTTGATTGCTCAGCGTCCCATTATCAGTGGTAAATATTTACACGGGTGTGCTGGGTCGAGGACTCGCTCCGAAGGTAACGCTAGCGTTTGACAGCATTGCTGCCCTGGGGTGAAGCTTTTTAGTGTGGATATTTGTCTTTATCTGTCTGTTTCCAATAATAGCGGTTTTGCCCGCCGGGTTTTTTCGCCGCTGTCATGTTGCGTCTTTCTCTGAGGGCATTGTGTGGTGGTATTGTCGAGTCATTCGACCTCTACAACAGGCCTGACGAAACAACCTTCCATCGCAGCCTTCATAACATCGCTGCGTTTTATCTCGCTTTGATTCCCTCACGGAAACAAAAGATTTGCATTCCGCATTTATCAATGTCATCGTGACAAAACATCTTCTGTTACAGAAAGATCAAATCAGACCCATCGGTCGAATCCTGATGGTAGTTGTGAGGTACAAATTTAATGTGTGACGAAACGGACAAAGTTTTATATGGACACTGGTGATGACTTGAGAGAGAATGACACTCGAAATTGGTTTAAAAAAGTTTGTTTTGAAGTATGAAAAATATATTATATATATTTACATTTATTCATTTAGCTGGTGCAAAGTTTAAGAATGCAACAAGCGACTCCATAACTTTAAGTATTAAAATCCTTGTTATCACAATCCATTGCTATATTCCGATCATTTGGATATGCAGGTATCTTGTACCTTTAGTTTGGTTTATTCTTCATTAGTATGCATCAGTCAGTTCCAGCTCCAGGTTGTGTGTTTGTGGGACAGTAGCTGGCGAGGGGTTAATGAGTTGCTAATGAAACACATGGAAAGCAGCTAATGATATGTGACCTGTTTTCTTCACATTTGACAGCTCGTATGCTAATCTACCTGCCGTCACTGTACACTCTTTGTTCTCTCACGGTATTATTTAATTTAATCTTTTAGTTACGAGTAGTTTGAAGTCGCAGCCTTTGAAGTAGTTGTTATATCCCTGAATTCTCAAGGTCTGCCGAGCTGCGAAGGTCTCGTGTAAAGCTTGTTAGTTGTGATTCATTTCAGACACGTCTGACTCATTATCCAGCCTGACCTTACGTGTCCTTTGATATCTTTACCCACGCTTTAATGATCTCTGACTCTATAGGTCTCAAAATAAACCAGACGAACTTTATGTTTTGGAAAAAAGACGTGAATCTCAGGGAACCAGTCAGGCACACGTCCTTTATATCACAGAGAGAAAAAGAGAAATGGAACCGCATATTGTGCATAAAGAAAATGATTTCAGTGCTTTCAGTACAGTTTCTGACAGCACATTTCTCCAACATTACTCATAAAAATGTCTCATTACATAAATGCATGGAAGGTGTATGATTTCCATTCTGAAGTATTTAATACAAGTAATTGTTGCAGTGATAGGACAGGGCCACGCAGAGACCTTTTGAAGGGCAGGTGCTCAAGACTTTCTGACGGGGGATCTCTCTGTTTACGAAAAGGACACTTTGGGGATCAAGAAGGGCACCTCGGGCATCAAAAAGGGCACTTTGGGTATCAAGAAGGGCACCTCGGGCATCAAAAAGTGCACTTTGGGCATCAGGAAGGGCACTTTGGGCATCAAAAAGTGCACTTTGGGCATCAGGAAGGGCACTTTAAGCATCATAAAGGGCAATTTGGGCATCATAAAGGGCACTTTGGGCATCAAGAAGGGCACTTTGGGCATCAAGAAGGCACTTTGGGCATCAAGAAAGGCACTTTGGGCATCAAGAAAGGCACTTTGGGCATCATAAAGGGCACTTTGGGCAAAGGGGCAGTTGCTCAAGCACCCCGCGTGGCTGCTGGAGGAATTAAATGCTAAATTGATAATGCTAGCCATGCCAATGTCATAGGTTCCATTTCCAGGTAATGTATAAAGTCATAAAAATCTTCTTGCTTTGCTTTGTAGGGCTGAACAATATATTGAAATTGTCAAAATATTGCAAATGTGCATATTGCAATGGTTTGCAAAAACTGAGTAATTGTAATACTTCAAAAAGATATACAGCCATGAAACAATATTAACAGACCATTTCAAAGACCATTTTCAGTTTTTCTGAATTTACTATGTATTATAGGTATGTGTTTAGGTAAAATTATTATTTTTGTTTTATTCGCTGAACTACTAACAATATTTCTTCCAAATTTAAAATAAAAATATAGTTTTTATTTGCATTTATTTGCAGATAATGAAACAGGTGAAAATAACAGAAAATATGCTCTGTATCTTTTCATTTTTTCTTTTAACCAATACAACAGCAATATTTGAACATGTATTTGGGAAAAGTAAAAAATAACCTGGATTTTCATGCCAGTTTTCATGTGTCTTGTCATTCTGTCAGTCTTTCACATTGCTATTGGATGACTTTACATCACTCCAGAGGTTTTATTTTGTTGAAATCTACAAAAATAAACTGAAATGGTCACAAGGCGTCTAGAAATGCTTATCAAATGAAAATGTGAAATGGTCTCTTATTTTTTTCCACGGCTGTATATAGTGATGTTTTATGATAATTGCCTTTGCAGTTATAATGTGTGTTTTGTATGCAGTCGGTTGAAGAAATCTGCTCGTGTTAAGCGTTAGAGACCCCGGCGGCTGACACCAGGCGTGGCTTTATACGTGTTCATCGATCTGACCGGAGCCCGACTGTCACCTGAGCGCAGGTGATGGACAGATGCGCGTGAGAATGAGAAACCACGCTGCAGGCTGCAGGCCGCAACTGTGCTGGAGGTGTAAATGAATCCTCAGTAGGAGCGTAACATGTCTGTTAATGTGCTCTTGTTCTCCGCATAATTAACAGACGTTCTGTGCATCGGTTCTGAGGCGAGTTATTGACAAGAGAGCAACACAGACAGTTGATTCATCTCATTTGGATGGTGGTTTTAGGTGTGGAGTGGGTGAAAAGGCCTGTCGGTATTCTCCCGGCGACCGAATTGAGTGGCAGTAGATTGCGCTTGTTTCCGGCGAGCGTTTCCCCCCGAGAGCGAGCGCGCAGCGTGAAAACGCACGCAGCATGGGAGAGAAATGACTAAAGAACATGCTAATAAAGCCGTTTCAATAATTCATCTCTTCATCTTACAGCAGCCGCCTCCAGGCCTGCAGGAAACGCTCATCACCGTTTGTGCCGCTTCAGTCTTTATATCTCATCTTGTGATGTCTACCTGACACACTCCTCTTTCACCTCCGCTTTCCTGTTTGTCATCTCATTTCTCTCTCTCTCTCTGGCCTCTGCCGATTTAGCTTGAGATGTTTTATTTACATCATTGTCAGGATAATTTCCTGAAGGTAAATTCAGATCTGAGAGTCACGTTCCCTCAGGAGGGTCTGCGGAGAGCAGCGTTCTGTCGATCTATTTCCGTAATGCGCTTTTAGCACGACATCCATTTCTGTTTAAACAACTTTCATTAAATGGCCTTTTATTATTAAATGTTACATTTCAAACGAAGAGACCGCAGTTTTACAGTAAAGAAAAAAATATTTGATTTATTATTTAATATGTATATTTACCTTTACCACGTTAACAAATTTCATATGGATTGCTGGATAACATGAATGAATGACTATTTTAAACACTAAATTTCAAAATTGATGCATGTAAATTAAATGTATATTTTTTTCTATTTATCGATTTATTCAGATGGTATCCTCCAGTCATGATGTCCATGTGCACATCTTCACTATTTCTCTTTTATTTAGCTGACATTAGCTAGTTTGCACGACTTGAAACGTTAACCAAACGTTATCTAATACGTCTAAAAATATTTTATGCATCAATAGTGATATATTCTTCTTCATTTAGGTGATTTTTGTAGCTTTGGGATGTTATTGTTTTGTTTATGTGGTGGAGCAACCAATAAAGTTTTTTTTACTGTTCTTTCCAAAACAGATCAATGTGTCTTGCAATCTGGGGGAAGTCAGTATGTACAACCGTTTACAAAAATCGCTATTTTAAATTTTGGTATATTTTGCTTTTTGATACATCTGTCTGTTATTGCTGTATCTCAAAATGTCCCGATGAATAAACTATGGACGGGTAATATAAACTCAATGTGATGTCCATGTTGACATCTTCACGCCGGAAGATCTCACGCCGGATCTGATCCGTGTTTTTCTCACTTTCCGCTCTCATCTTCCCGAGATGCACTTTGTGTTGCGTTCCCTGTATAGATTCAGCCTGGAGATGTTCTATTGATTCCACTGAAGTCTGTATCGAGCCGGCTGTAATTCGGAGCTGGAAATACTTTTTTCCACAACGGGAATAATCCCTCACGATATGATGAATGGATGGTGCGATTAATTCGTCCGGTAAAGTGAGTAATTCATTAAACGCTCTCGGTTGGGGAGCTTAATGGTTTGCCCAATATGGCCTCCTATGGTTATGTCTTCATTTGTCCGTTTAATTTGGACAGTCTGCCTCCGTCTAACTCCATCATGCCATGGATTTCCCCAGACGCTCCTGATAGGCTCACGATCAATATCATTAACCTCCGAATTAATCATTCCACCAATGAGAAACGCTCAAGTTGGTCGAAGCGGCTGGTGTCGAAAAACTAACACATGCGTTAAAGTTACACCTCAGTCAGGGCTGTAATGTCTAAGATACCATGGTAGTAAAGATTGCTTTTTTCACATTTAAAGAAACTTTCTTCTCAGCGTTCTTCCAGTATACATGGCTTTGCTGTGTGTGTGTAACGTAGATTGTGATTTATGCTCTCCCAAGAAAAACACTCGGTCCTGCCAGCAGATAGCTGCGAGGAAGCAGAGTATATTTATTCAGAGATACTGTTGTCCATCCGTGTGTGTTTGTGAATGAACGCAGAGGAAAGAAACTCAGTACAGCTCACATTTGAAATCAGTCTCTTGTGTTTCTATGACGGTACTCATGTTCATTATCTGATGTGGTGGTCTAAGGTGAAGATGTTTGTATACGTTTATTTATTTGAGTTACGTTGATGTATATTGTTCTCACACATGAACTTCTTGCACCTTTAGATCAGAGATGGAGTATCGAGCATTGATTTCTTACGTGTCGCCTGAAGGGTCTGTGAATGTGTGAGAACAGCCGCAGAGCAGAATTTTATTTGCTCTTTTATAGCACTGGAGAGATTTAATGGAGCTCTGTGGATCTTTTTAATGGAGTTTTTTGAAGCATCGTCTCTGTTTCTTCAGAAGAAGAGAAACATAAAACGCAAACAGTTGTTGACACAGTATGAATATAGTTCATCATTTGATCTTAAAGGTTGTTTCTTTCTGTTTAATCTCATTGCTATCTTTAACAAATGACCTCAGAGATTTTTTTTTTATAATAAAAATGTTGTTTTCAAAATTTAAAAAAAACTATTTTTATCCCTTCCCCAAACATACATTCCCCAAATATTATGAATCATAATAATGATAAATATATATATTAATACATAAAAAACCATAAATAAATAATTAATTAATTAAAAAGAAAACCATTATTTAGAAGAGAAACAGAAATGGTCAAACACATAGAGATTGTATTTCTTTTAGGGTCAACTAGTGTAGATGCACACAGCGTAGATGATAAAGTTGGTGATGGTTTCAGTCCAGGTTGGTGTTCACCTGCTGTGTTGTGAGTTTACCGCTGCTTGACGGGTCATTACACATCTCACTCACTACAGTTTCAGTTCAAAAACCTTTATTGAAGTTAAGATGTCCAATGACCTCCGTTCTGAACCTGTGCAAAGAACAAAAGGGTTTGTCAACCTCTGAGACCGCCGTGACGGTAGAGAAAGTGTGTGAGTCTCCTGTCATTCTGTGTGAGGACACACACTTTCTGCTCTTTTAGATTTTCAAAAACATCATTCTGTATGATTTATAGGCTTGTTTCCTCATGGGGACAAAAAAATGTCCCCACAATTTTGGATATTGCCATCTTTGTGGGGACATGTTGTCCCCATACCGTAGGGTTTACCAGGACCACACACACACACACACACACGTGCTGCACCAGCAGACGCACACACACACGTGCTGCACTAGCAGACACACACACACACACACACACACGTGCTGCACCAGCAGACACACACGCACGCACGCACGCACACACGCACGCGTGCAAGCAGCTGACTTTGGAAAATCAGTGAGAGAGGAGGGTGTAAAATCCCTCTTTATCGAAAAATTGGTTCTCCCTGTGAACGGCTTTCTAACAGAAATCCAGTGAGGTTTCCAAGGTAACCATTCCACGGATCTGAAGCTGTGGGCAAAGCCGCAGATGAATAGCCGGTTTGTAGGACACACAACAATAGCGGTTAAAGGCATAATTGTGAAATAATGAAAAGCAGGAACAAAAGAAACAGGACAAACACAGGAGTAAGTGATCAGATCATTAGTGTGAACATAACGTGTGTTACACAAGTCAACTAGAGAGATTACTTTAGCTTACGGATCGGCCTAGTGATCCAGAAGAGAAGCTTTGTGATACACTTTTGCCATTTTGTTGGGCTACACCATTAAAAACAAAAGGTTCATCAGTGGCTCTTAGGATCAGATCTAGCTCCTCTAGTTTTGCTTAAGGAATGAAAATGTACATTCACAGATGCATTACAGTATTTGTCCTTAAAAATAAAGGTTCTTAACAGTGATGCCATAGAAGAACCGTTTCTCAAAAGTTGGAATTTGATGAAATCGAGTTTGATTTTAATTTTACTATGATTTTATTCTTTACATGACATTACTCAGTCAATGTGAAAAGCGTTTTTTTCGTGTTGGCATTTTTATTATCTTTGTTTTACATTATTTTTCAATAAAACTATGCGTCATTTGAAAGCTAAAACACTCGACATTGAACTTGTTTTTGCAATCAATACAATTCTCAAAAATAAGGGCGCTTATATAAGAGGTTAAAGATATTATCGAGTTATATTTTTATTATTATTATTATGTTGAATTATTTTATGTAAAGAACAACAAATCACAAAAAATGCCTTTCACAGACCGGGTCCACAAAAAGCTTTTTAACGTTCGATTTTTTTATAGTGTGTAGAACCTCAGTATCAACATTCTTCTAAATATCTTCTTTTGTGTTGTGTTCTGCAGAAGAAAGTCAGAATTTTCATTTCTGGATAAACTTCCCATTTTTCATTTGAATTACGCAAATCAATATCTAATTCACTTTTTATCCGCCCGGCCTTGTCCTGGCAGAGATGTGAAGAGTTTTCTGACCCAGAATGAAGCTCCTGAGCTTCAAACAGAGCACACGTGGACACAGCGGAGCGATAGCATATCTCAGGACATAAGAAGGCCTTCTGATGGAGGGTAATTGCCTGACTGTGTAACATGGCCCAGAGCCTTTAAACTGCTGCGAGGTTTTATGTCTGGAGGTAATTGGTTCCAGGCATCGCTGGGAAACTTAAAAAGTCTGAATCCTCGGCTTGGCCCTGCAGGTTTGACTTTTGTCTGTATGTCCCAAAACGAAGCGTTTACCTTCTGTTCGCCCATCTGTGTTACTCCCTAAATACAGTAGAGTATATCTTCACCAAACATGTGGTTGTGTTTTACTCATTGGATGTAGTCGGTCATATGGGATGATGTTATCAGAGAAGCTTCCTGAAATTCTGTTGGATCTCGTATTGAACCTTTTAACTTGATGTCTTTTGTTGTTTATTGGGTTGATTCAAGGGGTCAAAGATAGTATAGTGTTAAATAAGTAAAATGCCTTTGTATGTCCCGATGTGAGTAGTTTGTGGTTACAGTAGGATGTCATTTTCAGAGAAAGCTTATTTTTCGGGGTTTTGTGAGAGATCAGCATCTCTGTGAAGATTTCGACTCGAGTGGTTTCACGGGTTTTGTTCTCAACAGACACATATTTCACGGCAGGCCAGTTTCTGCCCCACATGCTGTTCTCAGCGACTCTGTAATGGGATGCAGACAGTCAACACGACTGTGTTGTTTGTTTTGAGGAGACATACTTTTGTCTAATTGGCCGTTTAATTGGTGTATCATATAAAATATATATGCCACTGGAGGCCATGTGTCTTTTTTACAACAGTTAAAGGGACAGGTCACCAAAAAAAAAAGATTTTCTTTCTTGTGTGGAACACAAAAGCGGTTATTTTCTTCGTACAATGAATGTTTACTGTTGCCATTCTTTGCATGAGAAAGGGAGCATGCAATCGTTTTTCAATTCAAAAACATATTTCTGTAGTGCTTTTCAGAATTTTGCATTGTTGCAAAACCGCCCAACATGCAAAAATCGTTTTAGCAAAAGAGGCATGAGGAATAGAAATTAAGAATAAAAATGATATAAAAAGCAGGAAAATGTATGGTATTATGATACATGTTATTATTAAACTCAACTCAACAGTCACCAATGCACATATTTGGTTATTGTACACCTTCAATTCCAGTCAGATTACCATCAACGCTGTCTGTTTTATATTGTCTTTTCTGTCACAATGAACGTGTAAAATGAGCTTGTAATCGATGCGTACAGTTGTGCTAAATCAATATCTTCCTCTAGCTTACGTTTCTTCTTCATTATTTTCACAGGCGGCGTCGTCCGCTCTCAGCAGCCTGGGTCACGTCTACACAGCCATCGGCGACTATCCCAACGCCCTGGCCAGTCACAAGCAGTGCGTCCTGCTGGCCAAACAATCCAAGGACCAGCTTTCTGAGGCCCGCGAGCTCGGCAACATGGGAGCCGTCTACATCGCCATGGGCGACTTCGACAATGCCGTGCAGTGTCACGAACAGCACCTGAGCATCGCCAAGACCCTGGGCAACAAACGCGAGGAGGCGCGCGCATACAGCAACCTGGGCAGCGCTTATCACTATCGCCGCAATTTTGACAAGGCCATGTCTTACCACACGCACGTGCTGGAGCTCTCCCAGGAGCTGGAGGAGAAGAGCATAGAGATGAGGGCGTACGCAGGGCTGGGTCACGCCGCCCGGTGTATGCAGGACCTGGAGAGGGCAAAACAGTACCATGAACAACAGCTCAGCATCGCTGAAGGTCTGAAGGACCGGGCGGCCGAGGGCAGGGCTTCATCTAACCTGGGTAAGAGTTCAGGGTGTAGTTGGTAGATCAACATGTATGTAGTGTTAATAAAGCTGCAACTTTTTTGGGATGATATTTTTTGGGACAGATATTGAGCAAGTCATGTGACTTCAAAGTGTGAAGATCCGGCAGTTTTATGTTTCAAACAGAGATGGCGATAGAGATGCAAAAGTTGCGGATTTCAGTTTTAAATGATAATCGTAAAGCATTATTTATTTAGTGCTTATAAAAAGTCATATTCTTAAATGACATATTATAGTTCTCTTTCCGTTTTAGTGTTTTGATACCTCGCGCCAGGGTTCCGCTGCGGAACGAAACCATCGCAGTGTGTGCGAGCGGCGCGGTGGATAAATGAAAGCCATCGAAACCAAGTGTTTCAAAGCTCGTCCAATCTCTCATTCTGACTTTTATTACTCCAATCTCACGTCCCCCCATCACACGCCCGCGCCATCAATCTCAGCCGTAACGCTCCGTGCTCTTCAATATATAGATGAACTCGCAAAAGACCATTTTGGGAGTGTGAAGTGCACTAGATAGGCAACACAAGAGAACACAACATTTAAGTGCCATGTTAAACCAGATTGTTGCACGTTTAAAGTAAATATGAATATTGTTTACCTATTTAAAGGTATTTGATAAGGTTGCTTGGATGTTGATTTTTGGTTGCTGGAGTGTTTTAAGATGTTACTAAACACACTGTAATGCTGTTGTCATGGTGTTGCTATGGTGTTCTGAGTGGTATTAAATGCATCATGTGGTTGCTAGGATGTTTTGGGTTGTTGCTAAGGAGTTCTGAATGGTATTTAGCAGGTTGTAGTGCAGTTGCCAGGATGTTCTGGGTGGTTTTAAATGCATCGTGTTGCTATGGTGTTCTGAGTAGTTGCCAGGGCCTTGGTTGATGATTTTTTTTATTGGCAAACCAAGTTAATTTGTTTCCAATTTTGTGATAAAATTGTATTAAAATCATTTAAAAAGGTGAAATATTGTTACCAGATCTTCTGTTTTAGTTTCACAGAAGGTAAAAATCATTTGGTTTATTATCACACATGATATCGGACGACTAGCAGAGAATAGATACACTGACTGTGAGTAATATATCCTCTATGGATTCGGGTGTTTGAAAGCGCAAGGCCGACGGAAAATCTACCCCCAACATCCCGGCACTCTTTCAATCACGAGCCCCCGGCGGAGCCGGACAGGCGGCGGCTCGATTTGATCGATCAGAATTATTAATAGCTGGAAGGGGTGAAGGAATAGTAGCACTTAAAAAATTAACAATCTCACACAGAGAGAAGCACCTGTCAGTGTGTGAATGGATCAAAGCTGGAATTTGTGAATTGAATGGTTAAACAGGGATGTTTGTTTAGTAGTTTAACGTGTTAACTCAACAAACATTATTAGCTTGTGACATCAATATCTGTGTACCAAAAAGATTTTTCACTGCGGTGTGAATTGGGCAGCAATTTGTGATCGATACTAATAACAGAATGCCGAATTTGATATCCATAATCGTATCATAGTCAACACAAATCATAGCTCATTCTTTATTGTTATCGTACAGTCAACCACATTTGTTTTCTGCGCTGCGGACTTTTAGTCTTAAGCTGAAATCTTGAACATGTCTCCTTATGCCTGATGCCTCACCTCACATCAGGTACGAGAGCAACGCTTTAGAGTTCCATCTCGATTCATCATTTATTAAAGAGGTTTTGAGTTCGGATGTTGTTGCGATATTTAATCCCTGAGTCGTGTGAATATGACGCCTGTTGCGTTTGTGCTGAGTGGACGTAACCGGAGGCTTTTCTCTTCACACGAGACCCCCGCAGGCCAGCGTAAGAACAGGGTACTGATGTTAATAGTGTGTGGGGGGGGATTTCTCTAGTGGTTTTAGAACATTAGATATTATTGATATTCATTTTCTACGCTCCATTGCTTTAGGCCAGATAATCTCATTTCTTTTCCCTTCGTTTCATATTCTGAGTCATTGAAGCTTTCGAGTAGTTTTACCACTAATGTTCTCTTTTAATGTAATGAATAGCTTCTCATTTACTTTTAGATATTTGTTTTGGTCAGTAGCTTAATCATGTCATATCTGGGCTATTAAAGAGATAGTTTAACCGAAAATGAAAATCTGCCATCATTTATTCAGCCCTTTTGACTCAAAAGAAGATATTTTGAGAAATGCCTCAGTGGTGTTGTGTTCATACAATGGAAGTCGATGGAGTTCAATGTTGTTTAGTTACCAACGTTCTTTAAAAAAATCTTCTTTTGTGTTCTGCAGAAGAAAGAAAGTCATACAGGATGAATAAATTGCCCCTTTAAATGTCACTGGTTGCTATTGGTCATTTTAAACCTACACAAATTTGTAATTCACACCGATTTCACATTCATAATATCAGGGTTAATGTTCGATATAAGTCTGTCATTTGGTAGTGCCGGCTGAAGCAGGTCAGGTTTAATGTTGTGTTTGCGCAGACACTCATTTAGTTTCGTCTCCAGTTTGCTGTGACTGGATTATCGTTTATAAAAATTCATAACTGCACTTTAGAAGCTGAAGATTTCTAGGAATCTAGTGTGTTACTCTTAAATGTTAAACAGGGTGTTTATCAACAGACTGCGGCCGGCGAGAAACTCAAACCGCATTTTGTCGAGCTGAAAGTAGAATTGGAGAATAAACACTAGTTTCCCCCAAGACTGAAGGCATCTCTCCAGCTGCTGCCAGCCATCCACAATTTTCCTATTCGTCTAAAGCAAACAACAAAGCTGACCCAAACCTCGCAAGAACCTCCGCATGTTTAAAGTCTGTCATTTGATTGTCCTCATTTTCCCTCGAGCTTTTCAAAGCTCTGGCTCGGAGCTATAAATCACAGAGGAGAATATCGGCCCGGTTAGCGTTCCTCTGCTCAGACGTTTTAGTGAGACTGGAAAGGTTTTGAGAGGCAGAAATCATAACAAAAGAAAATCGCTTTCATGACGGCTGAAATATAGCCGCACTCGTTCTTTTTAGTTGCTGGCAGACACGCTTTATTATTGAGCTTCTTCTGTGTGTTAGGTTGGGTGTAAATGTGAGGATGAAGACGGTTCGAGGGGTTATTTCCATCACTTTTGTATTAATGGTTTTGGTTTTATAAGATGAGTTGTTTTCTTCATAGGAACACATTTTCCAGATGAATGACAACATTACAATATGATTTAAAGCAAAAGATCAAAGTGTAGGACTGTGTAGATGACTGATTTTATGATGGAAATCATCTCTGTTTGTTGGCTTCTCTTCAGGATTGTTGGTAATGTAGTTTTTTTAGGCAATTCTGTAATTGAACACAATTGTTTAATAGTGAAGTTGCTCTGTTTCTTAAAATATTTTTGTCTTATTTTTTAGTGCAGATTCTTAAATCCACATATAGTCTTGTCTTTTAAAAAAAATGACAAAAAATTGTTTTGTATAAACTAAGAAATAATATCTGCCAATAGGTAAAAGAATATCTTACTATCCCTTGAGTTAAGTTAATTTTTCTTTCCCATTTGGAGATATTTTCATCTTAGGTCATTTTGCTTTTCAAATACAGTATGAGGAAATGTCAAAAATCGATATATTGTGTTATCAGGTTTTTATTGTGTTAATTAGCTGTTTTTTGCAAATTAACTCTTTGTATCTTCCTTTAAGACATTTAAGATATTAGTATTGGCGAACAAGACAAAAATAAAAAGTACAGTAAGAAATGCATTGTTGATTGTAGCATAACCTCAGCGCTCATGTTAGTTTCATACAATAAATATCATTAACTGTCTCTGCTAAAGAAATGAAAAGAGATTTTTTCTTTCATAACGCATCTGTAGTTCTCAATGCTCATTTATTTGATGGACAGAAGCGTGTCATGATCGTACAACCCTTTGAGATCAACATGTCTGACGCATGTTTTAAAATCGTAACGATACGCATCGCGCGATTATGACGAAGTCTTTCCATTATTAAATGTACTGTATTAAATATTTACCACGGATCTAATGACGGCTAGTTTGATTGGTTTCATTTAACTGGCAACATCCCGTCAGGGAACGTCAAGTTTTGACGGCGAGTCGCTGCTGAAGTTAATTCATTCCGAACGTCACAGCTACAGAAGCGGAGCGCTTGAAGAGAGACGGCCATGTAATGACTTCAAGTAGGACGTTACCCTTAAAAATAAAATAAAGTTACAGCGCCTCAATCATTCGGGGAGGAAGATCTGGCCATTTGAAGATTAAATTAAAGCATTGCGAGCGAGACGGACGCCTGGGGAGGGAAATATTTTTAATGTTTGTTTGAAAGGCTGCCCATCACATGTTTCACATAGTAGCACATCAAAGCTGCCAAAACATCACCAGAATCCCACTTCTGCTAATACAGCCACGTCTCCCCGAGCCAAATACGTCGCTATTATAATTCAACACTTACATTCGAGTTTTAACCTTTTCACTGACCTCCCATCAGCCCCAAGGCTCGATTCCTCTCTCATGCAACCCGTTTCCTGATATCGGCCTTCAGGATTTAACTTCAGCGTCCGGCCATATGTGCATTCCAGCAGCGTCCGCAGGTCGCCCTCTAATCCTCTTATGTGACGTATCGGCGAGCTGTTTTCTTCGTGTAACCGTGACCTCATTCTCAGCCGACTTTTTAGCTGCTAGTGCCTAAATTGTGTAAATGATTCATTAGTTTATGTAGTTTGCGCCCATTAGGGACAGCTATTAATTTACAAACAGTAGGGAGTATTTATGTACTGACAGCACAGCGCTGAATTCTTCAGCTCAGCATATTTGTTTCTTTGCTTAAAGAACTTATTTGTGCTGCTTGCGAAGTGAAACATCACTGTTACTGTGTTTCGACTTCGGGATGTAATTCTTCTCACGCCGGTTGCATCCAGCAATGCATAAGCAATCATTTGGAACACCTTAGCAACCTCATAGCAACGCCCTGACAGCAGGTTAGCCCAAGCAAGCATAACTCACATTTTCATTAGTGAGTGTGAAAATCTAGCCTGAGGAAAATGTTATTTCTCAGATGTTGCTCTTTCATAGCTCAGGAGATTTGATGGAGTTCTCATTTAAGTAGCAACTTAGTCCCAGATGCTTCTCCTAAAACTGCTGGAGAAATATAAAGAGACACAAATGAGAGTGTAACTGTTGAAACATATGAAGATGTAAGTGATTGTAGAGGTCAAATAAATCTGATGAGAAATGTTTGAGTTCATATTGAGATCTTTAATAATATTGACTTTTGATTGCAGACGAGACAAATCTGAGCTCAGTTTGAGACGTTGTTGACATCTCTTCTGAAACTCTAACAACAGAGACATTTGTGAGATTTCTGACTTTTTTTCTCTGGAGAAATGTCTGAGACGCAGATGAGACTAATATTTGTTTTCCATTATGTCAAGGAGAAATAATTGAGATCTCATCTGTGATTTATGGGTTGAACAGAATGAAATTTATCATTTACACTTCTTCACATGTTGATTTTTCTTATGGGTTCCTTGCACAATGTTGTGTGAGTCTGGCACATGTCTCCGCTCGAGTCTCAAAGGAGTCATTTTTAAACACGCTTCTAACATGCTTTGTGTCTGGAGCTCTGCTCGCTGATGAATGAGGAATCATGGGGTTAAGTATTGATAATTAGCCACTGAAGTCTGGGGCTATTTTACCAGAAATGTTTGTGAATAGAGAGGAGCTCTAATGGGCCTTTAGTGTCAGGATACCAGTTTGGCATCTGATCTAATTGGATTTACCACATGCTGGTAATCCTGCCTTGGCACATGAGTATTAACACTGAGCAGATGGGCAACCCCTCACCCATTCTGATGCCCCCTGCCGCATCCTATTTACACACGCACACACACACACGCACACGCACACACACACCGCCGTAAGAAAGAAAAATCACAGATGAGATCTATTTAATATTTCTCTTATTTCTCATTCTCATCTGTGTCTCAGATATTTCTGAGAAATCTCACGAATGTCTCTGTCATTAGAGTTTCAGATGTTCTCAATGTCTCAAACTGAGCTCAGATTTGTCTCGTCTGCAATCAAAAGTGAATATAATTGAAGATCTCAATATGAACTCAAACATTTCTTCTTACATGAAATTTACCCAAATCCAGATTATTTGACCTCTACAATCATTTTATACCTCCATACTCTTGTGTTTTAACAATTGTCTCACTGTTTGTATTTCAGCTCAGAAGCATCTGAGACGAAGCTGATATTTAAATGAAACACAACTGAGAACTCCATCAAATCTCCTGAGCTATAAAAGAGCAACATCTGAGCAATAACTCATGTTCCTCAAGACGCCAAGCCGCTCTATCAACATCTCTCTTAAACCTCTTCTTCTTGCACGCTTCTATATTTTATTTGGCGTCTTGCTCTCAGGGCTCTTTTTCAGGTCATCCGGCATCTCCAGCGATTACACAAATGTCGCCACAGATCTCCCGGTTCAGTCCTGTTGATACGTCTAGTTTTCCATCCATACCAGCAGTTTTTTTGATCCCGATATTTAGCCAACGACCCTCTGGTTTTTAAAGGAAAGAAACGATTAGAAGACATTAGGATGTGGAAGCCAACTGGTGCGGACCACAATTAATGTTCCCCACCGATGTTGCCCTCAAACTTCTTTTCCATCAGAAGTATTCATTAACTCCTATCCATCCTCCGTTTCACAGCCCTTCACAGACTGGAACTGTAGAGGCGGGACTGTAATGTTATGACGGTAATAATCATTTTATGGAAAAGCGGTGAGACAGCGAGAGGGAGGGCTTAACATTGCCAAGACTTCTCCTGGGCCGGAGAAAAACAGCCTGTTTTTGATTGTTATCTCTTTATCCTCAGGGTGCCGAGAACGTTTTTTGCTTTTTAATTAAAAGATTTTGCACAAGCCTCGTGTTTTGATCAGATCTTATTTTCTTTTTTCCATTCGAATGCTTCTGATGTTGGACTGTCTTGAATGTAAAGCTGATCCAAAAGATAGAAGGAAGATATCCAAAAGCCGTTTCTCTTATCCATGATAAATGTTCAGATGTAGAAACTTTTATTTTCTCTTTTACAGGAATCATTCACCAGATGAAAGGCGACTATGAAACGGCTCTGAAGTTACACAAGACTCATCTGTCTATCGCCCAAGAGCTGAATGACTACGCCGCTCAAGGAAGAGCATACGGAAACATGGGTAACGCTTACAACGCCCTCGGTGCCTTCGACCAAGCGGTGAGATACCACAGACAAGAGCTTCAGATCTCCATGGAGGTCAACGACCGCGCTTCACAGGCTTCCACTCACGGAAATCTGGCGGTGGCTTACCAAGCTCTGGGCGCTCACGATCGAGCCCTCCAGCATTACCAGAATCATCTGAACATTGCACGCGAGCTGAGAGACATTCAGAGCGAGGCTCGGGCGCTCGGCAACCTGGGTAATTTCCACTGCTCGCGGGGGGAGTTTCCTCAAGCCGTGCCGTACTACGAGCAGTACCTGCGGCTCTCTCCGGACTTGCAAGATATGGAGAGCGAGGGTAAGGTCTGTCATAATCTCGGATATGCACACTACTGTCTGGGCAACTTTCAGGAGGCGGTGAAGTATTACGAGCAAGACCTGGCGCTTGCGAAAGACCTCCACGACAAGTTGAGTCAAGCCAAAGCTTACTGCAATCTGGGCCTGGCCTTCAAGGCCCTCGGCGACTTCGCCAAAGCGGAGGAGTGCCAAAAATACCTGCTTTCCTTGGCGCAGTCGCTGAACAATTCGCAAGCCAGATTCCGCGCCTTGGGCAACCTGGGTGACATCTTTTTATGCAAGAAGGACGTTCCCGGTGCCGTCAAGTTTTACGAGCAGCAGTTGACTTTAGCGCATCAGGTCAAGGATCGCAAGATGGAAGCCAACGCCTACGCCGCCTTAGGCGCCGCCTATAGGATGCTACAGAAATATGACAAGGCATTGGGGTACCACACCCAGGAACTGGAGGTGTATCAGGAGCAGGGAGACATCCAGGGGGAGTGCCAAGCTCACGGACACCTCGCTGCCGTCTACATGTCCCTCGGGAAGTACACCATGGCCTTTAAATGCTACGAAGAACAGCTCGAGCTGGGTCAAAGACTGAAGGACCCCAGCATTGAAGCCCAGGTGTACGGTAACATGGGCATCACTAAAATGAACATGGGTGTTATGGAGGAGGCCATTGGATATTTCGAGCAGCAGTTGGCGATGTTGCAGCAGCTCAGTGGGAATGAGGCCGTGCTCGATCGAGGACGGGCGTACGGGAACCTGGGCGACTGCTATGACTCTCTGGGGGATTTTGAAGAGGCTATTAAGTACTATGACCAATATCTGTCAGTGGCACAGAGTCTCAGTCATATGCAGGACCAAGAGAAGGCATACAGAGGTCTGGGAAACGGACACAGGTAATGTGACAATCTGTCATTAAGCTAATGGATTTTTAATGTCCTTAAAAGTGTTTACGTGCTTAAAGGGATAGTTTACTCAAAGATCTCATTCTGACATCATTTATTCAACCTCATGTCATTCAAAACCTGAGTGGAACACACAAAAAAAAGAAATTTTGAGAAATGTCTCAACGGTTTTGTGTTCATACAATGGAAGTCAATGGGGTTCAGTGTTGTAAAGTGGCACGTGATGTATTAGTGCTCGAAAGTTGTGTGTGCATCCTTTTTTTGCGTTTTTGTGCACTTGTATTTTTTGGGCAGTGAGTTTTCAGCTTTTTTTGCCGTCTTCGAATTAAATGGCATGTTTTGATATGTTCAGACATTTTAAGTGCAGCATTAAGTGTCTAAATAATTCTTGTGGCCGCTGTTAACACATCCAGTCGTACACATCACGCCGCAGCATAACATTCCTCCCAAACAAGATTAAATGACCTTTTAATGCATTTTAAATGATTTATTTGCATTTTTGTGCAGTGGCGTCACACAGACTGACGCAACAGTGTTTCGGGGAGTGTGTGAACCGACGCCACGGGTCAGCAGGCGGATTCCCACAACACGTTTTGAAAATGTAAATGTTTAGTCGGTATAAAAGCACGATCTGAACATGACTTGTCAGAACCGTGATATTTCGCTGCAGATTTCTTCTTGTTGAATGCAATCAGTATCATAGTCAAAAAGAGCTTGACTTGCTAAACCATTGTTCCGTGCGCCTACCCAGCAGCCTCGGCGTGATCCGTCAAACATCCGTTTTAATTAATATCCAATCAGGCCTATAAGCTCTCCGACTCCCGTCATAGAGACCCATGCGGATTCTGCCGCCCACCCCCGCCTCACTCCTCCACAAGCGTTCGGGCATCGAAATATGATGAATGGTTTGCTGCAGGGGGCTGTCAAACCTGGATTCTGCTACTTGTGTGGAGAGAACCCACACCGGACCCACAATGTGCCAACCTCATCCAGTCTGTATCATCCATCCGAACCCAACACCCCCCCTTCCGTACCGCAGTCCAACGGGAAGGTAAATTACACTGTCAGCGGTGACAATGCGCCTGGTCTCTCTTCAGCGGAACGAAGCTTGCCTACGATACTGAAGAAGAATCCGACGAGAAGCTCATTAAAGGCCCACGTTAAAAGCTATTTGTTTCATTTATATTGAAATGAGGCAGGGCCTTTCAACAAGACTGATGTCGCTGTAATTTCAAGTGACAGTACAACAAGGGCTAATGATGCATTGCTTTTATGCTAGCTAAACACCGAGAGAGTCCTTGGCTTGTGTGAATTAAGGCCGGTTTGGTTATTCCGCAGAGAGACGGTAGACTCGCGCTCTCCCGGAGGATGCGGGCACGGCTGCATTTCTCTTTTAAATTATGTTACGTTAAGTTACTGCCACCTGCGTGCTTCTCAAATAGCCCGCATCGATCTGAAGCGTGTCGTCCCCTGTGAATGCCTCACGTACAGTATTTGAGCACCATTAAAGCTGAGCAACATTTTTGCTTTTTGCTGTGAGGTGCTCGATAGTAAGAGGAACAGTTTACAAGGAAAATAATTGGAATATAAGAGATTTAGAGTATTAAGATCCGATTGGATGAGCTAAAAAGAGCTTAAACAGTTCTTATTTATCCTTGCATTGCATATATTATTATACAATTAAATATTTACAAAACCCACCAATAAAATAAAATAAATGCAAAAAGTAGATGTATTAAAATTAAAATGATGATTTATAGAGATGCAAGATTTTTGTGCACGATTTCGCTTGGTGGACGAAACATTTAATATTTTATTTTTGGATAATGTTGGTGTTTCTTTTCATTTTACCATTTTAACCAACTTTACACTTTGCTTATGATCACTAGCATACAGCGTTCAAGTGTTTTTTATTTCTAACTAATATTTTAACTTTTTATTATTAATATTTGAATATTTTAGCAAGTAATATATAGTCTAACCTTTGTGGTCTGTGCATTTCAACAATTCAACAGATGTCTCAATTTTCTTTTTGTTTTATAAAGTATTTTGAAACTCCCGATGTGTGTATTTGTTGTAGCACATGTGTGAACGTGTGTTTGTTTGTGTCTGTCAGGGCGATGGGGAACCTGCAGCAGGCTCTGGTGTGTTTTGAGAAACGCTTGGTGGTGGCACACGAGCTGGGAGAATGTGGAGGAAAAGCCCAGGCGTACGGAGAACTGGGCAGCCTGCACAGCCAACTGGGCAACTACGAGCAGGCCATTTCCTGTCTGGAACGGCAGCTCGGCATCGCCCGTGACACCCAGGATCGATTACTGGAAGGTGACGCCAGCTGCGGTCTGGGCTCCGTGTACCAGCTGATGGGCGAGTACGACACGGCCCTTCAGTTCCACCAGCTGGACCTCCAGATTGCAGAGGAGACGGGTAGCGCCAGCTGCCAGGGCCGGGCGTACGGGAATCTGGGACTCACCTACGAGTCGCTGGGTAATTTTGAACGGGCTGTGGTTTACCAAGAGCAGCACCTGAGCATTGCGGCACAAACCAACGACCTGGTGGCCAAAACGCTGGCATACAGCAGTTTGGGACGTACGCACCACGCTCTACAAAACTACTCGCAGTCTGTCATGTATCTACAGGAAGGTAAGAGACACGGACCGCCCCGAAACATACATGGCATAGTTCACAACGTTTCTTTAATGTATAGATAAAAAATATTGAAGAAACAGGTATAATTCGGGTATAACCAGCATGTTTAAATCTCGCAGACTCGTTTTGAAAGCCATCTGGTGTTTTTTCTTCCACAAGCGCTTGAGATTAAAATTTGACTCGTGTGTTTGGCCTCCGTGTTGAACTGGAACGCGTTATCAATCTAGCCGTATGTTGTTATAATAATCTTATTTGAGACACATGCTTGAGCTCTGTATAGAAAAACGACAAACTTGTTTTATCGACAAGTGTTTCGGTTGAATCAAACCCTAGACATGCAGACATCAGGAGCAGAGCATCTAAATAACCTTCATTCATGACCATCCTGCCGAGACACGTACAGATCGTGTCTTCCAGCCGTTATACCGAAGCACACCGCGCACCTCCATCTGACAGCCAATTAGCTGAGAGCTTTCTGTCTGCGCAGACGAGCTGCATTCTGCGCATGTGTATGCGTCTGTGAGATTTTAAACAGCGCATATCCAGATGCACAATGCTGAAATGTCAAGCATTTTTTGCTCAGGGGTTTGTTGTGGAAAGATTCTTACCGTGTTTATATGAGTTTGCGTTCATATTTATGTTTGACTGAAGGTTGATGTTGGAACACTACACACTACACTGCTTCCTTAAAAATAATGCATTACAATCTCTCAAATGAAATTTCTTGGAAAGGAATTTTAATTCATCTTGAGAATTTTAAACTATTTGTATTGATTGTGGAGACGTAATGGCAATAAATACCTGTGTATGACTTTCAACGTTTGTTTTGAAGTAATATGGTTGTTTAACTTCATTGTGAAATTGAACATTTTTAAGTCAAGTAAAATCATTTCAGAGGCTTGTGTAAATCTGATAAGACAAACATCATTGTTGTGTCAAAGTTTTCATGAAGAAAAAGATAAACAGTGAGTGAACACCTGACCGATTAACACTGACTTCTATTCTTCTCTGTCTCTTTTCTACTATTTCTCAAAAAAAAAAGCTTTTTGTTTCCTTAGCTTTGTATACTGTGCTAGGCTTTATCTAACCAGTTTTACTGCACTTATGCATTTTGTTATCTTATCTTGTTCCAATTGCTTCTATTGTTTACCTCATTTGTAAGGCGCTTTGGATAAAAGCGTCTGCTAAATGTAAATGTAAATAAAAAAAAAATTTTAAAAATAATTTCAGAGCATATGAATTAAAAGATGAGTCGCCTATTGAAACAGTGCATCTAGTTTTAAGTGAGTTTACATGATGCTTGTATTTAAAAAAGCTCACCCAAAATTCTGTCATCATTTACTTTTTCTGTAAACGCTTCTCTGCTCTGATGAGAGCTCACGGTGAGCTGTCAGCAAAATACAGAAAATACTCTCGAATTAAGAAAATGAGGTGTTTCACACGTTTAAATAAACAGTTTGAGAAGTAAAGGATGACAGAAGTTTTAAGTTCTTTCGTAACTCTTTCTGTTAATGCATTTCTGTGGAAATCTCTCAGCGTGTGTGTTTCTGCCGTGTCTCAGGTCTGCGTCTAGCCGAGCAGCTGGGCCGCCGCGAGGACGAAGCCAAAATCCGTCATCGTCTGGGGCTCTCGCTGTGGGCCAGCGGCAACCTGGAAGAGTCTCAGCACCAGGTACCATCCGGCCCGACACACACACATGCACACGCGTACACAAACGCAAACACACACTCTGTCAGCGTAGTGCTCTCGCCGCACAGATGCACACGATGCTCATGAATGCTTTTCTTGACAGAGCTCCTGTTTCTGCCTCGTCTAATGATGTGCCTGTAGGCGGACGGCGCGCGTGTGAGTGTGTGTACGCGTGCGTTGCGGATGTTTGCGGACGTGTCGTCTCCACCAGGCCCTTCACTCGTGACTTCATCATTCTGCGAGACAAACAAAGGCTGAATTTGATGTGCAGAGCGTCGAAGTGCACAAACACACACACTCTCTACATTTAGACCTAATTGATTCAGGTCTGTCAGTCCAAGCGTGAGCCGACCATCAGCAAACACTCGCTCACATCCACTTCTGTTTGATCGCACGCACCACAGAGAATTCCGTCCGCTAGCGTTAAGAAGCGCATTTAGGTTTTGCAGGTGCAATCGTTTGTTTCAGTAAAGCGGTTCAAACGAAATGATTTGTGGTTTGTCACTGCGTTGAAATAAATATTTAGTCGCACGTCATTTATGCACCACTAGCTCGCAAATTGATGAAATTGATTGATCGTCTATTTGGCGAACAGGTAGTCCTGCCCCTTCCTCGTGCTTTTGGTTGATGTCAGAGTTGGCATGTGCTCACGTTCATTTTTTTATCTGTTTTAAGTGCCAACGATTCACAGTTTTACTCCTACACATTAAAATTCTGCTTTCGTGTCAGCTCCAGGGCTTGAACATGCCCTAGATATTTTGGGGTAATTTAAATATTATATAATAAATATATTTATTTTAGATGTTCTGTATAGTTTTTGGTCTAGCGTCTCATCTCAGTGACCTGTAGCTGTCCGATATCTGTCTCAGAGATGTTTGAAATGAAATACATGCTCAAACAAATGTTTCCACATCCCAATGTTTTTGTGAAATAGATCTTAGCTTCTTCTTTCTGAAACGATGAGCTGTTTTTTTTAGCTCAAAGCAACAGTTCTCGTGAGGTTTTTGTGATTCTCTGCAATCGTCTGCTCGGGTCACGTTTCATCATCTGTCTTGGGAGGAAGACTCTTCTTTCTCTTTAAAAACGGAGCGGAGATGAGGCGGATGAAGTCCTCATGATCACATATGTGGTGAACGTCTACAGGGAGGCGGAGAGATTAGAGGATAATGCGTTTATATCATCATACAGACAGTCTCGTCAATTAAGCCGCTGCGCCGTTGGGGAGGAACGTCCTTCAGCGCAGACAAAATCAGTCTCACTTCGGCCCGTCTGTCTGTCAGTCAAACACAGAACATGATCAGATGATGCTTGTCTGCACGGAAACGGTTGCTATGCAGTTATTAGGATGCTCTGAGTGATCGTCTAGGCATTTACTATGCCAGTTACAAAAAGATCATTTATATTAGTCATTTAGCAGATGCTTTTATCCAAAGCGACTTACAAATGAGGTAAACAATAGACCAACACAAGGACAGCAAGTGCACGAGTGAGATTAAACTCGTGTCCCTCATACAAAACACGCGGAAGAAAGTTGTACGTTTGATTACTTCACTGTGGCACTTTGATTCTGTGTGTGTGTGTGTGTGTGTGTGTGTGTGTGTGTCCGTCTCTTTCTCTCTCTGTGTGTGTGTGTGTGTGTGTGTGTGTCTTTGTATGTTTGTGTGTCCGTCTCTTTCTCTGTGTGTGTGTGTGTGTCTTTGTATGTTTGTGTGTCCGTCTCTTTCTCTGTGTGTGTGTGTGTGTCTTTGTATGTTTGTGTGTCCGTCTCTTTCTCTCTCTGTGTGTGTGTGTGTGTGTCTTTGTATGTTTGTGTGTCTGTCTCTTTCTCTCTCTGTGTATGTGTGTGTGGTCTTTGGATGTTTGTGTGTCCGTCTCTTTCTCTGTGTGTGTGTGTGTGTGTGCGTCTTTGGATGTTTGTGTGTCCGTCTCTTTCTCTCTCTCTGTGTATGTGTGCGTGTGTGTGTGTGTGTGTGCGTGCGTGTGTGTGCGTCTTTGTATGTTTGTGTGTCCATCTCTTTCTCTCTGTGTGTGTGCGTGTGTCTTTGGATGTTTGTGTGTCCGTCTCTTTCTCTCTCTCTCTCTCTGTGTGTGTGTGCGTGCGTGTGTGTGCGTCTTTGTATGTTTGTGTGTCCGTCTCTTTCTCTCTGTGTGTGTGCGTGTGTCTTTGGATGTTTGTGTGTCCGTCTCTTTCTCTCTGTGTGTGTGTGTCCGTCTCTCTCTCTGTGTATGTGTGCGTGTGTGCATGTGTGCGTGCGTGCGCGCGCGTTGTGTGTGTGTGTGTGTGTGTGTGTGCGTCCCAATGTATTTGCCTCTTTTGTGCCTGTGTGTGTGCGTCTCTATGTTTGTGTACCGTATGTGTGTATCTCTGTATGTGACTGCCTATGTGTTTGTGTGTAGGAGGGATGTGAATGTGAGTCTTTGTATATGTTTGTGTGAGTTTGTTTATGTTTACGTGTGCGTGTGTGTGGGTCTTTGTGCGGGCGTGTCTTTGTGTGTGTGTCTTTGTGTGTGTGTGTGTGTGTGTACGTGCGTGTGTGTGTACGTGCGTGCATACATGTGTGTGTGTGTGTGTGTGTGTGTAGTAATAGTAGCTATTTATGGTCTTCCTCCCTAGTGAATCAGATTGTGTGTATGTGATGTGTAGACAGTTCTGGGCCTTCTACACACTGCAGATGGACTCTGTGTGTGTGTGTGTGTGTGTGTGTGTGTGTGTGTGTGTGTGTGTGTGTGTGTGTGTGTGTGTGTGTGTGTGTGTGTGTGTGTGTGTGTGTGTGTGTGTGTGTGTGTGTGTGATGCATTCCGCTCTTAATTGATTGCAGGCTGGTCTTGCTGTATGCTGATGAAGGGCTCTGCAGCCGAACCCTTGAGAAACGCTGCATTCCACTGCCCACACACACACACACACACACACACACACAAACATACACACACACACACAAACATACACATCTTGAAAAGATATAAACACTCTCACACATTTGTCGTCAGCGATGCATACCCTTTTTTGTCTCTGGGTTTGCTCCAAACACCAAAATAGTGCCCTTAAAGAGAAAGTGTGTCAGTTTTGGATGTGATCATATTTTTCTGTACAGAAGCCAAATGTAAGTTGATTTCTCTCTCAGAACACTCGTTTTGGTTTTGTTACCACATAGACACGCACACGACTGACAGTCTACGGCTGTAAACTGACGCTGTGGTTCTCTCTGACGTTCTGAAGGAGAAGTTATCATTAGCCAGAAATACCGCGTCACTCATACCACACACAAACTCCCCAAAAACACTTTCAATTCCCATCACTAAACCAAAACCAGACCCGCTGCTCTAAACAACACGACATACAGTCTCTCTGCTTCAGATATCACATAGTTTTGAGCTCGACCGCAACACAAGCATGATTGTGGGTTTGTGCTCTTTTTGTGTGTGTTCATTACTACTCCTGCTGAAACAACAATAGAGATCATCACAGAAATACTGATGCCTATAATCACAATTGTTCTCTTGGTTTTAATGGTCTCTGTGGGTCTCTCTATTGTTATTGGGTTTTGTTGGAGGGTGAATGGGAACCAATAGAACACCTACTGGGATAAGACCCAAAACACACTACATACTGGAATTTTGTAATGGTTTTAATGCTAAACAGCTGATGGTTCACAATGGAAACCATTAACATTTCTATTGTTGTTTTCAGCAGGGAATATTCTGAACACTGCACACACTCTTCAAAACCACACCCTCCAAAGGCATATAAGCCAATCAGAGATCATTACAGGAATTATCCCTTACAAAATTAACCATAGTAAAAAAAAAAAAATTATATATTCATTACCATTTGTATAATCATGGTTTTACCATACAAATACTACGGTTACTGTCGTGAGGAAATTGTGAATTTGTGGTAAAACCAGGTTGACAATCGAATGCTGTTTTCTGATTGGCTAGCACACAACACATTATGTTTGATGTGCCCTTACATGGTTTTACTATAGTAACCCTAGTTTTTTTGGTTTTATTTATAGTATAACCACAAACATACTTACTGTAGGCTAAAGTTAAACTGTGGTAATCAAAAAAAAGAATTTAATATAGTATTTAATGTAAGATTAGGGCCGTCTCTCCAAAAACATGACTTACAGTTTGACTTTCCTGTAGCTCAGTGGATAGATCATGGCGCTAGCAACGCCAAGGTCATGGGTTCGATCGCAGGGATTGCACATACTTGGAAACAAATGTAAAGTATTATGCGATTTAAGTCGCTTTGGATAAAAGCGTCTGCCAAATGCATAAATGTAAATGTGTCCTGCTGTAGTGGTTCATACACACGGGTTATTTTTAAGTGTAGACGTCTGCTGCCCTCCTCTGTTTATACTGGAGTACTGCAGACACACATTCTGCTCTCATGTTGCGTGATAACACACATGGCTGTCGGGTCAGCGCGTTATTATAAACACGTGTGCGAGTAACGTGCAACGTCTCTTTTTTGTGTGTTCTGCAGCTGTACCGCGCCTCAGCTCTGTTCGAGACCATCCGTCATGAAGCCCAGCACAGCACCGACTACAAGCTCTCCCTCTTTGACCTGCAGACCTCCTCGTACCAGGCTCTCCAGCGGGTCCTTGTCAGCCTCGGTATAAATATTCCCAGTGCTTACATCATTAAATCACGAAACTGCTGTCTGCACGTGAAAGAGAGTCGAAGTCGGACGGGTCGTGTATGATTTGAAATGAGTTTGTGTGTTCATCTAAACACGTTGTGTTTCTGAAGCCCAGCACTGACCTCTGACCCTTCCCTCAGGTCATCACGACGAGGCTCTGGCGGTGGCGGAGCGCGGACGCACCCGAGCCTTCGCGGACCTGCTGGTGGAGAGACAGACGGGTCAGCAGGATTCAGACCCCTACACCCCCGTCACCGTCGAGCACATTCTGGACACTGTGAACGGACAGCGAGCGCTGGTTCTCTACTTCTCTCTGGCCGCCGGTTACCTGTACAGCTGGCTCCTCGCTCCGGGATCTGGTAAGAAAACAACTCACCATAGCACTTAGTTGTTAACTTCATCCCAAAGAACGTACATACCGATGAAATGTGAACCTTGAATTCACCGTAAATCACTTTCTGCCAAACGCAAAAATGTGAAAGATGCTAGCTCCACCCCTTATTTCTTCTGCGTGTGTGTGAGGGGACGATGAAGGTGTCAGACAAACCCAGCTAAACACTTTATGAGAGACCCACTGAGACGCTGTCTGTCTGTTTGAACACAACCCAACACACGTTTACACAGATCAATAACACATATGATGCCATTCTGTGCATCTCATGTCATTATATTAAACAGCTATCTTGTGCTTTTTAAGCAGGTAAAGAAGAAAACAATTGTGTTCATTTTAATGTTGGGTTGGGATGTAGACTGAAGGGGTGACAGAAGCTAGTCTTTTTGTCCATCACAAATAAATGTTATAGTCATTATTTAACACAGTTCTTGATATATGAAACACTGGTTTTGTAGAATGACCGTAACACAAGTTTGGCTTTAACACACATAACAAAAAAGAAACAATTATTTGATCAAATCTGGGTTTTGCCGCATGGGATCTTTCAGTTTGAAGACAATAGCGCCCTGTCAAACACACACACGTGTGATCGGTTCATGGATGTGTTTCCTGCTGTCGTGTGCCTCACACCTTCTGTTCCCCGCGGCTTCAATCCTGCCAACACATACAACACACACACACACACACACACACACACACACACACACACACACAACACACACACGGTTCAGTCCCGCCGCCTGCTGTTTGGTAAAGCTGGTAAAAATCTGCAAATTAAAGCAAAGCAACAGAACCACCTTCCCCCCAATCCCACCACAACACACGCTTACACACCAACCACATACACAACACACAAAACTCAAAAACATAAATGATAAATGACAACACAACACACACTTACACACCAACCACATACACAAAATTTTTAAAACATAAATGATGAATGACAACACAACACACGCTTACACACCAACCACATACACAACACACAAAACTCAAAAAACATAAATGATAAGCACAACCACACAACACACACTTACACACAACGATATACAAAACACGCAGAACACAATCACATACACATTGAACACAACCACACATGCACATGCACACACACACAAAACACAACTGCAAACACACACATGCACACAGCTCTATTCACAAACAAACGGTAAACACACACGTAAACATACACACAAGCATACAGAGAGGTTAGTACAGTCTCTGACAAACACACAACTGCACTTCTCTGGGTTGTATTTTTGTTAACATAAACGCAAAGACACACACACAGAGATCTGAATCCAGCAGTACATTCAGTCAACAGGAGAATATTCCAGATTTCAGCTCGTGACCTTGTGTTTGACTCTCATGTGCTTCTATACGTTCCTGTGACTTCATTAGAACACAAAGCACACGCCGGACGTCTAAAGCACTAAAGCTCTCAAGTGCACGAAAGCGTTCTGAACTCTCCACAGTATTCAGACCTCCAGTGTCTTACATCTGACCTTAAATCCAGCAGACTTTCATTCACAACAGAAAAGATTTGAAGTGTGTTGTGTTTAGTATGTAGTATGCAGAGTACTGATTCAAAACAATAGTACGCAGTGTACAATTTTCTGTTCTGCGTTTCCTTTCGTGTGTTTCATCAGCATAATCTTGCTCTTCTTCTCAGGTATCCTGAAGTTTCATGAGGTGTATCTGGGCGAGGGCGCGTCGGAGGGCGGGGTTTCAGACTTCCAGGAGGCGGGCGGATGTGCCACCAGCTGTGTGGGCTTTTCTTTGGAGCAGCACATCGCAAACGCCCGCGAGGCCCTCGGAGTGGATACTTACTACAGCAGGTAAACACTTCACTATCTGTTTATTTCTGATCATCTGAGATAGGTGTTAACGGCAGGTTTGCCGAAGGGAGCGTGAGATGCGTCACACTGTCGCAGCAGAACTCATTGATCTTCATAACCGCAGCATGACGCTCGTCCGTCCGCACTGACCTCTGCCTCCACACGCAAAACATTCAATTAAGATGAGAACGAGAGGGTTTGAGGTCGCGCCCGCCGAACGTGTCGTGTGTTTAGAAACAGCTCGAAGGATCACAGCTGAATAGAAAAGAACACGAGGCGGTTGCAGATGCACGTTGAACAATATAACTAAATAAAAAGATGTTGAGGGTTTGTGTTTCTTTCAGAAATGTGACAGAAACTCACCTGTGCTGTGGTTGCATACAGTAGATTTTTGGAGCTGTTATTTGTGAGGTGGTTTATAGTGTTTGGAAAGGAACAAGTCAACTAAATATGGAAATTCTCTTATGAGTTACTCAACCGCATCTTAACCCAGATGTATAGACGACTTCGCAAGATGTAAACACTGGTCCAGAAGCACTTAAATTGTATCTATATAGTTAAATCTTACAAATATTTGGGTTCTCTGGACCAGGTTTGTTTACATCTTCCTTTCTTCAGTTCAACACAAATAAATTGTTTTATTTGAAAAAATGCTGTCGTGTTATCTTCTTATATCAGACGACAAAAGTTCTGAATCCATCAATAACATTGAAGAATGATCAAATAAAAACATTGAATCTTATTGGTTATCATATTATCATATTTATCATATTTGTGTTTCATCACGAGACACACAAGAACCAATGAGATTCAAAGTTATTGATGTGCCACCAAATTTGACACTAAATGAGCTCAAAATATAGTTTTTCCTCAAAAGACATTTATTAACCCATTGAAGTCCTATTTAATGATGGTTTTTTGTGCTTCAACATGTTATGTCCTGTATAAGAATGTAATGTGACTACTAAAATGATTTATTTGTGTTCGACTAAAGAAAGGAAGTCATATTCATTTGAGATTAAATTGCATTCAGAAATGATGACAGAATGTTCATATTTGAGGCGAAATATTCCTTTAAACAGTCTAAAAATGCAACAGATATATGTTATCGTGGCCAAAAATGTCCATCTGGTGCGTGTGTGTGTAAACCAGCACCAAAAATAATATAAATGTGTTGCAGTCCCACGGCTGTTCTCATGTCGCTCTCCATCCTAAATAAACCCAGATGCATGCATCCGTGTTACACGCGTGTCCTGCAGCGAGCGCGTCTCAACGCTCTCCCTGATCCTGTCACCCGCCGCAGCTCGACTGCAGGCCGCACCGCGCGGATCTCTGCGTCTGCGGCTCTAACCGCGTGGAAGCTGAAGGGTTTTCACCTCTCAAACGGAAGAATGGCTTTGAGAGACTCGCTGCTGCAGGGTTGAGTTTTCTGACATGTAATTGGGTGAAGACGCCGGCAAGTTTGGTGGAGCGGATGTGTGTGTGTGTGTGTGTGTGTGTCTGTGTGAGAGAGAGACGTCAGAAGTTCTCTGTGTGAATTTCGAGCATTGCTTGAAACAAAGGCCATTATTGTAGGCATACAGAAGGCTGCGAGTGGCTGCCATTAGTCACCAGAGGTGCGGCAGATTCTCCAGCGAGCTCTCCGCTCATCCCTACCCATTAAAGGATAATTTAGCG
Source organism: Oreonectes daqikongensis (assembly GCA_026939265.1). Taxonomy (NCBI): domain Eukaryota; kingdom Metazoa; phylum Chordata; class Actinopteri; order Cypriniformes; family Nemacheilidae; genus Oreonectes; species Oreonectes daqikongensis. The sequence goes on along the minus strand of JAOTQM010000056.1, from coordinate 640,607 downwards.
CTTGAATGAGGGGCTGCGAGCAATCCTTTCCACTCGGTTGGGTGCATTATGCCACCTTTGAAGACCTTATTCATTGGGAGGAAAGAACAGGAGTTGTGTTACCAGCAACTGTCTTCAATATGAGCGTTTATCCTCACCCATCAAGAGCTTTTCTAGCTGTTAGATAACTGCTGTGTTTTCATCACATTCATACACGTTTTTAATTCTGTCTTCATTTACTCATCCTCATATCATTTCAAACATGTATGATATGAAGGTAGTTTGAAGAAGGTTGATAACCAAGCGACACTAAACCCCATTGACTTCCATTGTATGAACACAAAACCACTTTTCTCAAAATATCCTCTTTTCTGTTCCACTGAAGAAAGACTCACATTTTTTCTTTATGCTGTGCATAATTGAGTGAAAGTCACATCTAAAGTGTTTTTATACTTTCTACGTTTTTAATGGTAATTATTCAGGCAATAGAAAAGTACTGGAGAAGCCACAGAAATGATCCAAAAGGTATTTATATGGAATGTTCAGGTATTTTAAATAATATATATATATATATATATATATATATAACATAAAGTAAAGTAAAGATTCAGATTTATTTCAAATGTTTTTGATGAAAAAGATGAACAGAAGTTATGATTGAGATGTGGGTAACACAGCCCAGATCATTTTATTTATATATATATATATAAAAAATATATATATATATATATTCAGATCTTTAATACAGTATATTGTTCATTCTGAGTGTAGTTTGAGACATTTTTTAGATCTCTTCTGCAGATCTTGAGGAGTCACATAAAATATTAACATAACCATAGCCTTGCATTAAACATTGTATTTCGTATTACAATATCGTCACCTTAGAAGTAATAAGTTCTTTCTGACATTTTTGTCAAAATTAAATTATTATTTACTTATTCTTATTCTTTTTCTGAGACAACATTATGTGAGGTTTTTTCTCTGTCGTGTACATTTTGGGACTTTTATTTTGAAAACAAAAAGGTTTTATCTACAAAGTCAAATGAAATTCAAAACCTTTGAAGCTCGATATCTGAAAATACATTCTTATGGCTGCTCAGCGAGATCATATTTAAATCATATTTGGTAAAATTGCTCACCAAGCCAAACTGTGCAATGTGAAAATTAACCTACAGAGTTGAACTAAGTGTGCAAGCAACCTTTGTTAACCTCTCAGGTCAAGTGAGCGAGTGGAGAGGGAAAAGCTCTATCTCATCCCGACACATTAGCCGAACACAACACCCCGACACATTAGCCGAACACAACACCTCGAGTGCTGCCCCGAGCCCGAGGCTCTGTCTGTATATTCGAGTCATCCTTATTTCCAATGCACTCTTCCCAAACTGAGCCCATGGCCACTTTTGCCACAGCCGTGTCCATGAGAACGCTCTGACACGTCGTGAGCACTCGGGCCATGCTAGAAATCCAGCGCATTACATACAACTCCTGCTTCCAGATATGAAGAGAAGATGATTTCTGCGGCTCCTCCAGCGCTTTTTTATTGCCGCTTGGAAGCAAAATGAAATTTTTCCCATCCTAGAGGGTTTTTATACTGACAAAGAATTAAATCAACATCTCAACAGGATTTGGGTTGGCTTTCAGGAGGAATATATTGAGCACTGGAACATGCTTGGTGGAGATAAATCCTTAGAAACGGACACAAGAATGAGAGCCATGTTCTCAGAAAAATATTATTCGACATTCTGGTGCGTTTATGACTAATCATGAAGCGCTTGGGTGAACACATTTATATTCAGAAGTTTGTGGGATGTTTAATTCATATTTACATGTTTTAATAGCGTGTGAAGATTAGTCCAGTATAATGAGTCGAACATCTGCATCTTTCATCCGCGTGTGTGAGATGTGAAATGTGTTTTGTGTGTAATTGAGGTGAGCGGAATGAAACATTATTAACCCAACAGATGAATCCATGTGTGTCGTTTGAGATGAAGACGAGATCTGTTTATTCATTAAAACTAATCGGAGATATTTGCTCGCGTGTTCTCCAGACGCTCAGCGATTATCGCTCGAGTTTGTTTTTCATTTGTAAAATAGTTTCTGTTGCGTCGCGTCTGAATGAAGCTGCGAAGAGAACACGTGGGCACACGCGTTTCCGAATTGAGTCTCGTGTGTTTGTGTGTCGTGTCAGAGCTAAAAAGTCTTCATTATATGGAGATCTTAAATATTAACTTTAAATATCAAATGCGTCTTCTGAAGAGAGATCAGATTATACACAAATGAGACAATGTTTGTGTGTTTACTGTATGTGTTAAGATGTAAATGACATTTATAGAGAAGTTTCTAGATTAGTAAACTGAAATGTTAACTGACAATAAAATACTACTACTATGATTTTAGCGTGTACTCAACAACATGCTTGGTTTACCGTGGTAAAATGTTTTTCCTTGTTTTTCAGAGCGTGCTCGAGCAGTGAGACCGAGAGTGAAGCTGGAGATTTGCTGGATCAACAGTTTGAAGAGCTCAACAATAAACTGAACTCGGTGACGGACCCCACCGGATTCCTCAGGATGGTTTCCAGAAACAACCTCTTCAACAGGTCAGACATCAGTGTGTTAAACAGCTCCTGACGTGTGTTATTCAATGTGACGTTTTATCAAGTAAAAGTATATTTTGGTTGCATTGCTTGGTTTCTTTCGGCTTCCAAATATGTTTACTACTATGCATTTACCACTACAGTAGGTGCGTTTCTTTTACCCTTTAAAGTACGCAAATTGAAATTGCGAATTTAAAATACGCTAAATGGAAAAATTTTCTCCTATTTAATACAAAAAAAGTTACATTATCAGTATTTAAAGATGGCACGGTATGTCGGTATGAGTTTTATTCACGTAACATTGGTTAAAGGAAACGCTGTCATTTCGCAAAGATTTTTTTGCGATATTTACAAAATATGAGTTTCGTGCAAATTTGTAATGGAAACGTGGCTATTGTCGCTAGGTAAGGAGGCAACACCCCAGCAACCACACACAGCATCCTAGCAAGCGCATAGAAACGAGCTTAAAGGCAAACGTAACACCTTAGCAACCGCATAACAGCGAGAAAAACTCCAGAGACTCAATCAATCTCAAAATCATTACACAATTAGCAAACGTTTTCTGCTCCTAATAGATCTAAACTTTACCAGCGGAGCGCTCGGCTCAGACCGACGATCATTAAGAAGAAAGTTTAGTCCTTCACATCCAGATTCATTACGAGAGAGAGAGAGAGAGAGAGAGAGATGCTGAGAGTGAGACAGGATCGGGGTGGGGAGGTTGTGATGTGATTTGGTAAAGACAGGGTCAGAGCGAGCATCATTACAGCTCCACCGCTCATTAAGAGCTTCACGTATCCCTGTATTCATTAAAACAAAGAGCCGTCCACACACACGCACACACACACACACGCACATGCGCACACACACGCACACACACAGACGCGCACACGCGCACACACACGCACACAGACGCACGCACACGCACACACACACACACAGACGCACACACACAGACACACACACGCACACAGCTCTCATCTGCCCTAATAAGCACCAGACACAGCGTTCAGTCAAAAAATAAAAATTCAGTCATTATTTTCTCACACTTGTGTTATTTTAAACCTGTAAGCTGTTATTGTGTGAAACAAAAAAAAGGATTTTTCTCCTAAAGTGTTTTTTACTATACAGTAGTGTATTAGGGTTCACTCATATATGAACCTTATATGCTTCTCAGTGGTTATAGCATGGCGCTAGTAACGCGAACACGAACACCTGACAGTAAATAAAATGTTGAGTATGAATATTTTGATCTTTTGCATAAATAAATAGCAGCATACAGGTTTGGGGTGAATAAATAATGACATTTTTCTTTAAATAATAATCTACTATATTCTCTCTCGGTTGATCCTCTGGTTTGACATGAACCAGAATCAAATGAGAGGTGAATGACAGATGCTCATTAAAAAATAATGTGGGTGTATTAGATTACTTAATAATACCCATCTCTCTCTCTCTCTCTCTCTCTCTCTCTCTCTCTCTCTCTCTCTCTCGCTCTCTCTCGCTCTCTCTCATCTTTTTGTGGGTGTGTAATGATAGAGCTGTATGACAGGAAGTGACCGTACTGCTGTTTAGTTACCATGGTGATGGTGACTCGACCTTGAGAATGTGGTGTCATACACCTACACATATTCTTTAATAATAAGATTCTTTACACCAATACGGTGATGTGAAGATACTTTATTCCTAAAGGTTGGCCATGATTTTTACAATGGCAAAATCACAAACTTCCAGAAGAACTTCCTGTTTCACTACAAAAATGTTTGAACAAAAATGTAATTATTATATATGTAAGTAAAAAAATAGATGTTTAAAACCAAAACCAAAACTTTTGTTTCTAAAAGTGGTCTATAAAATGCTTGTTTAAAACAATATATACAATACTTTATACTGTGTTCAATAAAAAATGATCCAGATTTACATCAAAACAGGATGTTACAAAGAAAGTAACAAAACATTATTCTAACCTACATATCATCTTTAAACTTAAAGTCTTAAAATCTGTAATATTTTTGTCGAAATGTTGAATGCTTTTGGATAAAAGTGTCTGCTAAATGAATAAACGGAAATGAGAACGAGCAATACAGGTGAACTGCGCCCTCTAGTGTCCGTTTAGTACTTTATAACACATGAGGGTTAATAAAAGATGACAGAATTGTATTTTTGGGGTTCAAATAAAAGTCAGTTTGATGTCTATCTTCGACTTGTGTTTGTATATTGTATGTAGTCAGTAATGAACCAACATTGTTGAATCTTTGTTTGTTGTGTTTCAGAAGTTGCCAGAGTATGACGAGTCTCTTCAGTAACACAGTATCTCCGGTGAAAGAGGGCACCTCATCTCTGCCACGCCGTGCCAGCGCGCTCAGCAAACCTCCGTTACGAGCTCTGTACGACCTGCTGATCGCTCCGATGGAGGGGGTATGAGTCCAATAAATATTGTCATAATAAACACGACGTTTTATTTCTTTTAGTTTTGAGTATGACAAGAGAATGAATGCATGATGTGTTTGTCTGTGCACAGGGTCTGATGCACTCCAGTGGTCCGGTGGGCAGACACAGACAGTTGGTTCTGGTTCTGGAGGGCGAGCTCTATCTCATCCCGTTTGCTCTGTTGAAGGGCAGTTCTTCTAATGAGTATCTGTATGAACGCTTCAGTCTCATCGCCGTTCCGTCTATCGGCAGTCTGGGCACATCGGCTAAAGTAAGAACACACACTTACAGTCTGTTTACCGCGGTTAAAGGGTACCAATGATAAAGTGGATGTGATTTAATATAGCGATTTGGTATTTTATCAAGAATGAGAAGCGCATTGATCCATCTTTCTTCACGAGTGTTGCCATAGAAACAAGCCTTCCCCTATGGCTCATCCAACGGGTTCCGTTTCCCATTAACATCCGTGTCTTCCCCGACAGGTTCATCCACGGCGTGCCGGTCCGGTTCTGTGTAACGGAGGCATGGCCGCGGTCGTCGGAAACCCTCGACTCCCACCGTCAGTAATGGACCGCTGGCTGTGGGGTCCAATGCCCACCGCCGAAGAGGAAGCCCACATGGTGGCCGATCTTCTGGGCTGTCAGCCGCTGGCCGGCCCCACGGCCACGAAAGAGCGAGTCATGAGCGCTCTCACGCAGGCCGAGTGTGCCCACTTTGCCACGCACATCTCCTGGAAACTGGCGGCTCTGGTGCTCACGCCCAGCCTGGACGCCGGCTCCGGACCAGCGGCCGCCACGCCAAGCGGTGGTTCAGGGGGTGGCGAGGGCGGAGGAAAATCCAACTACACCATCCCAGAGAGCCTGCGCATGCCAGATGACGCCAGCGATGCGGAGAGCATCTGCGACAGCCCGCCGCTGCAGGAGTTCCTGCTCACCGCCGCCGACATCCTGGACCTCAGACTGCCCACCAAACTCGTGGTGCTGGGGTCAGTAACGCAACGGAGAGATTATTAGTTTTGCATCAACATAAATCCTCTTCCTTGTGTCTTTTGAAACCTGTGTGAGTTTCTTTCTTCTGCAGAACACAAATTTGTTGAGAACCAAATCAACTCCATTGACTTTCATTGTATGGACACAAAACCACTGAGACATTTCTCAAAAGATCTTCTTTCGTGTTCCTCAGAACATAGAGTCACATACAGGTTTATAGGTGAATAAATGATGATAAAGTGCACAAGATGGCGCAAGATTCGAATATTTCGAATAATAGCTTTTCCATTCCAGTGTATTACTGCTCCATGGTGCTGATCCAGTGTGTGTTTTACAACCCTGCAGCTCATACCAGGAGTCGGACGGTAAAGTGACGGCGGACGGGGTGGTGGGTTTGACACGGGCTTTCCTGGCCGCCGGAGCTCAATGTGTGCTGGTCTCCCTGTGGCCGGTGCCCGTCGCTGCCTCCAAGATGTTCGTCCACGCTTTCTACAGCGCTCTGCTCAACGGAACCAAAGCCAGCGCGGCCCTCGCGGACGCCATGAAAACCGTTCAGAGCAGCAAGCAGTTCTCACACCCCTCCAACTGGGCAGGTCAGGAGATGTTATGGATCTTGCTCGAGACTTGTATTCCATTCGGGCATCTTGTTAAAACTTCTGCTCGCCTTTTAAACGTGTCTTCAGGCTTTATGCTGATCGGCAGTGACGTGAAGCTGAACAGCCCGTCATCTCTGATCGGTCAGGCGTTGGCGGAGATCCTGCAGTACCCTGACAAATCCCGAGACGCCCTGAGGGTTCTCCTGCACCTGGTGAGAATCGCAGAGCATGTTTACCGTGAGATTGACACGTATGAAGTATTGAAAATATAGGAAGTCATTATTCAGGCCTCACTGTGACATGAAGTCATCTGACATTTAGAAATAGTGCATGTTTTTCAACATACTGCCGTGCCACGGTGCTCGTGTAGACCATGTGGGGTTAAAATATGGTTTGTTATCAACTTCAACTAACTTCACTGTAAAAATTAGCTTCCTAGCATCTTGTCTTGTTTTGTAGTACAGCTATCTAAAAATGCATTTACTGTACTTCAAAATACATTTACTTGTCCTAAGATATTAAGTCTTGCGCACGCAACAAGAAACATCTAAGAACTATATACGTTTTAATGAACTCAATTTATTTTGATATTTTCTTTCGAAAACAAGAGTTTATATTTTTTAGGTGACTTTTCTTGTCAAATCTTGATTGAAGAATTTTATAGATATTTCTACTAATGAACAAGAGTCTAAAAGCATAAGAAATGTATGTTTTACAGTGTTGCTATTATACCTTGAAAGACAAGTGGCAAAAAACAACAACCAAAAGTTCAAACTAAACTCTAAAACATATTAAGAAGCATAAATAATAATCCAAAAATATTCAGGCATTACTTGCTTCTAAAACTAAATACACTTTCATCTAGCATCAACACTGCAAAAAATATATTTTTTATATTTTTGTTTAAATTCTTTAATCAAGTTACATTTACAAAATGACAAAGACTTATTTTTCTGAAAAAAAAATCTAAATTAAGTGAATTTATGCGGTCTTAATTTATTAAGATATTTACCAGAATTAAGTTTTTATTTCTTACCTCGGTAGCGTTTTTTTCTTTCTTTGTTTTAGGCATCGACTTGCTTGATTTTGATCCGAAATTTGCATTTTTCGGAAAATAAGACTAACCATCTCAAGTAATTTTGCTCCTCAAGTAAATTTGTACTAGAAAAAAAGCAAAAATACTTATTTATATTTTTGCAGAGAATGATTTTATTTTTTAATAAAATCTAGTGATAATTACAACAGATTGCACCCAAATCTCTTGCTCTAAAATTACTTTACAAAATCATGGTATAGTTAGTTACTTTCTCTCATGCAAAAGTCCCTCTCTAATAAGATGTAGACATTATTTGATCATCTATGTCTCAACGGCTCCTCCAGGTGGAGAAATCCCTGCAGCGCATTCAGAACGGCCAGAGGAACTCCATGTACACGTCTCAGCAGAGTGTAGAGAATAAAGTGGGGGGTGTGCCGGGCTGGCAGGCTCTTCTGACCGCCGTGGGCTTTCGACTGGACTCAGCTGGGACGGGACTCCCTGCCGCTGTGTTCTTCCCCACCGCAGACCCCGGAGACAGATTACAACAGTGCAGCACAACCTTACAGTCACTGCTGGGTATGACACGCTCACACTTTATTAACAAACCATGTATAAAACATCTAACTAGTGACTGGTTACTTTATCAGACGTGATCGTTTGGTGTGCATTATTAAATGCAAGTTTGAATTCCAGATGATAAATAAATCATATTTTGGGGTGTTGTGTTGTTGCTGGTGGTGTAACTGATCTTGTGTGTTTGCAGGTTTGCCGCCTCCTGCTCTTCAGGCCTTATGTAAACTGATCACAGCGTCAGAAACCGGAGAACAGCTCATCAACCGGGTGAGCGTGACATCACACACACAAACACCGTCCTGCGCTTACACGTCTGATCTGAGATCAGTCGTGATCTGTGCCGAGCTAATGTTTTCACCACTGCTAATGATTATCCTAAATCCTCTTTCCTTCTCTTTTCCTAAACTTACAATTGAAGGCTGTTAAAAATGTAGTGGGAATGGTGAGTTCTTATCATTTTAACTCATTTGAAGTGTCTGTACTGCAAATAGTTCACTAATACGTGACTGTTACTTAAAGTCGACATGAAATATACATTTTATTGTAATAATATGTGATTTATTTTTAAACTATTTAATAGAAATGTGGGATGTTTGTGAATGTCAAATTTCCACAGCAGAATATTGCTGAGGATGATCTCTGTGTGACAGACAGAGGGTTAAAAATAAGACCATCTGATGAATAATGTATGAAATATGCTGCTAGGAATCCTGCAAAAATAAAACCAGAAGCACAGTTTCATGTCGACTTTAAGCTTAATAAAGAGGCAAATTAACATCAATAATAATTCGTAGCTTGTTGCTGATTTTAAAATCTTTACACAGTAAATATAAAAAATAAGCACGATAACGTGTTGGACGTGAAATGACGTGAGATTATTTTTGTGCAGCTCCATCAGGTTTTGGTTCAGCTTCAGTCAGGAGAGAAGGAGCAGGATTTCTCTCTCGCACCCATTCAAGTGTCCATCAGCGTTCAGCTCTGGAGACTCCCCGGCTGTCATGAGTTCCTCGCTGCTCTGGGTAACAACAGCTTCATTTCAGTTTCATCTGCCTACCTGATCTAGATGTGTTGTCCATGCTGACCATCTCTCTCTCTCTCAGGGTTCGACCTGTGTGAGGTCGGTCAGGAGGAGGTGGTTTTGAAGACGGGCAAGCAGGCAAACCGTCGCACCATGCACTTCGCCCTGCAGTCTCTGCTGGCGCTGTTTGGTGAGTGTCGCTTCACATGGCACACAGATCATTGCAAACAGCATTGTAATAATTCCTCTTGTGATGTTTCTCCTTAGACTCAACAGAGCTGCCGAAGCGTTTGAGTCTGGACAGCTCCTCCTCCCTGGAGTCTCTGGCGTCAGCACAATCTGTGTCCCACCAGCTGCCCATGGGCTACCCCAACCCGCCATTCTCTCCTCCCTGCCCTGACAGCCTGGCATCAGACGCCATCTCCGTCTACAGCCTGAGCTCCATTGCCTCCTCCATGAGCTTCCTGTCCCGGCCCGATGCCGATTTCATCAGCCAGCGCTCGAGGCAGCAGGAGCTAGAGCGTCACCGGGGCGGAGCCGGTCTGTTCGCGTCACATCGGCACACGACGGTGCCACGTAGCCGATCGTCTCCGCATGGTGCCGCCGGAGGTCACGACGACGAAGAATACGAAGGTTACAGTATCATCAGCAGCGAGCCTCTGGGTACCCAGTGCGACACGCTCCCCCGGCCCGCCAATCACAGGCACCACAGGGGTGCGGCGCGCGGCGGAGCAGGCAGGGGTTACACGGCGTCCGTGTCCACGAGGGGAAGCGTCAGCACCCCGACGTCACCTGTGAAAACAACCCTGGTGCCCAGTCCCAACTCTCCCTTCCAGAAGGTGGGAAAGGTGAGCAGCTCGGATACGGGCGAGTCCGATCAGTCCAGTACGGAGACTGACAGCACTGTGAAGTCCCAGGAGGAACGCACGTCCGGAGCCCCTCTCGACCCGCAGGAGCTCGCCCAGAAGATTCTGGAAGAAACGCAAAGCCACATGCGTGCCGTCGAGACTCTGCAGAGGAGCACCGGAGGCACCTCGCCGGGCAATGGGTTCAGCGGAGGAGGCCCCCCGACCCCGACGGGTGGGTCCGCGTTCCGTTCCTCAGAGACGAGCGCTTTCAGTCGCCCCAGCAGCAGAGCCAGTGTTAAAGCCCAGTCGTCTCCCCTCCCGACCCGTCCTAAACCGCCTTCTCGCACATCGTCCCTCCAGAAGGTGAGCTCGGGCTACAACAGCCCCGCGACTTCTGAAACATCTTTAAAAGAAGGCAGCCAACCGTCGCCCACATCCGACAGCTACGCCCAGTTTAAACTCAAGTACCCCAGCTCGCCCTACAGCGGCCACATCTCGCGATCGCCCAGCAACGTCTCGCCCAGTTCTGGCCATCAGTCGCCCGCGGGCAGCGCGCCTTCTCCGGCGCTCTCCTACTCCTCGACCGGTTCAACGCGCTCTAGCCCAGCAGACGCTCCGGATATCGACCGGCTTAAACTGGCTGCTATCGATGAAAAAGTGCAAGCCATTCACAATCTCAAGACATTCTGGGCCAATGCGACCCAACAGCAGCACTCGGGACCGATGCGTGCGCTCCGCGGTGGAAAACTGAGCACCGCCAAGCGTGACGTTCTGGGCCTGCTTAATCTCTCACCCCGCCATGTTGTTACAGGCCAGGATACGCACAGCCACGAACTGCAAGATGCTGGGATCCAATCCCTCGAGCGTGGCTCCAGAAATCCACCCAACGGCCATCGGAAGATCGAGCCCAAGAGGGTCGCACCTTCTCCGACTTCTTCCACCGGGAGCAGTCCCGGCTCTCACTCTATCCGACTGCCCACGGGGAACGGGTACAAGTTCCTGTCGCCTGGAAGGTTTTTTCCTTCGTCTAAATGTTGAGACGTTTATTTTTGCTTTGACACTCTCTTGATAAAGGAGTATATTGAGTATTTATAACTCTGGAAACAGTAACAAGGACAGTCTGGGTTAGGATGTGCACATTCCCAGAAGCCTCAAACTGCCTACTGTTTTATTGTGTGCAGAGAGCATATAATCCTTATGCTTCCACCTACACTGTAAAGGACCATTTATATATGCAGACTGATCTGAGACCTGTGCAGGGCATGTCAGACGAAAAAACTGAGATTATACCAAAATGGTATTTCAACAAAAAGACGCTCGCTGTTTGTGTTAGTAAAGATGATGCGGCTTTGACCGGTTTATTTCATTTGATTTTTTATTTTTTATTATTAATATAATTATTGTTATTATTATTATGGATGGTAATTGTTATTACAGTTATTTGTTTTGTAAATTAAATCAGTGTTTTGCAATCAGTATTATACGTTTTTATATTGTTAAAGAAGCAAACCATGCACAAAAAAATGAAAGCATTTTCATATTTTTATGGAGGTGGTGACAGCGCACCTGACCTGACTTCTGTGTGAATTGAGTGTCAGTATTACAGCATGGGGTTCTCTTGGTCTCCAGTGATTTCGTGTCTTTTTAACAGAGATTTTGCATATGTGGACTCTCATCCAAACATATCTCAGTCATTTCTCAGTAAAATGGTCTCAATAAAAAAAGTTTAATTTATTCTTTTGCAGTGGTCTTATATTCATTTTTACTTGAGAATGTCTTCATAAAAACACAAGTTAATCTTATGATAAAATGTCACCCCAATACTAAAAGAAAACTACATCCCTTTTAGATACAATGATTTTCATTGAAGTATGTGTACGCACATACAATTATACATTTTACAATCTTTACCATTTTAACAACGGATCTTTTATTTGATATGAGATACTGGCACATTACAGTAAGAGGATGAAAATTGATCATATGTCTATGAGATTAATCCTTATTTTGATTCAACTGATATTTACCTCCTGTCACCTTTAGCTGATCTTATGTACTCTGTACTTTGGCTGAAGATAAGACCAGTCGTAGCAATCTGAACAATATTTTGGCCTCAAGTGCAAACAATAAAATACAGTAGTATCTGCAATAGTACTATACAGTACAGTAGTTTTCTTGAAACATAATAAATAAAAGTGGAGTATGATAAACTTGTATGCAGTGTGTTCAATAGAAAAGGCAAGTGTTGTTTTATTGTCATTCTGCATTAGGATACTCTCACTTGTTTTTACAATAAAGATGAACAACACTGCACTGACACAAATGTGCCATAATTTAAAAATGCATATTGTTTTTATTCTGTACAGCCTTTTTAGTAAATAAACATCTGTCCGAATACAAACTTCATCGGCGTGATGTGAGAGGGTCTCGTCAACATCAGGTGACTTGAGACGCCACCCGACCCGTGACGTCGGCAGGCTCGCGCGCAGCCGCTACCGGTAGAAAGAAGATGGTGCTCATCAAGGAATAGTAAGTACAAGTGTAGCTTTTATTTGTAATTGTACAATCTTAACATTTGCATTTCATATCATTGACATGTTCATTCGTTCCTCGGTATGTTCTTGCCGTTTCGTGCTTCGATTTACGGTCAAGAAGCGCGCGTGCGCGGGTGGGCGCTCTGCCGGGGAAGTTCGCGAGACGCCGGTGTGAGGCCCAGCGTTAGCATGTAGCATTAGCGTGCTAGGCTAACAGTCCCCATTCACTTGCAATGAGACTGTGTTAGCATTCTTTTAGCTGTGTGGCTGTCAAGATTAAACGACATCCAATCTGGCATTTACCTCAGACTGTAGATAACACGGTATCGCTTAATTGTTGTACTTTATTGTTCCGTGTTACGTTAACACCTTTATCACCAAAAATGTACATTTTTATTTCAAACTTGCATTTTGAAGGACGTTATATCGTTTCTTACAAGTGAAACGTTTATGACAGTAAAACCGCTTGAAAGTTTGTCAACTATTGATCGGATAAGAGTTAACGATTTTCGATAATGTGATTAGTTTCTGAGTTCTTCTAAATCTCTTTTGTTTGAACGAACACGTATAAAGTTGCCTCATTTATTCAGTAATAGACTTTCGCTCTCATTTTTTCATGTCTTTTCGGCAGCAGGTTGATTTGTGTCAACCTGTGTGTCATTCATACGAATGATGTGGAAAAATCTCTTTAAAGTGTTAAGTAATAAATAACCATCTGCTTTGCCTTATTAACCGCTTAAGCTAATTATATTCACTTGTGTGACTTTTGGACTGTTTTAGACAACGTGCATCTTCAACTTTGTATTTCCATTCTTGTGTCCGGTCAGGTGTTGTCTTTCTGTTCTCTTGGGATGTAGTTATCTAGTTAGGCTGTCATCTGTAGACCAGAACATGACATGCATTGGACACAATAGGCATCTGATCTGTGTGAGACCAGATCAAGGTTATATGTCATCTAATTTATTTTTATTCTTTAGAAATCCACCTGTTTTCTTTCGCTTTGTCAGTGATGACAGATTGAAGTCAGAGCCGTTGGGTTTGCTAGAGAATGCAAATGAAAGTAACCATTGTGCATTTAGAGTAACTTTAAGCAGCAATGCAACAGGTGTGCTTGTGTTGTCATAGTAACTATAATAGGGATGGCAGGAGGATACCGCTTTCTTTGTCTGATAGTGATACTGCAAACCTGAGTATAAGAGATAATAATCAGAAACTCCACCCCTCTTATAAACAATGCTGTTAATATATATATATATATACATATAACTGCCCTATTAACATTATGATTAATGTTATCATTTTCATTTCACATTGCTTGGTGACCTTCTAAAACACAGTAAACTTCATATAAAGTGTATACGTTTAGGGTAAAGCTGCTCGTTTTTCTTTTGAGATCATGTTTATTTTGACCATAAACGTTGTCCTGTCATTTAAACTGAGAATGAGGGGTACAGCACCAATAGACCAATAGTCCTGAAACACATCTGGCTAAAAGGAGTAGTTCACCCAAAAATGAAACTTCTGTCATCATTTACTCACCTTGTCATTTCAAACCTGCATGACTTTCTTCTGCAGAACACAAAAGAAGATATTTTAAAGAATGTCGGTACCCATTTACTTGCATTGGTTTTGTGTTCATACAATAGAAGTCAATGGGGAACCAACAGTTTTGGTTACCTACGTTCTTCAAAATATCTTCTTTTGTGTTCTGCAGGAGAAAGAAATGATGACAGAATTTTGCTCCTTGAATTTCATAAGATCATAAACATATACACTGGATCCTATGTGTTTATATTGTGTATGTGGAAGGAAGATTCATTTTCTCCTGTGCTGGTTGACTGAGTGAATCTAAACTAAATATCAGAGCATCTATAGACTCTACAGGGTTAAATACTTGCTGGTCTCAATAACTGTCAGTATGTTTGAGTAATCGAGTTTACTACGTAGAGAAAAAAAACACATCCTGTTGTAAGATCTTAACATTTGTGAGTCATGCTGCGGTTTAAAGAGCATTTCATCCTCTTGCGTTTTTTTGGGGAGTTTTAGTGTTGTGGACATGTTGAGCAATACAGAAACATCTTCCTTTGAGAATAGGTGTATCCCACCATTTTGACACGATTCGCATCGGCGGATGACTCGTCTTTTTCATGATGTCAGATTATCCCTTAACTATGTCATGTGTATATATTCATGTTTTTTTAGCATCAGCCGCAAAATATCCTAAATGAGTCGATTATTTACATATATAATCATTGGTTGTTACAAAGAAACCATAGTGGGTTACAGAAAATTATGAGAAAAGTGTATTTATTTTTTTCAAATATATTTTACAGATTTTGATTGTAGTTAATGTGTCAGTGTTGTAATTGTTTGTCTTCTCTTCTTCCAGTCGTGTGGTTTTGCCCTGCTCTGTGGAAGAAGTGAGTACTGTTTTTGTTCACTAAATACAGCCACCTGTCCTATCAGGTTGTTGTTGTTTGACTGTAAATGCACAGCATCACACTTGTTGATCTTACTCTCCATATGTTACCTGACTTACTGTGAAGCTATCCAAGACCCTCATGTCCTGACAGGTTATTAGTTTTAGTATCTGACAGCTGTTATCATTTCTAACGTTGACGTTTCCAGGATCATTTAAAATCCTGTGTTTTAAACTATATTGGCACACAGTTTGTTTGATGGGAGAACGAGACAGATCATATTCCGCATGTAAACGCCGGCTGCCCTCAGGGAATGTTTGAATCTCATGCAGCGTTGATGTTTACTTGGTTGGCATTGCTTGATATTTTGCATTTGCGGTCGCGGTCATTCATAAGTACACAACACACACCCAACACAATGCTTTTGTGAAGCTTATTTACTGCCAGACAGCTGTCAGTCGGGATGTTAAGCGTTAAATGTATATTTTATGTTAATGCATTAGCATTTGCTGTTAAATTGAAATCTGATGTACATACTTATGTTACATTAGATTGATTATAAAGATACTGTACTGATTTCACATTGCTTGAGATGTAAAGGTGGTCAGATGAAAAATGTCAGATTGAGTCTTTCAGAAACTGTGTCACATGTAAGGAGGGGAATAAATCAGATTTAGGCCACGTTCTTGTGGAGTGTAAATTTACCCTAAATGTCTTAATGAATATGTCCATTAAACCATAATTATCATCTTCAAGGCCTTCATAAACTGCTCATAAACCACACTTCTCTGTTTGCCTTCAGTAAAGCTGGTTTTGCTGTAAGGCTTAAATCGGTCACACAAAGCAAAGCTTTTGCCTTAATATGTCAAGTGCTGGAGGGGACGTTCTGTAATCACACACGATCTGTGAAATACCCCAGAGACAAAATTGAGTGCGTTTCTTTTACCAAATCTATAGAGTCTTGTGTATATATATGTGCGAATTTAATTCAAACTATAATTTTTAGAGACATTTTTTTAAAGACACAAACCTTATGATCTGTTAGAAACTCACTGCAAATTTCATTTAATGTCTTTCTAAGTAAAACAGACTATTCTGCTGGAGTTTATGTAGGACATGAGTTGATTTTATCTGTCAGGTTTTGATTAAAAAAGTAGGCTATGATATTATTAGTGGTAGTTTGCTGAAGGCGATCATCACTATTACTGTTGCTCATATGTAGGGCTAGAGAACACTTTATTAACTCAAATGAGAGACAGCTGTAAATTATACCTCAAATCAAGTACTGATATTTGATCTAAACAATGACTACATCAGCAGAAAATGCTTTCAGAGGTGCGAAAGTTATTGCATTTTTATTAGGGCTGTACAATGTTAGTGAACTATAATATTGTCACTGTCCTTCCAAAACCTAGGATGTCCAAAACACTGTACTTTTTAAATGATTAAATACCATGTTGTAAAAGCACAATTTAATACTTTTTATTGGTTAGATATTTGTAAAACCCAGTTACGTAAATAATAATAATTTATGGAACAAACAATCACGATATATGGAGATTAAAGGTTTCAGAAGGACAGCATTGACAATATGCTTAAAGTTTGTAAAATCTATTTGAATTGTATAAAAATTATATAACAAAAGTGAATATTTAAAAAAAATTCTTCGATACATCTATTCACATCCCAGTCTTCTAAAACTTTGACTACAGATATCTTTTTAAAATATTAAATTAATTTAGTTATTGTAAACCATTGCTTTTATATATTGTGCAGCACTAATTTTAATGAAATATTAATACTTCAAATCTTGTTATTCTTTAGACAAATGTTTACTGTGATTTGTTGTTAATATTATGTTTGTTAAAGAAGTAAACCGGGTCAGTTTTGATTCAGCTTTAAGGATGCTTAGCGCATCTGTTCGAGTTGTTAAAACATGTAATGTATGTAATATTTCAGAAGATGTTTAATATGTGTTGTGTTCTGTTATACAGTATCAGGTGGGTCAGCTGTTCTCTGTGGCTCAGGCCAGTAAGAATGAGACGGGTGGTGGTGAGGGCATTGAGGTGCTGAAGAATGAACCGTATGAGAAAGATGGAGAAAAGGGACAATACACACACAAAATCTATCACTTAAAGAGGTGAAGTCTTTCTTCTGCACTTTATTCTATACGTAACAGAATAGATTGTAAAACAATCATGTGAATGTCTTGAAAACCATTATAATGTTTTGTAATTGAAATAGTTTACTGTTCTCAAAGCAGTTGCAACTTTTCCTCTTAACACACAGCTGTGAATAGTTCACTTGGTTTTCTTTAACGTTCTCGTGTTGTGCGTTTGTGCAGTAAAGTTCCAGGTTTCGTGAAGATGATCGCACCAGAGGGGGCTTTAGTTTTCCACGAAAAAGCCTGGAACGCTTATCCGTACTGCCGCACTAGTGAGTGGTTCACGCTCATACTTCACAATCTGTCATGTCACGTTATTTTTTTCATGTGCATTAGACAACATTGTAACACATTACATATTGCCACAGATCTCATACATGTACACACATTTTTTTATTGTTTCATGCAGTTTGTGTGTTGTTTTGTAAAACCCAAGGCTAGAAACATACTCTGCAAGTACGCAGACGCTTATATACAGCCACGGAAATAATTAAGAGACCGTTTCAAAGCATCATTTCAGTTTTCAGGGAGGTGTTTAGATAAAATAATTTTTCCTGTTTCATTCTGTGAACCACTAACAATATTTCAATGTTCATATATTTGCGCTAAGTGTATTGTTTTTTATACATTCCAATATCTGTACATGTACAGTATACATGAAGCCCGTTGTGTACTTGCAACACATCACATGGTCAGAATCAGATAGCTGTGTATGAGAGTATGCTTCATGCCTTATAACCTTTGTTGAGTTTGTATTGATTTGTTGAATGTGTAAAATAGGAATGTTTTTATGTGTCACCTGATTATTTTTCTCTTTTATTTTTGCATGCCGCTCCATACCTCTTCAGTTGTCACTGTAAGTACAAAAACTAGCTGTCCCTGTGCGGTCTTTATGACTTTATGTACACTAAACAATCACTGCATGACTGTTTACTGTGAAGTGCCTGCAGTTTTAATGAAATGCTCTTTTGGGTTTGTTTGATGTCAGGAGTGTGACTACATTACAGTGGCCTTGAAAAGTATTTGGTCACTCTGTAGTTCACGTTCTTCGAATGTTTTTTCTAAATACATTTTTTCATTTTGAACTACTTCTAGTGAAATGTTTGTGTCATTGTTAAAATGGCATTTGCCTTTTTGTTATGTGACCTTCGCGTGTTAAATGTGAAGCGCTTATTTGTTTTTCTGTGAGCAGCGTATCTCATATGTTCTCATTCTGAACACCATAAATAACATTTCTTGGAACACATCAAGTTTACCTTCTGTCCTGTAGGA
The DNA here is from genome assembly GCA_026939265.1 of Oreonectes daqikongensis. Lineage (NCBI taxonomy): Eukaryota > Metazoa > Chordata > Actinopteri > Cypriniformes > Nemacheilidae > Oreonectes > Oreonectes daqikongensis. The sequence goes on along the minus strand of JAOTQM010000056.1, from coordinate 622,158 downwards.
ACGTGTTCCCTTCAGCATTACAGGCGGTTTAAAAACATGTGGTTTGGACCTCTGATGTTGTTGTCAGACACACTCTGTAGAATCACATTTCCTTTAGATCTGATATTTCTGCATTACACACATTGCAGGGTGAAGTCATTTTTCCTGTTTGTGATGAAGGTCTGTCTCATCTCGCTCTCTTTTCCCCAGAATGAATACATGAAAGATGACTTCATGATTAAAATCGAAACGTGGCACAAACCCGACACGGGCTCATTAGAGAATGTGAGTACGATGTTTTTCTTTGGTCATTCGAGCGTGATGTTTGAGGATTTTCACATTTTATATGATTTGTTGTTTTGTGGTGGTTGTCGTCAGGTACACGAACTGGATCCCACCACGTGGAAGACGGTGGAGGTTGTGCACATCGATATAGCAGATCGCTCTCAAGTTGAACCTGGGGTGAGTTTACTTCACATGTGTCTGTAGAAATGTGCAGGTCTGAGGAATCTTCGGCTTTATCTCAAACTCTCTGCTGTTGCTCCTCATTTTCATTTGCATAACTCGGCCGTCTGATGCAAATACATAGGGCATGTTCACATTAGAGGCTTTGGTGGTGACCCAAGTCTGACATCTAAGTCTGGCTTTCCGTTCAGTTTATTGTAAACCCTTATATTACATGCTATTTAAAAGGACTGTTATGTCATTTGTGATTTATTTCCAGTCTTTCGTGCCGCTCTGAGGTGCTGCTGTTATGTAAGACGAGATTAGGATGACGTGACATTAGTGTATATGCCCCGTTGCCCTTCTGACCTACATTACTTGTGGTTCACTTGTTTACCCAGAAGGCTTTTTATCTCACGTACATCTGCTACCAATGTCTAAGGGCACTCTGAACCCTTTCTTCCAGACGTTGTGTTTTTGCGGCACATGCCGTTTAAGAGGGTCTTTGCGTTGTAGCTTTCGGTTGTCGGTGTATGAAAACTTGATCCTTGAGATCAAACAGGCTTGCTACCGGTTCCGTCCACCAGAAGACACGCACACTGTGTCAGATTTCAGCTGCTTTGAATAAATCCAAATGCTCTTCTGCTGCGTTTCCATGTGACCTCATTCTGGCACTGTGCCGGGGGAATAAATAAAGCCTCAGTGCCGTAGTATGTTGACTAGAAAGAATGCATCAATGGACAGTGTTAAACACCCGTCTGTACATCTCGTGAGTGTTGTTCTCAGGCCTGGAGCACATTTATGCTTCGTACCTTTAAATTGAGTTAAGTGGATCAGATCTGGCTGGGCTTAATCCCTCTTGCCATATGTGACCCTGGATCACAAAACCAGTCTTAAGTAGCACAAGAACATTTGTAGTAATTGCCAACAATACTTTGTATGGGTCAAAAGGATTTTTTTAATGCCAGAAATCATTAGGATATGAAGTAAAGATCATGTTCCAAGAAGAAATTTAGTAAATTTCCTACCGTAAATATATCAAAACTTTATTTTTGTGTGGATGTAGTAAAATCGCTAACAAAAAGGCCCTTAAACACGTATAAACTTCACTCGCTGCTGTCGCTCTTTATGAATTACCCACTCAAGTTTGGTATCTCTGTAAAGCTTCGAATTTCAGCTTTCAGGTTCATCTATTCTCCACAACATCATTACAGCGATAAGCCAAAAGAGAGCGTATAAACAAACCTGTTTCTTAGCAGCGGCCTGCTACAGCACCCTTGAAAGGCCATTTTCTCAATGTTTACATTTTTTGCACGCTCAGATTCCAGAGATTTAAATAGTTATATCTCTGCCAAATATTGTCCTATCCTATATGAATAAAAAGCATATTTATTCAGCTTTCAGATGATGTAAAAATCTCAATTCAGTTTTGTTGTCCAGGGTCACATGTTCTCAGAGCTCATCGCTGAGATTAAAGGGTAGAGCGCGAGCGTGTTCCCTATCTGAATTCACAGCCATACATTAAATCCTGACTCGTATTGTAATTCCCCTGTGTCTCAGGACTATAAACAGGATGAAGACCCAGAGATCTTTCATTCAGAGAAAACGGGCAGAGGACCTTTAGGACAAGACTGGAAGGTGAGAGGCCTTTAGTGCATCTTCAGACGTCTTCAGTGTTCAAGCCCGTTTCCTGCTTTAAAAATCGTTTGTGATTTGTGCCGGGACAGAAAGAGCTGTTGGCTAAACCGGACACCCCTCGTATGTGTGCGTACAAACTAGTCACTGTCAAGTTCAAGTGGTGGGGCCTTCAAACCAAAGTAGAAAATTTCATCCATAAGGTAAAGGATACTCACTCCTTTCAGTTTGCATGGTCATGTCCCACAATGCTTTGCAAGAATGCTGCCTTTACATGCAATTTGAGTGGCTGCTCGTGTGCACAGTTCTACCTCGTGACCGCTTCTCCATCTCTATTTGCAGCAAGAGAAAAGAATCTTCACCAACTTTCACCGTCAGCTCTTCTGTTGGATTGACAACTGGGTTGAGCTCACCATGGAGGATATCCGCCGGATGGAGGAAGAGACACAGAGGGAGCTGGAGGAGGTCAGAACAACAATGCTTTGTGGAATAGATATACATTCATTGAAGTTCCACAATATTAGGTCTCCAAAGCATGATGTTTATTCTAGCCGCCTTTGGCGAACATCCTGTTACCCGAATTTTGATTGACAGGCACTGACGCCATGTTTAATTCGGTCGCCCACACAGTGTTCTGTCATCCCCTGCACATAAATGTGTGCCATTTCTGTGCCACTAGCGACACGAAATGTAACAGTACTGTTTTTTGAAAGCGACTGTGTTTGCGTATTGTTTTTGCTGCACATTAAACTTGCGCGCACAATAGTTTCACGAAAACGTTTAAGCAACATTTAGAAAACACTGCCCTGAAATATATTCACACTAGACGCATTCAACCCTGTGCATGCCTACCCATCAATCTGACGTGAACATCTGGTTGGGTTTTACTGCGTAACGCTGGCCGTTTATATGTGGAATAAAACGTTTAGTACCTGTGATATTAGCACCAGGAGTCATTATTCAACTATAGACCTAAAAACAGAAGTCAGTGGATTCTGGGCATTATTGAAAGGGTTACAGATTAGAACCCAACAGCTATATTGGGTTTTTCCACCGGTCACTTTTGGCAGCTCGCTCATGTTCTCTGTTTTCAGTCGTGTTTGTGTTGAACGCGTCCCAGCTGAAGTGTATAGGGTTTGGCCCAGATTCTTTCCTCAGCTCGGTAAATGCGACGATCCAACAGCAACGGCCCTTCCAAACTCTGACACGCTCTGCGATCGCTTTTAGTGTGCAGCCAACAAAAACCACAAACTCTTCAGTGCCTGAGAAATATCGATCAATGCGCTCTCCTCCTGGTCCCGCAGGCGTGCTCGCTTATTACTTTTATTCTGAAGCTGCAGTTGGCCAAGAGCAATAAAGTGATTCCTAACCCGTCAACCTATCAGTCATATTATGAGTTAAATCTTTCTCTTAACTAGTTCATCAACATCTGTTATTGTCTTCAGTGTTCATAAACAGACTCTGCTAGTAGTAAAACTTATATTTTAAAAAACAGTTTTTTTACGCTGCTGCTATCCGGTTGCCAAGCAGAAAGTATGTTTTTGGACTAATACTTGACGAATCACATTTACTTTGGCCTTTACGAAGAGGTTCCAGGCCATACATATTTTTTTCAACCCTTTTATGGAAATGATGAATGTTTTCAATGATGATGTCAACATTAACCCATTCAGCTCCTCGGCGCTGAAAACGTTTCACCCTCCAATAATAAAACATTTTTGTTTGTGTTCCTATTAAGTTCTGGATTTTTTTGTTAAGGTTCTTTCCTGTTCTGTTATTGGCTGGTTTGATGTTTTCCAGGTGGACGCCAGTGAGCGATCAGGTTGCATTTAACCACATGTTTTGTTTCTAGATGCGTAAGAAGGGCTCCGTACGAGGAACGACCGCGTCCGAGGAGTAGCCGAATCCTTTTAGTAACGCGTGACAGGTGGAGTGACTTTGTAAGTCTCGCCGGACGAGAGATGGCCGCTTCGCCGTGCATTCTTTCTTGTTTAACGCTCGCTGTCACACACTAACCAATCTTCACTGCTGTTCCAGCTAACCACAACTAACCAACCGTTCTCCTCCCAGCTGACGTGTGGACGAATGTAACCCGAGTTTAAGTGTTAGTGGTTTAAGACCAACTCTTGGCTGAACCGCCCAATATCGTTCACTCCGTCCAAAGGAAAATGGTGTCTCAACGGTGCAAATTAGAAACAGGTGTTTGTCGCTCCCTGAAACGGGCTCATCTGATAGATCTAATGGTTTTAGGCTGCAGTTAAAAGGTAAAAGAGCTTTTTTTGGGCCGGGATAGACTGGCTCGCTGTTACAAAGAAGCCTGGTGGCCAACGGCTGTTGATCTAAATGGAGGCTGAGATGTTTTCAGGATCTGCTGTATTTCCATCATACACCAGGGGTCTCCTTATTTTTCATTTCAAACGTGATAGTTTGCCCGAAAATGAAAATTCTGTCATCGTTTACTCGTTCTCCCTCATGTCGTTCCAGACCCTGTATGACTTTCTTTTGTGGAACATGAGATGTTCTGCAGAGTTTTTGCATTGTTCTTTTCTATACAACAAAAGCATATTATGACCAGGGACTGTCAAGCTTAATAAAAGTGTTCCTGATGACTCAAATCTTTTATAGTCGTGTGGTTGCTTGTGTGCAGAACAGTTGAAATTATTCGGATTAAATCGCCTCCACTTTAACGTATATACACATACACTGTTTTAGACACAATGGGCATCTTGGATGTCAGTTTGCCCTACATTAAAAGTCAGAAGGATTTGAAGCAACATGAGGATAAGTAAATAATGATTTAAGTAAATTATTCCCCAAATCATTTATAGATCCATGAAAGTCTACACACACACACACACACACACACATATATTTTGGTTTTATGTGTCACGTATTAGACATCATTCAAAGTAGTTCAAATCTGGCGACGTCTCTGTACTTTATTGAAGCAGTTATGGACTTCATTTTATAGACTTTCTTCTCGAGAGGAATTCTGCGTCTATTTGCAGTAAGAGAGGCGGAATGGGGCACAGCCGCTTCGGATTTGCGTGTTGTTCTTCTTCCCCCTGCGCTTGGCTCCGCCGCGGAACGATCTGGAAGCGATGAGGCTCTCCTCCGACGCTCTTTCCAGGCGTCTCTGCCCAAATCTTTTTTCCCATCATTTCTCTCCATCGCCCCATTTGTTTCTGTGCTGTGTTCTTGGTTTCTAATCACCACTTTTGTGTTTGATTTTTCCAGATAGTTTCTACTCTGTGCATGTGTGTTTCTGCACTCTTTGATTCGAGCATGCATGTGTATGTGTATGAGAAATGAAGAGGCTACAGTATCGGTTTACCGGTGTATCCAGGCATGACACAAGTTTCCAGCATCATGTGAAGCAGCGGTTTGGACTGGTGTGATGTCACCGTGGGTTGAGATCTCCAGCAGATAGACACCAAACGCTAACAAATTGTCTTGTGTCTGTGGCCTGTTAAAACAAAAAACTCAGATTAAGTTAAGATGTATTAAAAGCATCTGTGACCACATACAATAATTTGACTCATCCATCAGTTTCTTAAAACAATAGCATTAACTCATAAACAGTTCATGTCACAGATTCTGTTCATATAGTTTAAAAGAAGAAATCGAGATGATGTGATTATGAAACATAGATGCTGTGTCACTTTGTGTTGTGCCTGGTTTATGACACAGTGTTTTGTATCAATTGGTATCACACTTGGTAATCATTCTTGTCTCTCTCTCTCTCTCTCTCTCAGCTTCGTAAAACCGGTCAGGTTCGAGGCACCAGCGCTGCTCACGAACAATGAGACAAAACTAAAGAATCCAACCACGACGACGATTGACGAGACATCACCGCATCCAAACACACCGGCCAGTGGGGGCGCCGTCCTCCACCAGACTGAAGAATGACACAATGATCAGTGATACCGAAGGAAACTCACGCCTGCCGCGGGGTGGAAAACGCTTCACGCTGGACGACATTTCGCCTGTTTTCTAAACCGTTGAGAATCTCAGGCAGGTTTATACACTGACTATTACCACTTTGTAAGGAGTTTTAGAAATATCAGAGTATTGCTGTATGGTTGTGTTATTCTGTTTCTGAAAAAACCCAATTTGGCAGGCATTGGACCAATTATTTGTTCTTGTTGTTTTGTTATCTGTTTGTTATTGTTTGGATCTTAATTTTTCTGTTCAGTCTCCTCCCCTAGAAAAATCACTTCTTTTAGTTTCAAGTTTGATTTGTACGTTTGCATTCGTTGTATCGGCATAGTCCTGCCTATCATGTCTTGTTTTTCTAGGAGATGTTATGCTATTGCACGGTTAAAAAAAAAAAGGGGCTTCGCATGAGCTCGGGCACGTTAGTGGCTGTTTTCGAGAAGGCCTCCATGTTCTCAAAAAGACCCTTCACATGACACAAAGCCGTTGCCACTGCTGCTTATATAGAGCTGCTTTAAAACAGGTGAAGTGCTTTTATATCGCTAATCTACCTGGAACGCTCTCAGGGTTCCCACGCTCGGAAAACCTGGAAATATCAGGGAATGCTGTGATTTCCAGGTCTAAGGGAATTTAAGTTCATCTGTTCATTGCGAGTGCAATCTCTAAAAAATGAGCTTTAAAACGCTTCTGAATGTCATGAATGTGGAAGTTGTGGGAACCCTGTGCTTGTACCTGAATGTGTGCATAGATGTCTGTTCTACTGTCAAAACAGAAATGCATTGAATGATGCTTGACCTTTAGATATCAGGTCAGAGTTGAGAGGTTTGATTCTTCCTGACCTGCACCAGCTCACATAAACCAGCCTATCAAAAAAAAAAAACCCACACATTTGGCGTTTGCATTGGCCGTGCCTGATGTTGAACCCAAAGCGCAGGGCTGTTTTAACTTTATTTAGATTTGTGGAACAGGACTGAAAGCTTTTAAAGTGTACCAAATGTACGGTTCTTTGTTCTAGTTTTCACTCCGCAGCGGATTCGGGTTTTATCGTATGTACGCCAGTGCATTAGTGATTATTTTAATGGTGTAGGTTTCTTTGGACGACTGATGGCTGGAGTTTGCGCAGTTGGAGACAGACTGCAAAATCTCAGCGCATCGTGTTTAGAGTTACCGTAGAATTGCACATTTGAGACAGATTTAAGCCTTTCTGTGTACAAAATGGGGCTTATGAGATTTTCTCCACACTCTGGGAGTTTTTTATGGATTGAATGTTTTTTTTTTTAACATTTCCCAGTACAAGGTCCACACGTCCACAATGTTCATGTAATCATGCAGCGTGTGTCGTACGATGTCAGGTTCTTTGACGGCACACTAGCTCAGAAATCTATGCTCATGTAGTCGACGTTTGTTTTATTAAACAATTTCATGTGTCCTGGGTCTTCTGTTTGGGGTCTATTGTTCTGTTGAAGTCAACGTTTTCATGTCATCGCAATCATAATTGTTGAACAATCAGTGCACTGACGTCTGTGTTTACTTACACATGCGTACAGAATACAGTCTGGAGTTTCAGATTGTGTGGTTTACATTTACGCATACAAATGACTTTTGGGATAGCGGGTCATGTGGGTGGACATGGCAGGTTTCAGATACAATGAATGAGTCCCATATTGCAATGTAAACAACACAGAGAATCTACTGTTTTTCTTGGAAACTATACAATGCTTTTTTTTCCTGATCGTTGAAAATCAGGGGAAATAATAAATGTACAATGGTGTGATTTTCTTTCTTATTTGCAGCTTTTGAATTATAAAAGTTTAATGATTAACAGTACATCTAATAAATTTTGACACCTGTCTTACCTTTCTGTCTTTCTTTTGCCATTTATTTTTACTACGCTGTTACCATTTTACAATGAAACTTGAGAATTCATGTCTTGCCTTGGAATGTTTTCTTTTTTCCTGAATGCAACAGAGACTAAGGATGACGAGTTTGGTCATGGAAATCCTGGAAATAACAATGGCAAAATATTTTAGCAAGGTTTGGAAATCATGAAAATGTCTGATATAAATTGTTCTAGTTAAAGTATTTAAGCACTAGAATGTGCAAGTGCAGTATCAATAAAATTAGGTTTACAAGTCCTTGGGGCCAGTAATCACAAACACATGGAGATTAATTGGTGTTACGGTGTTGGGAAGCCTGCTGACAGCTTAATTCATTTCTTCATTTTTAATTTTGAGCCACGGAGGGTTTATGGTCACATTATAGCATAATATGATGTACTTAAATTTAGTCCGAGTTTCTCCCCAGTAAGTGTGCATGTACCTGACATCACCAGTAGATGACACTGTTCCGCCTTGACAGAGTCGGAGGTAAAAGTGTTTCATATGGTGGCCAGAGAAACCACGCAAACAATTCTTTGTTTTGCATTTATTATTCTTGCATTAGTTTAAATTAATCTGGCAAATCTAGAAATATTTTGGCTACTTGCATTTGATAATAAAACAAAAGTGTAGTAGAGTTATAATGGGTTATATCTTTTTATTGTGGTTTGGTGGGATGTAATCTTGCTTGTACTTTAAGATTATATTGCTACAATTTCTTAAACACTATTCATTTATAAAGCGTTTGTGCAAGGAAGGATAAATAATTTGAGCCAGCTCAACGAGTTGTAAAATATATACCACAATTACTAGTTCATTAACCCTGGAGATGTTCATTATCTCTGGCTGTAATTTATCTCTGCTTGAAAATGAAGGCCTGTCTTGTGCATGTAGCATTTTTACTACAGTTTCCTGTACATATAGGACAAACGTTTGAAAGAGACATGTAAGTATTGTCTATGCAAGTCTAATAATTGATCTTTTTATTATGTTATGTCTCATGATTTAAAAAGGTCTAATTCTATATTTCCACATCTAGAAGAATTGAATGTTTATAATCTATATTTAGACATCAACATTGTCTTAATGCAGGACATCTGAGTAGTGAAAGATCCTTTATTGTATTTATATCAGGTATTTAATACATTATTAAACCTAAATCTATATGTATTATATCTCTGTTAGGCGTCCTTAACGGAAGCCCCGCCCCTGTGCGTCAATCTCCGCCTTCTGCGAACGAAACGCCGCCCCCTGCGCATGTGTCCCTGTGTCGGCATTGGTGAGAAATCAGCGCTGAAATAGATGAGGGAATGTCAAACTTGTTGCCGATAGCCGGAGGTCAACACATCTGACACAGGGATAGATGAGAAAACCTTTCTGCAGACCGAATCATTTGATCGAATAGCATGGATTGCGCGGACTGCACGGACAATATTCATGAAAAGGACGTTTAATTCCTTTGGAGCACGCATTTCATACTGTGACAACAAAAGGAACCGTCGGCTCTCCAGTTTCTAAGGCGCGCGCACACAGCGGCGCATTGAGTCTACGCTTTTCTCAAAGGACTGAACGAACGCGCGAAGTTCTCTTTATTGGACTACACATTTAATGCATTTGTTTACCTTTTTTTTTTTTAATGCATTTGATTTTTTTATTCAAAATAATGCGCGCGCTCTTTGCATTGGAAATGAGAAGATGGGACATGAGCTCCGTTTGCACCCCTTTGGATTTGTGTTAAAGGATTCGGGAACGTTACGCATCGATTAATAATGTAAACGAGGACTTTGGTTTAAGATGCGCGTTTACCAGAATCGTTGCATTGAGGGTACATTCAGTTTTTTGTGCGTCTTGGATATAAAGCTGTGCGTTTTTATGTTGGATTTGAGGTACTTCCAGTTAACGTCACCTAATATCTTACTTTCACATCATTAAATATTTACGCAGTATTATTATCACGTATATGCATGTGAAATTAAAATTATTATTTTTTCGGCTGTAATGTTATTGTAATTATTATTTGCGGGTTTTTTTCCCATCAAATTGGCTCTTAACATGGGCCCCTTGATAAGAAAATACACAAGAAAAAATTACTCTGTGGAAGTACATAAAATGGACTGTATTTTTGCAGAGGATTGTTGTTTTTAATTTTTTTTAATCTTGCTGTGACAAACCACCTAAAACAAAGGAATCCAAGTCGAGTGCAAACTGAAAATGAACTCTAATTATAACAGCGCTGGATTTCATATAAAAGGGCCGTCGGTAGCCGTGGAGCCGATGATGGGCCCCCTAAATGAATCCCCCATGCAGGGACTCAACTTCATGTCGAACAGAGACCAGTATGGATTCCAGACTCATGGCCATGGGGATATGCTTGGTATGGGAGTTCAGCCACAACATCAACTCCACATGCAAGGACCATTCAACCATCAACCGCCTAACCACGAGCAGAATTCACATCTGTACCAGGACAACGTCCCCTCATGCTTGCATGGGGACAGACACATGGGCTTTAATAACACCAATGCAGGTCACCCACACATGTTTGAAGGAGGATATGGTCAGCAGCTAGCAGAAGCACAGTCACGAGAATGCATCTCACAGCAGCAGCAACAAAGAATGGCTGCAATGCCCGAGTTTCAGCCTCACCATAATGGCAACCACGCCGTTCCAGCGCCATGCCTGCCTCTGGACCAGTCGCCTAACCGTGCCGCTTCGTTCCACGGCCTGCCTTCCTCCTCCCCCGAAACCCACAGACTTGAACATTACAGGCTTTTCCCACAGGGAAGGATGGGGGGATCAGAACATTTTCCCTGTGATCCTCTGTCAGGGAATTTTGATATGACTGGATTCTCTACCGCCGAGTCCTCGGAGCCCAAACTTTCCTATTGCGAGACAGGGAACCAAGTGGTCGGGGGTCCTTTTTCTACCTGTAACCGCTCTCGAGGGCCCATGATGGGCGGCTCTAAAGGCGACCAGCAGCTACCTCAGCAAAACGTATTTTCTGACAGATTTGGCAACAGGGGGAAAATGGATCCAGGGGTTAACGCTAGACACCACCTCGTAGCGCAGCAAAGAAGCGGACCTGTTGCTAGGCAAAACCCTGCTTCCCCTGCCCTTCCTCGGTTTTATCACAATCCCGATTTTGTACCGAACAATACGGACATTCAGGGCCCTATGGTGCATGTACAACATGGCCACATGGATCGGCCCATACACAGACTGAACAGCCATAACATGCATCCCTTTGGGGAGCCAGTATTTGATGTCCCTCAGCTAGCACCTCAACCCCCCCACCACCCTCACCTTAGCTCACTGCCTTATTTAAATATGGCTAAAAGGCCACGGTTTGATCTCCCAAATGGCTCTGCTGGAGAGAGCTGCAGCCCGCTGACCAATGGCTTACATAATCGCCCTGGTCTTGAGAACCATCTCTCCCCTTCTGCTTTTCCTTCTCCCATGGGGGACTTTGCATCTCATGTGACTGATGGCTTTCCATCAGGCCCCCTACCCCTGAGCTCTGTCCCAGAGCAACAACAACAGCCACTGCAGCGGCGGCAAAATGCGGCGATGATGATCAAACAAATGGCATCAAGGAGCCAGCAGCAGAGAATGAGGCAACCCGACCTGCAGCAGTTAAGTCTCCATGGGAATGTGACATCAAACGGAATGGGCTGCAGAGGGCCTTTGGGTAATGTGTCTCAGTCAAATTTTGAGAAAAAGCATACTTTTCACGGAAACTTTGACAGTCCCCATCTACCTCAAGAAAACTCATGGTTTCCTGAGCCACAACAACAGCAACAGCATTGTAGAGAAACAAACGCTCATGCCTTGGAGCAGACAGACAATGGACATAACATTATTTTTAGACAAAGTGTCACAAGCATGGACATGCAGTCTTTGAATTCCCCAGGAGCACATCACCCGTTTGAAAATAATGTCAGCAATCCTCTGCAGATGCAGTCTCCTGATGAGGGCAACATGCAGTCGGGTGCACCCGCGGACAGGAGGCCGGCCGAATTTGGAGGAATGGCTATGAGGAGGCAGCATAGCTTCCCTCCTGGAGGGCCAAATCAACAGGGAGCCCCCCAAAGCAATCCACCAGGATTTAGCTCCTCTCCAGGGAACTATTCCGCCCATCCTGAGTACCTCTCCAGCCAGCACCTGTCAGTCAATAAGCTTGGGGCCCTCTCTTTGGGGAGTTTGAACAAAGCCAGTACAAAAGACAGTGTGTTTGGCCAAAGCTGTCTGGCAGCTCTTTCCACGGCCTGCCAGAATATGATCGCCAGCCTTGGGGCCCCGAACCTCAATGTGACTTTTAATAAGAAAAGTCAAAATGAGGCCAAACGCAAAGCAGGTCAGGTTGAGCAGGACATAAATAGCAGTGGCAGTAGCGGAGCTTGCGGCCCAGGGGTAGAGTATTTCCAGAGCAATGCTTCTCAGAATAGTCAAACACCTTGCTCTGGGAATAACAACAATACAACGGCAGGTCAAAATGGTACGGGCCAGATGGCGAAAAGGGAAGCTAGCACCCTTTCCCCAAACAACAACATGGAGTCTGGATGTGAGGGGAAAATGGCAACAGGCAACGGCAAAGGGAGGGGGAAAAAAAGACGCGATAGCGGGCACATAAGTCCCGGAAACTTCTCCCCTCAGTGTAGCAGTAACCCTGTTGTCAGCCCAAGTCAGCAAGGTTCCGCTTTGAGCATGGGCATAGAGAGCAGAGGTAAAACTCCAGAGAGGGCCCTGGTCTCCCCTTCCTTTGGAAAACCTGACCTTGCAACTTCAATGGACAGCGGAATTCAAAGCGTAGGCAAATCGGATGGCGTTTCCCCCTGCATGGATTATTTAGACGAAGCCAGCCCCAACTACAACAACGAGGATGCGAGACCCTGCAGAGCCGGTGTTAAGTGTAACTCTGAAAACAGGGGTGGCTACAGCGATGCTCCGTGCATGGAACAGGTGCGAACGCCATTGAGCAGCTCCGGCCAGGATGAGGTACATCCTCTAGAGATTTTACAGGCTCAGATCCAGCTGCAAAGACAGCAGTTCAGCATCTCTGAGGACCAGCCACTGGGAGGGAAAACAGGCAAGACGGCTGACTGCCAGACTGGACTAAATGGAGAGTGTGCCATGGCCAATTCTAGCCCGGTTGCAGGCAAGGGCTCTGTGAATACCATTGACCTTGACTCTCTCATGACAGAGCAGCATGCCACCTGGTATGTCCCCGGCAACAAGCCTCTGATAGAGGAGCCCGCTAATGACAAGTGCCTGGGATTCTGGGATAGAGCACGAGGCCAGAGTGACAACAAAGAAGGTAAACTTCATTGACTTGCAGTGAGAGCATGATGAATTGGTGTTTTTATGGACTGTTGAGTTTACTTTGATGGCTTAATGGTCGAATAATGAACAACCTTAGGTAGCTTAACCTCAGGCGCAGGGACCCATTTACAACTAATCTGTCACCCAGAAGTGAGCTTTAATTAGCACACTTTAAAACACTCTGTCTGGAGCTGACAGAAAACAGGATGCAAAAAGCAGGATGAAAAACAATAACTCGCTGATAGTCTTTTCTGAGCATATCGTTTGCCTTTGCAATTAAAAATTGAAAAATTGAAAAATATATTATATACATATTATATAAAACATATACATTTATTTATTAATTTTACTACAAAGGCAAACAACCTGCTTATTATAGACTTGAGTTAATTGTTTTTATCCTGCTTTTCCTCATCCTTTTTGACAGCTGTGTGTGTGTGTGTGTGTGTGTGTGTGTGTGTGTGTGTGTGTGTGGAGATTGTGAGTCCAAAAACCTTTGACAAATTTGTGTCTAATTATATGTATTAGTTTGTATACATATATATACTTGTGTGTGTGTGTGTGTGTGTGTGTGTGTGTGTGAGAGAGAGAGAGAGAGAGAGAGAGAGAGAGAGAGAGAGAGAGAGAGAGAGAGATAGTAAATATGTAAACTGAATCCTTTTAAGTTCCAATGGACAGCTATTTCTTTTACTAATATCCAACTGTGATATTTTATGTCCGTGTTTGCATTTGTTTTAAATAAGAAGCAGTAATAATAATTATTTTTTAATAATAGTACTGATACTTTAGTATTAATATTCCTGATATATTAATATTAATAGCAACTATGTTTATTTAAGTACCTAAATCTTATAACTTGTATTACTCATTTTACATCAGAAAGGCATCATATTTGTTTTAGAAAAATGTAAACACAAATAAACCGAAATATGCGTAAATCTGACAGGAGCGCAGAGCTGTATTTATAAACGCGTAAAATAAGCCTGTTCTCCATATCTATTCCTGGTAGCGTCATTATATATTTTTACCTCAGGTTTTACCTTATCTTTACTGGTAACTTTACCCGGCCGTTCAGATGTATTGTCAGCGGTGTAATATTTCACTTCAGAGCATCATGGGTCACACATTCACAGCGCTTCGGTTCCTTCTCTGTGCAAACACCGAGCTGTTGTTGCGTTATTTTGGAAACAGTCGTTAGTTTGCGATTAATTTGACTGCGGACACGCTCGAGCTCGTTATTAAGCCGCGAGGCCTGATAAATGCGCAGCGCGAGGGTTAAACGGAGACATTAGGCGCGTGGCCAAGATTCCGCGCGCCTTTACCTCACAATTCTCTTTCCTGTCATTTCGCGCCATGAGACGTGTCATCATCAGATATGTGTCGCGTCATAGTCATAAAGCGACGTATTTGATTTTCTCCATAGCTGAATGAGGGTTATTATTTTCTTATGAGCACAGTGTTTTTAAAAAAATAAAAACTCATATCATCAAGGCTATGCATTTAAACATCAAAAATATGTGAAATAACACCACAAAAAAAGAAAATACGTTTTTGCCTGAATCTCCATTTTTCGAGTTTCTTGTTATTGTTTTTTTTAAATTAAATTTAGTCTTTCTATGCACATTGGGTTTTGTTTAGGACATGCATTTGTTCTGTTATTATTTTTTATGTAGAAATCTTTGTGGTAGTCTTACTTACATCATTTTAACAGCTTTATCGAACTTTAAAATATTTTTACTGTAGCCTCCAAAATAATTTCATTGTATGAACATCAAATATTTAAGCAGGGAAAAGCCTGCTAATATTCCGTTTGCAAGCAAGACTGCACATCAGAAAATCATTTCTAGCTCGAACTCAGAGTGTGTTTTTACCGTTTTGCTTAATAAATAGAGAAGGTTGTCAGATGCAATTTCTCAAACGGGGGCTGTCGGATATTCTGACAGCTTTGTGGCTCTGAGAGTAAACACTAAAAGACCAGGACAGAGAGAAAACAAAGGAGAAGATGCAATGGTCTCATGGGAAGACGACTCAAAACAAGACTCCAGAAAAAGGTTTAGAACACGAGTGTAGAGATGCATTTTGTGAGGGAGGGACATCATTGATGTGAAGAGAAAACAGGGCTTGATATCTGTGTGGAAAAAAAACTCCAAACCGGTGTAATGTGCACATCCGTTACATAAATGAACCTTTAAATCTTTGATCATTTTCCAGAATATAAATATGAGTATTCGTATTTTTGATATATTCTCATAAAAAATTAAAATCGTCTAGAATGTCTTTGAGTGGACTGTAAATGTAGGCTACATAACAGAATGTGACATTAATGCAGATGCACATTAAGGCTTCGCTCATCTGCTAATCTGTTAGTCATTGCCACCATTTGCATGCAATTGTTTTTTAATTAAATTTAGTAAATTCATAGCCAACAGCTCTGGCTGGTGTGATTGATATGAATTTGTTAGTGTGCGATGCATGCGCAGACGCACCTCTTCATGGGAGTTTTTGTTTGCAGAGCAGAATTAATTAGACTGTTTTCCCATGGCCGTGTGATACACAGCATTTTCCATGAGGAATGTCAGGGTGGAAAAAAAAAACCACGATCTTGTCTTGCTTGTCTTGGCATGCATTGAATTCCGCATTTTGTCAAAAGACAGGCGTGTACCGCCAAAGATGCATCAGCAAGACCCAACCCTTTGAATGGTGCGTCATCTCTCCACGTCGAGATAAGGTTTACCTAAAAATGAACGTTCTGTCACTTCCACGTCATTCCGTCCTGTATGGTTCGAACACAAAATTGGATGCTGCCAATCGACATCACGACTAAACGATTACAGAATTTTTATTTCTAGATGAATCCCTTTTAAAGATGGTTAAGTGTTTAACCGGCATATCAAGAGTTGTTTTTCAAAGGCGCGGAAGCGTTCGGTCATCCCTCGAGCGCGAAGCCAAGATTTAAATTTTCCATGTCACCTCATATGTTGTTGTTGTTGTCATACGTGTTTCTAAGATCATTAATGTTTCTTCTTAGCAACCCCACCCACTGAAACATAAACCAACAACTTCTCCCCCTCATTTGTAAGTGACCAGGCAAAACTGAGAGCTCGCCTGTGAACGGCATATGGAGCAGAAGGGTGTTGCTTTTCCATGCGTACGCGTTAGCGCATGTGTTGCGCTGGCCAAGAGAACATGTCCAAGAGCCAGACAGAGCAGTCAACCATCCCGACAGCAGTCAGCCAGCCAGACTGGGCCCCACAGCTGGCCCGATTTCCAGCCCTTCCCCTCTCCAGATTCTAGGCCCAGCGCTCATGAAGGCGATCCCTGTCCACGGTAGTGAAAGGGGGGGGTGAGGGGCTGAAGGGGGGGAGGGAGACGGCCCCAGGGCTCTGATGTGAAACTCCTTCAGTGCTCTGGGCCTTCGAAAACTGTGAAAAGCTCTTTCATATCCCTTGGCTTGGGTCCCGCGCTCTCTTTAGAATATTTTAGAATAATTTCATTCTAATTTGTCAATGGAAATTCAAACCATATAACAGCATATAAAAACAGGTTCTAGAGGGACTAGTTTATGTAAAAGAGAACGTTAGTGCCAAGCTATTTCCACGCTCTTGTGTGAGGAGACACCCACTGTGTCCCCTGCAGTTCTGCTGGCTGCTGTTTAGAGACTTGGAATATAGCCGCTCAACAATGATATGGATACGATCCCAGCGTTTGAGTAATGAAGTCTGCACTGTCGGGATGATTCGCGAGATGAGAGTTTAAAGGAACAGTTCACCAAAAAATTCTTTAATCGGTTATGTGTTGTTTTGTAAATGTATGACTTTGCTTCCTCGGTGGATAACAAAAGATGAATTTCTGATTTATTTTCGTCTTATTGGGTTGAATGGGAACTGGGGCTGTCAAGAAGCCATTGCTTTGTGTGACCAACTGTGACTTGCTATTGTATTGTTACAAATACAAATTCTGGCATTATTTATTCACCCTCATGTTGTTCAAAATTGTTCAGTGGAACCCAAAAGAAGATATTTTGAGAAATGTCTCTGTGGGTTTGTGGAAGTCAATTGGGCTCAGTGTTGTTTGGTTCTTCAAAAAATCTTCTTTTGTGTTCTGCAGAAGAGAGTAAGTCATACAGGTTTGAAATGACATAATATTGAGTAAATGAAACTCAAGCATCAATTATTTTCATTATATTAACAGACAAGCCTTTTTTGTTCTGTGCAAAAAAGTAATTTTAGTGCGAATTATGACAAGTTTAGTTTTTGGTTGAACTACTACTTCATGTACCTGTAATGTTTGAACCTTAACAAGTTAAACAAGTTTGTTTTTTCACTCAGACATCAATGCTGTCATGTGATATTAATTTGTTTTTCTCTCGTGTCTCCCCACAGGACATGGGTAGAAGCACCATCAGACGGCCAGAAGTGGCTCTTTAGCGTATCACTTAAAAAGGTAACAGAATCACATCTATCTGTCATCACAGGAAAAGCCATTGACTTCTTTTCCTCTGCCATACAGAGCGCAGCAGCGGGGTTCCAGCAGAACAAACCCCATAGAGAAATGAATTCCTAATGATAACGTTTACAGACTTACCATGAGCTCTAAGATGAAGTGATGTTTGCTACTGTTGAGGTCGCAAGTGTGAGATCAACTTAAAAAAATAAACCTAGTGCGTTACAGTGATTACGATATGGGAATCGTGAGGAAATCTCCACCCATCGGAGAAGTTTCCGTTACCATGGAAACAGAACTTGTGCCTAAATACTGCCTGGTCCCATGATGCATTGCGAGGGATATAATCAAATTCTTTACACTCTTCTTTAACTTCTACACATTATAAAATGTTGGCACGTCCCATAAAATGATTTTGTATCGTAGTGTGTAATGTGGTTTCGTCTCGAGAGCTTTTCATTTTAAAATGCTAATGCAGAAAATGAATGGGAAAAATATCTCCGGGACCAAGGTGGTCACTGCTGCGCTCTATTATTCGTACCCACTTACTTGATTTTCACGCAATCAGACGCAGGCGTCGCGCCATCTGTCTCCTCAAACCGTGCCACCGTTCGTGCGTCTCCCGTTGCTATTTCTTGTCCGCTGCGATTCCACGGCAACAGAATGACTGACATGTGTCGCGTCTCTGTGTGCCCTCTCCACAGGTGCTGCACGACGTCGATGTGGGGATGGGGGAGGAACCCAGAGGGAAGCCACCCGCGGTGCCCTGATTCTCGGGACCGGGGGGTGGAGGGCCCCCCGCAGTTTCTCCCGCTTCCAGATGCGACCCGAACTCATCCAGATCAACTCCAACCACTTTGAGACCTTGCTGGCTGCTTTCTCAAACTGTAAGGACAGTGGTCGACTTGGTGTTTTCCAGCAGTAATTGGATATCCCTTTTTTTAAACTAGCACTAGAGAAACCACAATGCTCTCCGGGTGTCTTCGGGCCAACAACAAGATCTTTTTAGATTCGCAGAAGAGGAGAGACAATGGGATTCAGGAAATACACAAGCACACCAGACTGGAATCTTGGACAGCGAGGCTCAGTTGCTTTTAGTGTATTTTTATCTCCTAAAAACCGTTGTTGCGTTTTTGTTTGGATTACCTCATTTTTTTTGTAACTTGACTTCCGAGTGAGGGTTAGATTAGATACTAAGAGAGTGCTGCTCTCTCTATAAATATTTATTCTCTCTGTTTGTTCGGCAAAGCTTCTTTATTTGTATCGGAACATTTAAGAGGTCTTATTGACGGATAAATGCGGCTCTTCCCCCTCCAATCTCAATCCCCATCCCTGTTCCATCTGTAACAGATAACTTTTTTTTTTAAACGGTTGTGTTATTGCCTTTTCGTTCTTATCTCGTTGTTTTTTTTTTGTTTAAACCTTGAGAATTCTGACAGATTCCTTCACATGAGGGGACGTCAGCACGTCATAAAGCTTCCCTTTCTGTCCGAGGTCTCAAGCAGCAGTCTCCGTGTCTGTGGTGGGTCAACCTTTTGACTTTTAAAGGCCAGTGGGGGTTCTCTCCTCTCCCTACTGTTTTTGGAAATTTGATATTCACCCTGAGAACATCCCTTTGTGACCCTGCCCGGCCAGCATCGGAATGCCATTGTTTCAAGTCGAAACTCTGCTTTGCCTGGGTTTTCCCTCCTTACCCAGCCTCCATTGAGACCCTGAGCTTCCCTCTGCCTTTAAACCAACTGATGGTGAATATGTTTAGTTGGAATTGGCAGGCTATTCAAGCGAGGACAATGGTTCTTGACAAAAGACTTTCCTTTTAAGAAAATAGGTTTTCTTTTGGAGAGAAAAAGGTCTTTAACCAATTTTTTTTGGTCTTCGACACCTCTCCGTTTTCTTGTGCTACCTCTTTTCTTCATTTTTCTCTCATTATTGTGCTATACACGAAGCTTAAAGTGAAGTTATTTGTGCCCGCAGAGTTTTTTTGTAAATAACCTGTATATTATGGATCAGTTATTAACAATAAATATGTTGTAAATTACTGCACTTTTCCAAGCGTTACTTGTCTCCGAGTGCTGTTCAATCCCAGCGTGTTCCTGTTGACCTCCGCAGAGCGCCTGTCATCTAATTCAATATTTTCCTATGAAATGTGGCAGTCTTCCCAAGAGAAACCTAAATTAGCACGTTCTCCGTACCAAAGAGCTACTGCTTCCAGTCTTTTCGTCTTAAATGGCGACTGTTTTAAAAGCACTCGGTTCTCTCCGTTTTTGTTTGATTTGGGGGCACCGGGTTTGAGATATTGCCTGAGAAATGCAGTCTTTATGTTTACCCTGAACTAATCTTAAACAGTGGGAAAATACTTTCCGAAGAGAGCCGAGCGGGTTAAACTGAAGTCAAATGAGGAGGCTGTTTGTGAAATGCTCGGCTACAAATCTCCAGTGGTTTGGACGGCCTTCGAGACCGCTGGGTTGGGTGGTGAAATCCCTTGAGTATATCTCGATCATGATTACCTCACCGTTCTTCATGTAAATCATCGCTTAGCTATTGATGATAGTGGAACACGTTATATATCCCCAGATGAATATGAAGCACACATGCACACAACATTTGGAGCAGATGTTAAAGACTCTGATTTGTTTATTGTACTGAAGTAAACAGAAATGTGCGTCAAATCAATCTGGGAAATGTATAAATATTACCGTGAACCTCAAATGTTTTAACGTGGGTTAAATTCGACAGCATTGGTAATGCTTAAACCAGCAGTACTCGATGTGCAGCCCACATTTTAATTTACAGGTATTTCATGTTAATATATGTAATGCACAACTCAAGACGCAGTCGATACCCCGGCGAATTTGATTCCCAGGAGTGACGCACCGTCTAAGAGACGGAATCTTTCACAGGAAACGCAGTCTGAAATATGTCCTAGCTCAGTTAGGCCGAAGGTGCGTTTTCTTTGGCTGGCGCCAGACATTCTTGTTCTTGTTTTTCCAATTTAGTGGAGCTACAGTGAGACAGTTTTCCCATTTGGAGATGACTGGAGCTCTCTGCTTTTACTATTGTTGATTGTCACTGCGAGACTACTTCCAGCCTTCTTTCCTTCCAGACAAAAAATGAATTTAATTTGTACAGCTTTTCCTCACGAACAACATGAAAACGCTTTGCAAACGAGCTTGATTGATAATATACTTTTATTCAGCATATGAGAGATGCAGATGTTTGTAAAGCGCTTTAATTGCATTTGAAGGTTTTTAGAAAGCCCAAGAGTTTGGTTTAATTGAAAGATGAACGCCGGGTTTTAATTATCACAGACGACTGATGTAATTATACTATCAGTCAAAGGTTTGTACACACCTTCTCCTTCTTTAATGTTATTCAAAAATGTTGGAAATGGGAACAATGCAGTCATTAAACTAATGCAATAGGAGGTATGGGAATTAATATATACAGAGCAAACAATGTTAAACTAATTTAAACTGTTTTATATGTTTTTATATGAAGAGTCCAGACTGCAGCTTCACACGCTTTATTACATGCTTTTTCTGAAACTCGGTGGCCACTTCAAAAAAGTTGTGACTTTAGAAATTCACAATTAATGTTTTCATGCATTTAAGCGCAAATCTTAAAATGTTTTTCATTGGAATTCTTTCACGTGTACACTGTAAAAAAATCATTGCTGCCTTAACATTTTAATTTGGCTTTACAAGTCATTTCAACTGACTTTTTTGCTCACCTGTGAGTTACTTATAGTGACTTATTTTGATTAAGTTGAAGTAATGTTTTAAAAAAAGTTTAAATGATCTGTATAACCAAATTGATTGTACTTAAAATTTTAAGGCAGCAAAGAGTTTTTTCAGTGTACACTCCACAAAATACTGTGTTGTTTCAACTCATTGTTGGGTTGTTGGTTTAACCCTAAAATGTCCGTATTTGACCCAATCATGGGTTGAAACAACCATCCATTTTGTTAGCGTGTATGCAAACACTCCATTGTTTTTTTTGTTTTGCCTAATTCACCCTTAATACATTTAAGGATTCATTCGCAGCCGTGTCGTGACCATGCGCACCACGACCTCTCCAAACCCGAGATTCTCATATGTTTGTTTAGGACGACCGCGGCTTCTTCGCGTGTTCACCGGACGGTTTCGTCCTCACATACGTGTTAATATGCAACGCAAGTGGCTCGAAAATTGCAGGCCTTTGAGAGCCCTGACAGTCTGCGCATTCATTCCGTCCCAAAGCAGGTTTCCTATTCATCTGGCCTCACAGAGGAACACCATGGTGGGACTTCTGGAGAACGGGACACAGAGCCGACTAGGAGGAGGGGTATCTAAGCCCTGCTTGGCTTTAAGAATGGGATTCAGCAATTGGTGTGCAAATGGCAGTGTCTCCCAGAGCCCAGTGATCCCAGAGGAGCCCAACGGAGGAGAGACACTGGCCTGGGTCTCTGTCTGTCCCCTGAATTTTTCATAGGTCAGCCTTCACAATACACACTTAAATAGCTGGGCAGAGCCGATGGAAATCAGCACAGAGAGGGAAAATCCACCCCCAACCCGGAACAATGGGAATAAACAAAGATTTTGGTATCTTTTAAAGGAGGGCTCATCCAAAAGCAAGCTGCTTGAAAAGGGAGAGAAGTTTTTCAGGAGAGAATGAGGAAAGGGGGGTGGAGTGGAGCTCCTGGGAATGCTTTGGAATCTTTATATATATTTTCTCCCCCCATTAGGCCAGGTTGTCTAAAACTTCTCTTTGTTTGAATTCTATTGGCTAAGTAACCAAGTGTGGTGGGCCAGTTCAGGCTGTTTGGATTCACTCGACACTTCTATTATCTCTAATGGTTTTGGATGGCTTGTAAAGACTTCCCATGTGTCTTATCTGCCCCAGAATTGTCGGGTGGGGGGGAAGCCGTAATTGGTTTATTGTCACTCACTTGAGACCTCAATAATTGTAATGATGATAAATTTGACTCGAGACGTTGCGTTTAAAATGTGCCAATGCTGGAATCAGCAGGTAATTGAACTGGTTTCCAACTGGTTTTGCATTAGGACCCTGGTTTTATATTGAGAATGAAATGGTGAGTCAATACACTTCAAACCTTTCAAAACATCAATTATAGGATATAACTGGTTTACCTCTAAAATTCCTATAGTTTAATGCAAAAATCTGCCGTACCCGTGGAAATCATCTCAATATTATCTTGACTCTTCATGGCTTTTATTCGTGGTCACTGGATTCAACATTTTTAAGCACCTGACCTATAAATGCCATGAGACTAATTATTTTGGAGACGTTTGTCATTGGATCTGACAGCACACAGTACATCTAATGCAATGGCCACCGATCAAACATTTACAGTAATATCTTAAATATTTGCAATTAACATTTTGCTGAATTTTTTACGGCTGTTCATGGAAAAAGGGGCTTTTGTCTGCGTAATGGTCTTCTAACAGTGCCAGAACTTAATAGATAAACCGAAGATTTACTCTGCTTAGTTTTGTTTGGTGGTTTGAGGTTATGTCACACAACTTTTTTGTCTTCCATTAAGTAAGGAATAATCCAGCCAGACGATTGTTATTGCAGGATAATTATTGGACGAAACGTTTTGATTAAAAATATATTTTATTAGCTTTTTTGTAACTAATACAAACCTTTCCTATTAGCTTTAAGGCAAGATGTGACATTCAAACAAGATGAAGATGCAAATTGTTTTTTAAAGTTTTATTTAAAACAGACCAATCAGAATCAAGTAATCCATTTGCACCAAAATGCTGTCCTCTGTTAGATTGGGCGCACATCCTTTGACATCAACGTTGAAATGTTCTGTGGTGTGACATCCATCTAAAACTATTTTAAACCCCTTAATTGTCGCTAATTCTTTCATAATTATTATTCATGCGGTTTTTATGCACATATTAATGGAGAGGCTGCATGGAATATTTGCACGTTTAAAGATGCATTTGTCCCACTGAGACTCGTTTTACAATGAGCATAGGAAGACAAAATGTTGCACAACTTTTATTTTACAAATTTGCAAAGTACTTTTTCGTCTTTGTTTTTTTTCCTTTACCCTGCAGGCCCCTATAAGAACAGAACTGTGACCCACCGGTGGGGAACCACTGCTCCGGACCATATGGATGTGAATTTTTTTGCCCCCTCCCCAACAGGTTTGACTTGTGTCTCTTGGTCGGCTGCCGATTCTATGACTCAACATGGTTTGGGATTTAGGGGTGGAAACATCAATATGGCTTTTTCTTTTGCCTCTTTTTTAAATTCTCCTTCCCTCCAATTCCTCAAAGCCCCCCACCTTTATCTGCTGGCTGACCTCTTCCCGTCCTGCAGAGAAGGTCTCAGTGTGTCAGTTGAGGGGGGAGTCGGGGGGTCTGCAGAAAGCAGCTGTGGTTCTGTGCTGACGGCCCGCTGAGCGCCCCCGACCCCCCCGTCGCAGCGACCGAAGGCCTCCTGCCGTTTTCTTCCGCCAAACTTCTCCGGCAGCCCCTCGCTGTAACTCGAGCCTCATTTCAGCTCCCTGAGCTTTGATTAGCACGGGAGAACCGAAGCTGCGGTTCGACGCTTGGCCCGAGTCGACGGCATCTGCAAAACAACAGCGCTGACATGAATCAGCCCTCGACTGGTTGTGTCTAGCTCGGGTCAGAGGTCACGTGTGGAAATTTGTAGCGAAAGGTGGTGGTGCTAAAACACATTATAGTCTGATTTATTTCAGCTTATGCACAAACCTGTGATTTCACCCATAGGAAATGAACAAATCACAGTTGAGATCTCTTTAATATGTCAATTAGTTCTCCTAGACATCAATGAGATTAATGGGGAACAAATCGCTTAAGTCTCATCTGCATCTCAGATATTTTTCCTGAAAAAACTGATAGAAATCTCACAAATGTCTCCAAGAGATCTGCAACCAAATCTGCAATCAAAAGTCAATATTATTGAAGATCTCAATATGAACTTAAACATTTCTTATCAAATTTACCCAAATCCCGATTATTTTACCTCTATAATCTACATTCATTTTAAACCTCCAGTCCATACTTTTCATGCATCTCCCATTTGTTTCTGTTTTTAGGAGAAACATCTGAGACTAAGTTGGTATTTAATTTAGAAATTAACCTGATAAATAACACTTCTGTTGAACAATAAACTAGATTTTATTAAGAAAATGTTAGTTATCGTCACGTATGGTTGGTGGTTACTAAAGTGTAGTAACATTACTGTGCATTCGCTTCATTGTTTTGGGTTGCTTACCAGCCCGCCCCATCTCTATGATAGTCTGTTTTTTAGATCAGACTCTCCTTCGATGTATGTCTGTAATTTATTTTTAACTGTTTTATCATCTGCCCCATGTAAGGAATTGTAATAGGGATTCTTGCTTTAATGTACCAGGATTCTTCAAAAGTATAAACAGCCCACATGAAAAAATAAGGTAGCATACATTTTCTATAGTAAACTGTAGTACATTAAATGAATTATGTGTACTAAACTATTCATTAGTATTAACTATAATGAATTGATCGACTGTACTAAATATTGTAGTATACTTTAATATTTACTATAGTAAACTGTAATGAAGTGTAGTACACTGTAGCATTTTTTTAAATGTATACTTCAGTATTAGTATTAACAATAGTAAATTGATAAAGCGTTGCAAATATTTATACTTTAAAATTGACCATAGTAAACTGTAGTGAATTGTGGTATACTGTAATATGTTATAGTAATTTCTACACTTTTTAAATGTATACTACAGTACTAGCATTAACAGCGGTGAATTGATCGACTATAATACTGTACCTTAATATTTACCATGATAAGATTAACAAACAATAGTATCTAGAAATTTGACTACAGTTTAATATAGTAAATATCACAATCTTTTTTCATGTGATTGCTCATAAAATATTTTTTAATGCTTTTTTACCATATTGCTGTGGAATTTAAGCATAGTTCAAAGATGTAAAGAATTGTGTAATACAATAATAAAACAGCTGTGTAATGAACAATTAATTTAATTAAATTCACGGTTTTCTACAGGTGTTTGCTGTGGTTGCTCGTGTCTACACGGGTCCTTCCTCTCGCTTTCAGACGACACTTGAAGGCAAAATGCAAAAGTCGACATCTTTACTCATTCCGGCCTTGTTTATGACTCGCGAGTCCCTGGCTGATTGGAACTCGTAGCCGGCGCTACAAAGAGATCCGGCGAAATGCAAACAGTCCATTTGTCTCTCACGGATAAACCCCGGCAGAGATGTGCTTGATGATTAATTAATCAGCAAACTGGCAGTCTTGACTGAATAATTCATCTCGTGCCCTGTCTGTAATTTCTGCATCTCCATATTAGATTCCGGATCTAACGGGCGACGCCGGGCTCGGCGACGAGGTTACCTACCTCCCCGGCCTCTGTCATTCACATGCATAATGAGATAACCGACTGAAAACTCTCGGATTCACTTTCTAAAATAATTAACCCAAACCTCTACAAATTGCCTCAATTGATGCGATGCCTCCCATAACAAACATGTGGGGGGAAAGCGTCTTAATTACTGCTAATTATCTATCTGGGCTAATTCATGGTTACCCCACAGGGTCACTCATTAGAGTGCATTTCACTTCGCCGCCTTACGTTACAATAGTATTCCTGCGTAGCTGTACGCACGCGAGACACTGATGCTCTGCTCTGGCCGGTGACGTTCGGCAGGTATGATACCTGATAAGGAAGCTGGAGACAGAGACCTAAGGCTGAAACCGGAGCTGTTACGGAGCGAGAAAGTCTATCCGCTGCTGGGGGGAACCGAAATAAAGGGAAGTCAGGGCAGTAGATGTATCAGATCAAAGGAAATTATATTGGTGAGGTGTGTGTGTGTGTGTGTGTGTGTGTGTGTGTGTGTGTGTGTGTGTTCGGTAACCTGTGGATTCCTCCTTAAAAGAACAAGTTCGAGTAGCATCAACTTTTAAAACGAGTTCACCCAAAATGATGTCATTCCCAATCTGTATGTGACTCTTTATTCAGTGGAACACAAAAGAAGATATTTTGAGAAATGTGGTTTTGTGTCTATACAAAGGGGTTTCAATGTTGCCAACGTTCTTTAAAATATCTTCTTTTGTGTTCTGAAGAAGACAGAAACTCGTACAGGTTTGGAGTGACACGAGGGTTTTAATCTGTTCTGATCTCAAATTATGGGGATGCAAAACTAATGCGACCATAAAAATAATACAATTGATTTCAATTGTTCACCAGGATCTTGAAACAAGACCGCTGCTCTTATATACAAGGTTGTTGACCTGCAATCCTGGTCCTTTCAACAGTTTTTCAAGGGACTTGTTAAACTCTACACGGGGCCACTTGGCATCTTATCAAGTGTGGGGGCTTAAATGGGATCATACTGTGATGGGGTGATGATCGGATCAGCGTTAGATTTCCTCTTTTCCCTTTTCCATCGAGAATGCTTGTGTTTACGGTGTATGCACTCTCGACGTGCCTCGTGTAATTAGACTATTAGCATTGCTCATGTTTCAGGGTCACGGCTCTGCTGAGGAAAGCTCCCATCGCTGTGGTTGAGTCTGGCCGGAGTCCAGCGAGGAGGGAGACGCACCTTGGCGTAAATATCGTAAGTGTCCCATCATGTAGCCGTCCATTTACTTGCATCCGTGTTTCACTAAGCTCTCCAATTTCTCGCTCCGGACTTCCCGAGATTTTTAATTCACGAATCTCAGAAATAATTCAAGCAGCACAATATACCACGTTCTCAAGATTACCTCGTCTAAAATAGCTGCTTGATACCATTTAGCGCTCGATTCTCCGCGGGACGCTAATGAGCTCCAATCTGGAGTAATCCCAAACGACCAGCCGGTTTTGACAGCCAGCCCTGGAGCTCTGGGGCTCTGGATGCGCTCCTGTCGCACGCCTCAGACGGGAGGAACCGCGGGGCCCCGCTACCGGCTTCTGTCCGCGGCACCCAGGAAACGGCGCGCGATGGAACCATCAAAAAACTGCCAAGCCTTTATGGGGACCCAGGGAATTGGGATGATTTGGTAATCCCGTGGGAACACTCTGTGTAAATGAAACAAATAATAAAAGTCTTTAAATAAACAAAGCGATAAAACCGAGATGCACGCGGATGGCCGAAGTTCCGTCACAGTTTCTCGGCGCGATTTACCAGAAGCAATCGAGCGCAGTCAATTAAGCAGAAAGGCAAACAAATTGGGTGAGAGCACATCTTATGTGCGGTGTCCTGCGGCTACAGAGACTGTGGGCGGGGAGGGGGTTGAGGAAGAGACGGATTTCTCCGTTAAGTAATACCGTAACGGGGTGTAAAACCGCCTTCAGCGCTGGGTAAATTAATTCGCTCGCTGTAGCGGGGGACGCATTTATTATAAACGTAAAACGGCCATTTTGATACAAATTAATAGACGTTACATCACAGCCCACACGTGAGACTGAGACGAACCTGCTAAAATTTGTTTGAAAACCTTCCCTAAAATGCTGTTGTGTCTTTCGCAGGTGAGAAAGGACGTCCCGCAGCTGGTGACAGCCCCGCTAATGACCCCTCTCTCGTGGGTGAGTGGGCTGTTGTAAGAAACCGCACAGCCGTCGCTGAAAAACAGCTCTAATTGGTCTATTTATAGTGGGACCTGGAGAAGCTCTCCTGAGGATATGGCGGTAAGATGCTGGAGTCCTTTGAGGAAACAAATCTGAGGACAGAAATGACAGCCCACACTGACTACAGTACAAACAAACAAACAACTATAATTACTCTCTATTATTATAACTATTATTATTATTTGATATAGTACCCTATTATTTGTGCCCACTTACTAATTCCACAATTCAGCATACAATATAGCACGTCCTTAAAGATTTTTATACAACATTTTGCTTCAGTTATTTATTTGTATTTCACACATTTAATCCGGAACATTGCACATGTATTTTATACTCAATGTTTGTTTATTATTGATAATTTGCAGTTCATTTTAAGGATTTAACTGCAGAATGCTGCGATTGACCAATCAAAATGAAGTAGGAGTGTATCTATGAAGTCATGTTACTATAGATATGTATGCCTAAATGCCACGTTCGACCGCTCCAGACACAATGTCACATCCGCCATCTTGGAACGGTACACATTTTCAACACCAGTCAGTAAAAATCAAAAAGGCTTTTAAACTACGGTCACTTTTTAATGTCGTGTTAGTGAACGCCTTTGTCTTGTTGTATTGTGTTAGTTAAGCAAGGTCTACACACATTTTATATTTTTATCAAATGCATTGGGTCAAAAATGGACAAACCCAACCGTTGGGTTAAGTTAACCCAGAACATCTTTATATTTGACACAACGACAGGTTAAAACAAGCCAGCATAGGTTCATTTTTTACCCAATGGTTTGGATTTGTCCCTTAATGAACCAATGCTGGGTTGAGTGTAATGAGGCATCTATGTATATGTACATCTATGCATATTAATGTCATACATGTAAATTAAGTTTTACACAATCATCCATCATAACTCTAAAAAATGTTTTTCATTTACAGACAGACAGACTTCTCTTAGCTGGTAAACCTGCACAAAGAGTGTCAGGTGTCGTTCCTCTGACCCGGGCTCTGGGGCTCAACGTGTACATTTCATTAGCTGTTAGCCTCAAAGGAGTGTTGTGCATAGCCAGGTCTTTAATTTAGAGTTTAGCCTAGGGCTGTGTGTGTGTGCGTGTGTGTACGGATCCTATAGCTCTGACACATGCTGGAAGTCTGAGACAAATCACTAAAACACTCCTGAATTCAGCACTGAACCAGACACCTTTACACGCTCATGAGAAACCTAAAGACACACTATCCCGAGCTCATTAAAAGAAGCGAATCAAAAAAATCTTTCTTTCATATAATTATGTTCTTGCCATCCATTCTCCAAACGTTATGGCGTCATGATGTATGGCCAACATACAGGCTGTGGTTTGAAGCGACGTGATGGTTTTCATTTCTAGGAGACCTGCTTAAAAACCATAACATCAGCCCAAGCTAATTAATATCTTCCCCTTCGTTTGATCTTATCGAAAATGCGCGGCGCTCTAAAAGGCTGCCATTAAAGAAAATGTGCCACATTGGCAGTGCGCCGGTCGATAGGTGTTAAGCATTGTGTAATGGCTCAGATGAGGTCATCGTCAAAGCTCTTAAACGGTGAGAGTGATGCTGGTTTTAGTGGGAGTCATAAGACAGCGCGGTGGCTGGCGTCAAGATGACACCGCGCGCTCAGAATAGACGCGTGCACCCTTCGCCCGCCGCTCCAGTTGGCTGCTCTGGAGGGCGGTGATGCAATGCAGCCAGATTAATCACCACCGCCCCCCCCCCCCTCCTTCCTTCTCGAGCTGTATCCTTGACACCGGCCCTCACTTTTCACGTGGAGTCAATCTCTGGTTTTGATTGTGCTCAGCCCGTTAGATAAAATTAACCGGGTGAGCGCGCCACCAGACCCCCACCTCTCCACCCGTGAAATGAACACCCTCCGCTCGCTCTCTGTCCTCATGCGAGGACAAAAATACCCCATGAACATCATGCTCATAAATACACCCACAACATTGGTGATGCACATGCCTCGGATTTCTTCCACGGGGACTAAAGGGACCGAAATAAAGCTGACCCGCCAGGCACCGGTGATCTCACACCCGACAAAACCAACTCCTACTGCAAGACATGGGAAGTGTGTCTGGAGTTGCTGACTGTCATTATAAAATGATTAAAACGTGTCATTTATTACATTATTATGAGGATTCGTAAGAAATCTTTGAGGTAAAACTAGATTGTGTAAGTTTACATTATGCACTTTTTACCATGAACTAATAATCAACAATTTACACCATTAATAATTATTGTTTATTTTAATTTGTAAACACATGTTGTGCATTAAAAAATTGTAACATTTATGTTAACATTTATGCATTTGGCAGATTCTTTTATCCAAACTGACTATACACATTGTATCTGTATGTGTGTTCCGAACCCACAACCTTTTCATTGCTAACCAATTGAGCTACACAAACATTTTTTATCTATATTTATCAAAAATTGTATGAAATATGTTAACGCACAATATTACATTTAACAAAATTTCTAAATTGAACTTTACCATATGTGCTACCCTTATAATACACTTAAAGAGAATGACATTTATTTGTATCATTTATTCAATCTTTGTTCTGTTGAACACAAAAGAAGATATTTTGAGCAATGGCTCAGTGATTTTGTGTTTCTAGAATTAAAGTCAGTGGGGTTCAGTGTTGTTTGGTTATCAACATTCTTCAAAATATCTCCTTTTGTGTTCTGCAGAAGAAAGTAAGTCATGTAAGTCATGTAGGTTTGTCATGACATGAAGGTGAATAAATATCAAAAATTTTCCTTTTACTTGTGTGTCCTGTTGAGAAAAAGCATGCTCTTATTTTCTGATAAAACTAAAGAGACTTTAAATTTGGCTTGTGAACAGGCACACAAATGATCCCATAATATGAAGAGCCTCACTAGCCTTATCCGAAACAGCTCACATTCTTTTTTCTGACTTCCTGTAGGCCAGTAAGCGACCCTCTCGCAACACCCTAGCAACCACCCCCAACACCATAGCAACCGTATGTAAATGTGCTGAAAATCACTCGGAACACCTTTGGAAAAGCAGCGATGCCCTGACAGCCACCCCCGACACCACGACAGTGTGGCAGTGAGATGTGCACAGGTAAGCACCAATAACATTTCACACACCCGACGTGTAAAACCTTTCTCATATTAATAGTTTGTATATAAATTGGTGTTATTCACAGCCTCATTGCTGTAAAACAGCCTCTTTTGCCTGGCAGATACCAGGAAAATACTGAAGCTTTATAGTGTGGTTTTATTATTATTGGACATAAAAAGTCCAGAATAACTCTGTGGGTTTCTTCCAAATGCACGAATAAAGTACGAGCTCATATGTTAGTTTGCGCCTCCTGAAAACAGTTACTGATCATTTATGCGTGTTTGTTTATGTTTATTAATGCAAGGTTGTCGTAAAACGTCAGCACGGTTTCCAAATGTGTGTGCCGGGTCCAGCCTGCTCCTCCATTACCTCATGTCTGGATTTTCGCTCGTGCTGTGGAGGACACACTCCCTATTGATTGATGCGCTGGTGGGGGCCTCAGGGCTGCTTTGGAATTAGTTTTATTTTACCTCCGAAAGCCTCCAGTTGTTATTTGTGTATAATGCGGCACAGTCGGATACTGATGAGTCCTATTACTCAATAACACGTGCATATACATATATACATATAAACACACACATATATGTATAGTACATAAGTCTTGAAGACGAAATTGTTTTTATTTAAAAATGTATTTCCAAAATTGAATAAACATGTTTTTGAAATTGACGAGTTTAAACCAACCAATAAGAGCCCAGAACAGATGTTTAAAAAGACTTCAACAAGCTGTTTGATAAAACGACAAGATTTCTGCAAATTTAGGACAAAGGGTGATAAAAACAATAGTTAATAATTTATTTTGCAATTTCCTCAACATAATTTCCAAAGTAACGTTTGTGTTATTCCATAGTTTTGATGTTACTAAAATGTACTATTTTCTACATAAAGTATTGTAAAGAACATTCTGGGAAAATCAAAATATTTGTTATTAAGGCCCTGTGAAATATTAGAATTATAGTAAATGCAATGAATGAAACAAAATTTGAGGATTCTAATCTCATAATTAGATTTTGAGACTTTAGTCTGGATTTCACATCCTAAAATGTGGGAAAAAAACAATACAAGTAAATAAGTGACCCTAAACGTTTGAAATGTAATATGCACAGATGTATAATGTGCATGTATACATGTAAATGTAAATGTTGAGCTGGCTTCTGTTAGGTGATATCTTAAAAACTGAAGTCATATTTCTTTATTCTCAATTTCTCTTCAGCAGTAAGATATTGAGGATATTTTCTGTGTGTTTTTGTCTTACAGGATTAGTCTGTGACTCTGAGCTCCAGGCCCTTCAGGTGGTCTCGGCAGTGTTGTCGACTGAAAGAGGAGCTTGTCTGCTGTAGTAACCGGCTGCTGTTTTCATTGCATTTAGACAATCTGTTTACGTTAGCTGTCCGAGAGGGTAACACGAAGATGATGGGCAGCCCAGAGGCGGGTGTGTGTGTGTGTGTGTGTGTGTGTGTGTGTGTTTGGGTCGGGAGGAGTATAGAAGTTGCATCTTTACGGCAAGTCCCAATTAAGTGAAGATCTCAGATTGTAATTCACGCTTTTTTCTGCAGAGGTGGATCCACGTCGACCCCAAACGGAACGATTCTGTGCGCGAGTGGAACGGATAGCGGGGGTCCCATCTCACTGTCTGCTTTGAGAAACACATTCTCTCTGATATATGGCACAATGTCATCAAATCACAAATCTTGTCAGTCACCGGCGACAGCGTGTAGCATGGAGTAAGTCTGCTGATGCGTGGCATCTGTGCTCAGATTTTATACTGGACATCATATAATACAGCACTTTGTTTGGTAACTTTTAATGCAAGTGAACTTTTTTTGGATAGCCTAGTTGTTTTCATGGTTTGTGAGGATGAGCTTCTACCATGTGACAAATGAATTTGCACCAAAAAAAGCAAACAGTTTTAGTGAGCTTCATAGCCGCACAAAAATTAAGTCCAAAATAGTTCGTTTCCGGGCCCACCAGTCGAAAACCGATGAACCTACAAGATTACGAGTCGCATGCATGGAATTAGGCGCGATATGTTACATTAGCGCCGCTGTTACGATGAACAAACCTATAGATGGACATCCAGTGGAGTCAGAGAATGTGCACGATGAAGTATTTTTGGAGCCCACCATGTTTGACATTGAAGATATTTGAGACCTAGGGCCAACGATGGGGGGGGGGGTTGCCATTCCTTCCCCTGTCCATATATATTACACCCCCAACACACACACCGACAACACACAGCGGCAGAACAGATGAGAGAAATTTAATACCCGGCCTGCGGGGCAGCGGTGTGTGTGAGTCTTTTATTCGAGCGAGTCACCGGCTCACCTGAGTCAACAGTGGCGCTCATTACATTACCTAAAGTAATTGCCGTAGCCTGATTTCAGAGCGGTGCAGAAGAACTAGAAACCTATCAGCGGTAACCGCTTAAACCTCCCTCCGTAACGCGTAAGCTCCTTTGGCAATTATCCCATCTTTGTTTGTCTATTAGACCAGGCGCTTTAAACACTTTTTGTTAGTCGACTGTAAATCTGAAGTAGCAACAAACGCAGGGGAAGATACTCATCAGCCGCTAATGAATTTATGATGGGGAACCTTGCTATTAAAGGGAGTTGGGTTTTAATTTCATTAAATTGGGCTTCGCTAGGTAAAGCAGCAGGCAATGGACCCTCAGGATTAGCTAATGGCCGTGTTGCAGTTAAATAGTGACTCGGGTGGCAGCGCCTCATTGGCCATTGTGTGTTTAACGCGCCGTTAAAGTGGCAGTAATTGACAACAGCTGGGAGCCTGCTTGAGGCAGGGTCTGGCGAGGGTTCCTCCATAATATCGCTCTTCCCTCCCTGTGGACCAATTGCGCGCGGAGACGCAGAAGTTTACGAGTGTCTGTCTGCGTGCGCGGGGCCGGAACTTCTCCCGCGCCCTCCGTGCCTGTGGAGGAACATGTGGCGTTCGTGTACTGGAGAGATACAAATAAATAATCCCTAATTGATCGCAATCCTCTCCATCGTTGCGGCTGATCGTAAAACCGGATTGCGCGGCTCTCGTTTCAAAATCGTGGTAATAAGCAACAGCCGAATTCTCAGCCGGGGCCTGCGTGGTTTCGGTATCCCGATGTTCCCTTAAGCGTGTTTCCTAATCACCTCTGTTGGGAAGCTCGTTGCACTGCATTCAGTTGCACCCTTTAAAATAAGCGACATCACCAGCAGCGCACGGCGCTCAGGTGTTGCGATGTTATCCGCGGTGCTGTATGCAACTTTTTTATGTTTTGTGAGACCTGTGGAGGGTCAGAGTGTCCAAATCGCGGGTGGTTGAATGAAGGCGATGTTTCCCATGATCCTCTCTGTTAGGAAACTTAGCGTTTGTTGCGTTGCATTCATTGCATTCTAACGCTTAGCAGTCAGGTGTTACGAAGTTATCTGTTGTGTGCATGTTCTTGTAGAAAGGTGATGTTCCTTAAGCATGTTTTAGGATCATTTCTGTTAAGGATCTCAAAGAAGGTTGCGTCGCATTTGTTGCGTTCAGCATTCGGGTGTTACGAAGTTACCTGTGGTGTGCATGTTCTTGTAGAAAGGTGATGTTCCTTAAGCATGTTTCATGATGCTTTCCGTTAAGGAGCTCAAGGAAGGTCGCATTGCATTGATTGCGTTGCATTTATTGCATTCACTTCACAATAAGTGACATCACCGGCAACGGCGCAGCAGTCAGGTGTTGCGATGTTATCTGCGGTGTCTTGTGTACCTTCTCGCTCCCTTTGGGAGACCTGCGGAGGGTCGGAGCGTGTCAGCGTGCACGCATGCGTGCGGGATCGCCTGGCAAATCAGATCCGTGGTGCAGAACGGTGTTGTTCATGAAAGAGTGAAGCTTGTACGTGATGACTGCTTAGCAACCGTTCCCGGCGGGCTGCGTCCCCAGAGAGATTGCTGTGCTGGTTGAGACACATTCATTAACCAAGAGGGAATCTTAGGACGGATTAAATATTCATGTTGTTTACAGGAACAAAAGCTGCCATTAATGAATAAAGGCAGCGTCGAGCATTGTCTATCTCACTGTACGCCTTGGCTGCACAGCCCAATCATGAGGGTTGAGCAAACATATTTACATATGTGTTAAATTCAGAGCTGTCTCACGACGGAAACGTCACTTGGATGGAAAACGTCATTCAGTGCACATTTTGAACCATGTTTTCATAAAGCCTTCGTTGTATTTGCATGTTGTTACATGTTTGAAGGGCAAATCGTATGGAAGTAGCTAAAGACAAATATTTTCAATTATTTTTTGATTGTCATTTACTCTGAATGTGAGTTTAGCATGCAAGAAATGTAATGCAACATATAGCAGTAAAGGAATAGATCACCCCCCCCCAAAAAAAATCTTTCTTCAGTGGAACACAAAAGAAGATATTTTGAGAAATGTCTCTGTGGTTTTGTGTTCATACAATGGATGTCAATGGGGTTCAATATTGTTTTATCAACATTCTACAAAATATCTTCTGCTGAAGACATGATGACATGAGGATGAACAAATGATGACAGAATTTAATTTTTATGTTGAACTATCCCTTTAAGCAAACAGTGTTCCTGTAGTATAATGGCTTCATGAAACGATGGCAAAAACATGTTTAAAGTTAAATGAATCTTTTTCTATATTATAACAACGTTCTAAACGCGCCTAACAGCTCACAGTCCATCTGTGTGACATTGTTAGCAGATGCCTCGTCGTGTAAGGAGAGAATGTATTTTTAAACGGCACATGGGTCTGGATTTTGCTTGTGAATTGTGGGTTGGGAAACGATGCGTTCTGGGTGATAGATTTGGGAAGAGCTGCACATGTGATATTCAACAACAAAACACTTGTACCTGCTTGTAGCCTCTATACCTTTTCTAAAACCCCAAATCCACATAAACAGACGCCCACAGAGGCGATACACAGAGTTTCTTTACTTCCCTCTATTTGTGTCTTTCTCCATCAACACTTTTGTTTGACAGTCTGCATGCAAATGGGCCAGGTAATGAGAGAGAGAGAGAGAGAGAGAGAGAGAGAGAGAGAGAGAGAGAGAGTTTGGTTAAAAGCAGGAGCCCAAACCGCTTTGTTCCCCACCTGTATCTGCTGAAGCGTGGCTAGGAGAAGCTGTGCTGTCATGTGAGTGACAG
Source organism: Oreonectes daqikongensis (assembly GCA_026939265.1). Classification (NCBI taxonomy): domain Eukaryota; kingdom Metazoa; phylum Chordata; class Actinopteri; order Cypriniformes; family Nemacheilidae; genus Oreonectes; species Oreonectes daqikongensis. Next base: position 585,655 of record JAOTQM010000056.1, on the reverse strand, counting down.
ATATTGAGGATAATTGTCTTCTTTCTTCGGCTGGCTGTGTTGCTCCACTGCAGTTGTGAGTGTGCAGCTGAGTTAAGCAGCAGTCAGCCAGAGAGAGAGAGAGAGAGAGAGAGAGAGAGAGAGATTGTAGGTGGGAAGGATGAAGCACTTTTAGGGTTTCAGGGAAAAACTGTGATTGTCTATGTGGTCATCTGGACACACTTACACTAAAGTATCTTGGTTTTACTGTGAATTTTCAGACACAACCATGATATCATGATGTTTTTGCAGTACCTTGTAAATACCACGGTATGTAAATAGTAGTTATGTGAGAGTTGCTTTCTCGTTTACATTTATGCATATGGAATATCATATCATAGACTTAAATTGCATTCAAGATATACATTTTTCAGCGTGTATTCTCTGGGAATTAAACACACAACCTTTGTGCTGCTAAAGCAGTGCTACAGGAACACCTTCCTACCACAAGAGACTTTATTTATATACACTTGATAACATTTTATAATAAGGTTGTATTTGTTGACGTGTTAATGCATTAAATAACACGAACTAACAATAAACAACACTTCTACAGTATTTAAGAATCATAATTTATATTCATGTTAGGATTTATTAATGCATTTAATAATTAAAGGTTGTAAACTTTGTATTACTTAATGCACAGTGAAGAAACTGAACAATTGTATTGGCAATAACTAACATTAATAAATATGAATAAATGCCCATGAGCTAATGCATATACTAATGTTAACAAATACAACCTTATTGTAAAGTGTTACCAAAATTCTCCTAAAGTATATAATATAAGAAATAAAATGAGCAACAAATAATAATACCTAAAGGGTAAATATTTGATATATCTATAAAAAATAATCTGCAATGGTAAATTTGGATTTATTTGATGAGAAATGTTTGAGATCATATTGAGATTTTGGTGGCAGGTTTTGGCAATTCTTCTCAAACTTAAACAATTCTTCATCAAAAGTCTCCTTTCACTTTCCTTTTTACACAAGCAAGATCCTCTTTTGTCACTGGATTTTTTTTTAGCAAGCAGGATAACATTATTCCCTGTATAACCAGCATTTTTCCGTATGTTTCCACCTTTTTTCCGTATGTTTCCACCTTTGGTGTCTATTTCCAACGCGGTTCGTTCTTTACAGGCAGGGAAAGTGTAAAGACATGTGGTTTCCATGAGATACAATTACCTCGCCGCTGAGCCTCAGAGGATAGGCCGGAGTTTTGAAGAGGGGGGGCCACACACCTTGGGGTGGGGGGTTGGGGGATCCATGTGGACGGGAGAGACATTTTTCCAAACTCTAGCGGGGGAAAGGGTGGAAAAGCTGGTCTGCCCTTCCTCCCCTCCCTGGGTCACCCTGCCTCCTCCTCTCGCGTCTCGTGCTCTGGGAAGGTTAGAAAAAGCAGCGGGCTGCTGCCAAAGGAAACAGTGGCTTTTTTTCGGAGCTCTGCAGTGTCTAGAGAAACTTGAGAGAGGTCCAGTTTTGGTTCCCTAGTAACAGTGCCGTTGAGAGGAGGCCTCTCTCCATCATCTCACGCCACTAATGGGAAGGATGACGAGAAACGTTTTCTTTTCATCGAAAATACACACACGCCTAAATATCTCCTATAGAGCATCCATCATACAAATGAAAAATGCACACGTTGAATTGAACCGCCTCCCCATTAGTCTCTCCGTTGCTTTTTTAATATTTTACATTTTATTTTTGTATTTCCTTCAAGTAAAGGTGCGTGGCGCTTGTTTGGTCGAAATTTTAGGACCCCAGTGCTATTGTGGTTGCTAAGGTGTTACTAGTGGTTGTTAGGGTGTTGCTATGGATATTTGGGTGAATAATGGAGTCTTTATTGTCTTTCTGCTGAAAAATTGAAGTCTTAACAAAATCTTAGCGCACCCTTACTGAACAAGATCATTTGAGTATCACTTATCTTAAAGCTACAATTTGTAGCTTTTTTGGTTATAAAGAAACATAAAGTAACCGCAGTTTTATGTTTTCAACAGCGATGGTGAATTTACAGATTGAATTTTTAATAGCACAAACAATGAATGCATCCTAAAGATTTTGAATTTTATGAAAGTGAAAAATCCGCTCTAATGAGGATGTTTTACACAATGACGGTTTTATAAAACAATTACACACGTTCAGAATGGCCCCGTTAGGTCAAGCGTGTCTCGTCTTATTTGACGGACTGCAAGGTCGTTCTCAAAGCAAAGACACTCAAAGGCACTGCTGATGTTCATCACTCAGTATTCATCAATACCATGCAGATCTCGCTCCGCTCGCCTTAAACCAACGCGGCAAATGTTTTGTGTGTTCCTGAAGCTCATTTAGTAGAACATTGTGTTCGCAGTGAACATGATGTGGATTTGATTCCTAGGGAACACGCAGACTGAAAATATACACAAACCACAGTTTCCATCAAAATATAGTAGATAAAGTGACATAAAATGACAGTAAATGAAGACATCAGAAATTCTCCCATTTGTCTTTTGTTTTTACTTTATTTCTCAGTTAGTAAAAACATCTCTATATATATTATTCTTTCTTGTGTGGAACACAAAAAAAGATATTTTGAGAAATGATTTTGTGTTCATATAATGGAAGTCAATGGGGTTCAATGTTATTCTTCAAAATATCTACTTTTGTGTTTTGCAGAAGAAAGGAAGTCAAACATATAAGATAATGAAAACTGACTTTGTCTGAAGTTTCTTTGGATTCTTTTACTGGAAAAAAGACTTTAAAGTTGCTCATTTTATATTATGATATTTTTGCAGAACATTTGTCTTTTAATGCTGTATTAACTTTATTTTAGCAGGTTGTAAGGTTAAAAAATTTGTACTAAAATACATTATATTTAGTGCACTAAGTATACTGTTATTTTCACACCTTAAGTCTGTACTTAATATACTAAAATATAATCTTTAGTACTTCTATTCATGGTGTCTCAAAAAATCTAATTTTCTTATTTTAAAAAGTACTAAAGACACATTTTATGTATATTAAGTACAAAATTAGTGGAGCACTTTAAATACGTGTCAATGGTTTTTTAGTGCACTTATTGCCTAGAAAACCTTTACCATGGTAACCTCAAACCAGCCATGGATTTGCTACAGTAACTATGGTAATTGCAGTAAAACTACAGTAATACTAATGGTTATTAATCTGCCAACAAAAACAATTTTGACTAAAATAAAACGTACAAAATGCTCATATTTTTTTTAGTTCAGTAAGCTATTCCTGTTTGGACATTCTGTGAATTATGCAATCAAAACAACACCGTTTTCCTTTCACACAAGTCGTTATTAGTCAATTTTTTATCAGAATTTCATCTGTTCTTTTTCGTGCTTTTTGTGGTAAATGATAAATTTGACACGGGAAATGCAGAGGGCTTTGGGGAAAGCGTGAAGGGCCGGGCTTCCTCTATGACAACACAATGGTTTCAGACACTGGCCTCTGACTGGCCCCTTGCCACCGGACGCGGGGACGAGGAAGTGCGAGCGAAGAGCTGATAACGCACACAACGGCCGCAAACCCGCCCCCCCCCCCTGCCGTCTGGAGACACGGCCGCTTCCCACTGGATCTGCCATTTTTTGCTTATTCATTCCTGCGCCGGGCGGCATTGTGGGGTTGAAAATAAAGACATCAGATATGAGAGGCACCTCTCGGTCACCCCGGGTCTCAGAGGTATTCCTTCTTTTCATTCAATGCTCATCTCTCCGTTTGACAGTCTGTGTCCTTCACACTGGCATGAGATGATTCTCAAATAGGCTGCCAACGCACACACACGCACACACACGCACACGCGCTCCGTCCGCCGTTTTACCGGGAGGCGGGATTATCCGAGTCTCTTTGTCTTTGGATACAGTTAGTTTTGCACATGACGCTCTCAATGCGGCATCCCCGCTCGCCTCCAAATTGAAGTCGTTTCTGAAGTGTTGGAGGTTTCTGTTGGAGATGAGGCGCGCGGGTAAAGTGCTCGGGGATGGATTGAATTCTGATTGGGGTTCGGCGATGGGTAAAGAGAGAGTAAATCTGGTGACAAATGGTTTGGAAGAGCATTACTGCGTGGTGCTGATAAGGGTCTGTCTCCATAATAGAACGGGGAAGACGTGTCCATCAGCCCATTTGAAACCATTCCTATAAGGTACTGGCTTTCATTAGCGCACCCTCTGAATAGTGGAGGCGAATGAAAATTGCTACTTACCCTGCGATTACGGGATTGAAAGGTAGCTGTCAAAAGAAAGCCAGAGACTCTGAGAAGAGAGGGGAGGTTGTGTAGCTGTCACCATGACAGGGAATGTGTTTCTGTAAGATTACTATTGTGTGCGTTTTATTAAAGACAGGAAAGAGTCATGGGGTGGATAAGAACAGCAGGAGAGGCCGATCCTTAAACACAATCGGAGAAATGTGACGGTGACTTGATGGGTGGAGACCGATGATCAGCGCAGACCGACTATTTTTGGTTTCTATCAGGCCCTGCTGGGTGGAATGGCTCTTTCCTGAACAACCACTTCCATATCTGCATTCTTTACGGGTATATCGCTGTCTCAACACATGGTGACGTGACTACCAAAATAATTCTGCTTTTTCATTGCTCAAGAGATTTCATTTTGGACTGAAGTTGCTTGGGCGATAAAAACGTGGAGGTGTAAATGAATGTAGATTGTAGAGGTTAAATAATCTGGGTTTGAGAAATGTTCAAGTTCATATTGAGATCTTCAATAAAATTGCAGACGAGACAAATCTGAGCTCAGTCTGAGACATGAAACTCATTTGTGAGACTCTTTTTCTCATGAGAAATATCTGAGACGCAGATGAGACTTTAGTCAACGTTTCCATTTGCTCTCCATTTAATCTCATTGATATCTATAGGAGAAATAATAGAGATCTCATCTGTGATTTTTCCCTTTTATATAGCGGATGTAGTGAAGTTAGGACGTGTTTAAGACTTTCCTTGTGCTGTGCATTTATTCCAGTAAACACGTTTGTCATTTATAAACTGAGGGACGAGTTGAATTCATTATCTGTGGTAAATGACAACAGATGCGGTACTTAGAAATTACATTAAAGAAGAAGAAAATTACGCTGAAAATTCCATCAACAAGAGCATCAAACTTTACTCTTTTGAGTTTCCTAATACACATAACTGGTGTTATTGTGAATGAGTCATCGGTGCACGTTTTCCAAATTAAAAAAGCATTTCATCAAAACGTAAAAACATGGTCTGCCTTTTCATACTGCTTCACTTTTTGTTCTTTTATAATTCATATTTAGCGTATATTTCAATTATAGACATTTAAGGAATAATTCATCCCCAAATTTAATTTCGTCATCATTTACTCACCTTCATGTCATGTTAAACCTGTATGAGTTTCAGATATTTTGATGAACGTCCAAACAACACTGAACTCCATTGAACACAAAACCACTGAGACATTTCTCAAAATATCTTCTTTTCTGTTCCACACAACAAACAATCATTAGTGGATCGTTTTTTCATTTCATTTTTGGCTGAACTATCCCTTTAAGTAAACCCTAACTCTGTTCCAGAGAAATAAGCAAATTTATTCATGGACTCAAGCTGAGATGTGAAGTGTGGGAGGTCTCATCCCAGGATGAGAAGATGGATGCGGACGAGGTGAAGATAAGTGGCCTGTTCAAGAGCATCTACCTTCATGCACTTAAGCTCTGAGCTCCAGAGTTTGTGCTCTCAATGAACACATGGATCAATAGCACTGCGGAAACCGAGAGAGGGGTGGAATGAGGGGAAACTCGCCCGGAGAAAAGTGAAAAAGCTTCATGTGAGTGATGAGCGCGTTCAGCGTGCTGCCATGCAGAACCCGAGAGAAGTCTCGCTATCACAGAACACTGACGCAAAGAAATAAATACACACGCCGGCGTATCTTTAATATTTTGTGATTTAAAGGTGATGTCATTGATTTATATATTTTTAAGTACTAAAAAGTACTAGTTCACCCAAATATGACAACTTCACATTCCAGATATATGTGACTTCATTTCTTCAGTTGAACACAAATAAATAATTAGATATTAAAATTTCATCACGTTGTCTTCTTGGGATCCAAAATGTTGATCTGAAAAGCACAAGCATCCATCATTCAAGTAATTCAAATGACTCCAGTGGGTTATTCAATAACGCTTAATATATTTTTCATGTTTTGAGCTTATTTAGAGAATGATTTGAGTAAATAAACAGATCAAGCGTTTTGCGTTCAAATATGGCGGCACGTCGATAACTCTGAATCTCATTGGTTGGCGTCTCGTAATAAAACGCATATGACTAGTCATGAGTCAACACAAGAACTATTGAGATTGAAAGTTATTGACATATTTAAATTCAGCGCACTGATCTGTATGTTAACATTAACATATAAAATATCGTTCGCTAAATAAAATAGGCCCGTCACGGTGTCAGATTTTCAATGCACGGTTTTCGTTTGCCGTCGCGGTATTTATTGCATGGTTTTTAAAAAAGAAACAAATGATGCTGTCAGTGAAATTTATCTTTATTATTTTGGGTTTTGTTTGATATTTGGTCAACAAATTGCACTCATTAAACAAGTGTATAGAAGCAGAAAGAAAGAGTTTGTAACCCCTGTAAAATTTTAAAGCAACATTTTATATGAATGCTGAATAGTTTACGGTATTATGATATGTGTACAAAATATCGTTAGTCTTGGGTTTATATCACGGTTATTGCCGGTATCGGTATTCTCTCTAAAAATGTACCGCTTCATTTCAGAAAACATTTATGAACCCATTGTTCTTTTATAACTTTAATAATGGATGTTTGGGAGCTTCAACATTTTGGTTTCAACATAACATGACTGTTTATGTGTTTCACTGAAGAAAGTAAGTCATACATCTGGTATGACATACATTTTCATATTTGGGTGAACTACTCCTTCAAAGTATTTTTCCACTCCCAGCTTAAGCAAAAACGACAACATGTTGAGCCGCATACGTCAGTTTATACCCACAAAAAGTGTAACCGCCACGTCTGTGCGTTTGTTGCTCTGTTTGTTTGAGCACCGACACATACTGACACAGCAACCGATTTAACCAATGTTGTGAGACGATGTGTTTATCCGACCAATGGGAGAGTTTGGGAAACCTGTTTTCATTATTTTTGTCATTCGGTTAGCGGTGCAAAAATGACGCTTCACCTTTAAAACAAGTTAAGGTGCTACTTTACTAGAAAAATATTCGAAGGTATTCGCGTACACCGAGGCCAAGCACACAAATAGGCTGCACATTTGTGTTGTTTTCCTTCCCAACTGTGATTCCTTTCAGTGCCGAGCAGCAATACTTCAGATCAAACGGATCTGCGGATGGAATTTTTCTCCCTCCACTCAATTCCAAAGCCCTTTTCAAAGGAATAACACATTTTAAAAACTTTTATGAAAGCCGTTAAACGCCCGTTGGCCGCCGGCGCGCTGGAGACGTGACGTGTCCGAAAGACCGGGACTAGTCAGTAGCAATATTGTCCCAAAGATGATTAGGTTTTTAAACCAGAGTTAACCTCTGCCGTATGCCGATTTCCCTCAAATGGACCGTATAGGGTTTCACAAGATTAAAAGCACTTTTCCGCTCATTCGGCTTTGAGAAACGGAGCCCTATTTAGAGCATTTAATCCCGTTTCAAAGGGGAGATGGGAGGCAGAGCCGGGCCAGCGGATTGATCATAGCCAAATGGTTCCTGTAAAACGGCTGATTGCTTGGGAAGTCAAGATGGTGGATCCGTGGAATTCCGTCAACTTTCTCGCCGGCCTTTTGATCCGACGGGATTCCTATTGCAGGAGGCCTCTCATGTCTCCTGCTTTTTGAAACAATACTCCTGTGTCTGATCGCATTGATCTCCTCACGGTGACCTCTGACCCCTCAAGATGCTGCAGAGAGGGAACGAAAGAATGTGGAATGGAGGGGGGTTCGCTTTGCTCTTTTGCGCCCTTTCTCTCTCTCTCTCTCTCTCTCTCGCTCGCTCGCTCGTCCTTTTTCATGCGATGATTTCATCTTGGTGAATGGAAATGGCTCACATGTGTTTGCAATTATACCTCACATTGTAATCATGAGACAGAGCTATAAAGCGCACACACACATGCTCTCGAGGGTCCGTGCACATTCTACAAAACTTTTCATCAAACCATATGGTTTTGTCTTCTCGTCGTATATAGGCGTAGGGTCGAGTTTAAAAGCGAACAACAGAAAGCGTGTTTTAGAGGAATATTAAAAGGTGACTTTTTCATGACCTTTCTCTCCCCTCTTTCTCTCCTTTTTCTGTTTATTTAAATTGTCGGTTGTTTAACTCCACCAGGAGTTGGTTGTTTTCTCAATGAGAACCATTGAGAAATGTGATTTTCTTTTATTTTTGTATGTTGTTATTGTAACCACGGTGTGTCAACGTACGACAAATAAAGTGCAATTAAACCTTCTGTGAATGACTCCTTCACGTGACATGTTGAATTATGCATTACGTTGTGACCTATTCATTGAACAATCTGTGCTGAAATAGTTAAAATCAGAGTGAAATGATCAGCGGTCGCATTAAAAATTCATTTCCGCTCTTGTTTTCCCCCCCAGAAGGAGCAGCTGGTGGTACACATAGCCTGGGGCAACACAAGGTGCAAACACTCTTAATATTTTAATTTTATATATATATATTTTTTTTCTTATTTCATATATTTTGGGGGAGAAATAAATAGCATTTGTGTGTTTTTTTCTTCAGGCGTTTCTGTTCGCAAATTCACACAAATGTGGGTGGTCACATGTGGATCACGTATGTGCCATCGCGTCTGATTTTTGCGTTCTGAAAGTGTGTTTTAACAGCACGACAAAGCTTTTATCCCAAAAGATCAAGAAAAACGTGATTTGATTAAACCCGGTTAACCTTGCGCAAACCAGATCTGGAGTGACAAAAACGAAATAAATGCAACTTTTTGCTGTGCAGCTGAACTTAATAATGGAGAACGGGCTCGGGGCGCCTCGACGCACGTCCTCCATCATCTCAGGGGGGAAAGCCGGGGCTCGCCCGAGGACGACATCTTTGTGACCCGAGGCCCTTCTGACTTTGGTAATTGTGGTGGTTGTAAACAGACAGCCCGGCACGGCCCTGAGATGTTTATAGAGTTTCTGTGCTTCTACACTTCGAGTCTGGGCAAACAATCCCATTAAGTGACTAGAGGAGCCCGTGATCTAAATTACTCGTCTGACCTTTACTCCTGTAATAGAGTCGCTCTGGAGAAAGACAACAGCTAGTTGAGAATTCTCAGCGCTGAATCTTACAATTTGAGCCGGTTGGAATAAATACATTTTTTTACATTTGCATGAAGGCTTTAAAGAATAGAGAAGTGCGTTGATCTCGAGCTAAATCGCAAATGAGATCTATTATGCGTTACTTTTCCAAACAACGAGATTACAGAGGACAAACAAGGAATTTTGCTTCTCGGATGTCTCTCCTAAGAAAAATACCCCGGTAATCTCACGTGTCAGTTTCAAAAAGCACCTCAAATGTATCTAAACCTGTTTGGGTTTGCAAACATACCAAAGTCTAAGCAGAAGATCTCGATACGATTCAATTAAATTCACTTTTACAGTGTTGCATTGTTTCAAAGCAGCTTTACAAGAAAAAAATTTGTACTAGTAATTCAAATAGCAATCTTCGCTCTTGGTTATAAGCTCAAATATTTCTCATTTTAAGCCTGATTCTGTTGACATATTCAAAGCTCTGTTGTCTTGTTTATGTCTGTAAGACTTTTAGGAGAAACATCTGAGACAAAGTTGAGATACATAAAACAAGAGAAGAAGTAGTTTTTGTGCAATGTTCCTGATTATTTGTTCATTTTGGCGTCGGTAACTGAAGCAGAATTATTGTCGTGTCAAAGACGTTTTACTACCGCAAACTGACTGCATATGTATCTTAAACCTACACTTAAGTGATCCGTGTTTCTTAAAATCCTCCATTTGGCTGATAATTCGAGACGTGTTTAGCCCGTGGCGGGGCTGCAGTTGTGTCTCTCTCATTGATATATGGCACTGGAGCTGGAGCATTGTTGAGTCGGGTATTTCCAGATGGCTCACAAAAGACTCGATTCAGACTCTCTTCTGATGTGTTAAACTGTTTGCTTCTCACATGATGGGCTCGCCGCATGTAAAGAAATGCTCAGCTGAACGTGTGAAAAATCAAACAGGGTTTCTGTGTTTACCGTGCAGGTTTTTATTCTCTTCCTTTGCAAAGACGTGGTACCACGTGCCGTTTCTATAAATCAATGGTGTGAAGGATCTTCGTCCCTGGCACTTAAAGGAACAGTGTCCACACCCCCAAAAAAAAAAAAAATACAACTTCTGCCATTATTTACACACGTCGATTCCTGCCAACGTGCTGTTATTTTTCTCCAAAGACATTTTTTGAAGAAGTTCTTCAATAACATAATAACCGTGTCTGTGAAGCTCCAAACAGGAGCAACATAGATATTCAATACGACTCTGTTTAGTAACGTTTTACATCAATGGTATTGAACACGTCTCACTCCGAATGAGGTTTTAAAGCTTTGGCAGATTTATAATGATTAACAAATTCTATTTCAAGCTGTTAAATTTCTGCTTTTTGTCTTTTATAGAGGACAGGTTGGCGACCGTCAATACGTATACAGAGATGCAACATTCGACCGCTTAAGACACGTCGTCGTGTCCGCCATTTTGGGACAGTCCACATTTCGTTGCTGTTTTCCAAGATGACACGACATTTCACAGTGATTCAATTCCTGAAGGAATGTGAAAACCTTTCACAGGTGAGAATGTGTTGCTTTATGTCAATATAACACGTTTTAAAACTATGCGATTGACAGTTGAAATCCTGGACAGGACGTGTCTTGCGTGTAAAGTTTGTGTCTATACAACAACACATAACATTTGATATAATATGTGTGTAACTACAGTTGAATTCAACTTCCTCTCGAGTGTCCACAGGCCGACTTTGACTGTTCCAATATGGCGGACAATGCAAGCGACCCATAGAAACAAATGCTAATGAGGCATCCATGGCTTGAATCCTGTCAATCATCAATCCTGTCAACGTCATTGGGTACACGGCGAGCGGTTTTATTTTTGGTTGACCTCCCTCTTTAAAGAGCACTTGTGTATAAATACATTCAGACTCTTACAGATACACTTACATCATGTCTTGCAGTCTGGAGCTTGGCCAACATGCAGCGAAGCAGAGAACGGGTGATGCATCCCAACGGACCTGCGGCTCTGACAACACCCTGCTATCCCCCACTGAAATCTTTATTTACTGCCCCCACACCTCTCCCTCGCTGGGGCAATTAAACCTCCGCTGTGTCAGACTGTGAGGTTGAGCACCTTCCGTGAGGAGTTTCTCTTCCGTCGTGCATGCGAGGATGCGCTTCATTTGTTTGTTTGTCGTTCTTACCTCGCTTCAGTTCGACACTGTTACACACTGCATGCGCACTCCAGGTGTGTGTAGTTGAGAAGAACGGCATATCCAGCAGCATATCTTCTATGTTTATATGAGGGATTAAATAGGGTTATCTTCAAATATTATTATGTGATTATTAGGGATGTATAATTATTCGTTTAATACCGTAAAACACATATACAGTTTAAAAGTTAACAGGCTCACTTGACTGAAATGTTTTTTTGAAATTACTCTGTGGTAAACATTACTATTAGTAAAACCATGGTTAATATTTGTAAGGCTAGTTATCTAATATAACATATTACACAACACAGTGGTCAACTATTGTTGTTTTTACTGTGCTTTGTGAATTTAATTTGATATGATTTGATCATTCGTTTAATTTCAGAACAAAAACGTATCATTTAGTAATTCCGTAGTTTTCTAAAAATGTTGAACACATTACTAAAGAATAAGTATAATTCTAATAAGAATAAGACCCTAAGTGAACTTATGAGATACATTGTGTACATACAATACCACAAATGATTATATATTTGGTGTTGAGCCAAATAAATTCAAATACACAGTGCACAAGGTAACACCTACAATAAAGTCTTTACCGCATTTATTTTTACAGCATTAATTACGTTTTGTTAATGTTTGGAAATACTAATATAGTTGTTGTTTCTCATGTTGCTTTAACTAATGTTAATTGTAATTAAAAATGAGTAAATTCATCCAAATTAACATGAATACTGTAGAAGTATTGATCATTGTTAGTTCAAGTTAACTACTGTATTTTATTAATGTTAAGAGATGAAACCTTATTGTAAAGTGTTGCAAACTATTGTAAAATCAGCATTTTCTGGCGTCTGCTTGTACGATTAGTTAATGTGTTTGTGTTTAAGTTAATTAGTCGACAATTAATATGTTTAATCAATTAATTGTTAACTAAAAAATATATTTGATTCATTTTTTATATGAATAAGGTTTCATAACTACGTGAAAAGTCCCAACTGGCACAGAAATCTAAAGCTAAGCAGCGATACAAGCTAAAATGTTAGGAACTCAAGTTTATTTTTACCTTTAAACTTTTTTATTATTGATCAGAACTTGAGCTTTGGGCAATTTAGATTGATAATATGATATTGGTTATTAAAATCAATGTAATTGAAATCAGTTTTAGCTGTTAAAATCTCTGCGTTGGCCAAAAGTGTTAATGGGTGCATCTGCGGTGTGCAGTCAGGTAATGTAGGCGGATGATTTGGATCTCCACACTCGCATGCATCTCGGTTATTCAAGCGTTCCCGGCCTCTCGGTTCATCGCGAGCACAGTTTAGTCGTGTCCCCTGCGGAGATCACAAAGGATGTAATTGCTTTAGCTTGAGCTCAATTGCACCAATTTGAGGCAGTCTTACATGCCAGTCAGCTGTGCGGTACGAGCGCTCTGCCAGGGCCGGCTATGCATTACCCGCTTCTGCGTAGCGATGGGTCTGAAAAATAGCACATAAATTGAATTTGTTTCCAGACGGAGGCATGCGGTGAAGAATCCTCCCCACGCTGCTTTTTCAATTGTAGTGACTTAAAAAGGATATTATTGTTTCTTGCGCTAATGGTACATGTAATTCGGCCGTAACGCCACCGTGGTGGCCACGATCTTGAGACTCGGTTTGAGGTTTTTTGCTGTAGGTCGCAGTAACAAACTGTTTGGGACACAGATGCTCCCCGAGGACGCACAGACATCTGCCGGCACGTTTTCCTCTTCCGGAAAGGTTGGACGCGGTGCATCTCCAACACGTTGCCCGCAAACATGGTACGAGTGAATGTGAGCACACTTCACCAAATTGAATACATGTTTCTGCTTTCATTGTGGATGAAAAGATTGTACTAGCTAGCTACATAAAAAACGGATGCGTTCATGGTTGGGTTCACTCACCAGCAGTCCGGTTTGTCCATATTTCACCAAACCACGGACTAAAACAACCAACAGGCTATTTAGACACTGTTACTGTGATGCAACCTTTCCACAACCTTGCCAACGTGCACACTTTTAATGCCTGTTAACATGTCATGAAGGTTAAAGCAGGAATGGCAAATAACGGCAGATTTAAGAAGAAGCGCAAGCATTTGGATTCGTCATTTGAATATTCTCCCCCCTCTGAAATGCGTGACATTATGGAAACGAGGGGAAGATCGACAAGTCGACCTGAAGATTACAGAAGGTTGTGTTAGGTTTGCCTCCAGGGAACGTTTCTGGCTTGCAAATGTAACCACCTTGACATCTCTCATCTCCTCTCGTCCTGCCCGCCGTTCACGGCGCATTTGAACAAAAAAATGCGTAGCAATCCGTACTGTAAATCCACCTTTGGAACGGATGTCTGCGAGGAAACGGTGTGGAGTTACGTGTCATAAAGGCTAGCCCATATTTAATGCCAGACCTGAAGCGGCGAGGCTGCTAATGCGATAAGAGATCCCGCGCAGGTTGTTAATGCGCGCCGAAAATGAATATATTCCTTTATGAGCCTCTGAAGACTAATTATGTAGCTCTTAAAATGTCACAAACATATGATTACAGCCTTTAGCGCACACAATAAAGATTTGCACTTAATAAAGAGCTCACAGCTGCGCTCAGCTGTTCCCCCATAAATCAGGGAAGTTATAAGGAAGTATGGTGTGGAGGGGAACATGTGGAATTCTTTGATTCCCTGCTCTTGTGTGGATGGGTTTGGGTTACCGTGGTGATCTCGATACGGCAGATTCTGGGCTGTCGGACGCGTCGCTTAGTCTCTCGTGGCTCGTGGAGAAGACACCTACGCCCCCTGTTGTCACAGATGACGGCTCCTGCATGCGTGTGTGTGCAACAGCCCTGGAAAATCCACAAGCTACTTATAATATAAAATTATATAATTACATTTTTTTTAAATCGAATTATTTTAATAACAATTCAATGCAAAGGTCAGTATTTATCCAGCACAAAACATGAAAATATGGATTCGGATTCAATTTAAACAGATACATTAATAACCTTGTGAAAATGAACTTTTTTTTTCCCGTTCCTTACCACAAATTTACTATGGTCTCACCACAAAGACCATAGTTTTACCATGGTATTTGTTGCAAAGCTATACTGATGAAATGGTTCTGTCAAAAAACTATGACTACACTTTTACTATAATAAAACCATGGTTGAAAGTGGAAGTACAATTAAACCAGGAGAGAATGATTTTTATTTTACCACGAATAAAAGCAAAAACGTTACTATAGTAAAATCATGGTAACCACAAGTTAACAATGTTTATCATATAGTAAACACTGTATTTGTAGTAAAACTGTGGTTATGCTATTTAAGTGGAATCAATCCATCAATAAAACATGGGTACTACACTTTTACTATAGTAAAACCGTGGTATATATTCCTAAGGGAAATGCAGTAAAACAAAGAGAGCGTTTTCCCTTATGAAAAGTATTCATCGTTTTAATAAAACATGGGTACTACACTTTTACTATAGTAAAACCATGGTACATTTTCATAGGGGGAAATACAGTAAAACCAAGAGAGCGTTTCCCCTTCTGAAAATTATTAATTGTTTTACTACATATATAACTAAATATAACCCTGTTACTATAGTAAAACATGGTAACCAAAAATTAACCATGGTGACTACATGGTTATTTCCGTAATGGTCAGTGATACTGTCCAATGTAACAAATTCATTGATGTAACATTTCATTTACATATTTCCACTGTTTCGAAAACATTGTTAGCGGTAAAGTTAGCGATGTCACTGTTATTTACTCCCGAGTACAGGTGTGCATGCATGCATTCATTTTTGTGTGGCAGTATTTTTCTCATGTGTGAATGTGCATGCCTGCATGCCTCCCTGCACCAACGCATGTCACAAGAAGACATGCGAAAGGAAAAAAACACACACGAGGAAACCGGAGAGCGCATATGCGGCCTGCGAGGATCATATTAGTAGCTGCGACCATCGATCGGTTCTAGCACTTAAATTTCAAGCGTGACAAAACTGTAGGCAAATTAATTGTTCGCCAGAATATTACACATCAGAGTACATTAATCCTCTCCAGAGCTGCACGCCATATGAATACTAATAGAGTTGCCAGACGCCTCTCCTCTCGCTCGTCTCTCCTCTCTCTCCTTTTGTCTCGGCGAGCCGAACGCTCTTATTTCCCCCCTCATTGTTTTTCTCTCTGCCTCTCGCGTCTTTTCTCCTTCAATTGCGAGTGACATTAACTGGCAACAACATTCATTAATATTCATCTGCCTCCCCAATACCTGCAGTATCTGCGAGCGAGCGCGCACGCACGCACGCCTCCTGAAAGAATCTCTTTTTGTTATTGAATCGTTTGAAGTGTTTCCTTTTAAAAAAAAATAATTGTCTGTAAAATTTGGAAATGACATTTAGGCTCATTTGCGTCTTATCCTTTATGAGTCTTGGCAGGTAGAGGTATAAATATATCTGGAATTGCATTATTTAAAAAAAAACTAGAGACATGGCAGGAATATTGTGCATGTTAAAGTCATAAAGTAAAAGCGGGATGTAGGTATGCACCTCTGCCGTGTGTTTTCAATTAAAAGTACAAGGTTACGTGTTAAATAATCCAGTGAAAATATGTGTGTGCGTGTGTGTCTGTGCTTTTTTTTTGCAGGAGAACTACCCCGGCCAGTCCAAACATGGGAGTAATTCTCAGATGACAGCCCCCCACCTCCCGTGTTGCTCCGAGTTCAGAGAGGTTTCTCCTTAGAAATGTACACAAGTCTAATTTGAGCGTTTGAGTTCGAAAATCTCCGAATAACCCAAAAGGGATCAAATTAAAATTCCAAGACAAGCAAGAAGAAAAAAGAGATACGGGCTTTGGAAGTGGCCCCTGCTTTTTTAAGCTGGATTTAAGTGATCAAAGTTGCGTACGAGGCAGCCATTGGTGGTATTGAGTTACGCTAATGGCTGCCATGTGCTACCGCCGATGGGCCCGATCCACGAACGTCTCTTGGGTGTCAGGCGCAAGACAGTTGTAAAAAGAGGCTTTACAATAAAGAAAGGCCGAGATCGGATAAAAAACGAATGACTTTCGGAGAATGAGCTCTTTATTTTTGTGAAGAAAGACCGTTTGGCGGGTTTCTCAGAATGCACTACTGTCGGTCTTTCCGAACGGTTATTTACTGACGTGTGGCTTCGGCATTCTCGCTAAACTGCAGGAGACACAAGTGACAAAAAAGTCAAACACTTTGTGGTTGCCGGAGCGCTGGCTGGTTATTAGTATGTAAATGAAATCATCACAGCTGTTCTGTGCGCGGTCTGTCGGAGAGGGGGAGCGGAGACAACGGATCCTGCATTCTGATGTGGTCTCCTGAACAACCATCAGGCGCTGGCCACCTCCTCTATACCCTGCAGTCAAGTCATAATGCATGCAATTTAATTACGCTGAAAATATAGTGTGAAACGCACACGGGTTAATTATCAAACCGATATTGCTTTAGCTCGCCGAATGCGTGCGTGCGATTTCACGAACGAAAATGTGCCGTTGCAAAAGCTGCCTACGTACTTTCTCTTTTCGATGGAGTTGCTTTCCTAAAAACTCAAAATGAAAAAGTTTAACACGATGCAATTGCGTTAAATCGAAATGAATTGTTTAAATAAATCTGTTTTAGTATAACAACCAGTCCTAGAACACAAGAGATGGCTGTTTGTCCTAACAAGGGAAGACGGGGAGGTCTGTTCGAAAACGCACATTTTCATTCGAGAAAACTACACTCGGGTGCTGGGAAAGGTTCTTCGATGCCATAGAAGAACCTTTAACATCTGAAGAACCTTTCTGTTTCACAAAAGGTGGTGAAAAAAGGTTCTTCAGAATATAAAAAAGTAAGAAAGAGATGGTTCTTTAAAGAACCTCTCACTGAATGGCTCTTCAATGGTATCGCTCTGAAGAACCTTTGTTTAGAGACTTTACACATTTCCTCCCAACTCCCAAGAGTCGCGCACATGTTTATTTAAAGTCGTGATTTACACCCAAAGCATCTATTCCGCCCTCTCGCATTTCAAGCCCAAATCAGAGGAACGCATCGAATTGTTCTTATTTATTTTCTCTAAGCATAATATGATCAGAAAACTCGTATTTTTCCCAGACGGTAAACAAATGCATTCCCCCGAAAACTGATTTCTGCCACAAATGAAACATAGACCGACATTAGAGGCTGCCAAATCTCCGGCTGAAATTGTTTCCATATCTGCACCATGTATTCAATGCCCATCTGCCCGAACTCCAGCACATACCGCCAGCAATAACACAATGAGTAATTCTCTCCAAACATAGCTATAAAACCTGCTGTTCCTATTCCATCAGCCTTATACACACACATCCCAGCGGTATATTCGACAGAGAGAGAGAGAGAGAGAGAGAGAGAGAGAGAGAGAGAGAAAAATGTCTTGTTTAGAATTGTCCACTTGAGAATACTAATTAGGCCCCGATTCTGGAAAATGTTACACATGGAGGGTGAAACCCAAGCTTTCATCAGACATCTTGGGTGAAATCTGCGAACGGGACGTGTCGAAGTCGAGTAGGAATCGAAAAGCGCTCTCTATCTAAATAAAAAGAGCTGGATTTCAGCTCGGCCCATCTCTGCCTGGTAAATAAATAACGCTCTACGACGCAGCAGACAGGCAAAATGTCAAATTGTCTGCTATTTAAATGCATAGAGGTGTGATGAGTGAAACATATGGGAGATTTGAGAGCTCGAGCCGTTCTCCAGCCTTTACAGTTTGCGTTTTGGCTGCCTTCGACAAAGTAATTCTTAGACGCGTGACAAGTTTTATGTAAAAATATGCTAAGATACTATCAGCGTGCGTCTGTATCCGATCGTCTGCCACGATTCATTAAGCTAAATTGTATGACGTGTCCTGTTTAAAACTGCGATTTTATGGATAGACGTCTGGAAATTCCAGCACGTCCGTGGCGTTGCTCTTCATTCGCAGCGGGAGCGTTTCATGTCGACGTTCGGTGCCGCGCGCTATATCGGTAACATCGAGCGAGCTCACGTGGAGAAACGTTCCGACGCGCTTTTCTTCCGCACAATCTGAAAAAGTGACTTGATTTAAGAGTCTGGCTTTACGTAAGGCGTGATGTTTAATTGGAAGCCCGAACTTCCGCGCAAAACCTCCTTTGTTTATGGAAAGCGCGAAATAAACTACGTTTTCCGCCCGTGAATCGTGTGATACCGAGAGGTTATAGAGTGAGAAGCTTTTGTTTGTTCGCCTCACCTTCCCTCCTACATTCTCTTTCCCCCTGTGATTAAAAAACATCATCAGCATCTCATTAGCACTCATTTGCATAGTAACAGCATGAATATTGTGAGTCTGTTTCTGGGGGTAGGGTGACTTAATGAATGCGACAGCCTCTTCTGTTTAACTAATTTTTAGCCTCATCCATATTCAGATGACTCTTGGAATCAGACAGCAGTCAAACTTTCACGCTGAAGCTATGCGGACGTGATCCAAAGAATGTTGCACCTGATTCCTGGAGCCGGAGGAGAAATGTGCTGCTCTTTCTGGAATCGACATCAAGCTCTTTACTTTCCTAACGCATGTTTGTGCTTTTTGCTGGTGCACATTTACAAAAGAAATCAAAATGTCTTTATATACTGTATGATTTTCTATTTGATTTCTCCTAGACGTCAGCGAGATTAAATGGAGAGCAAATGATGGAAACTTGCTTAAGTCTCATCTGCGTCTCAGATATTTCTCCTGAGACAAAGAGTTAAAAATCTAACAAATGTCTCAGTTTCAGAAGAGATGTCAACAGTGTCTCAAACTGAGCTCAGATTTGTCAAGTCTGCATTCAAAAGTCAATATTATTGAAGATCTCAATTTGATCTCAAACATTTCTCATCAAAAACAATCCAGTTTATTTGACCTCATTTTACATTTATAAAAATAATTTGTTTCTGGTTTTCCTAAGCAATTTTTGGAAAAACATTTGAGACTAAGTTAACAACACAACTGAGAGCTCCTGAGCTATGAAAGAGCAACATCTGAGCAACACACATTTTCCTCTGGGATTCCTTGTTGGCTGGTATCACAGATTCCTCTTTTTCATCTCATCCCTGTTCGGTCAATAACTAATGGATAATATCTACATTTTTGATTGTGTTTTACATGAAAATATGTAAAATTATGGAAGAACATAAATTAGTTATTTTATGTTGATTTCTTGAAAACATACATAACAGAGACAATTATACAAAGCTATTGAATTAACGTTTGTGTTTTTATTGAAAAGAATAAAAATGTTTGTCTCCCACAAGAAAGATAAATGATAGCTGAGATCTCTTTAATGCCTCAATTATTTCTCCCAGACATTGATGAGATTTATTAGAGAGCAAATTAGAGACTAACGATTGTGAGCTCAATCTCAGACATTGTTGAGATCTCTTCTTAAGCTCTATATGAAATGCTTAAGATTAACGGGGTCTTTTTCTCATAAATCTCAATTGACTCTCATTTTCATTATCGTCCTATTTATAGGCGAAACAATATTAAAGGTATCTCATTTATTATTTCTCATTACTCTGAGACTCTGTAGGTCCACTCCTGTAGGAATGCCAGTCGATTTTGGCACTTTCTTCCCGTGACCAAGTAGCCGACCACATGATGGATGAAGTGACCAAATTGCAGTGTGCAGAATTTCTGCAGGAGTTGATTGCAAACTGTCTCTGGATAACATAATTATTTACACTGACACAATAATGTAAAATGATTAACATCCGCTCATATTCATACGTATATAAATCACCGGCCCACGTTGAGCTGATGGTTAGAGGAGGGCGGGCTGCCGTCTCGGCCCGAGATTGAATGCGAGCCAGAGAAGAAGAATATTAATCGTGGCGATGTGCCGCATGGTCGTTTAAAACTTTAAGAAAGGCGAAGCCCTGGCACGTCGTCTCTGGCAGAGCGATCGTTTCTGGCTCCAGCGGGCACGGAGAGAGAGAGATGGATTACCATCCTCCAAACGTCCACACCTGACTCCTCAACATACTGTAGATGTCCTACCTGTGCATGAAATAAGGCTTGACCGGCCAACGCGTATTTTTTCTAGCCATTTCTCCCCAAAATGAGAATTACAGCGGGGAGGCTCTGGACAATTTTATGTAGGGCTAGAGAACAAAAATCAATATTTAATTATCTGTGAGCGTTTGGTGTCACTACATCTTTAGATCTGTAGGGTGGAGAAGACAGGGTCACCGGGCCGGTAAGTGAGGCCGTCAGTGACGAGACCGCGTGCGTCCCAAGGCTCCGATCGGCCCGCGTTCAATCACATCAGGAGGGATGACTGACAATTCATTTATGAGTCGAGCCGCGCGTTTGGAGAAGGCCACCTTAACAACGAGGTTGCGTGACGTGTGTACAGTACCGTTGAAGTTAAATATGGCTTTGACCTATCAAGGAAATATGGCTTAAACACCCCATCTAGAGGCTGGATGCGTTGCTTCGGTTTTCAATTCCAGGTTTTTTTTATAGAGCTTTATACAATTTTACATGCATATTGATAAAGTAAAGATGTAGGGTAATGAAAACAGTATGGAAAAAAAATCTAAAACATGTAGAATATTTGGTTATATTGCATATTTCTCATAAGATGTATTTAATAACTAAAGCATATTATTTTTCGATTTCATTTTAGTCTGAAATAATAATAATAATGTGTTTTATTTATTGCCATTTTTATTATATTAATATTAGATTAATATGAATTTTGTAATTTTGTAACATTTGACATGTCCCTGTTCTGCACTATAGGACAAAAGCTGGTGTCATCCCGGATTCATCCGAAAACATTCCCAAGAGCATCTCGCGGCTTCAATGGAAACAAGGACGTCTGACCTTTTGAAGTCTTCTCACCTTTGAAGTAAAATCTTACATTGTGACACAGAAGTGATGCAAATATTTCTTCGTCGTGTTACATCATACATTTACTTTTTTCCAGAATCTTAAAACCTGTCCTTTTTTCCAGGTTGTCTCAATATTGGGTTCTGATATTTTGAACAAAATTTTGAAACTTTCCATTTTCATTGTGCATGGACAACTTAGAATTGAAAATATTTAACCTTATGTAGGCTATGTGAAAAAAGAATATTGAATTAACAATAAAACTAACAATAAAAATTAAGAAAGACATAAACCCCAAGTATGTAAAATCCCCCAAAAAACATTAAAACGTTATATATGTTGACACGTCACGTGTTACCATTTAACCAATTGTCACCATACATTATAGGCTATTGTTACGCCCCTGCATAATTGTGAATTAATTTTAATAAGCAAAGAGCAAAGCACAACAAAGACAATTTTTTTTGATCATTTTTGTACGATTTGGAAAATATTTGAGCAGACGTATACGGTCCATTAGCGCTATCTATTATGATTTATTTAACATATCATACAGTGTCTTCAAGCATACCCAAAATGTTGGCCAAGCACACCGTAAAACTACATTACGGCATAATAATAGATATAATGGACATTAAAGCAATTAAAAATTTCATAGACGCCTGGCGCTCGTCATAAATCTGTTGAATCCCTTCATTTGGCTAATGATTTTTCACCAGGAGGAAATGGACTCGAAATGCGAGGGACAGACGTGAAATGCTGTAATTACTAACCGGTCGCCAGCGCGAGAGCGGCCGGGGGATGAACGACGTTCCCCGAGCTGACCGCTGGGCTCGGGGTTCATAACAGACACTTTTTACCTCTTTTCTTGATTGTCCTCTGGACTTTCCGTTAGAGGACACGGAATCGGGACCCGTCTTGAGTTTAATGGCAGCGCACAGCCAATCGATACACTTCAGCTGTGACGGAACAGTTGAGGGACCGAAGGCCCAAACACATTACACGCTCGTCAAGGCCAATAGCGATCTGATGTTGAGGTTAGAAAAACACAGTAAAACTGTTCGCCTCTATGGTTGCTCAGCTGGGCCGCACCGGTACACCGATCTGTCTGTGGTTTGATCATCGTCACAGTTCGTCTCTGGGTGCGGGATGAAAAGACGCGTCGAACCATTATTGAAAAATCGCGTCAATTAGCGCACAAGCTAAAACACTTCACCGGTGTTGTTTTTATACACAGTAGTGAGCTAGACTCTACAAAAGGTTTGTTTTGACCCATGGGTTTTTTAGGATTACACAAAATTACCGTTTGCGCTAAATATATGTGTTTTTGTCAAAAACAAGCATGCATCGCAATGCATTGTGGGATATAGTATCCAACATAATGCATCTGTAATTTTAACATTTATGCATTCGATAATCCGGATATTCCACACATGCATATCACATTGAGCAGTATGCATGCTACACACTGCAGCAAAAGTAAGAGTAGCATGCTACAGTAGGCTAGTACGCTACAGAGGCCGCATTGAATGCAGTATAATGCATGTGTGAGAAGATCAGTCGCTCAGGCGGTTTCACCGTTCTCCTGTATTGCTTACCCTTGCAAGTTCAAGCCAAATTAAGTGCCTCATCTTCATTGCAGGCTGTACGGCGATTGATTTGTCCCTTTTAATCAATTTATTTAATTAGTCATACATTCAGCACTTAACGTGCTCGGCCTTTTTTCCTCGACTCGTCTCCGCGCGCGGGTCTCTGGAGATTATCGGGGAAATTATCCAGGAGCCCCCGCTGATGGAAAACTGATAAACAAAAGTCTATTAATTCCACACTGGTGTTAAAAGATTGCGAGCTAATCAATTATGAAGCTATTATTTGGAATAAAGGGCCGGTTTTCAGTTTTTGAAATCATATTAGATCGAGACGCGTGGTTAAACGTAAACACGGGGCTATTTAGACTGTTTGCAGAATGATGTGCTAATGGTTTTTAATAGAGCACCGTACAGATGTAAATCATTATACAGTGTACAGATGTGGAAATATCTTTCTTGTCTTGAAATGAGCTCACATAGGCCTACATTTGATAACTTTTGTAGTTATAGTTATTTATGTGTGGTTTGATATTTGAGATTATATTGAAAAATCTTTAAATGCTAAACTCAAAATGAGCTCATCCTCACGTCTCACTGTTCAATTTAGTGAGATTCTTTTCATTTTATTAGCTTATAAATTAAAATCATAACTCTGATCTCTTAGCTCTCTTCTTCGACAAGATGCATGGATTGATCATTGATGTCTTGAACACACATGCAAGTTAAATCATTTTCCTGTTATTAATAATTAATATTTTTTTGTTAAGTAGTTTTCTTCAAATTCCAAACTCTAATGATGCTGATATTGTACTAATAAAATAAAAAGGTCTAAAAATTTTCAGAATTTGTATATTCGGACAGTACAATAAAGCAAAGCAGGTGGTCATAAGAAAAAGCTTGTGTTTGTATGAACTGGTGTGTGTGTGTGCGTGTGTGTGTGTGCGTGCGTGCGCGTGCGTGTGTGTGTGTGAGTGAATGGCAGCGTTGAGGGAATTGCGCATTTGTTATTCAGGAGGCATATTTGAAGCCCATTTAATCAAGCTGTGATGAGAAGATGCAGAGAGGATGAGATCGCCCCTCGCATTGATAGGGTCTGGTCAGGGCAGCCGATGAACCACCTGAGGTCTTAGCTGTAGACAGGCACGGCAGAATTATGGAAATAGATTCCGCTCGGCTCATCTCGCAGCTTTCCCTTCAGGTGCTTCTTTCTGGAATGTTAAACAATAGCACGTTTTAAACTCGCAGGTAGAGCGTGTCGTTCAGGAGCTCGCGATGGCATCCCTCAAACATCTGAAACCGATGAAAGCAGATGCTCGTGCTAAATGAGAGATAATCCATTCATTAAATCTTTGGAGTATAAAGGAATATTTCACCAAGCAGTGATGAAAATTGGTGCACACAATGAAAGCACACGGTGTGATCAGGACGGAAAAACGTCACAGAAATATCAGAATCATGGTGTGTGCTTGAGGTCAGTTCTGCTGGACATATGATAGCTTTGTGTGAGGAATCATTTTTCTTCTTTCTAGGTCTAATCAATCAATCAATCTCTCTCTCTCACACACACACATGCATATATTAACTAGTGTGAGAAAGGCCAATGGTGGAACATACTGGAAGCAAATTATTTTTTTTAACTGAGCTATATTAAGCTTGAAGAGAGTTAAACGCGGTCACATGGTGCCAGTAAGTCAATCTTTTTCAACCAACATGAAATGTTATACATCTTCTTGTACACTGTAAAAGCTGTCAGCTGGAGCGACAGAAATATATAGTAAAAAACATTTCTTTCCTGTAAAATTACAGGATATATAATAAATTGTGTTTTTTGTAAATTTGCGGACTTTTCGGTAATTGTACAGTTTTTGACTGTAAAAAAAAATCACTTTCTGGAAGCTGGAGCGCCAGAAATAAACTGTAAAATAACAGTTTTACTTGTAAATTTGTGAATAAAATCTTTTAGTTTTTGACCGTATTTCCAAAATACATGGAAAATCTGTAAAAAATAAGAGAAAAATTACAGCTTTTTATAGTATGATTGTACACGTTTATAAATAACTGGTTTGTTGATTTAAAGGAACAGTTCACCAGAAAATGAATTATGAGAGAATAAAAGTAATATTTTAAGCTTATTTAGCAATCGATATGTTGCTTATGCATAAAAACATGGATATACATCAGCGTGATAAATTGATATCATTGGTTCTAGAGTGTTTGGTTTGTCATGAGATAAAAATCAATGCGATGAGATTCAAAGTAAGATATAAGAAAATTTTTACACATGCACCTGGCCTGAAGTTAACTTCCGGTGTGTTGATCGGTCTGGCTAGTGTCTAATAACATAACTATTTATATTTTATTAAATATATATTCATATTAATTTATATTAATATTTTATTGTATAATAATTGTATTAAATAGACAATTTGTTGAATAGGTCGTGTAAATTTCATGTTGCATTTAAAAGGATAGTTCACTCAAAAATAAAAATTCTGTCATCATTTACTCACCATCTTGTCAAACCTTTGTTCTGCAGAACACAAAGGAAGATATTTGGAAGAATTTGAATAACCAAACAGATCTCAACCCCCATTGACTCTCATAGTATTTATTTTCCCTACTATGGAAGTAAATGGGGTTGAGATCTGTTTGGTTACTGACATTCTTCCAAATATCTTCCTTTGTGTTCTGCAGAACAAAGAAATGTATACAGG